>OZ007589.1:109715416-110915416 GCA_963931845.1 Maratus michaelseni | reverse complement strand
TGGCTGTCTAGTACGGTTCTCTTCATTTCTTTGCTCGCTCCCCTAATTATTTTGAGCAGTGTATTTACCATCCATAAATGAATTATGTGTACAGCTGGCTTTTCAGCTAATAAATGTATGTGCATCAAGAAAGTCTTTTTTTATTTTTTTTTTATTTATTATTTTTTTTTTAGAATATTTATAAATTTTTGTGAGCAACAATTTTTCAGAAAACTGAAATAGTATAAAAAAGCAAATTTGTTTAAATGCACAAGTTTTTTGTACAAAGTTTCTATTGACAAAACAAAAGATGTGAATCTCAAACAACAACAACAACAAAATCTGAAGATAATTTGTTCCATGTAATGTTTTTTTTTTTTTTTTTTTTTTTTTTTTACTACAGAAAGATGAAATCAATTTTTATATGTTATAGCAATATTTATCTACTTCCACGCATTAAACTTCTTTGTTAATCTGGAAAATATATAGCTTCTTTAACCTATTCCTAATACGCGAAATTGCTTTAAAAATTGGAAGTGCATTACATTTTACAAAATCTACATTTATAAAATTTGATACAGTACGCAAGAATTGTTGCTATTTTCGAATGAAAGAAATCTAAAATTATTTGGTAAAATAATGTTAAATTAACTCGTAGCTTCAAGGACTTTCAGGTTTATTGTTTCAAATGTCGCATAGTAATACTGATTAATAATTGACCAATAGCCTTAACCCCTTGGGGACGAGCGACACGTATACGTGACGCAGAAGATGCTCAGAATCCTCGATTATTCCCACCAGTAACTTTTTATTGTAAACTTTGCCTTATTTACTGACAGCATTTCTGCGATTCAATTAGGCGAATATTTCTGCTTTGAGAAACCGGTGGTGAAAGATTAAAAGTTCTGTAAAGGATGCTCGTCGCGGAGGTGTTAATTGACCAATCTCTTACTAATGAGCAGAATTCGAGTGTGGTTAATGCTGTGGTAAAATCTCTACAAAATTGAAGTAAAATAAGACGAATTGCTAGATTTTTAGTAAAACTTTAGTAAAAACATCTGTCTTGTTATTTGAAATCCGAAATAGAATATATATATATATATATATATATATACTCTATAAGAAACATAACTTTTTCCATTAAAATATTCCATACTGTTTATTTTCAAAACACGAATAATAAAATTTTCCAATGAATTTGTTTTTCTATCTGCATTAAAAAACAAAACTGTTCGAAAACGTTGTCGTTTATCTGACAATTGGCATGCTAATCCCCATCTTCCCCCAGTGCGTAAAAGGGGAAAACCAGATGCTTTAATTTTTGGCATTTTTTCTTAATTTACTATGACCGAACAGTTCAAGATACGAAAAAAATAAGGCGTATAAGGAAGGCACTTAATTTCGTACATTTACGTTTTAAACGCCGTAATCAGAGTGAAAAATACCGTTGTTAACCATATGAAAACAAATAAAAAACTGTCGTATTCGCGGTGGACGTTTAAGGCAACTCTTTCCCCGGACGCAAATTTAGAGGTAAGGATAATCAATGTTAAAATCATTGCTGTTGTTTTTGTTTTTCCTTTAATTGAATAATTTCAGCATCATTTGAATGAAGAACATCCCCTTTTCTAAAGCAGTTAGAAATTGTGGTACTTTTCGGTTTGCCGGGCGCCAGTGATATATGTACATATATAAATATATATTTATATACATATATGTATATATTCATACATATATGTGTATATATATGTGTATGTATATATATGCATATGTGTAAATATATGTGTATATATATATGTGTGTGTATATATACATGTATATATATCACTGGCCCCCGGCTAACCGAAAAGTACCGAAATTGTTGTGGCTGTTATGTTATTCCAAGAGGAAACCGACATATGTATTGCATCCAGAATCCAATTCTTTTTTATTCCTTTTCCTGCTCTAGCGATATAAACATTCTTCGCACCAAATTTTCCTATACTGCTCTTTAACTGACCTTATTATATTGAGATCCAAAGGCTAGAGTCTGATAGTTCAATTTTCAGGGGAAAATATAACTCTTGTATGCGTCAGCAATGGGAGATCTAAAGGATTGGCGGGACATTGACCCATAAATAGCAGAACTTTTCTTTTTTTTAGCCATCCTCTATCAAATTCCTTTAAAAAGTCTAAAGAAATTTTCGATGTAATCCAGGCTTTGTTGCTACTTGCATAAGAAACATGGCAATTTCTTCCCATTTTTTAAACACTGCGGTTACTTGCATTTACCAATCACTATTGGCGGTAACTTATCTGATCTGCCCGCATTGCAACATAAAAACAGAGTCACTTTTTATTTCCTGTGTTTGCTACAATGAAATGTTTTTCCCTTAAAATCCAGCGTTTTGTTTGACAAAAGACAAAAACCTAAACCTGTATCATCAGTTAAAAATTTTCTTAACACCAATGTTTTGAATTAAATTTGGAAGGTCTGCGAACCATTTATTTGCAGTTGAATCTGAAACGTCTACGCTGTCATCACTCAGACAATGATTGGTCAAGCCGTGTCTTTTCGTAAGTTTTTCTAGCTATCCCCAAAAAGATGAAAAATTTTCTATTCCCATTTTTAATGACAAAGTAGGTACATTTTCTTTGAATAACTCACCGCTAATGGATATATTAGAAGGTCTCATTTCTTTGAACCACTGAATTAAAGTGGTTTCTAAAATCTCAAATTTTAGATCTGCACGTGGATTGATAAAAATAAAAGAGAAGGAAAAGAAGGAACCATTAAAAATTAAGGTGGAAAAAAATCGTAATGTAACACCCTGCCCCCCCCCTTCTCAGGAGCTTTGTGGAACGGTCTTTTGACCTTGACACATGCAGAAAATTATTTATAGATTTTAAAAAAATCGCACTTAACTCAGACTTTTTGAATTGCGCTGTTGTTTCCGCGTATAACTGAGAGCGACAATTCAAAGTGACGCTTATAAGTGAGAGATCTATAGTATTATTTTCTTATTCCTCGTGATTTCCTACCTTACGAAATTCGCGTATAACTGAGGGACGCGAATAACTGAAAGGCGCATAAGTGAGAGGTAATTGTATATATATATTTCATTTTCAGATATTTGAGTTAGAGTATACGGTTATAACCTACTAGGAAAACCCGCAGCTTTCCTAAAGTAATTGTTGAAATATTCCAAGTGGTATTCGTGGATCAATATTTATTAGAGTAAATTATACTGCTGCGGATAATTCTAAAATTATTAATTAAGCTAAATTTTGAGTAAACTTAATTCTTATACTGCATTAAGCAAACATGAGACTTGGAATGACAGGAATGACAGGAGCTAAACTTAATTTCAAATAAATGATAGTTCAGAGTGTATTTTGAAAGTTTTCAACTCATTTTAATTTTCACTTGAAATTGAAACTGTACTAAGAGAGTATAAAAGTTACCATTATACTCAATTGCAAGTTTCTAACTCGAATAAATCCAATTAAATCATATTTTAGAACGTTTTTTGCTCATGTCACCTTTGTAAATTTCGAATTTTTTAGAAACCGTTAGCGAACATTTGCATTTTAAAAGTACCAATCTACTATATCAACTGTACCACTTAACCCTTTCAGGGGCAAAGCACTCACATTGCTAAAATGTTGAAATGAATGCATGGCACCGGGTATTAACAACAAATTATTTTGGAAATTGGTATATTTCACATACATAATAAACGGAAAATTTTATACCAAAATCCTGGTGTCAATCTTGCATTTGGGAATTAAAATTAAGTGGTTTCATAGACATACCACCGCCCTTCAAAGGGTTAAATCGCTATTTTAGAATTTTTTTTTTTTTGTCCTGCACCCTTTTAAATTTCCAATTTTTAGAAAACTGTTCTGGGCGAGCATATACGTCTCTAGAGTAACAGTCATGACAAATTTACAATTTCTAGCCTTAACAGTACCAAATTATTTGCAATTTAAATCGTTTTTAGAATGTTTTTTGAGCTTTCACACTTTTAAATTTGAATACTTTTAAAAACTGTTCTGTGCGACCATTTTTGTTTAAAAACTAACAGCCATGTCAAATTTCAAGTTCCTATTCTTAACAATTTCAGTAAAATCGTAATTTAAAAAGTTTTTAGATTACTTTCCGCTCATTTAACCCTTTTGAATTTCGAACCTCTTTACGAACCATTGTTACCGAACATTTGTAACTTAAAAGTAGCTGGCATGCCAAATTTTTTAGTTTTTTCAGTATCACAAAAATAGTAATTTAGAATTTTTTTTCTCCTTCATCCTTTTAAATTTTTATTTATAAAAAAACTGTTCTGTGTGTGCATTTGCGTCTTGAAAAGTAGCAGGCATGTCAAATTTTAAGTTTCTGTACTTAACAATTCCATAAAAATCGTAATTTAAAACGTTTTCAGAACAAGTTTCCCTTACATCACCCTTTTTTATTTCGAATTTATTTTTTATTAGAAATTTATAGTACTTATTTTTACATCTTATAAGTAACTACCTTACCAAATTTGGTTTCTAACTCCTTCAGTATCAAAAAATCGTAATTTTGGAATATTATTTGCTTCTCCAACACTTCTGGGGCTTTGACACCAACAGCAATAATAGCGTATGTTAGAGGAGAGATTGTCACCATCAATTTGCTACCATCACTTTTGAAATCAGTTCGGTAGTTCCAGAGATTCCATAGAAAATCTTTCTAGAACGCTTTTCGCTCATTTCATCCTTTTACATTTCGAATTTTTTTAGAAACTGTTCTTAGAGTGCATTTATACCTTATAAATAACTTCCATTCTAAATTTCAAATTTCTAGCCCCTTCATTATCAGAAAAATTGTAATTTTAGAGCGTTTTTTATTATCGCTCACTCTGGGAGCAGTGGCACGAACATTAAATATAGCCTATGATGGATCTGGGATAGTTATGGTGAATTTGAAACCATCACTTTTGAAATCGGTTCAGTAGTTACAGAAATTACCCCTACAAACAAGTAAAAAACAAACAAGCAAGCGTTACTTCTTTGTAATATTAGTACTGATATGCGGATATATATATATTTTTTTAAACATCGTAAAAGAATACATAAAACTATTTTCAGCCACTCAAACTGTCCTGGTTAGTAATATTTTTTTTTCTTAAACGCCATATTTCTGTATCTATTCGAACATTATTGCGTAAATTTCAGATTTCAAATTTTAAAATAAATTCTGGCTTTTGAAGTTTGAAAGACTTGAATATACAAAACACATATATGTGTACTTTTGTATGTGTACATGCATGTGTACTTTTTTGTTTTCAACTCAAAGTATGTACAATTACATTAATTGTAATATACAGTTCCCTTAAATAGTAATATACTGTAAATAGGTATTTTTCTCATTTCTTTTATATAGGAAACACTTTGGTGTTTTCATTATCATAAGTGTCGCATACGAATTCAACAGAAAATTGCAAAAGAAAAATTGAGGAATAATTGAAACTAAATGTAAATAACGAAAGTGAATACTATTAATAAAATGCGTAAAATACACTGAAACTATACAGTGCTTTCAAATGAATTCGTCAAATATTAAAATATGATTTTAAAATGTTTTTATTCTTTGTCATACGATCACTACTTATAACATAATTTTGTAATTTACTAAAGTATTTTTTAACATGACTACGTATTTGATTCTCATAAGCCTATGCTGTTACATAAAATGTAATAGGTAATTCTTAGAAAAATGTAACATAACGGATTTCTTTAGATACTCATGGGGCGTTTCTAGAACACAGACAATGTTCTGTGTAATTAAGGAACATTTTCCGGGCATTTCAGAAAAAAGGACGTCTCAACAGAGGCTTTTTAAAAATGAAATATCTAGCCTGAAAGGCCAATGAATAATTTAGTTTTTCTGCACAGTAACAAAATGATATCATACATAAAATATCCGTTACATTTGTCATATTTAATTAGTACAAGTGTACTTTCAGATATAAAAGGCTTCATGCATGAATAATATAGACAGAAGAAAAATAAATATTTTGTTTCAGAATTATCGACTTAAATAAATAACAGAAAGGACAAATTAAAATAGCATAATAAAATACATCACACGAAACTGTATTAAAAATATGAATTCGTTAAATATGAATATTCTATTTACATTTATTTTTATTCATTATTGTATGATCAGTATGTGCACTATAAAAAAGACTAAAAATATTTCTTAATCTAGGAAAATATAATATAACCACGAACAAAAATATACAATAATCTAATCCGAGTTACCCGCAATTCCGAAAAGCTTTCTTTATATTTAAAAACTTCAGAAACCAAAATATTTTTTATATTTAAAGAAACATTTATAAAAACAATGTTTCGCTGACACCGATTTTCGGAAATGATTCTGAGTTATATTTATAGTGTATTAAATGTGTTTATCATACCGGAAAAGAGGTTTTTCGAATGTTGTTAATTTTCAAGAGAACATTTTCATGTGCAACAAACAATATTTTAAAGACAAACATGGTAAATCAAAAACATTAACATTAAAATTAAAATTAATATTATTTTGTTTCTCATGCATGTATAAATTTAATTATGCAGCGGAAAGTGTTTAATTGAGATTGTGTAACTCCTAAAAACCGATATTCCGGTGTGAGAAAAGAAACTGATTTATAACTATAAAAACATCTGAGAAACTGTTTTCGAAAATCAGTAGCATCAAAATAAACCTTTTTCTTAGAAATGCGTCTTTAAAACTCGAAAATATATTGCTTTGTAAGATTTCTAAAAATAAAGGACGCTTTTCGGAAACATGGGTAACTCGGAAGAAGGTATTATATACTTCCATTCATGATTGTAAAGAAATAAAATTCGGCGTGTGTTATATACTACGGAATGAGATTATATATGGTGTTTTATTTGTTATAATTTTAGATTAAGAAACATTTGTCTTTTATAACAATGTGGCACAGTTCAGAAATTTACTAATAGGTCGTTAAAAATCGGTTATATTTTATATCCCACTAAGTTCTTGCTATTATGTAGTTATTATAAAACTGTAAAAATTAATCCTTACCAACTGTTTGTTTAATTCAGGAATATTTTTCGGAAAGTTCCGAAACACTGATGTGCAGATGGGACTTTTTTAATAAGAAATTCATAGCTTGGAATACCCTGCATAGTGAAATTTATATTTTGTTCAGTGACTGAATGATATTATACATAAAATCTTTTATCATTTCTGTTATATTTAAAGTACTTGCTGAACCGGCCAGCGCTGCAAGGACCCATGATAATATCCTTAAATAAACATTTAATTCGTATTATTTTATATCTGTAAATCGCTCGAAAATGTCTTTAGACTTTTTAAAGAAATTTGATAAAGGATGGCTTAAAAAAAAAAAAAAAAAAAAAAAAAAAAATAAGAGTTCTGCTATTTATGGATCAATGTCCCGCCAATCCTTTAGATCTCCCATTGCTGACACATACAAGAGTTATATTTTCCCCTGAAAATTGTACTAGCAGACTCTAGCCATTGGATCTCGATATAATAAGTTCAGTTAAAGAGCAGTTTAGGAAAAATTGGTGCGAAGAATGTTTATATCACTAGAGCAGGAAGAGTAATAAAGAAAATTGGATTCTGGATGCAATACATATGTTGGTTTCTTCTTGGAATAGCATAACAGCCACAACAATTTCCAACTGCTTTATAAAAGGGGGTTTTCTTCATTCAAATGATGCTGAAATTATTCTATTACAGGAAAAATAAAAACAACAGCAATGATTTTAACATAGACGAATAAGAATGGAACAGCATAAGCAAAGGTTCTCTTTCGTTTCAACATTTTGTCATTGTTGATGAAAACTTAACATCAACGGCAATAAGATATAGTGAAACCGTTTTTGATGACGTGGCAGCTAAAAAGGAAGGAGAAGATGGTAATAATGATGAAACTGATACTGGTAATTGACCCATCTTATGTTAGAGCTTTAGGAGCCCTGGACACTTTGAGATGTTACCTACTGACATAGCATCAAATACGATGACGCAATTTGATGCATTAGAGAAGGTTGATGTACAAACGCGACCAAAGCAAAAACAAACTAGCATTGATGATTTCTAATAAAAGACTAATTGGCATTTTTTTTAATGTAAGTATATCTTCTTCTATGCAAAATGAAATTTTACGTTTATTGTATTTTTTTAACTAAATTTTATACTGAAAGTGTGAGGATTTTTTTTAGTTCACTATACTAATACTATTACATCACTTTTCTTTTTTTTAAATGTTATTAATCATATATCCAAAATTTCAAAATGTTTTTCTTTCCCATAATGTGTATATTGTGTATAAAGGATTACCACACACACCATCCTCTCACTTATCTGTGACTCTCAGTTAGGCACGATTTTAAATCAAACCTTCAAACCGTATAAGTGAGAGGTGACTGCATATACGAGGGCATTTCGAAAAGTAAAGGTACAATGGTTCGCATTCCTTAAAAAACATTTATTTAGAAAACGTAAGTTACATCTTATTAACTGGATAATTTATTTTTTTCAACATAATCACCCCCGTTATCCAAACATTTGTTAAGTCGGCCACAAGCTTTTGTATCCCATAGTCATAGAAGGTTTCCGCCTGTTGTCGGAACCACATTTCAACTTCATATTTGATCTCATCATCGTCTCATGGCACTTCCGGTATGATCTGATGCAATTCTTTCAATTTGAGACGTCTATTCGCACGAATTGCTTCCTCCGTTCTCTGAAGAAGGGCATCAGAGATCACAGATGGCCGACCTGTTATTTGTTCGTCATGAACATCGGTCATCAAATGACGACACCATTTCGTTACATTTTGTCGATTCATAATGTTCCCATAAACCGAAACAATTTCTTTGTGAATATCCGCTGGTCGCTGACCTCTTGCATGAAGAAAACGTATGACGGAGCGCACTTCGCATTTGGTGTGATTCTGAATCGGCGGAACAATTTTAAACACGACCTACTCCAACCAGAATCAACGTTGAAATGCCGAACGACCGCGAGTTGAAAGCTAACGGTTCAAGGTTAACACCTGTGTTGCCAAAATGCTTGCCAAAACTTTTCTTTTCCTCCGGCGTACGGTGTATCTTTACTTTTCGAAATGCCCTCGTATAAAGACATTTTCACTGTCACGTACATATCAAAATTCTCTTACATGCATTTTATATGAGTGAATTAACAATACCCTAACAGGTAATGGAGCAAAAAAGCAAGTTATCAGTAAACTATTCAAGAAAAGTATCATTGGATGTATTTGTAACAGTATGGTTTATGTTTACAAAATCTTTATGATAAGTACAGCTAGCATGCCGTAAAAATAAAAATATATATATAAAAAAAACCTTTAACTCATTACATAGAAAATAATGCAACGCAATAAGAAAATTGGTGACATTGTCTTTATTGTCTATAAGTTGTATTATTTTTCTCACAAAGTTTATTTTTTTATGTTTGCGTGAAAGATACTAAATATAAAACTTATCTATGTATTTAAAATGCAATCTGATTTTTTTCGACATCTGACCAGCTCTTCCTGTTGAATCAATTTTAATAGATACTTTTTTAAGTGAAAATTGGTTATCAATTGCAAGAAGTGGATTTTTTTTTAAAATAAAATTATTTTATTTTAATATTGTACATTTTTTATTGGAAAGTAGCTTCAAATAGTCCTCAATTTGGGATAATTCACTATTGTAGAAAAAAGAAAGAAAAAGAGAAATAATGAGAATTATTATAGCTCCCTGGATATTTTTCCTTCAGAAAAAGAAATAGCAATTATTATAAATTTATTTATGTCATTTTTACAGTACTATTAAAAATTAAAAAAAGAAAAATGTTTTTTAAATGAATAGCTAATTTTAAGACCTTTAAACCAATCGTGGATACAAAAATAATTTGGCTGAAAATAACAGTATTAAAAGAAATCATCTATTTTAATTCGTGATAACTATATTATATGCGTATTATAAGTGATAAAATTTCTTTATTTTCAGTGAAGCGTAAATCCACTAGATATGAAATAAGAGGCCCAAACTTTTATCTGTGAAAAAAAAAAAAAAATTAAAAGGCATTCGACTAAAAACGACAGTCTCTATCTGCAAATGGATGTATTTTACTAGGCGCTCTGTTGAGTTTCATTTTCTCTGTAGTACACAAAATTGTTTTGTTTTCAAATAATTAACTTCAATCTTGTCTACTATTTAATGAACGAAAACTAAATTACATTGTGCAAAAAATCATACTTAAAAATATAAAAAAAAGAAAAAAAAGAGGGGGGCTTGATTATTATCCAATTTGAGATGTAAAATCGATTGCTGAAATTATTGAGGCCTATCAAAAACCATTCACAGCCATTATGAGTGAATTTATATATAGAATGTACTACACTGTATGTCTAAAAATCCCCGTACACTTTAGATTTTAGACTTTTCATCCAATATCTAGAGAAATACTTGACGAATTTTTATGTAACTTCGGCAGTGTGAAGAACATGTTTAACCTCATACTTTCAGCGAAGGTACGGTCACGAGAGCAAATATGGGACCAGCAATAAATTGAATAAACAAATAATATTTGCTGTCATAAGTTAAAAAAATAATGCTAGAAATAATATGAAGCTGCAGCACATGGCTATGCGGCTGTTGTACAACATTTGTCTTCATTTGTGTAATAATATCACGTATATGCATAGAGATCTACTAGTGTATTTACAAAAATAAATCTTCGTATGCTGTTTGTTTACATGGCCGTATTTTCAACCAAATTTCACGTCACTTTCAGACATTTTGGCAAAGTACAACTACATACTTTTTTTAAATCAGAAATAAATTAAATATTGGATAATAGATATGCATTTGTATGAAATATTTTTAAACGCCTCATGAGCATGCAGCAGAAACTATTTTTTTATATATATTTCATGCTAATAGGCCTGGCTAATATCATACAAATTTATGAATTTCTGTTGTTTTCTAGAAAGAGCTGGGTTGTAAGGAACTTTCCACAAACTACCAGTTTTAATTTTCTTTTCTTTTTCAATTTTTATTTTTATTCATACTGTAGTTCTCTTTGAAATAACTATCAAAACGATCCCTTCCAACAAACAAATAAATAAATAAATAAATAAATAAATAAATAAAATTGTCAAAATCTAAGCATCCGTTCGATAGCTATTCGTAGACATGTTAAACAGTAACTCATTTCTTGGGAGTCAGTTAATGAAAAAATACATTATGTGTTCCTCATCATCCAGCTACTTTTAGCAAAAAGTAAAATTCAGCACATAATATCGCTGATATCTTTCTGATTTTTCATGACATTCGACTTGTGTTATTTAGTGGTCTCCTAAAATATTCTACTTTTAAAAAAAAACCATACGGTGCATAAGCAGTTAAAAATTATTTTATACAAATGGTCATATTTTATCAAATATTTCTTATGTTTATAATTTAATTTTAGAATGTTGCTTCTATTGCATTTTGTCAAGTAATGTACTCTCCATGTCAGAAATAAAAACATGCGGATTTTTCACGAATTTTTAAAGAAACCTGCTATTTTCATGAAAGTACAATTCTTACACAAAAAATTTCAAATGTTGCAGAAGACTGCCACAGTTACGTGCTGCAGCTACAAAATATTTTGAGCATTTTATTTCACTGTGTGTGTGATCGCAAATATATATATTGATACTTATTTATTTAATTAGTTTTTTGATTCCATAATTACCCTCGTGATCAAACCGTCGCATAAATGTATGAGGTCACATATGTCATTTATAATTCTGAAGTTCCCAAAGAATCCGTCAAATATGTCTATAGGTATATATAAAAAAGTCTAAAATTGAACGTCTCTTGTGACTTTTGGCAATATAGTACGCGTGACATATTCCCATTTGCCGAATAAGGTTATGCATAATTTTTGAATTGTCTTTCATCGAATTAATTTGAATCTCTTTTTAATCATTCTTTCAACTTTTAATAAACTATTTAACAGTGTCAGTTAAAATACAACACCATTTTTTCTGTATGTGAATTTAATAAGTTTTGTTATCTTTGTATCTTTATTTTTTCATTTATGAAAATATAAGAACGCCTAACAACATTTTTATACGTATTCAACTAATAACAGCCTCAGGACAACCAACTTTTTCATTTATCTGACACTTGAAATGTCAAATATTTATGTTTTGTTAGGCATTAAGAAGATAAATTTAAAGAAATTTAAATTTCTCATGACAATACGATGATTTATGGGTTTGATGTTAGATAATTCATGTCAAATAACGAATTTTACAATTTATTTTATATAAGAAAAATGAATTCATTATTGTCAATATTTTTTTTATTTATTCAAAGAGATTATTTGATTTACAATGTTATTATTATTATTATTTGTTTGGCGATATTTCAGTTTTATTATAATATAAATGCTGTTTACACAATTCGAAGAGATTTGCCGAGGTTCCGGTGCCTCTAGCCTAAAATGTAATCAATAACAGAGAAATGATGTTTGCTATAAAAATGCTCATATTTAAAAAGAGAAAAGTTTATGATTTTTCTGCTTTCAACATATTATGATATTGAAACTTTTTTTACTTATTTTGTTTATAATTTTCTTTTATACTTAATCACGTTTTAGTTTTCCATTTAAATAGCATATATGATCCATTTTGTGCAAAATAGAAATCGTTTTGGAATAGTATAAATGTATGTTGATTTTTCACTTACACTAATAACATCAACGTCATGTCTGAAGTAATGTATTAATTAACCTATTTTCTCAAATATATTTACTAACATAATCACTTTAAAAATATTCATTGAAACGAAGCCAAATATTAAATCAATACTCCTGAAGGCACTAAATGTAAAAAAGTATAATAAAAACTAAAATTACTGGACACTTAATGTTAAATAACTGTATGGATTTTCAAGCATACGAACAAAATAAAAATGATCGTTTAGATAAAAACATAAATACGAGAATAAAGATTATAGCAAGTGTTGTCCAATATAAAATGTGATAAAAATTGGTTGAATGTATATGTTTTTAGTTATCAGGATTATATATATATAATGCATGGACACACCTTTAAATCTTACGTGAACGGAGTTACAGGTAAGATCTATGCATTCATAAAATATTTATTTTAGATTCAAATTACTTCCTGAAAATAAATCTTCATATTTTGTGATTAAATGCTTTTTTAATTTTTACTCTGGCTTTACAATATAATTATTGTCAATTGCACGAAGTAATACACTTTTATTTGGGTATGTCTAGACAATATATAATTCGACAGGAAATTCAGAGAACTGCAAGATAATTCTGTTGTTCTATTTTTTATACAGATATTAGACAGTAATAAAAATTTCCATTGCGAAATATTTTGCGAAAATAGGTCATTTACATAATACCAGAGACAAACCTTTATATCCTTAAATGAATAGTCAAACAAGAAAAGTGAAGCTACGACGAAACATGTAATACAGTGTTTAGATGAATATAAAGAAACAGTAACATAACCAAATTATACGCTCTGCTAATCAAGATATAGGATATAATGCAATACTCTCTTGTTTTCTTCTTGGTATAACAAACATCTTGAAATTAAGTAAGGAAATGTCAATACATTTATTTTTGGATAAGAGCCAAGTTTGTTGTTTTATAACAAGAAAAATGAAAGAAAAATTACTATTTGTTATTGCAAATGACCTAGATTATAATTTTGTAATAATTAAACATATATTTAAATATATATATATATTAATGTTGCTTAAATATTTTATTAACATTGTCACATACATAGAAAAATGTTATCTATAGTTTTTTTTCTGCTTTTACTTGAATAAACAACAGAAAGTCTTTTAAAAACGACGAAGATTGAACCGGAATAAAATAACTTTAAATTCTCTTTAAAAATTGATTTTTATTTTATGACATAATTGTATATTTTAAAAATATATTAACTTCTATAAATTAATAACTTTTCTAATATTAGTGGGGCACTGGAATAAAATAAAGTTATAATTGAATAAAAAATACGCTGTATACTCTCTGGTTCAACTCTAACTTCCCATGTAGTTACATAAAAATTACAATTTTCGATCTTTAACTAAAAATATATATAATTTTTATAAAACATAAGATTATTAAAATAATAAAAGCATTAGATTAAAAATTATTCGAAAAGAAATATGAGTACATAATAATACTGCATGTTACAATTTCCCATGTGCAAGAAAAATGCTATCCAATAGATGTATAATTTGAATATCAAGTGATGTTTTATAGCAAAGTTAAATACATATATATATATGTGTGTGTGTGTTTCATGATGAAAAATATACTTAAAATATATTTCAATTTCATAAAAAATAATAATGTTAAAAAAAAGAAAAAGAAAAAGACATTGCCACAATTAGTTTGTAACCATGAACTATTAAAATATTTTTGCTAGATATGAACTGCAATTATTATTTGATACTTTACTCAGAAATATGAAATTGTACAACATTAAACTACAATTTAGAGACAACAATGAATCATAAACTTGTGTAGATTGAAGCATTCACTGGTAAAATGTTGACGCATGATATGGTAAAACATTGGAATTTAAAACGGCAACTCCATAGATGCCAACTTTTACGCTTTTTTCCTACCACTAAAATTTTGCAGTAAATTTTTACTTATTAAATCGCCGAAATCATGTGCTTCAATAATGCAAAAATTTCTATTCAGTCGAACAGATGGGAATGTCTATTGAAACAGAAGTAGCACTTCGACTACCCAAGCCACAAAAGTTAATAGAACCTCATAAGTGTGTACTTCTAGTCAGCATTATAAACACTAAACACTAGAGACTAGACAAACTACCAGAAACATTTGTAATCTAAAGCTATAAGAAAAGACAGATGTTTCTGTAAAATATAATATAACCACGAACGAAAAAATACAATAGCCGCTTCCGAGATACTAACAATTCCAAAAAGTTTTTTTTTTTTTTTTTTTTTTTTTTTTTTCTTTTTTTTTTAAGTGATCATTTTCTGTTATAAAACGTATTATGTTTTATTTTTAACTCTTTGAATTTATCAATATGTAAAAACATATTTCACATTGATCTTACCTATATTAAACGATAGTATATGCATGCATTCTATGCATCTTTTAAAATAATGTATTTTATTCATTAAATGCATCATGCAGATTGCATCAAAAATAAATTGGTTGAAATATAAATGTGAAAAATTGTTAATTCGTTTTTTTTTTTTGTGTAGAATTTTTTTTTCATGAATTCATAAAACTCTATTAATTTCTCCATTAAATAATAAATTAGCACTCTTGTGTTACAAGTGAGTTTAAACTTACTCGTACTTAATTACAATGGGCCATGTATATATTGAAATATTATGGAAAAGTAAATATGATTCCAAATTTTCAGCAGAAACAACACACGCAAAAGCATATTTCTATATTACAAAATAGTTAAACGCATTTCATTGCTTAACAACGCAACTTAATACATATATATTTTTTAGAATTGTAATTTGAAAACTAATATTTTGTAATTTAAACTATTAGTTACTAACTACAGTAGTTAAAATTTGATAAAGCTGAAATTTAATGATTTTTTTCAAATAAAACAGAGAAATATACATTGTTTATAACGGATTCTTACATTAAAAATAATTTTTATGATTCTGTAATTATTAACACACAAATTAACACTTGTATGCTACAAATAAGCTTATTATATTCCGTTACTTCACAAAGCAATTTATCATATTTGTGTTTTTATGAAATTAATGCTTGGAAACTAAATTTTACAATTTATACTATGCATTACAAATTTTGCAGTTTAAAATTTATCCAATCTTACAATTTATTGACATTTACTAAATAAAACCTGTTAAGAAAGCACATCTTATTTAACGAAAGCTTACCTTAAACGACAATAAACATCTTTCAATGAATCCGGTGGAAATAATTAATTAAAACATATAAATTAGCAAAAAGTACAAAACTTTAACAGAAAAAATTGTTAAAGAACGAAATGTGTGAACTTAAGAAATCACTTATTTTCACCAAGTAGTTTTACAGTTATGTTAAAAAAACTGCTCTCTACCCTCATTGCAATTCATTTTATAACTATTAATCATGATTTTAGCATGAGGTGTTAAAATGTTTAAATATGCATAATTCCTCAGATTTTTCACTGAATGCTTTCCCGTCAAAATTAGGTGTTTTTATTGAAAATTTTACAGCTTGTTAAAATTTCAGTACGCCACTAATTATTAATAAATACTAAGTACACTATTACTAAAAACAGTATTATAAAGTGAAAAATAATTCTCCTTATTTTAGCAAGATTATGAATAAGTAATTTTTTTTATATATTTTTTTTCACGCTATTAAATTTTTTGCATGAAATAAAAAAAAAGATTAGCATTGATGCGATATAAAATTAGAACTAAATTATTATATACACTTTGTCCCTCTTCTGCATTTAATGTACCCTTAAACAATCTGAAAAAATGCTAACAAAATTGTCACACAATAAATGCATTATTTTGTTAATTAAATAGTACATGTCAAAATGCTATGCGTTCGATGTGGCATTTGAAAGATTTTTTCTACGCTTTAATATTTAAAAAATATACAAATTCCGTATAAATTGTATTTTAACTATGTTAAAATGTTTTAAACATACTGCAATTCATAAAGATCGCCTATGTGCAGTACAAGATGAACCCATCCATTGAACCGGATGTGATAGCATCATTTACTGGGGTACACAAAATAATTCGGTTGCAGCACTGTCCAGGAAAAATAATTGCTGGAAGTGCGCTTCAGTTTTGGTACGTATAAACTTTTTTTTTTGCATATTACTTGGTGTATATAAATACTATAGTTCATATACAGTACTGCAGGAAATATCTGGAATACATTCATTTTGTTGACACAAATTGCTGAAGGACAATTTTCAACTGTTCTATGTGTTTTCTAGTTGAAGTAAATTTTAGCATATTTTATAGCATATATATAAATCTATAAAATTCAATCCTGCACTACAGAATTTAGATATCTGCCCTACCATTGGTAGAAATTGGATTTTCAAATATGTTATACGTTGTCCATACTGTTTACCTAGATGTCATATTTCACCTTATAAATCTTTGATGTTTTGCTACAGTGTTCTGAATTCGTCGGATAGCAAGTAATTAAAAAAAGTATAAAAACTTGAGTTATGATATTTGCTTTGAATCTATATTCACCTTGTACTATAACTACTAATTATAAACAACATAAATGTCCAAAAAAATGTGCGTACCATTTCATAAAATATTTTACTGAAGGTACTTGACTTCATATACAAAACTTTATTTTACATAGACAACTGAGCGCTTTCGAGCAATAATTTTGCTCATCTTCAGGGTTTGAAAACAAAACGCAAGAACACAAATGACAAATGACGAAAAAACCACTAAGAACATCGTTCACTGCTAGAGAATGAAAAAAAAAAAAACATTAAAACAAACCAACAGGGGCGGGAGGCACTGGGAGGGGTTTAATAATCATCTTTGGTCTTGAAGAATTCCTAAGAGTCTATGCCATAATTTGGGTATATTGTAGGATAATGAATCATTGCATGTATTATCTTTTTTTTTAATTAAAATTTCTATGGATTCATTGATTATTGCTTCATGAAAGGTTGATGTTTGCTTAATTATTTTAGATTGGTCAAACTGTCTGATTTTTCTTGTTTTAGTTCTATTTGGATATTTATGTTGTTTTTAATAAGTAGTTGTCGGATAGCATTTTATTATCTATGCTTGGCGCATGATTTTTCGTTCTTGTTTATTAAAAATTAAGAATTAAATTTTAAGTTAAACAGATTTATTTCCCAGTTTCATTGACTGGAAGATGTTTAAATATTTTTACTCTAAAAATAGTTAAAATATTTTCTTCTTCATTTTAAATTATTCGAACGTATTCGGTTTGTCTGTTGTTGTCTGCTATATGTTTGTCTTCTAACCAAGCTATAACACTTGATGTATGTTCGCGAGGTTTACAATTTCGTATTTATTGAAATTGGAATGTGTAGAACTTATCATTGGTTTATAGGACACACACACACAAAACAAAAACGTGTTACATTATGGTATATGAGGAAAAATCGTCTGCGGAGTATTTTAACGATGTTATACAAGCATAAAAAAATTACATGCATTTTCACTTGCTCTCGGAAATGCTTTCTGTAGAGTATAGAGTGCAATGTATTTATCATTCATTCACAAGGTTACATAATGATTTACAAAGAAAAATTAATTGCAGTGTATATTAATAATGTTACATATTTTCAAACTTAATGGAATTGGTATACATTATAAAGGTGTGCTAGAATATTTTTATTGTTGAATATGACGTGCATAAGAGTTAACTTTGATTTACAAGGCCACACAAGAATGTTCGATTACAGTACTGTGTATGAGCGATAAATGATAGAAATGCGTTTTCAGTTTTGGCATGTGTTTTTTGCTATTATTTTTCATAATAGCAAATATATAATATAAAATCTTTGCACTAATTATGCAAAATGCAGCAAATTTTGCATTATTATGCAAATAATCTTTGAATAATAGCAAATATCATATACTGGACACCACAAAAGAATTCGTAATATTTACTACGTATCAGCGCGAATTGCTTAAGCGTGTTTTTAATTGGGTAATGCATTTACCAACTGAACTATATTTAGTATACTAAGAGATGTTTGTAAAATATAAATAAATGTTTATACAGGGCTATGCAAAGCACCGGATACATTGTCCTCTATAAATGGTTATTTTGAAAGTACATTTCCAGTTGTTTATGTGTCAAAATTGTTTTCTTATGATATAATCTTTAATTTACACCCACGAATATTTTATCATATCCTTGTTTTTTATTTGAATCGTTGAAATTGTAATGAAAAGATAAATAAAATAATTAACAAAAAATTACAAAAAATAATTAAAGGCCTAATTTAAAAATATTAAAGATATTTACACTGTGTAGGAAGAAAATGTATTTTTAAAAAATGCTGTTTATAATTGGATTTTAACTATTAGTTTTTATTTTTATTAAACGGTGACGTTTTGCTACAGTATTCTGGAAGTGTTGGAATTTGTTTCACAATGCATTCTCGACGCATGAGGTTTCTTTCTTGGTAATTCTGAATATATTTAACAACTTTAAAAACAATTTGTTATATACGATATAAATTTCTTAACATGAGACTACAAATATATATATTTTATAAAGAAATAGTTTAATTAAGATTAAAGTGTTCAGTGAACATTGGCGTCCACTTTGTTACTCTTTTTTATGTGCTTTAGCTTGTCCAAATACTTTTCCTCCTTCTTTACATTTTTTTAATACTATTGAAATTCTAGAACGTATAACAAAAATATATTAACTAACCAGAAAACGTTTAATACATTTTAATTAAAAATATATTTGAATTAAAAATGTAGCTCCTGTTATAGTTTAAAAGAAACGTTTGTAAAATGTGTTATTTCTATGATTTACAAGTCATCATCCTCCTAATTTCCATAATTATTCTTATTCCAAAATTATGAATTTCTGTTTAATCCCTATTTAAAATGAAAGTGTAATGAGATATTGTTGAGAGGAGAATAACAACAAAGGCTTAATTAAAGACTTAAACAGAATATTTATTTTAATGAAAATTAAGAGATTAAGAAGATAATATTCTTATTTACATATGTGTACAGTGAATATCTACGGTTATGTGACACTCTTTGAATTATCAATTTAAATTTTATTAGTATGGTGCAAAGTTTTTGTAAAGTTTTCTTGAATCCTTTATTCATCAAAGTACTTTATATACCATTAAAGAAAATTTAATATAAAATATATTTAATCTATCTATTAAAAAAATATGTTTTACTTTTCATACAAAATACATCGTTCTGTATCATTGAAATAAATATTTAATTATTATAATTTTTTACAGTATTTAAATAAACCTATTTTGAAATAAACAAGTTTAAAATTTGCTTTTGTTTCTGTATGTAACTGAAAATATTTATAGGGTTTCGTATAATCTGATCGACCAGTATAGCTATTAAGATGAGATAGAGAAATGCCTATAAGATTATATACCACGCCAAGAGATTAAATTCGCACAGTTTCGATTGTGCGAGTTAACAATTTTGTCTGTTTCACACACATTCAAACTACCTGCATAATACATAATCTGCGTAAAACATAAACTGACCTTAAGAATGGATCTAGGAACGTGGATCAAATGACGTATTATGCAAACGATTTTTTTTTCTTAATTCGTGCGCATAGCAAGACATTTGGTTGTTTTCAAAGCGGGATTTAACAAATACTGAAAAATTTGAATTTCGCGTAAAATATTTTCGTAAGAAAAACTGATACAGAAACTTTGAAAAAAATTATATGTGTGTTAATGAATAATTTATTACTGAATAGTGATTCACATACAGATATCGACATAGTTGATGAAGTAAAAATAGAAAATATACATAAATCAATGTCCGTTTAAAAAAATTTACAAAAAAAAATGAAGTGAAAATTAGAACAAACTTTATAAGTAACTTCCACCCACGAATATTTTATCAGCAACCTTGTTTTTTATTTGAATCGTTGAAATTGTCATACAAAAAATGTAAAAAATAATTAAAGGCCTAATTTAAAAATATTAAAGATTTTTAGACTGTGTAGGAATAAAATGTAATTATAAAATACGCTGTTCATAATTTTATTTTTAATATTAGTTTTTATTTTTACTCGTATTAAAGTAAATATGATATCTCTCTGTGAAAATAAACTGGTTATTATGACACGTTTAGAACGAATTAATGTAATTCCTATTATATAACATGCCTGAAGAAGACTCAGAACCTTTTACTTTTGCAAAAAACGACAAAAATATCAATTTTACCATTTTTTGGATTAAAATGTATTTCGACATCCGTAGTATAGTCAGGCGAATTTCAGTAAAGATCCGATGTTCATTAATGTGTAAGAAAGTTTTTTTTGATGCGCCTCTTTTCCATTTAAATGTTTTAGAAATATCTTACATTTTTTCTACGTGACATGTAATTTTATGTATGCAATTGAAAATCTGTATTCAATATACGTAAGCAGGAATTTTGCAATAGAATGAATATATATAATTTTTTTTAATGTAAATCTGAAGAAATTAGACTAGATTTTAGCTTATATAAGGTGGTTTCATTTTTTCCTCGTAAACTAATGGGTTTTATTTTAGAAATATCAGTCCTTAAATTTATGAAGCACATTCCTATGAACATGAGAAAAACATTGCGTACAAATATTAAACATTGAAAAGTTTAAACGTTTTTTAAACTTTCGTGTAGTTTTTTAAAAATACATTTTCATAATCTAGCCAATATATTATATTTTTTGTCGTGAAAATTATTTTGTTTAAAAAAAATCATTTCATGATATACAAAAAGACATAAGTATAAAATCATTTAAAAGGTGACGTGTCCCCTTAGAATTTATTCTACAAAATCCATAGTATAAAGCAAATCATTTCCGCGAGTAACTCTGACGTCATATTTCCGGTGGCAACACCTGGGCAATACATTTCTCTTTTACTGCAATTTTTTTAACTTCTTAACATCGTAACATTTCAATTTTCTCACCACCGAATTGGGAAAAAAAAGTTCTTTCAAATGTGATTTGTTTGAAAACTATATCTCAGTTAACTGATTTTTGATATTGTTTTGAAAATAATTTTTGATCATGAATTTTTAAAAATATTTTTCTATTGTGTGCAGCCAAATTACCAAAATTAACCTTTTTGCACTTTAAACATTATAAATAGTTCAGCATTTGTTTCTGGCTAAATTCCAGTATGACGAAATTAAAACTTCATCTAAAAAAAGAGGAACTAATTTAAAGACATCACAAATTTAATAAGCATATATTCGCTGAAATTATCGCTGAAATAAGTCGCTGAAATTATCATAATTAAAAGATGTGCTGTAAATAGTGAAATCCTTTGCTATTTATTCGGCTCTTACTCCTGGCATGCGACTAATACATAAAATATCCTTTTTAATAAACTTGAAAGCTTTACTTGCATATAATATTGATATTTTTCATATAGAAAAATATTGTTTTGGTGTTGTTAGTGAACAATCTAACACACACACACACATATATATATATATATATATATATATACAGGGTGATTATAAAAAAAAATCCCGATATATGAGCCCCTAACTGTCATACCGTCCACAGAAACAGAATGAAATTCTGGCCTAAAGTATTTTGAGGTATGCGCTCAAGAATCATGTGAAAAACAACAGTTAAATTCTAACAGTTACGGTTACAGTGACAAAATTTTGAAAATTTCAAATGGCAACACCTACTTTTTTTATTAGAATGTGATCTTCATAGTGAAAAACCATAAAACGCGTTGGAACGGTACCTGTATCGCGAATATTTCCATAATCGGATTTTTATCACGATTCAAAATGTTTCTCAAACTCATATATTTACTATTCTCTATTATTTATATTGATACTCGCTTTGTATTATTCTCAAACATCTGAAAAATTAGTTAAACTTCCCATACGACGTCAGATTTTCTTTTTAATTCTCTAATGACGTGATATTATTCTGCTTTGTTTACTTACTTATATTTATATTCCTTGAATTATTGAGAAATCTTAGACATTTTCCGTTTTATCACCACTATGACGTCAATCAATTTTATTTCATATTTATCTTTTTTTCAATTGGTGAAACTTTTTATTTCATTTTCATTTTTCACGTGGAAATCGTCTGATAGAAAATTAATTATTGTAGAAAGAATTTCATTGTGGATTTTAAATCTTTGGCATCTGCTATAACGGAAAATGTTTCAATTTAATAGGAAAAGGCTGTTAGAATTTTTTTTTTTATCTCTATTTATTAAAATAATACGAATTTTTCAAATTTTAATATTTTGAGCTCTTTACAGCTGGTATCCAGATTTATACACGAAGTTTCAACTCTGTAAGTTACATAATTTTTGAGAATGGCTCTGTGACGGACAGTCAACGGAGCGGGAGTAATAGGGTTTCGTGAGATGAACGAAACCCTAAAAAGGTAGACGTCCACATACGGCACTTAAGAAAACATTGGAAATTATCTTTACCTTTAGACTAACAAATGTCGGTGTCCCGTCAATTCGTCACGCACAATTCATCGCGGAATAATTCATCGCGCGCAATTTATCGCAGCGTCAATTCGTCATCGTGTCAATTCGCCGCGACGGCAATTCATCGCAACGAAAATGTTTTTGAAGGCTATGATGATAAAATAAGGATAATTTAGTAAAATTGTTTAATGATAATTTATTTTTTAGATATAATCGCATGTAAATTGTTAGTTATAATTCTCTATACATAAAAATCTAATTATCATTAAACATGTTTACTAAATTGTTTTTATGTTATCATCATAGCCTTCAAAAACGTTTTCGTTGCGACAAATTGACGTCGAGACGAATTGACACCATGACGAATTGACGATGCGATAATTGTTCCGCGAGGAATTGTGCGAGACGAATTGATGCAGTCAACTATAAATGTCCCCTATTGCAACATTAATTAAACAATGCGTAAACAAATGGAAAACATGTTGTAAATGTTATTTATTTATTTCCCTTTAACATGATAATGATTCATTTTATTAGCCTTGTTAGTTATATTTTTGAAATTGTGCCTTTCTTACTGGCTTTATTATCAGAACACAATAAGTAATTCTAATTTTGTGCATAAATATTAATTTTTCTATATAGTACATATGTTCAAAAAAGGAGACAAAACGTATCTCAAAACGAAAAAGTAGATCTTTTAATTGAATAGGGAAATGAAAAGAAAAAAAATCTGTAATTAAAAATATAATAATGGGGACCCCATGTAAATTGGAAAAAAATCAGTTCAAAGGTATTTTTCCCATTAAGGAAAATATGTATACATTAAAAAATCTTTATGAAATTACTTAATAATCTTGTAACATCAAAATAAATTTTAATTCAATGTAATTCTTTATATTGCTAGTAGAAAAATCTTCTAACGATAAATGAAATGAAGGTTGAAATAAAATGATTTAATATTTATAACACACCCGCATAGCATGCATGGTCACAGTGACGTCATCGTGACGTCACAGTGAGTCACGTACGTCACGTCACATCTGTGACCAAAATACAACCACTCAGTGACGTCACATTGTGACTAAAATGTGAATTATTTGGAAACCTTAAACAATTTGCAAGAACACTACAAAATGTGTTATTCAATGTAAAATAATATGTTTCTGACAATTTTTTTAATTTTTGTGACGTCACTGTGACAAATCACAAACACTACGTCACCTGTGTTATCAAAATACCCCCATGTTGTGAAGTCACAGTTTGACCAAAATGTGAATTTTTAATATATTTTAAAATGATGAGAAATATATATTATTCAGGAATGCTTTAATGCACTTAAAGGGTCTGATTCTGACTGATTTTTATGATCCCTGTAAAATTAACCTACATTGATTAATTTATTTACTGACCTACAGGAAAATGCTTTATAAATAGGTAAATTTCAATCAATATGCAATTATAAATTATAATACAAACATAATGCGGCATGTACTCCATGAACAATTTTTTTTTAAAATTAAGGCAGTTTCTCATTTGCTTTTCATATTAATTAACAACTTTTGTAAAACTGAGAGCAACAATCTATATTATAGAGCGCAAGCTATCCAAGAGTAACAATGACGTCATGTTAACAGCGGCAACAACTGAACAGTAAATTTCGCTTTTACAGTGATTTTTTTAACTTCTAAATATTGCACAATTTCAATTTTTAACCGTCGAATAGGAAAAAAAATGCTCTTTCAAATGCAATATGTTTCAAAACTGTACCTCAATTTACTGTTATTTGTGGTTTTAAAAATAATTTTAAATCTTCTTTTTTAAAATCTTTCTATTGCGTGCATTCCGATTAAAACATATTAAAACACTTCCATTTCAATAACAATTGTTACAATAATAATTTCCCAAATTTCAGCGTTTGTTTCCGACTAATATTCAACATCAAAATTAAAAATTTCATTTAAAAAACATAAATTCATATTTTTTAAAACACAAATTTAATAGACATGAAATTATGTTACTTCTGCTGAAACTATTAGAATAATAGTAATAATAATAATAATAAGTGTATTGGGCGATATCTTCGACTATTAATTCCTGACATGCGACTAATACGAAAGTATCGGTAATGAATTTATTAGAATTTTCAATTAATATTTACACACACACACACACACACACACATATATATATATATGTCTGCTATATTCTATAAACAGAGTAACCCAGGTTTTTTCCCCTAGTTTTATCAATTGTAAATTACACTTAATACCGGAAACGGCTGAAAATAATATACAGATGGGGTAATTAAAGATTTGTTTGTGTGAGGGGAGGTGGGTTGTGAAAAACAGATGCTTTATTATAATAAAATCACTGGTATACTTCCGATAATAATTGTTTTTTCTTTAGTGTTTAAGTAGATTGAGTACCTCTTCCAATATATATTTTGCTGTTTGTTTCATACTTTGTAAATAAATTTAACATTTTCCGAATATAAAATGAAATTTAAAAAAAATATGCAAAATGTATGATTTAAATAATTATTCACGTCTACGTTTTTCATTTACCACAAATTTCTTTAAAAAAATATTGTTATTTTGCAAGCTGTTTCTTCTACAGGACATTAATAAAGAAAAAAGGAAATTTTGAAAAGGGGAAAATGCCCCCCCCCCAACCTTTTACTTTTTTAGGATCACATTTTGCAATTATTACGCTCTATGCAAATTTTACTTTTTTATGATTTTGCATTCTTGTCCATTAAAATATTTTTTATGTACTTTAAAAATTTAAACAATGTTTTATTTGATACGCCATGAATATTGATATTTTTTTTACAACTTACAAAAAAAAAACTATACAAGTATTATTATTGTGAAACTAATCGTAAGAAAAACGTAAAATGCTTATAAAAATAAATCTTCAAATAAGAAATTTTAATTGGAGAGACTATAAAAAAAACATTCTGCCTTTTTAACCTTCTACTCTAACATCAACTATATAAGAAGAAAAAAAAAGAAAAAAAGATCATCTGCCCTGCTATTAAATGCGCGCAGATGTTTTAAACGTTTTTCAAAAATATCGTCTGCTTTTTTAACCTCAGAATAAGAGATGCACAACAGTGTATTTAATCTTTGGATGTCAGTTCGTTGGACAACACGCGTGTTATGAGCGTGTATAATTTCTACGTATTTAAAATTAAAAACCTGCACAGGATTCCGCAAATACAATTTTTATACGAATTTTCTTTCCATGAAAAGTACAATTCCTTTGCGTGGTTAAATTTGCTTTCCGCCAATGTTATTGTACTTCATTTGGAGGAATTTTGCCTTCTCAAGAAATTTTCGCTATTTTTACGTCAAAATAGAATATTGAAGATCACAAAGAAAAAGAGGTATGGAAAAATATTATTTTCCCTGTTAGCTTTGCATTAAGTTATATCGTTTTCAGTTACTTTCATGTAGTATTTTACAAAAGTTAAATACTTCGTTTAACATTTATCAGTTTAATAAAGCTTATTAAATTTAATGTTTATTTTGTTAAAATAAGTAACAATATGTCAACGATTTTAATCAGATAATTACTTTCACTAAATTCATTTCCTGAGTCATTTTATAGTTATAAATTTCAAAACATCTGTACACTATTATAACAGAATTATTATTAAAGGGAAATGTTAAATCCTGTAAAAAAAAAAAATAATAATAAACCAATGTGTGGTTCCATTTTATGTTGTTATCTGAATTTATATATTTTTTCACATTAAAAACTGGTTAAATATTTGAAACTATGTTTGTAATTTATTATTTTATTGGGTTATGTAACTATGATTATCTACATTTCAAATGGACTTTCTAACATCAGAGTAAATATTTTTCAAACCGATGTTGTTGAGTCACAAAGGGTTAAAATATAGTTATAAAATAAAGGTTCCATGTATGATAACATATTTTGATCTATAAGTTAAATTTTTGGTTTTCTCTTTCAAAAATAGCAACTTTTATGAAATATTTTTCAAAAATCTTTCTTAATAAATTGAAACATACAGTTATTTTTCTTTTCAATATGATTTAAAACCTGGACCCCGATGTGAATATTATGGGAGAATACATTGTTCGAACATTTTCACTAGTTAAATATATAAGATACTGTTTAAAAACTATTGAAATAGTTAATAAAAAATACCCTTTAAAATTTCAAGGCTTAAAAACCTTATCACAGTCAAAGTATCGATTATTTTATTATTATCTCAAATTAACGATCTAAACTTTTTATACACGTGGTTTAAAATGTCAAAACTGTATTTTTAATACATACACGATTGCCATTCAAGGGTTTTTCACTCATGAAAACTGTATAAATGACTTTTTCTCAATATTGATTTTTTGTTCATTCTTATATTTTTTAATTCTGATATTTTAGTAATTGTAAAAAAATATAATAATAATAATAATAAGTAAAGTAAATAAATTTTAAAAATGTCAATACTTGTAAAAATAGCAGGTATTTAAAGCATTAATTTATTTTAATTTTGTTAAACATTTTAAATAAATGTATAGTTTTTTTTTCAAAATGTTCTTTTAACTGACTATTAAAATATACTGCAATAACAATTTTAATCAAAATTCTTAAATTTAAAAATAATATTGAAAAGTAACGTTTCCCATTTATAGCAAAATCACATAGTACTTATTTGCTTTATTTAAAAACATTTGTCTAAAATTTTTAAATACCGAGCTGAAAATGCAAAAAATGTTGCATTTATATTATAGAACAACAGAATTTTAATACATTTCACCACTTTTATATAATAAATTTGAAAATCTGCAAATCCACCTTTTTCTATTTAATGTGTAACCAATGGTAATGATTTGGGTTCGTTTGAAATCGGGTTGTCTCACTCGATTGCAGGATTTTAATAAAATCGTCTCAAAATCGCGTTACCCGACCTGATAGAGTATTCATATAAGAATCGGAGCCCAAGGAAAACTTTAACTAAATAGACAGAATAAAATAAAATAAATAATTTAAAACCCCGACTTAAGTCCTGCATCGGGTTGGTTATTCCGATTTTACCCGCACCCGACATGGCGTTCAGCTTGAGCTGAGTAAGAATAGCGATAATTGTTGTTGTTGTTGTTATTCTGTTTGGGTTAAATTGATTGTAATTTTTTTTCGGCTTCGGGTTGAGATTTTATTATTGCAGCTCGGGTTTGGATTAATCTGAAAAACTAGAATAAAATAATAACTTGATCTAAAGAAAAAATAGAATATTCTTTCAAACCTGTAGAAAAAAGAGAAAAGAAAAGAAAGAGAATAAAAATAAATAAAAATAAATAACCGATCCGTAATTTTCCTCATCGAATATGGGTAAAATATGGTCACTCGACCCGATGAAGAATCGTCACAATTGTCACAAACCTGCAGCCAAAAAAAATATATATCTGAACTTTACGAGTCGGATTCGGGTAAAATCTGGTCACCCAATCCGATGCAGAATCGTCACAAATGTCACAAACGTCTAGCAAAAAAAATGTCGATCCGAACAATCCGGATCGGATTCGGGGAAAATTTGGTCACCCTATCCGATGCAGATTCGTCACACTTTTCACATTGAAGTCGCACGGTGACTTCACAAAGTAGTCACATTGTGAGGTCATAGAAAGCCTTGAAAACGGCCATAACGACTTCACATTTAGGTCACAGTGACTTCACATCGACGTCACGTGACGTCACGACGACGGTCACAAAGTAACAGTGTGACTTCACATTGACGTCACCGTGACGTCACCATGCCTTACGGGCAGTTTTCAGAACTGGGACATTATTTTAGTATTTTTGAAGAAGTTTTGACTGAGAGTCAATTAGCTTAATGAGAGAATTTCTGTATAATTTCGATACATTTACAGTTGGATAAAAATAATCATCATGGGAAAATAGTTAATGTAAATGAGATGAAAATGTAAAGACTGATATTGATATATGGTTGCATTTAAAATGCTAATTGGAGTATTCTGCTGTTGAAAATCGAACCCTGCAAATGTATATAGCTTGATTTCAAAATTTACAAAAGTAATATGAAATATATAAATATTTGTTAATAACATATTGCAGACTTTTAAAGCGACTTATAAGGCAATAAAATAAGAATTTAAAAATATTCCGAAATATATATTTTTTGTCATACATTCAAATTTACAATTAATATTAAACTTATGTGTTTATGAAAACATACACGTATTTTTATTAATATTATTATTGCAGATGCGTAATTAACAACTAATTTATTGAAAATTTAAAACTACTTTTCGAATAAACATCTTTGGTCAATAATACATAATATAATTTAACACAAAATGTAATTTTCATTACTTGCAAGTTTAATTAATCAGGAATTAATATCAGTTTTTTAGCCTTTTCTATAATTGCTTGATTTTGAATTTATTCCTTTAAATAAAGCTAAGTTTAAATAATATTTAATATTGAATTATATATATATTAAAATCTGAAAAACACCTTTGAACTAGACCGAATATTTCTAAAACACTTGTTACTTAAAAAAATTGTGAAATACTGTCATTAGGAATTTTGGGCAGAAATAAACTGCTTTTTACGTTTTATTTAAGAATGCCCCATATAGATGAAAAAAAAAATCAATGTTTTTATCTTAAAAAAAGAAAAAACAATTTTTATTTTTTATGTCTTGAAAATACACACATTCCTACATAAACTATATTTTATAGAAATGTGGAAGAATAGAATATAACGTTATGATTTAGACGGATTGCTGAGATAAGTGCTAGCCGTAAGCTCCTATTCAGTTTGTATAATATTCTACTGTTATACATTTGAATTGACCATTCTTTAATCATTCTATATACTTGCGCTTGAAACATTTAAGGATAATTGTTTTCCATCAAATTGTTTCGTGAATGAACTATTCTCTCGTCTTCCATTTAACATGTATTTTATAAATGTATAGACAAATTTTAATTCAATGATTTATATTCATTTAAAAAACAAAATATATTCAAGCAAACATAAACAACTCACTAGCCATTTCTCAGGTTTAGTCAGCTTTTCACAAGTAGAAGGTAATTGTATATAAAGGCTTTTTGATTTTATTATTATACATAGAACATAGTTCAAATAAAATACTCGCATATATATAGGGGATAATTGTACAAAACCTGGTAGGCGGGTAAACCGGACTTCTGCCGAGCGGGGTGTTCTCGTAACGGTTGAAATTTTTATGCATGCAGCTGGCAACTTCATGCCCTCGATGTTTATTTATTTTTCAGAGAGTAAGAGAAAGCCATCTCTTGATGGATGATGCTTTGCCAGTCTTATTTGCTCTATATAATACTAGTGGATAGATTACGAAATATGACTTCATTATTTGGTTCAGAATAGTTTGAAGAATTGAATATTTCCCTTCCTTCTTCTCAGTGGCTGAGAGGTTCTGCTCTCGAAGCTGGTAGACGGGAGGTGCTGGGTTCGATCCCAATCGCGCCCGTCGGCCTAATCGTTAGGAGTTTTCGTGGTTTTCTTCGAGCCGTGGATTTATCCATGCGTAAATACGGGTTAGGATCCCTTAGAAAGACCCCCCACGAAGGGCACTTTCCCCAGGCCTATATCCCAAGTTTAGATAACTGGCCGTCAATAATCAACCCAACCCAACCCTTCCTTCTCCTACAAATCCTATTATTTTAATCCTTGATGGAACACTCACGCTGAAAGCATCGAGCTGTTCAATCTAGCAAAAAAAAAAAAAAAAAGCAATGCAATTCGTTTATGCTTCCCTCCACACAAAACACATCAACTTCAGCCCCTTGATGTGTTATTCATGTCATTCCTAAGCTCATTCTACGAACAAGAGGATAGTAAGTGGTTACTTTCCAATTCGGAGCGACCTGTAGCAATTTACCAAATTAAAAAATTATCAAATTATCAAAAAATTAATTAAAGCTACATTTTTGAGAGCAGCAGTTGCAAATACTGCAATAAGATGGTTTGAAAAAATAGGGATTTTTCCCTACAACAACGATATGTTTTTTTCAGACTATCATTTTGCTGTTTCAGAAACGACAGAGAAACCCAGGAAAGTCAGCGATAATACACCTAGGTCTACACAGACACAAGTTGGCATAGATGCAGCAATAAATATTTCTGAAACATCACAGGATAATGGAGCTCAACCTTCCACATCTAAAAGGGTTGACATCTTACATCCAGCAGTTGACAACATCCGGCTTTTTCCACGGCGAGCTACTTCCAACTAATTTCACATGCAGCAGTTGACATCACAATCACAGACGTCATCAGTGATTCAAAATGTTAACTTTACAGAATATATTTGTAACTTATCCCATCTACATTTTGAGATTGTGTAGCTCAGCAATCAGCATTCCTAAGTTTCCCTAAAATGTTATTACGCCCTCCCCAGGAAGGCTATAGAATCCAGAAAAGAGTGACAAAAGAAGAATAAAGACTGTTATTTTGACTTCTTCGACTTTTAAATTAGAGCTGGAAACATATATTAAGGAGAACGAAGCCAAAAAGCCTGTAAAACGATAAAAAGAAAAAAAAAAGAAGTCGAAGAAGAAGTTAAGAATGAACAGTAAAAGATACCAAAAAAGTTTGAAGAAACATCCTCAGAGGATGAAGAGGATATTGAAGACTGCATGTTTTGCAATGAACTTAACTCCATCCAAAGAAGTTGAAATGTCACGGATGGGTGCACGAAGCATGCGGTAATGCAAAAGAACATCATGACAAATTCATTTGTGATTTTTGCAGTTAAAATAACTCTAAGACTTTCAGTGTAAAGTACGTAGGCCTATACAATGTGGAAAATTTGAGACATGTTTTTATTTTGCACATGGTAGTATACATGTGTAATTTCCATACATACATAAGTTTTCCATTTTACAAATGTGATATTTGTTTAAAATATCAAAATGTATTTTTTTTACTATATAAAAAAGAAATGTTTGATCAAAATGTGTTTTGCATGAGTTTAAATGGATATCCGGTTTTACCCAACCATTGGAGTAAACCCGGATATTTACATATGACTGAAAAAAGGCTAATTTTTTATATAATCAATTATAATTTTTATTGAAAAGAATATATTTTATTATAGCTAATGGTTCATTTAATATTAAAAACGGTGTTCAGAGTTTATTTTCCCATTTAAATGCATTGGAGAACAACAAATATTTATAGTATCCGATTTTGCCCTATCTTCCAAAATATATGTTACACATTTTAAATTATAGCGAATTTCCGAAAGTATTTATTGAGGGGGATGGAAGTGGTAACTGTAAAATTTTACTTTTAAAAAAAGAACGAAAGAAATAATTATTTAAAGAAAGAAAATAATCTCTACACCTTTTTTATTATTTCGGTTGATATATAAAATTTATTTTCTCTTCGTATATCAATTCCGCCCATGTACTAAAAAATAAAATAAAAGAAAAGAAAAGAAAAGAATATTTAAATTTCCCAGGAAATAGAAAACCCGTATTCTAATTTAAACTCCTTTTCTAGTGAAATAATAAAATAGAACGTTACCATTTAGATAAATTGCAAAAATACGTGTAACCATTATCGCTTCTTTAACATGCTTGATATTTTGCTGCTATGTAGTTATATTTCTTTTCATATATATACTCTTTCGATATAGAAAATTAAAGAATAAGTGTTTCCTCAAAATGTTAAGAGATGTCATATTTTCTCACGCTACATTGAAATTAATTTTTATGAATGTATAAAGAGTTTTTTAAAGCGCTTTAAAACACAAAAACATATTCAGACAAATATAAACAGTTTTATCACTATTCTGTTTTCATTTACAAGATAACTGCTCGTATTTTACTTCTGTTTTGTCAGTCCCAATAATGAGGAACCTGCTAAAACTATTTAATGGCCTCGAAAAAGCCCAAATTGAACCTTCTGGCACCTGAACAAACTCTCACTACCTCACGCGTTCAGCATGTAATGTAAGAAATGCATTTTACACAATTGAGGCGGTCGGGGCAAGAAAGTGCCAAGCCACATTTTTGGTGAAATAAATCTAACATTGTAATATGTCACTTAATATTGTAAATTATAATATCCAATATATAATTTGCTCCTGATGTCACTTAGTGGTAGCATGTGTATCAGGTTTCGCTTTTGTCCCAGATGTTTATGCCCCCAATGAAGATAGCTAATTTACAAAAAACGTAACAGTAATATCATTAAAGTAATGCCATATTGTTACTCAGAATATCTCAAATGTTACTAATACTTTGGCGAAAAAACTTTAGGTTATATATCTTGATTTGAGTATATGATCAAATTTTCAAATTGAAATATCTCAGAAGTTACAAAATGTGGCTTGGCACTCTCTTGCCCCGACCCTCTCAATTATTAGAAATACTAAATAATTTGTATCAGTAAGAGCCTAAGTTTATTTCTCATGTAAAGATAATAAAATTTGTGCTTAAGTAGGTTATTTTTTTCAACTTGAAGTTTGTCCGTGTTATTTTTTGCTTTCCCTGTATTTAGAATTTTTTAAATAGTTCAGTTCTATATTTATCATAAATGAACTGAGATCGTAGAAATATCCTACTTAAATTGTACATGATGCGCTTGCATAAGAACTAGGTATGTTTTAACTTCTTACTTCCTTTGATATTTTCAAATGTTTATTAATGTCGTGTCCATATGAATTAATGTTACTTCTTAAGTAAAATATGGAGATGAAATAATATTATTCTTAATATGATTGTTTTCAGAGTTACACAAAATATAAGGCAAGAATTATGTGGGAATGAAAGATCTATTTTTAAATTTAGAATTTACTTTTTTGCGCAATTCTCATTTTTTTTTTCTTTTTTCGGTAGATGGCATATTAATTTTTAAGAATAAAAATTCATCTTATCTTTGAATTCTCCTCAAAAAAGTGTAATTTTAAGTTCAGGTTGGTAAAATAATTTTTCATTTTTAGATAAGGTTATAAAATGTCACGTATTTTAACTTTTAGTAAAACATAAAGCAATCAGTGAGACAAAAATAAAAATAAGATTTGTAATTTACTATTTTAAAAAGGTAAAATGTTTTAAGTATTCTCTATTAATATATATTTTTTCAAAAATGCAATGATTACGCTGAACAACAAATTTGAACATTTGCTCTATGCCAAAATCGGAATCAGTTGTTTCTTATTCAATGTTTTGCGCTGATTCTGAATACAGTTTTAGTATTTCTCAAGCACGTCCAGATTTTCAGTTAATTGCATATTTCGATTTATGCAAGTTTTGGAATTTGTGTACAATTATATGGAAATTTAAGGTATGAAGCATTATCCGACTGTTTTGTTTTGTTTTCTATAACTTTTAGTTTAATATATATATATATATATATATATTTGGTCGAAAAATCCAGAAAATTCTTTATATGCTACATTGTGATTTACGTCAGCTATTTAGGATAGTTTCTACAATTTTTTTAAATTTATATTTTGATTATACACGTTGGTGATTATGTCCTTGATAGAAATCTCACACTATTAACCCCTTTGACAAGGAGGTACACTCTACTAAAAAGCATTTTATATCAAACGTGTGCTAATACCATACAAGCGTAGATATTCATTTTACTCAAAAGCTAAAGGTGATAGAAGGAAACGGATTACAGATTCGAAATCAACATAAAAATCTAGTCTGGAAAAACATTACGTAATTTCTGTGGAAACTACTTTAATGTTGATGGTAATGTAAAAAATACACAACTGAAATATATGCAAATTAGGCTAACTAATTGAAACTACCAAATTAGGCTAGCTAATAACTGACTGGTAAATGTTCTGAATATACAGACTGCTACATTTATCTAAAGTAAAAGATCAATAAGTCATAATCTAGAAAACACGTAATTCAATCTGACATTTATTGTACCTAAAATCTGCATAAAATGTCACAAAAAAGCTTACATTTGCATACACATAAATATGAAAATTTCTCTAAAAACTGGACGACCTACAGAAAAACTGAAAGTATATTCAAAATCAGCGCAAGAAACTGATCTAGGATCAAATATTTTCAACAAAGTACATTTTTCATGTTGTGCAGTGTTATTTCTCAAAAGCAGTATGTTATCGGTGAAAGAAAGTTATTTCCAAGAGAAAATAACTTCTCTTTTATTTACACGATTTTTTTATGCCATTTATTTTCTTTCCACTCAGGAAACATGTATTGTAAATTAGTTATTAAAGTATTACCACACTTCGTTTTATTCATTTAGGATTCAGTCGAACTTTGGATTTATTGTCGAAATTAAGACGCGTCTCAAGGGACTGGACAAAAGTCGCGTACTTAGCGTGATCGCGTATTAAACGCGTATTGCATAATGTTGTACTAACGACGATGATTTACGAATCTAATCGTCTAAATGAACTTTACAATTTTGGGTTATATGTTTGCGATATAAATTTGTTTCTTTTACGCATATTTAGATTAAACTTCAACTGTTCCCAAATTTGAATCAATGTTTATTTTTATAGGACAAAGTGGAATAATAATTAAAAATAAATATGGATTCAAATATGTGACTTTATTGTTGATTATTATGTTACAGCCAAAAATAAAACACCAAAAATAATTTTCCTGTTAGCTTAATTTCTTTTTAAGGCAAACTAAAATTATTAATCCACAGTGCCGAAATTAGTTATTGGAAATTTTATTCAAATATCTACCACTATTTCGGAATTATAATGTTCACATTCATTAGTCTTCCATTAAATAAGGCTGTTATTACTATTCGGAAATAGTGGCAGATATCTGAATAACAAAATCTGCTAAACCGGCAACATTAGGGAAAAGAGTAGAAACGTATACCTTTTTCTATGAATTCACGTCTTAAGTGATATTTTTTTGCCTCAAGGGACTGAAAGTGTATCCATATTAAACGGGATCACGTAATAACTGTTCGCGTATTAAACGTGATATTTTTGAATTACTTATATGGATGATGGTCGAGGAAAAGGAAAATATCCGCGTTTTACTCGGGGTCGCATTTTAACCGCGAACGTCTTAACCAGGTCCGACTGTATTTTTATATGTTTATTATGTAACGTCTACAATCGAGCAGCAGTTTTTAATCAATATCTATCAATACATATATGTTCCACAAATGAAATGTTTTTTTTTTCTCTGAAAAGAAACTTATCAGTGAAAGAAACATTTATTTGTACACGAAAATATTTCTCTGTTATTTGTCACGTACTTGTTACTCTATTTTTGTCTCTTCTCATTAAGCAAACGCTTATTTGTAATATAGCTGTTTACGTTACAATGGTGTCGGAATTTGTTATATTAAGTTTCGATTTGTTTTATAGGTGTGGTGTTTTAAATAGTTGGATTTATTTATATATTATGTATTTATATATTATGTTATTTTTTTAATGCTATATTTTAAATTTAACATTTATAGTAACTCTGCATATTACTTTTTTCTGGTTTATATATTTTTTAAGTTACCTTTCTATTTGTCATCAAAAAGGATGATTTTAAAAGTGTTAGGTAATAGCAGTATACTATTTATTTAGATAAGACTGTTCCAATATGCAATGTAAATTTAGTTTCAGCTAAGTAAAATAAGTCAAAATACAAGATCTAAAAAATAGGGTTGTTTAATCTATGAATGTAGGCCCGTTTAATGATGAACATAAAAGTATCTTCTAAAATTTTTTAACTATATTTTTAAATAATTTATTATATCTATAAAATGTTATATTATAAGTCCATTTCTGTTGTTAAACAAATCAGTTTTTCTTGACCAGATTTTACTTTTTATTACATTCTGATTATTTATTTCACATTTTATATATATTTTTTCTACACAGAGCAAACATTCACACCCTTTCGATTTTGATGCATGTTTATGATAGCGGTATAAGGACTCATAAAATATTAAAATAGAATTAGTACCGCATTTCGAACATACTTTTAAAACATTTTTTTTATTTGGAAAAACGGTAATATTTTTTATACTACATTTTTATGGAATTATTTTACATAAATTTTAATACTTCTATAAACTTATACTTGTATAATATCACCAAATAAATTATATTTAGGTAGTATCAATATTTAAATTATTTTACTATAGTATCAATTTAAATTGAATAATTTTTCATAGTCATTTAATGTTTTTTTTCTTTGTGTTTTTAAATATATTTATTGTTTATTTTTAGTTAAAATTTGTTCTATGTTTAAAATGTACATGAACGTAGCAAATGCCATTTTAAAAATCTTACCGTGCATCTTTCTGTAATTCTTGAAGCAGCATGGATTTTAAGAAAAAAAATCGAAATTTCATTAAACAGCTAATTGTGTTAATGTTCTATGAAATGTAAAAAGTAAGAATGCTAAACATTTTGCATTAAACAAAAATCCAAAGAAATTTTATTTCAATTTCATTTACCTAGTATCATGACATTCTGCAAACCTCTATGTCTGCAAACAAAATATCTCAGCAATCAAACGCAAAAAAATGAAATCAAGAAAAATACTCTTTTTTTCATGACATATTAAAAGCAAAATACACCATTTTCTACATATATCTTGTGATAAATGGTATTCCATAAAGTATGCAAAGATAAATGTATGTTTTATCGTAAAATACAAAAGCATCGTATTTTCTGCTTTTATGTCTAGAGTAAATATAGTCCTTCTGTAATTTCCTTGGTGAAATATGGTTTTTCTCTATTTAGTAGAAAAGTATGTCTTAAACATTACATTTCATAGCTACACAAGTTCTTAATATCAAATAATATGTAATTTATAGCATATGTTTAAATGTACGTTTAAATGTTCGTGTTTGTATTTCATAATATGCTGTTATCAGTATGTTTGATTTAAAATATTTGTTATTAAAAATTAATGTATATATATATATATATATATATATATATATATATATATATATATATATATGTATAATCTTTATTCAGTCATAATATTATGAAAAGAATGTATATCTGCTGTGAAAATACGTACTCAACCCATGAATTCAAAATTGTGTGTTTTAAAATATTACTTAATCTCATATTTTTTTTTTCATATTACAGCACACTTTTATATCTAAAGATCCTTATAGTCCACTTGTATGTATTCTTTTGTGTTTATTTTGCGGATAAACTTTTATATTTATGATTCCCTTGAAAATGAGTTTCACATGTAAGAAATTTAATGTCAATAAAAGAAATATGTATTTATATTAAATTTGTGAAATGAACGGTAATGTATACCGATTACTTTTAAATTAAATTAAAATATACTGAAAGTACAACTTTCTGACGATTTTCTCGAGGTGGGTGTTATAGATTGATGAAATAACAAAGCAAATAAATAGACGAGGCCTTGGATCGAATATATATATTGAGTTATGAAAGAACATTACACAATGACAAAAACATAGTAACTAAACTGAAAATTGAACATCACTTATATTTATAAATTCGTCTGGGATGCTGCAGTCATGTTTCCCGGACGTGCAAGAAAGCTTACACAAAAGTATCATCCAATAAACTTTAAGATGTAATGCTACAATTACAATTACGATACGATATACTAACACCCGCCCATAATCTAGCATTACATTAGAAAAACACAGAATAAAAAATTACAATAAACAAACATTAAAAGTATGACAGAGTTAAAACATTTCTTATACAAACAGCAAAGAACCAACAATTCATAAAATTTAACTTTAGGCAATGCCTTTGTAAACATATGAGCAATTTGCATATTTGTAGGAATATATTCAATTTTGATATTATTTTCTTTTACAACATTACGAACAAATTTTAGTTTTATATCTATATGTTTCATTCTACCATAACTACTTCCATTACTGATACATTTTATGCAAGACTGATTATCCTCTAAAATAACTAAATCCTTAATACTTACAATTTCACAAGCAATATTTTTGAACCACAACAGGTCTTGCAAACTTTTAGTTAAGGCAATGACTTCAGCTTCAGTTGAAGATAATGCAACTGATTTTTGTTTATTACAACACCAGAGAACAGGCATGTTACAAAACATTAAAATGTAACCTGATACTGATTTTCTATCATTTGTATTAGCCCCCCCCCCCCAATCAGAATCAACATACATAGATAATTTAGGATCAGATTTTTGCTTTTTATACACAAGTTTTAAGGACAAAGTTCCTTTCAAATATCTTAAGATTTTCTTTAGTGCAATCCATGCAACTTCAGTAGGATTTTGCTGCATTTGACTCAAACAATTAACACTATATAAAATATCAGGTCGTGAAATATATGCTAAGTACAATAAACAACCTACAAGTTCACGGTATGGACCATTAAATGGTTTTCCATTTTTGAAATCAGATGGAGTGGATTTAGGAGAAATAGGAATATCACTAGGTTTACATTCTAGCATATTAAATTTACTTAACAATTTAATTATATAAGACTCTTGATCCATTATTAAACTATCAGATTTAAATTTCATTTGAATACCCAGAAAATCTGAAACACATTCTGATTTTGACATATGAAACTCTTTAGAGAGTAAAGAAATAACTACATTAGTTTCATTTAAATCTGAACCTGCTATAAGCATATCATCAACATACAGAGCAATAAATATTTTATGACCATTACTATAACGAATAAAAATAAAAGGTTCATTATCAAGAGATTTAAATTTAAATTTTTAAACAAATTCAAGAAACCTTTCAAACCATTGTCGTGGGGCCTGTTTCAGGCCATATAAACTCCGTTTGAGTTTACATTTTAACCCACTTTCGTCATCATAGCCTTGCAGCTGATCCATAAAAACAAGTTCATTTAACTTACCATTCAGGAAAGCTGTTTTTACATCCAAAACAAATGCATGTAAGTCATCATTTAAAATCACAAAAAGCACTAAACGTAAAGCTGGCATACTTATTACAGGGGCGAAAATTTCACTATAGTCTAGTCCTTCTTTTTGCATAAATCCACGGGCTACAAGGCGAGCCTTATAACGTCCATCTCTTTTTATGGTATACACCCATTTGCAGGAAATAGCTCGTTTGTCAGGTGGTAATTTTTCGAGATCCCAGACGTTGTTGAATTTCATGCTTTCTATCTCTGCATCCATAGCTTCCTTCCATAAACGTTGTTCATCAACAGGGTGAAATTTGATCTCATCAAAATATAAAGTTTCTTGTTGGCAAAGTAATGCTTCATACACCTCAGGAGCTGGATACCGAATAGGTTGTTTTCTTGATCTCTCGGATTTTCTCATTTTATCTTCTTTCTCTTCAGAATCCTCTGATTCTTCACTAGTACTTTCTTGAGCATCTGGGTTAATTTCACAATCAGTCAATTCTGAATTTTCCACTATGCGTTGTTTTGAGTTTATGGTATGCTTCTTCTCTTCATCAAATTTGACATTTCTTGAAATAGTTATGCGTTTCGTCTCAGGATCTAGCAATCGATATCCCATTGAAGAATAACCTATGAAGATCATATGTTTAGACCTATCATCAAGCTTCTTACGATGAACGGAAGGAACTAGCATGTAGACACTGCATCCAAAAACACGTATGTGCTTCAAATCGGGATTTTCTCCAAATTTTAAGAAATACGGCGTTAAGTTCTCATTGGAGCTGCTTGGCATTCGATTTTTCAAGTCAGTTGCTGTAAGAATAGCTTGACCCCAAAATGTCTTAGGTAAATGTGATTCAGCAATTAAAGCCCTTCATATATCCAGGAGCGATCTATTGTATCTTTCAGCAACTCCATTTAAAGCTGGAGTGTATGGAGGAGCGGGATCAATCACTATACCAAGATCTCGAGTGATTATTCACTAAATCATTGCTTAAATATTCCTTTCCGTTATTACATCTGATTTTCTTTACTGTAGGATTAGTTTTTAAGAAAACTTTCAATTCTTCTCAAGCTTTACTTTTATGCTTCAATAATCGAACTTCAGTAAATCGTGAAAAATCATCTATGATAGTCATAAAATAGCATTCACCAGAAAAAGTTTTCGGAGCAATAGGGCCACATATGTCAGAATGAATAGCAGTCATTGGGGTACTTTCTCTTTTCCTAGGTCCTCTTCCCATTGGTGTTGCACTCTGTTTTGCTCGAACACAAAAAATCACAAAAAGAAAGGGGTATCGGAAGTTTCATTTCCTTCAACTCTTTGTCGCTTGGATGACCCATTCTGCGATGCCAAATTTCGGAATCATTTTCTTTTGATGTGAGAACAGTTTCATAATTTGCGACAAAATAACTAACATATTGTCCATTTGAATCACGTTCACAAAAACAAAAACGATTTCTTCCTTTTTCTATGAACACCTTTTCATTCTTGAATATAACTGCATAATTTGCATTTTCGATTTTTTTAACGAAAATCAACTGTCCACTTAAATCTGGTACGTAAAGAACATTATTTAGTGTAATTTCCATTCCGTTTGATAATTTTCCAATAATATTTCCAACACCTTTAATTTCAAGATTCGTTGTTTTCGACGCACACTTAATAGTTCCTGAAGATGGTTGTAAAGACGTGAAATATTTCTCATTAGAGCCCATATGGGAAGTCGCTCCAGAATCCACTATAAATTCATTCTTTTTAACGTTCCCCGCAACAAAAGATACCGCTGAAGAAGCAAATTTTTCCTCATTTGAATTTTTAACAGTTTTACAATTTCGTTTTAAAATGGCCAGGAAGTCCACATTTGAAACAAGTAAGTTTCTTTCTACAATATTTAGCTATGTGCCCCTTTCAATTACAGTTTTTGCGCACATATTCTTTGCGAGTTGATACAAACGCGATACAAAACGAGTTGATACTTTTTCTTTCTTTGAGTCGAGCAGAAGTGCTTCAGCATCTAATAGCCGTTGTGCTACAAAATCTAAAGTCAAAACAGTATTAGGTTAATTTTTTAAAGCAGTTGTAACATTTTCAAATTCTTGAGGCAACGACATTAGAATATAAACAATAGTATCGGTTTCACTTACTTCAGCACCGGAAATTTTAAGTTCCGAAATTAATTTATTTATTTCATCAATGTGACGTCTCATCGACACAACACGATCCTTTTTAATAGTTGCTAACCTCTTTCTAATTAAAATTTGATTAACTGCACGCTTGGTATCATTTGTTCGTTCTAATTTATTCCATATCTTATGCGCAGTATTTTCTTCTTGCAATGACGCAAGAACCCCATCGCTTAAAAGCGATAATAATAAAGCATAAGCCTTTTCCGATTTTACAACATCAACAAGTTTCAGTTGTCGCTTCATTGTCTAAAAATTTATCCAATTCTTGCGCCACAAATACGGCTTTGACACGCCTTTTCCAAACAGAAAAATTTGTACCGTCCCCGTCAAAAAGAGCAACTCCGTATAATTCTTTTTCACTTTCCATCGCTGGGTAAAAGAAACAGAAACAAAAGAAAAATAAATTTTCTCTCTCAAAACCACAGCAATAAATATGAAAAGGGACTAGCGTCACTCTGTCTGCGAATTAAACCAAGCTCTGCTGATGAAATAACAAAGCAAATAAATAGACGAGGCCTTGGATCGAATATATATATTGAGTTACGAAAGAACATTACACAATGACAAAAACATAGTAACTAAACTGAAAATTGAACATCACTTATATTTATAAAATCGTCTGGGATGCTGCAGTCATGTTTCCCGGACGTGCAAGAAAGCTTACACAAAAGTATCATCCAATATAATTTAAGATGTAATGCTACGATTACAATTACGATACGATATACTAACATAGATCTTATAGATACGCAACTTTGTTGGTCGACAGACTTTATTCCCATTTTTTGTATTAGGTTTTAACGAAAGTTTCCCGCCAGAGCTAATATCTTTTGCACAAACAGTTCCCGTTGACAGGTTTACTCATATTTTGTCAAACGATTTTTGGCATTTGAAAGAAAGAGACTTGTTTTAGAACATCGTGTTGTGATAATTGTAAAAAAATATCATTATCATTAAGTACAAGGTGTCTGAAATGGAACTATCATGCTACCATATTAGAACCATCATTCGATTCCAGTTCTGTTGCAAACAGTCAGCCATAGAATGTCACCGAATCATGTGTACAGCTTTAGGTACTACTGTTGTATCATATGACACTGTGAAGGTTTGGTACCGACAGTTCAAAAACAAGGACTATGACATTGAAGAAGCAGAGCGCTCTGGCCGGCCTACTGATGTTGATGAGGCCCGCCTGCGAGAACGTGTGGAAGAATATCAGTATGCAATCACTCGAAAACTAGCTAAGGAGTTAGATGTTAGTGCCATGTCCATTAGTCGTGCTATGCATTGCATAAACTTCACGTACAAGTTCAATCGTTGGGTGCCGCATGAGCTGACTCAAGCAGATAAAGACAGACGTGTTGGGGCCTGCACTAATCTGCTCGAATATCAACGCAAGGACTAAATTCTGGACCGGATCGTCACTTGTGACGAAAAGTGGATTTACTTCAACAACACAAGCGGAAAAAAGGGGTTGGTCTGCGCCCGGTGAGCCCGTCGGCAGTGTCGCAAAGCGCAATTTGACTAGCAAAAAGATAATACTTTGTATCTGGTGGGATTGCCGCAAAGAGTATCTGGAAAAAGGTAAAACCATGGACAGTAATGTGTACAGCGACATACAGTGGTGTTGACGCTGTTATCAAGGCAAAACGTCAAAATGAGTTCCTACGCAAGAAGGTAATGTTTCATAATGATAATACTAGACCACATGTGTCTGCATTCACCCGCTGGACTCTGTATGGACTCGATTGGGAAGTTTTGCCACACCCACCATATAGCCCCAACATCGCTCCATCGGACTTCTACCTTTTTTCACACCTGCAACTACATCTTGCTGGTGCTATCTTTAACTCTGCACAGGATGTTCGAAATGAGGTTGATCTGTTTTTCGACTCGCGCCCTCCAATTTTCTGGCTCGAAGGGTTTGAAAAACTAACAAAACGTTGGCAGAAAATCATAGATTTGTGTGGCGATTACTACCCGCATGCTTTTTCTCTAACTTTATTAAGAACGTTTTTAGCGGAAAACTTTTGTTACAACCTGATATTTCAACTCTAAGAGAAGTCGTGGCATAACCTCTGTTTCAATTCCTGCACGAGTGCTTAAAATAGGCGCTTTGTGATGAGTATAATTTATTTCCACAAGCTGTCATTAGCAAACTCATTAATAGTATGATGTCAAGTTTTAAAACTTTTATAAACTTGCGCCGTATTGACACTTTATATTCGTTGTCCGTAGGTATCATGCTTCATCTTTTGACCATTTTTGGTTTACTTTGTATATTTCAAATGTTTCACTTTATTTCCCTATAAAAACGAATAATCACACTTAATTTTAAAACATAAAATTACCGATACAATACATTAAAGTTAAAAACAAATTAGACGTTTCGTGCTATAAACCTAGCACCTCATCAGTAAAAACATCGAAATCAACAATTGCAACTAACTTCAAATTTAAATCTAAATGACTCGTTTTTTTTGCAATTGTTGATATTGATAGGTGCTAGCTTTATAGCACGTAACGTCTAATTCGTTTTTTCACTTTAATGTATTATTGTTGTTTTTATTTTTTGTATTTAAGTCTGATTATTTTTTTATAGTGTTTAACTTTTTGTTTATTTCGTTACATTGCTATATGATGTTGTATTAAATAAGGTAGCAAATTTCATCATAATAAATCTTTTTTTTTCATATATGAATGATTTTCTGTTTATGTCTCATTTTAGGCAATGGATATGTTATTTGTATTGATTAACTTCCGCTTCTCTGGTGGAATTTAAGAAACTTGAATCCGATTTTCTTTTTTTTTTATATTTATACGTGGGTTAAAAAAAATTCGGCATTATTCGTAACTTGGAATATATGTACAAATTGGGAAAGATATGTGTCTATGTTTACAGTAATGTAATCTATCATTACTTAGATATGCATTACAAGGAAATTGAGCAATATGGTAAAAAATATGAAAATAAAAATAAAATTTAAATGGAATTATCGATCTTTGCAAGAACAAAAGATTTCATGTAAATGTGAAACTTACTGTGAATCATACTAATAAACTAATTCAACAGGCAAAAGTGTAAATTCATGCATTAATTTGATTTTGAGGAGCATTTTTTTACGATTTTTCAACAGATCTATATAAAACTTTGAACTTCTTGAAACTTTTTTTTTTAAATTTAAAACAGTAAAGTGTATTTTGAATGTGTGATTGTGAATTCCACGTGCCAATAAAAGTCATAAAATATTCATATTTTTATATAAATTTCTTATGGATACAAGGAATCCTGTTAAGTTAATTTCGAACATATCTCAAGTAAATAGGTCATTTTATCTTACAAAGCTTTCAACATTCTTTTAATAAATACCAATTTGGAAACAGATGTAGGGTATGACGAAACATTTAATATATAATTTCTGAGAAAATAAAAACAAAAAGTTATAAATGCATCAAGAAGGATGTTAAAATTGTATTTGAAAACATCATATTTGGTATTCTGTTCTGTTCATGTTTTCGATCTTTTACTTTCGAATTTTGTGAATATATTACGAGAATGACATTACCTAAGAAACAAGATCATACAGTTTCAATTATGTAAGCAAATATTTGTTTTCGGTAGTATCCTGTAACGATAAAAATTACATATAAAGTTGCATATAAAACCATATATTATGTAAAACAGTAGCTCTAAATTACAAATCAAACTTATATTATCAATAAATACATCCATAATAACAACGCAATGATAAAACGTTTACTTTACCTTATGGGATATGTTCCTATGATAAAATAAGTTTAATCTACTGTCATTTACAAATATATTACAAAATTTTGCGTGTTAACATCTTATTTTAAGATTGAAAATATGAAAATAAATTTAATTTAAAATTAAATATTCAGTTTTATGTTTAAGTAAAACGCGAAATGTAACATTTTCTGTCGATGATTCTAAAAAATTTCTATTTAAAAATGTTTTCTATTCTTAATATCAAGTTATTCCTATACTGCAAAGTATGTTATGGATGGCGGTTTTTTTACTTAATGTTCATGTGCAGATAAATGTAATAAAGTAAAAAAAAGAAGTATATTTATGCTTTTATAAAAAATCACTAGGGACGCAAAAAGTCCTGTTAAGATAATTTTAAAGCTATCTGAAGAGCTTAAACCATTTTATCTTACAAAGCTTTCAACTTTATTCCTATAAATACTGATTCGGGTATAGTTGAAGGGCATTCAGAAACATTTGTCATATAAATTCTGAAAATGTATACGATTGAAGCGACTAAAAGAACGTTAAAAGTGGATTTAGAAATGTAAATATTATTATAGTGACAATTTTATATACTCTTAAGGCTGTTCGTCAGTGAACTTCTAGGTTCCTCTCGCTAATGTTAAATTTATGGACTTAGGATGCATTCGTATCTTTCAAATATATCCTCCGGAAATTAATGTTTTTAACTTATGTTTTCTTTGTACTGTTCTTACCAGATGTTACTTTTTTTCTTAGTTATCAAAATATCCCTAAAATATGTACTTAATTCATAATTTTAAATTATGAAATAAATGTAATAATGTAATGAATGAAATAATTTTAAATGTTAAAATTTTAGCGAGTCTGAATAAGATTTTAACACTTTACATAAAATTAATTATATATTTTAGAAAAATTTGGACAGCTAGGAAAAAAGACACATCCTTTAAAACGTGTTCACAGAAAATAGAAGTTAAAAATATCCATTTCCTTAGAAGATATTTAAAATATATGAATACATCCTACGCCCATACGTTTAACATTAGCGAGGGTAATAGGAAAGTTATGAATGTATTGTTAGAATGACGTAAACTTCAGATTTGCGCCTTAGCGAAAGGAAAAATGTGAAACAGTCCCATTTATGTATGTCAATTTTAGTTTTCAATATTAATATCCTGATAAAAAAAATAATTTAGAATTTGTAAAAGGGATATATAAAACAATATGCATTGTAAGTATGTATGCGTATTTAGAACATCAATAAATCATATGTAATTCAGTGACATTCATTTTCTTGTGATTTTTGATAAAACTGGCAAATTTACAAAAATACTTTATCGTCAGTTTTTTTTTTTTTTAAGTAATTGAAATGTCACTATCTGATTGAATTTACACAGTATATTAATTGACTTTTTATACAACTTACCTTATATTTAAGTGACTGTTGATTTATGAAAGGGAAAATGTGCTATCACCCGGACACGCGCATTTTTTTCATATAAATGGTTATACTTAATAAAATATTCACAGTATTCATTTTCTAATTACAGTATATTGTTTTTAACTTCGTTTTGGAAAGGTTTCTGAAATTGGCCATAATGCACACATATACACACTTTGTATAGGGCCTATGATATAAAACAAATACGGATCACTTCCTGATTATTTTATTGGAGCATTACCACAGATATTATAATTCATTCAATTTTGCTTAGTCTCGTAATACACTTGAAAGCTAAATATTCATGTGAAACGCCTGTGGTCAAACATGTTTTTATATACGAGTTGTAATTTTCCAACTGGACGAAAAATGTCCGGGCCAGGATCCAAACATGGGATCTCTTGGCTGAAGTTGCCACGCTCTACCTACTGAGTTATCCCGGTCGAATCTGGAGGGCATAATTCATCCAGTTAACCTTATTGATCATAGCATCTGCTCTTATATTTTAATCAGCTCAACAGAATAGATCACAGGTAATGGAACTCCAGTAAACGCTGGATACGTGATTACACTGGATTAATTTTAACACAATTATTCAAATTGGTAAAGAAATCATATGAGTTGTGATTTTCCAACTGGTCGAAAAATGTCCGGGCCAGGATTCGAACCTGGGATCTCTTGGCTGAAGCTGCCACGCTCTACCTACTGAGCTATCCCGGTCGAATCTGGAGGGCATAATTCATCCAGTTAACCTTATTGATCATAGCCTCTGGTCTGATATTTTAATCAGCTCAACAGAATAGATCGCAGGTAATGGAAATCCAGTAAACGCTGGATATGTAATTACACTGGATTAATTTTAACACAGTTATTCAAATTAGTAAAGAAATCATACGAGTTGTGATTTTCCAACTGGACGAAAAATGTCCGGGCCAGGATTCGAACCTGGGGTCTCTTGGGCCAAGAGATAATTCTGCAATCACTTATATAGCTGCCAACTCTACTCTTTAATCAATTACCTCTAAAATTTAAAAGAATTTTTCAAGCTGTTAAAATGCACATTACGACAAAATGACTCCAGAGTTTCTGATTAATGAACTTGTTTAATGTTTTAAGTTCCACGCTCAATATATAAGGCAACATTTACTGCTACATTTTAGTGGTAAGAAGATAGTCTTAAAGTTGGCGGCTTTACTGATTGGTATTGTTACTTTTATTTTCAGCTTGCAGCATCGTAATAAAAATTCACTTTCTAAATAAAATAAGATAGACGTTAAAAAAGAGTGTTGCGGGGAGGAAGACATCCTTATTTGGACATGTTTGGTGAGATGTGGCCGAAATAAATGTTGAGAACCATCGGTGTGATCAAATGAGGATAATAAGTGTAAAAATAAATTTTGTGGAAAGTATATTTTTAAGAATTATTTATTATTGCCACGAATATTTTATATTTTACTCAAATAGTGTCTTAAATTTTTAATGTTACTCTCGTTTGTCTAAACTAAAAATCACTGATGCTTCAATAAGTTAATTCTATGGTTGACATTTTTCTGATGCAAAGCGTTAATATGAATTCTCCGATAACAATTGAAAAATTTTGTTTTAAAACATTTACTGTTTATTATTTATGAGGACTGCGGTATTAAATCCACATGTAAAAACATCCTCGAATATGGTAGTTTAATAATAGTTAATTTTATACATATTTTTTAATATTATGCGTTAAAAATTAGATTTCACGAACAAAAATTGTTTCAGATGCGCAAACGTATGTGCCTGAAATTGAAAAAATAGATTCTAAATGAATTACAAAATACTGACAAATTATGACTTTTTTTTTATAAATTATTACTTTCTATTCGTGAAAAAAAAAAAAAAAAAAAAAAAAAAAAAAAAAAAAAAAAAACTTTTTTGGTAAGTTCAGAAAATATGACGGTTTTAAGGATACATTTCAATAATTTAAAAAAAAAAAAACTCATAAAGTAACTGCAACAGTAGTGGGAAATATGCCTGGACACTACAGACAACCTTATCACTTTACATGGGATTGTTGTTAGAGTGCTTTTGTATTAAATCTTCGAAGCACAGAGACGCCAAGTTATCAATTTTGGATCAAGGTCAAATCACTTAAAACAGTGGGATTGTGAATTTATTTTATTGGTGATTTCTTGTTCTTTCGAATAAGAAAACAGTTTATTTTCAATATTTGCCTAGGTATAGCAATTTTTTTGCACCTTTTGCTTTCATACGACAAAAAGTAGTATACAGGAAGATTTACTGTGTTTGATTTTGATTGTTGCATTACCAAATACACTGCTTATGTGTATCTGCTACTGATAAACCCAAGTATTACCAAAACCAATAGTGGATAACTATTTTCAATGCTGTTTATATGCTTTGATGTATAACAGTGCCTTTTGAAACTTTGAATATAGTTGAAAAGCATTTATGATTTCGGTTTTTGTGTCTGTCTGACCGTCTGTTGATCTGTGTGGTCGCCTAGCTATGTCCAACTTTCGGATTACCACGATATTTGGATTAAAACGTAATTGCCATATGTTGCTGTTATTTACTATAGGACGTTCACTATTCAACACGAATTGTGTATCATGTATAGTATGTTTACAAGAACAGACTAACTGATTCTGTTATGTGGTGTTCTGTGGTGTAAAATAGTATATTTTAATGATTTTATGCTACTTCAAACATTTTGAAATTGATATTCATTATAGAAGTCCACTACATACTATCTATAGAATATTAGATGAGTAGTTTCGCTTCATTCAATTGCGTATACACACCCTTAGGTCGAATTCAATTCCAGAAAACGTTAATATGGTAATTACTATAATGAGAGATCCAAAGGGGATCATAATCGTTGGAGCACCTCTAACTAAACATTAAAACGACATTCAATATAACGAGGCCTTAAAGTAAACCATTTCGCCATTTATTTGACTTTTTCTCCCGAGTATTTCAATGTATCCACAACACGTTTTTGCGCGTGCAACAATGGCTCATTTCAAACTCTCCGATTAAATAAAAAGTGCAAGAAAGTATTTGAAGTAGCAAGTTTTCAGCACATTCGCCGGTAGACAGATTTAATTGAGGTATCTAGCAATAACTGTTGTACACTAAATATAGACGAAATTTTCTGTAAAATGTCTACCACTAGTGTAGTTACCTGAATGAAAATTTGTATATATATATAAAACATTTTTTTTTAAAAATGATACTTAATTGTGAATTTTTTTAAGAACTAATAAAAATGACATTGATTGTTATTGATTATAAACAATATCTACGTTTAAAAAAACTGAAGACAATATAAGATAATTATTTAAGTTAGATAACTATACTATGAACATTTTAAAGAAACATTTGTAACTAAGCTTAATAATATTTTTATATCAAAGTTTTGATTAGAAGGAATTAAAATCTTAAATTAATTAGACTAAAAGCTTTTTTCAATACAAAATAAAATCTATTTTTGTTTTTACGGAAAAGAAATATTAATAGGAAATAATTACGAAAATAATTCTTTTTTATTTAACATTTATATTTCCCCTTTCCATTCCTTTTTCACTATTTCTCCTAAAACGTTCTTAATACAGAACTGTTTAATATAAAACGATTGACAATAAATGGAAAAACATTTTTTTTTACCATACCGTGCAATACACCATTAATTATATAATTTTTATTTAATTGGTTTTATTGATTTTAATGGGAATATTTTATTGAAATCATTCGTGATAATCAAAACACGCGCGATTGTACTTTTTGAATACCCTGACTAATTGGAAATAACATGTATAATTTGCACACATCATATAAGTATATATCATATAAATCATAATCTAATATCGTCTTTATTAGAAATATCAAAAAATACGTTTGCTTATGATTTAAGGAAAACATATTTTTCTTTTGCCTACCGTCTATGTATTATTTATCTATACATATCGGTCGTTTTGTTTTTTTGTAAAATCCATTCATTTATTTTTGCTTTTAAAGTACTATTTTTGTTTTCTGTTTGAAAAATTTGATATCTATTACATTTTATATTCATATTTTTTATCGAACGATAAATTTATAGTTTAGTTACTGTCAAAACTTTATACAAAATATAGAAATCGCGGCAGTAGTTTCCCAGAAAATGATAAATCGGGCGTTACTTTAATCCTGATGTGTTACTTGAACACAAAACAATAAAATTGTTTTATATCTGTCCGGTTTCTATCATACCGGGAGTTTTGACATGAATCACCAATATTCGACAGATAATAGTACTAAGTAGCAACACGGTACACCCAGGACTGATTTTAAACAATTTTTACTTTGGTCCAAGTATCCCTTTTCTGGAGCCCTAAACCTAAGATATGGTACTTTAATATCACTGTTTTCCATATTATCCGAGCTGCAACGCCACTTTTTAAAACCATGATATTATTATATATGATACAAAAGATAGTGTAGATAATGAAATTGCTACTTAGTTGGAGCATCAGCTGCGGCGGAATACATAGAAACATCACACACCACATTACAATGTGCAATGAAAGTCAACCCGATTACTGATGATGTCCTTGAGTCGGGGTAAAATTATTAATCTGGTTGGCACCCCTTTCATATTGAAGCAAACTATTCGATGTTGCTATAGAAACAACCTTCGTTAGCACGCCAACTGTCTGCCTGTTTCTTCATCTGTACCATTTAATCTATCATATATAACAAAATCATCAACGCTGAAATTAGCTGTCAAGATATGACGCTGCCTTCTTTAGTAAACGGTTAGTATAGTGTCGTTCACCCCTTAGGCAAATGTAAAATTCTTTGCATATATATATATATATATATATATATATATATATATATATATATATAGATAGTAAACTTCATTTTGTTCGATAAACAATCAACTTGTAACATGTATCGTAAAAATATGCAAATATGTTAAACCGTCAAAATATATGTACATATTAATTTCAGAAAATGACTAATAAATTTAAATAGAGATCATAATGTAACAAAACATACAATATTAATTCAGCTAAATACTGATAATATTCTCAAATTTTTTCTACTGTATTAAAATAAAAAACACGGTTTTGCAATGAAATCTTGGAAAAATATTAAAGTTATTTCATCAAATAATGCAAATATTTATAAAGCTCATGACATTGTCTAAAATTAAAAGATTAACTTTCTTTTCAGTCATCATATAAATAGAAGAAAAGAATAATAATAGTTTTTTTTCTTTTACGTGTCATCCTTCCTGGAATTTCTTTTTCATTATTTCTTCCATAAAATACATATTTAATTAATAATGGTAGTTATTTTATTGATTAAACACTATTAATTTTCTCTTATCTTAATTTCTTTTCAGAAGGGCGCAATTTAAAGTTCATTTTTATATTAATGAATTCTCGTTAAAGCGAGTGTTTAAAAAAAGTATTTAAAAAGAGAATAGAATTATTAATTAAATCAAAATAATTAGAATTTTTATAAAGTCTTTTATCTATTGTTAATGTTTTTATAACACTAACTTTCTAGGATAAATTTAAAAGAAATTTTGACATTGAGAAATTCTATCCTTGCGTAATTATACGTAAAATTACATACACTAAAGCTTTTACAAGCAACTCTTCATGAGAATTTTAATAATAATACGGTGGCATAAAAGAAACGTAAACCAATGTAAAATGTCTCTTAACATTTCTAAAAATCCCTTTTTATAAAATATGCAATAATTTAAAAAGCCTTTCATAATATTGAATAAAAAATATCTGACTTCAATAATTAAATTTTTCTAAAACCTGTTTAATCATTTTATATTACAGGCAGTTGGAAACTGTGAATATATAATAAATAAAATGTGATAACATATTGTTTTACTGACTGCATTGTTGCAGTACATGTGGATGTTTAATGATCAGCCAATATTGTCAGTCAACTATTTAAATACAACCACATAATATCATTTCATTTTCTTCAATATAGAAAAAAAAATGTCTACTTCGGTAATGGATATATATTTTTTCAACATACATTTTTTGAAAGCTATTATCTTCCTCTCCCTGTTTTTTTTTTTTTTTTTTTTTTTTTATTACGTATCTTGCCTCATTCATATCCAATTCCTGCCCCACCTTTCTTTCAAGCTGTTTCTCTCCTAATTCAATTTCTTTATTTCTTCAATTACTTTGTAAGTGTAGGGTTCATTCATTAGAGAATAACGATAGACAGGAGATAAAATCAATTGCTCGAGACTACTATGAACAAAGTTCAATTGCCAAACATCTTGACGAATCTGTCATTAAACTTGTCTTACTCGCGTAATCAAAGTCGTCAAGGTAAATATCGCAAATTTCTGGATTGTGGTTTGTCAAAATTTGGAACAAAATTTCAATCTCAGAATGCTTCATTTACATATTCGCGATTCTCTTATAGAAGTATATGTCTATGTACTCCTGCTATTGCGTGTTTAGATTCAAACAATGAGCCTAACTACAAACTTCTCACCTAATGAACAAACGGTATTACTTTTCTGTAGAAACGATATCGTCGTGAATTTTTATATTTATATAGCGTTTTGTTTTTCATAGTTTTGTACATTTTTTAGGTGCGTTCGTAATTTTAAACATACTTAGCACCTGTTGTCGTCGTCTGGACCGTCCGTCTGTGTCTGTCCGTCCATACGTCTGTCTGTCCGTACATTTCGCATATAACAACGCAAAAACTACCCAACCAAATGGTTTGAAATTTAAGATATATTATCTTTGCAGAATTTTGTCGAGACATTTCAAATTTTATGAAAATCGAATCAAAACTTTAAACGATATTAATAAATATATTTATTAAGAAATTTGAATTTTTTTTAAAAAAATGGGTGCTTTCTTGTTATAGGAGCTTCCGAGGTTTAATCGTCAACCGAACGATATAGTTATTTTATTACACAAATTAATCTGCAGACGATATAATTCATTTCACAGAACTAAAAATCATCAAGATCTGAATATTTATATAACTAGCTATATACTTGTTTTTATCTGAGATCAATGTTGCAGGTCATTTTACTTCTGTGAATAATATTATCAATATTTTCAGCATCGATGTGTAATGCATTTTGCAAACAACAATTTCAAATACGAAAACAAATCGAGCATTGTCTTATATAGGAATTTTGTTTTTATATATTAAGGCATTTTTAGAGGATACCAAACCATAAAATATAAGGGATGCCCAAGTGGAAAGTTGACACATAGTGTAGAAGTAAGTATTTAATTACAACTCTAAAAATAATCACAGTATTTGTTAAGGCATTTGTCCCATCGTGTCACCAGTAGGTCGATACCCCTGGCTTCGAACTCTTGGGTCTCATCTCGGAAGAATGTTCGTAACCTATCCTTCACTTCGTCGTCCGAAGTAAACAGTTTTCCTTGCAGTGCCTTCTTCAGTGGCCCGGCGAAGCGAAAATCACAAGGCGAAAGGTCAGGACTGTACCATCTTATCGACAGCGGCGACGGATACATCGATGATGGCAGCGTCATCCTGGCCTGGTCTCAGTCCATCCTTAACTGTCTACCTACTTTGTCTGAAACTGTCATACCAGTTATTCACAGCTGTGCGTTCTAAAAAAAGTTCAACATAAACATGCTTGATTAGGCGAAAAATGAAAGGGTTAGAATGACACTGGAGTAAGCCAAAAATTTGAAAAATCTAGATAACCATATTTTCACTGAACGTGTATTAATTTCTGTTCAGTGCGACAGTCAAATAAGTTATAGTTCATTTAGGGAGTCCCTAGAGGGCAAAACAAGTTGGACCACTTAATTCAACGGTAATACGACAAGTTTTACAAAGCCCTTCTTTTCTCAAATTACTATAAATATTGACTTACTCCACTGTCATTCTAACCCCATCAAATGTCTGCGTCCGTTGCCCTGCAGTCACCAGAAACCGTACTATGCCTCACTGCCCTACTCTGGACGCACCCAACTTGTTCACACTATAATTTTTCCGTCAGATACACACACAACTTCTTTCCGAACGACCAACTCTGGATGCACCCATCTTGTTCACACTATAATTTTTCCGTCAGATACACACACAACTTCTTTCCGAACGACCAACTCTATTTAATGCACCACTAACCCTGCGCGAAGCCAAAATCAAATGAAAAACCACTTCGGCAAGTTTGACAACTCGTTAAGTCAACTGTAAACTTTTGAATTTGGTATCCCTTACAGATTAATTATAGTCAGACATTTTCAACGTTTGTTTTAAACATTAATAAACAGAAATATGTAAAATAAATGTATTTGATTAAGTTATAAACAGCAAAAAAATCCATTTTGTTTAATTTATGAAAAAAAAAATATTAGTATTATATATCGTTAATCTTTGCTAGTTAGAGTTCACCTGTCTCTAAAACTTCATTTTTTTTTTTTTTTTACTTTCTGTTAGACGCTAAAGTGGTATTTTAAACAAATATATTTTTTTTCTGTTTTAAAATAAATTTGTTTCAACTTTTTGAAAAGCGTAAAATATTTACGTTTCATTTTAGAATGCAATACTTTTCTGAAAATAATTTTGAGTGGAGTATACGGTTGATGTCAATAGGTTTTGTAGCATGCTGTTAAAATTTAAGATTTCTAATCGTTGTATAAAATAGTTTGACGCTTCGATTTTTTTCATATGCAATGTGTGTGTGTTTCTTGTAAAAAGTCACCCAAGACATAATTTTTAGATTATTTTTTTAAAGCGATTTCATTATATATATATATATAGCGATGAATGATTATATATATAGCAGCGAAGCAATTTCATTTTTTTCAATTAATTCTTTTTTTTTTAATAAGTAATTTTTTTTACCAATAATAGTTTTGCGATTACATAAATAAAAAGGATTCCCTATATTATGCATTAAAACATATAGCTTCAAATGATTTTAATGTTACATATTTCTAGCATTAAATTTTAAAAATATTTCTTTATCCTGATTCTCATTATTTGAAAAAATATCAAATTATTAAAAAAAATGATACATTAAAATCATAATATTAAAAAACTTAATCTGAAAATATTGTTTTTATCTGTTCTATCATACTTTATTTCCAACAAATTTACTAGAGCTTTTATTCCCTAATTCTTAAATTTAGACAATCGTTATGAAGTATATTTATATAGAAATAATGATATTCTGAAACGCATTTAAATAACCTCTGTTAGGGACGAAACCCCTGAGTAATTTATAAGTGATCATTTATCGCCGTATATTGTACAATATGTTCAGTGCGCAAATATAAATTAGCTAGATTATAAGTCTTCTTAAACTATTCTTCTATTTTGTAACTTCAAGTAACTTATTTGAATTTATTACACATGTCAAATGGTAGTTCCAAGCCGATAATGGATATATTGATTTGTTCACTTATTCATGTAATATGGATCTGAAATAATCAAGTATTAAGGTTCTAACACAGTTTGTGTAGATACCAAGAAATGTAAAATTAAGAATATGTTATATAAATATTTTAAAATTAAAATATATTTGTTCTTCCTTGAAATGTGATTTAGTTAAAATTTAATGTTTTCAAACGGGGGGTTATTGCCATAGTTAACAACTTTTCACTTTTCTCTTACCACTAAAATTTAATAGAAAAAAGTACCCTATATTGCCAAAATCTCCGATAAAATGTAATACTACATGTAATTAAAAAAATAGTCTGCCCTCGTGTCTTTTATAATACTTAAATTTTAATGTATTTGTAACTTCTAAACTTAAATCTATGGTCTCTGTAAAGAGTCTCTTTTTTAAGAGACTAGCCGGTCGTTTCCGATTTCGGCCCAGATACAGACTGTCGGATTCCACTTCTCAGTCCACACAACTTCGAAATAGATCCGGTCTTTTGATATGCTGCCACCACCGATATGAATGCGTGATATCGGGCACGATACTTGATGTATATTCAAGAAAAACTTAACTCTTTCAATTAAAGTTAAACAAACACTTTATTAACAATATTTACACTTAAACTCGGAGGTAAAGTATCCGGTTTAATATTAAATCAAAATATTTATAGAAACGCTTTACGTGTACCGTTAGACTACGTTGATTCACTCAGAACCGAGATTTCTCTTAATCTCACACACGCTATCTCTCTTCCTTCCGAGAGATCCCGTTCCATACACGTGCTCAGAGTTGCTCTCTGAAAACCAACCTACACACCTCGCTGCCACGCTAGAACTACCTTCCTCTATGGTCATTCCCCAGAGCACCTTTTTGTCTACGGGGCTACTGCTCTGTTTCCAAGGTGTCGCTTGACAACCGTTCCTCCCTCTTGACTGATCTGTCTTCTTAAATAAAAGGGTGCACTCTCTTTCTTATCTATCAAAGGCCGCATTGCAATGGAAATACTTCTTTCACGTCGTTCCCCTTCGGATTAAGATTTTTCTTATAAAGCCTTCAACGGTACACAATAGATACATATACAATACGCTAATCCCTTAAGAATAGCTTTCAACTCTTGCAACTGTAAGAGAAGAACCTGACACAGCCCATTGGTTGAATTTCTAAAATCGCCTTAAATACATGTTTATTCTTTAGTAGAATTGTTATCCCGAATTTCACGCTCTTACTTAAAACTCCTGCTGAGATATGCCGAAAAGACGAAATTATCTAAAACATTCGACCCCACATTTAACCCCGTTGGGGTGTGAATTTTCAAACATCCTTTCTTAGTGGGTGCCTACATTGTGTAAAGAACATGTCTTCCAAATTTCATTGTTCTAGGACAAACGGTTGAGGCTCGGCGTTGATTATGAGAAAATCAAGTTACTCTTTTATAAGTATAGATTTAATGCGGAGTAACCATGCATCAATTTTCAAAATGTCGATATATCGAATTTTCTATACATCAGAATGTTTTCATACTTATTTAACATTTTAATATACGGAATGGTTTATTTCAATTTATGTTAAAGTGTTTTATTTATAAATGGCTTTCAAGCTTTTTTTACAGACACGTTTTTACCATTAAGATTTAAAAAGTTGATGAAATTATTTCCAGTTTTTTAAGAAACTGGATTTAAAAATACTAGCTTTGCTGCCACTGAGACGATGTCTTTTTTTCTTAATTGCAATTTTTATCATAGAAAACAGAATCTGAGTAGAGAGAGAAGTCGTAACATAAAAAAAAATGTTTCTGTCTTGATGAAATATTAAAAAATTGTTAAATGTGTTTTGGGTCTTCCTAGATTTTAAAAAGTATCCATTAGTGAATTCTTGCTACAGGTATTTGCAAAAACAAATGTATTGCTTAATGCATACTTTTGGAAGTAGTTTGATACAGAGCCACATGAAAATATCAAACATATTTTATTATCTGATTCTTTTGATATTGAGGACTAAATATTTTCCTCTGATAACGTTATAAAATTTTTTATATTGCTGTACTCTTTTTCAAGTGTTCTTTAACATCAGTTTTATTAATATTGGCAACATATCTACAAACATCACTTTTAGGAGCCATATTACACTGACATATTACCAAATATATTACGTCTATAAAATTATTTATCTAATATTTTAAAAGAAAATTATTATACAAACAATCTACCAAAATAAGACATTCGTGAAAAACAGAGCAATTCCCGTAAAAGATAAGATTAATAGACAAAAAGAAAATACAAAATTCAAAACACGCCTAGGTATATTTGACACATAAGCGAGTAGCTGAGGAATTTGAAACAATGGGATTGAGTAAGGGAGCTTTCCTTTTCCCTAATATATGGTGTTTCTAATGATGTACTTAATACGGACAACTAATGTATGTTTTGTTCACAAACAACCTGTAATAGTGTTTCAAAGTACCTGCAAGATGGAAAAGGAATTTTACTCATCCATTAATTATACAGAATTGCACGATATCGTAATTCAACAAATCATATAATTTCATTTAATCTGTTTACGTGTTGTTTGGCAAAATTAATTTTCCCATGACAGTGATTTATGATTTCACTTAATAAACACCATTAATCATTTGCAATTTAAATCGATCAAATACGTATGAAAAATTAATATTTATATGAGAAATGAATTTGTGTTACAGATGTTTTCAGTTCCTAATTAGATTTTTCTTTCATATTTTCAATTTATCTACAGAAATGTATTGAGATTAAAATATGTTCTGTGTTTTTGATGGTATATTTACTATATATTTTTGTTTTACCAATCGTTTTATACTATGTACATAATGCAAAGGGGTATTCATTTTATATATTTTTGTTCTCAAATATTTGTTTGAATCAATTCTGTTTTGTTAAACTGCTCTGTATGTCTACATTAAATTTATACTAGTAAATCTGCATATCAGGAGCCTCAACGGCAGCTCTGCAAGTCATTTGTTTTTTTAATTTCATTTTTTGATATCATTTAACATCGCTTAATCAGCAATTATTATTTCTTTTTAATTGCATGCATATTTAAAAGCATATAAAATTATTCGAATGTACCAGAAAATACAATCATTAAATTAAACATGGTGTTATACAATGATATTCTGAAATTCTGATGAACTGCTTATTGTTTTAATTCTTTTAAATAAATAGGTATTCATCCCCCCGTAGTTTCATTAAATTTACATTCGTTTTGATTAAAAAAAAGCATATTTTACTAAAATAGTGCGAGTTCCTTGAATTTTATTATTTTATACTCTTTGAAATAAGGTTGCTAAGCAACGAATAAATTAAAGTGGAAAGTAAAAATAAACGCTTTTAAAAATTGTAAAAAAAAAAAAAATGAAAATAAGATGTTTATATTTCCCGAATATAGGCAAAAACTTTTTCAAACATTTTAAGCAATTAATTTCTAAATTATATTAAATTTATCACCAAAATTTTAAAACTATTAGAAATCCATATCGAAAATTTAACATTCATAATTTTACGTCTAAATCCAGTATGCAGATATTCCATTTTTATTTCAGATAAAAATGAAATTTGAAAAATCGTCTGCATCCCCATAGGAAAGTATTATGGCCTAAAACAAATGTTCTATACTTTCCGAACGAATGAACCAAATTTAACCAAAAACTATACAGCTGATTCCTTATACTTCTCCAAGATACCTTTCAAAAATCAACCAAATCGGAACAATTCTACGGCAGTTATCGCGAAACAGACAGACAGACAGACGGAAACCAAAAATTTTTCGGGTCTCCACGATGAGCCTCAACTGACGTTTCGGCAAGAATACTAGTAAATCTGCAGATCAGGAGCCTCAACGTCAGCTCTAAAAGTCATTGTTTTTTTATTTCACTTTTCATATTTTTTAGCATCTTACAATCCGTAATTTAATTTTTTTTTTATATTACAAATATTTATAGGCATATAAAATACTTCGGCGGTTTCAGAAATTAGAAGCGTTAAATTAAACATGGTTTGTGCAAAGATCTTCTGACATTCTTATGAAATTCTTTTATTCATGTAACTTTTAAAGATAACAAAAATAAATTTGTATTAAAATAAATTTTTCATTTATGTCAATAGAATACAAAAATAATTTATTTTGATAACAAAATATTGCAGCAAAATAGTGCGAGTTACTTGAATTTATTATTTTGATATTCTTTTAAATAAGGTTGCTAAGCAACTAAAAAATTAAAGAGCAAATAAAATGAAATACATTTCAAAATTTGTAAAAAATAGGAAAGTAAAATGTTTTACATTTTCTGAACAGATACAAAAAATTTCCAATAGTTTAAACAATTAATTTCTAAATTCTAATGAATGTATTAGCAAATTTTCAAATCTATTGGATATATTTAAAACATCCATATCGAAAATTTAGCATTTATAATTTTACGTGTAAATTCACTATTCAAATAGTATGTGATTTTCATTTCAGTTAAAAATTGAATTTGAAAAAAGTCTGCTTTTTTCATAGGAAAGCATTATGACCTAAATAGAAATTTTTTGAACGAACGAACCAAATGGAACTAAAAACTATACAGTTTATTCCTGTTACTTCACCAACATACTCACCAAAAATCAACCTAATAGGACGATTTTTACAGCAGTTATCGCGGAACAAACACTGAGAAAAAAAATATCTCCTTCAACTAGAATGAATAGTTAGACTATTTCTAAGTCCCTAAACTAGAAATATAGAAATCTGAGCTATGCGAATAGGGTAAGCAACAAACCTGAATAGACAAAATGAACGAGAATTTCTAGTCTCTTGTTTTCTAGATGACGAAACGATAATGAATCGTGTAAATGGCGAGAAATTATCACTTTATTTCTAGAATGGATTTATAAACTAGAATTATAGTTACTAAAACTAGTGTCTCATCTATTTGCAGACATTTTTAAATAAGTTTGACCACGAGAATATAGGAAAACACTCTTAAATTCTAATAGTAGACACTAGAACTCTTTAGCAAAGTGAACTAGAATTTATAGGGATGACATGGAACTATTTTTTCTAGTGCCACAATTTAGATTCTAGTTGAGAAGGACATATTTTTTTCTCAGTGAACGGACAAACAAACAGTCAGACAGACAGAAACCAAAAACCTTTCGCATCTCCCCAGTGAACCTCAACTCACGTTTTGGAAACAAGTAAAATAATAATAATAGTAATAATAATATAGCAAAAATTTTAAATAAAAATATTATTTAATTTTTTTTCATATAGATGGAAAAATATTTTGAGTATTTAAAAACTTTCTTATTAATTCATGTACTTAAACCTCCTTAATTACACTGGTCTACATGATCGTTGGAAATACTGGCCTATATGACTTTCGTATTCTTTTTTATGCTCAAACAGAAAATATGATTAGAAAACATTATCTAGTCACTTTTTCTCAATAAAATCTATCCTATTCTGCTAGTTTGTGCACAATATAGAAAACGATCTACTGTCTGAAAAAACAAACAGTCATCCACATGGGAACAATTAATAGTGAATTATCCACATGGCACCAAAGAGCAACGCTTTAACGAAGAAACAACCCCATGGAACTTGCATGAAATCAATCAATCAGTGAATGCATCTAAAACCTTTTACATATGTGGTGGTAATCCATGTTGAATTCTACGATGTCACTAAATCCTCTGTAATTCTTCGAATTACAAAATTATAGATATTTTCATTTTGTATAATTTTTTATACCAATAAACTTGGTCGTTTTATAAATTTTATAATTTTCCAGCAATTCCTGAAGGTTTTAAATCTGAAATGAGATGTATGTTGTAAACAAAACCGACTTAAATTTCATTTTCTGTAGAGACAAAAGTATAAAATTCAATCACCGCTTTTTTTGCTCTAAAAATAATTTTTTAATTTGTAGAATAATGTAGTGTTTTGCACTTCCTGATTTCTATGGCTTTGAACTATTCAATATCCAAGTGCATTTATTATCTTATGGTACTCTGAATGTTTCATCTTACATTTCTAAATATTTTATCAGTGACAGCGCTTCTCTCAGTGCTGCCTTATGTAAATTATATTGCATTCAATAACAACCGCTTCCCAGAACACCCACTTGAAGCATTAAGCACATTTATATGGTTTCATCTTGTATGAAAAAGTTCATAAACATTTCGGATGATTATTCCTACCGTTAGTTTGTTATTAAAAGTAAAGATATGTAGTAGAATTCGACTAATTTAATTTCTAGCTTCATAAAGCTGCACACTTAAACATATAAATAGAGTACATTATATCTTTTCTAGAAAGAAAAAACAGTGTATATATTTAAATATCATCCGCACACAATTTATTTTACGTGTTCATTATTAAAATTTGTATTTTTGGTTTTAGATTTAACAAATACTGTTGATATAGGTGAAAGTCAAATTTGTACAAGTGGTTGCAGCAGATATTATATTTTTAGTCATAAAAATGCAAAGATCATGTACACATGTGATAATGGTAGGAAAATGTCGTCGAAACGTAATAAGTCATTTGAAATGACCATCGTTTAATATGATATACGTGTTTGGAACCATTACAGCAGCTTATGATCATTACTTTTACGTAAATTAAGACAATTAAGATGCGATGACGCACAGAGGCTTTCAAAAAATATAATATTTCCCTATATCCCAGAATTTTCACTAAACTCGGAATACATGGTTATACTCTTTCTATGAATCTTACTATTTTATAGATATACTCTTTCTATGAAAACCTTTACAGAATTTTAAATCAATGTCCTTAAAATATAGCGTGTCCGAGAAAGGGCTTTATCATTCTAAACATTAATAACAAAAATATTTACAGGTGAAATGAAATGCAGTTTGCTGCAAAAGAATGAAGAAATCTGATAGTTTGTTTGCAGTACCTTCAATTTAGCTGTACGTGAGCACCGTTAGTAGTACGTCCAGATTGCGCTCAATTTTGCTCCTAGTGTTTTTTAACATTTGCGGTGTAACAGTGAGGATTGATGAGTGATGATTTCATGATTACATTACAGTCATTTCATACCTCAGGCAATTGATACCAGAAAAAACTTTCTTTATTCTTTTTCAGAAAACTGCATTTTATTTCACCTGTTAGTATTTTTGTTATTAATGTTTAGAATGATAAAGACCTTTCTCGGACTCGCTGTATATTTAGCTCACATTTATTACATAATGTAACGACATTAGAGTTAATTTCAGATCATACAATTCTGATGTTACATTATTTTGAAAATTAATATTATTTTCGCTCTTCAAAAATCGTTACTGAACATTAAAATTTTTCGGATATATTTTAGGTGTTTTATAAATTTGATCGACTGTGGCTCTGAAAATATGTATCCATATGTTTTTCTCGTAAGCACTTACGAACATTTGAAAAAGCCCTCATATAATGCGCAATTTAATGTTTTCATACATATGGTTTCGAAAAATGTTTGTCCCATATCCAAGATAAATAAAAATAGAGAGAACTAGTGTTTAATCTTACATTAACAACATGATTGATTTGAATTGCAGAGTTTTGTATAAGAAAAAAGTGAAATTTTACTACTGAATTGTTGTACTCAATAAATACACAATTTCGATTGAATTTTCAGTGGTATTTATAAAACACTACTTTATGTTATCCGAGAACTCTCAGTTATATAGACCTAGCAGTTATTAGCTAACAGATTTTTGAATTAATTTCACATTCAGATTCAGAAAACTAGTGTTTAATATTATATTAACAGCATGATTAATTTGAACTGCAGCATTTTGTAAAAGAAAAAAAAAATGATATATTACTGCTAAAATGTTTTATTCAATAAATGCACAAACTTGATTGATTTTTTTCAGTGATACCTATAAAACACTTCTTTGTGTTATCCGTGAACTCTCAGTTATATAGACCTAGCAGTTATTAGCTAACACGTTTTCGAATTCATTTCACATTCAGATTCAGAAAACAAGTGTTTAATATTATATTAACAGCATAATTAATTTGAACTGCAGCATTTTGTATAAGAAAAAAAAATGATATATTACTGCTAAAATGTTTTATTCAATAAATGCACAATCTTGATTGATTTTTTTCAGTGATACTTATAAAACACTTCTTTGTGTTATCCGTGAACTCTCACTTATATAAACCTAGCTGTTATTAGTTAACAAAAATTTCTATTAATTTCAGATTCAGATAAGAAGACAAACATGGGTGTTTTTTGTAAGATTGTGAGGGATTTCGCCACTGTGCCACGTAACTTCCGTTCAGTAATATCCTAATATAAAGTTTTTTTTTTTTTAAGTTATCTGGAATAGACTGGTACAAATGAGTGTCGTCATAACACGTGCTTCTAAAAACAGAATGAGAACTGCCGTAACGTCACCGAGTATAGAAATCTGATAATTCTAGCAAAAAAATCCTAATATGGTGTCCCAAATTTCCTGCGAGGTGCACCTTTATAATTGAAAATTATCATTTTTTTAGGGTTTCGTTCATCTCACGAAACCCTATTGCTCCCGCTCCGTTGTCTATCTGTCGCAGAGCCATTCTCGAAAACTATGTAACTTACAGAGTTGAAACTTTGTGTATAAATCAAGGGCTGTGAAGGGCTGAAAATTTTAAAAAATTCGTATTATTTTAATAAATAGAGATAAAAAACCAAAATTCTAATTCAGTCGTTTCCTATTAAATTTAAACATTTTTCGTTATAGCCGATGCCAAAAATTAAAAATCAACGATGAAAATCTTTCTACAATAATTATTTTTCTATCAGACGATTTCCAGGTGAAAAATGAAATAAAAAGTTTCAACAATTGAAAAAATATTAATATGAAATAAAATTGATTGACGTCATAGTTGTAATAAAACATAAAACGGAAAGATTTTTCAATAATACAAGGAGTATGAGTATGTGTATGTGCACAAACAGAGTAATATCACGTCATTAGAGAATTAAAAAGAAAATCTGACGTCATATCGGAAGTTTAACGGATTTTTCAAATGTTTCAGAATAATACAAAGCGTGTATCAGCATGAGTAATAGACAATGGTAAATATATGAGTTTGATAAACATATTGAATCATGATAAAAATCCGATTATGGAAATATTCGCATATTTTAACATTTTTAAGGTGTACAACATGTTTAATTTTGAAATTATTTTTTTTAAATATCGCATTTAGTCCGCATGACACATATTACAGTGATAGAATATAATAGCGGGCTTAGACCGGAATGGTTTAGATATTCGAAAAAAAGAAAAAAATAGACCGGTAAATTTTTACTTTATAAAAAACATGACTTTTTTCTGCTAAATGAAATTTGTTTCAATTTATTAAAGAAAATATAAAGTGTTTTGAAAGGAATATTAAACGAATCCTTTGAGCGATCTTCGATCACACTTACCCATTTGTTAATGTATTTTACTACCGACTCATGTACACTGCTCAAACAAATTAGGGGAGCAAGCACATAAAAGAAGAAAACCTTGCGAGAGAGCCATGCATGGGTATAAAATGGAGAGTACACGTGTATAAATGCGCAATACAGAAAATAAGACGCAAAAAAATTGTAAGAAAGCTTTACTTCTTTGAAAGGATGGAAAGAACATAAAAAGAAGGTATAGGGCAACAATTTGGTTACATGTAAATTACATAAAAAAGTACTGTTTAGTAATGATGCAAGTTGTTTAATACTGCGTGTGGTCCCCTCTAACAGCTAAGACTGCTGCAGACCTGTTTTCCATGGATGTGATGAGGTTATTGATAAGACTTTGAGAAATACTGTTCCAATTTTCAAGAATTGCAATCTCCTTGTCCAGACAATAAACGAAAGCTTCCGTCTTGCTGCAATGCATCGTCCGAGTGTGTCCCAAACATGCTCGATCTGATTCATGTCAGGAAAGCATGCTGGCAATTCCATACACTGTATTGTTTCAGTTTCAACCATGTTCTCCAACAGACGAGCTGTATCCGGTCAGGAATTATTATGCATGAAAATAAAGGAATCACCATGGGTGAAGCGTAAGGTATGACATGAGATCTCAGTATCGCGTCTGTATACCTTTGGGCCGTCAAAGTATCATTCCAACTGATATGCAGGTCCGTACGTCCACCTATGCTGATTCCAGCTCATACCATCAAGCCACCTTGTCTATAATGTGATAATTCACGAACAAATGTGGGGTTCTTTCGAGTGCCCCTTTCCCTACATACAAAAACACGCCGAGTGTCACACTCCAGACTGAATAGGGAAGCAGCATTTGACTCCAATCCGTTGCCTTCAATTTTGGTGTTCAGAAGTCCAAATTCTTCGAGCCGCACAGTGGCTTGTGGTGAACGGAACACAGATCATTGGCTTATGTGCATAGAGACCACCCTGATGAAGCATATTTCGTACTGTTTGGCTGGACACCTTTCGCCGTGTTGCCAAGAGCTACCGTTTTTGCAACTGAGTATCATCACCTTTTTCTGTCTCGACAAGCTGTCAACAGGATATATCGGTCATCAGTTGGCTGTGGTGCACGTGGTCGACCTTGCCCTTGTCGACATCTAACATTTCCTGTTTTTTGTAATTGATTCCACAGCCTTACAAGGACATTTCTTGCAACTCCAACAGCGTCCGCTACTCTTCGTTGTTTTTGCCCGGATTCAAGTCTATCTCTAATACGCCAAGCCATGGATACATGTAAATCAAGTTGTTGTGACATTTTCAAATCACTCCTTTCTCAAAACAAAAGCTGAGTAATTGAATTTCGCAACTGAGACAGTGAAACAGACATTTCTGCGAAATCCTGATTTCTTCACACATCTCCTTTTTCTGGTTTTTGACGTCATGAGCTTTGATTTGCATATGAAGTTTTATTTTTCTGTTTTCTGCTATGCTTTAAATTATGGATGTTTTAATTTAAGTTACTTATTGGTGTAAGTATTTGTGTAATTTCGTTAAAACCATGTGCTCTCCTAATTGTTTTGAGCAGTGTATTTGGATGGGTACAGCGAAGAAATAGCCTGACTTTCAGTTGCAATATTGTGTAAGTTAAATATTTAGGAATTATATATTGAAGTTTCAGCTTCTTAATTTACTCAGTGAAGCAAAATCAATAATTATATTTTTATCTTTGACTATTTAGCATTTCATTCATAATAAGTTAAAATTGTTATGACAAATGGTACGTTTTCTTTCAGTGTTTATAAGTTTTCCACGAAGAAATAGTAAAATTATTTTATTTTTGGATTTACTTTTCCTTTTCGAATTTGATCTGGTTTTATTTTTAAATTGTTTACGTTGATAAAAATTCGTTTGGCAGAAATTTTAAATAATATTAAAAGCTTGATAAAATTGTTTTGAATAACACACTTTAATGGATATTTTATTTAAAAAAAATTAATATTTGTAAATAATCAACTGTACTTATACATAGCATCACTGATTTTTTTTATTATTATTTAAGAAATATATATAAATATATCTGTTATTGAAAGTTTTTAGCTTAAAATTCAATTTTATTAAAGGAATATTGCTTGTTAAAAAAAGAACAAAAATATAACATCACAGAAAAAGATAACTTCAAACTCAGAGACTTTTTGAGACTTTTTAATTTAAAAGAAGGGGCTAGCATCAATAAAATTTTTGACAAACAATGTGATTAAAAAGAAATTTCTTCGCTCCAAATTATATGCGTATAATACATTAAAAATATAATTTAAAGAAATATTTTTAAAAATGTATAATGGAAATATCGGAAAATTAATAAATAAAAATAAAAATACGTTCTTCAAAAAAATTTTTACTTAAAAGTTTGAAATTATTTAGTGGGTTTAGGGTGATAAGAAAGTGGTGACCCTTTATTTGAATGTTTAAGTTTCATTTTATTAAACTACTTCAATTAAAATAACACATTTTATCATGAAATACGTACAAAAGCATTAACTAAAAAACATTAACATGACACAACCCAAGCAGGCATAAAAAATTTTGAAAGTTTAAATTCTTAAACCGTTCCCGTCAATTATACAATCTGTTAAGTTTCAATTTTAGAAGTTGTATGTGAAATAGCTGTGTCAATATTTACATTGAAAGAACAAAAAACTATTATAGACGGCAGTAGACGGAACTCGATGGTCTTTTTTCAGCTAGAAGACAATAGAATATGTACATAGTTGATCTTTTGCGAGTGCGTTTATACAAAATTAAAAGAAATACGCAATGAATGAAGAGGTTTTGAATTATATCTCGGTAAAATATTAGGCGTTCTCACAGATGTGGCGTTCTCATCAAATGTACAATTTCAACGATTGTCAATATTTGTACCTTCTATATTGGATTCACTAACAGATTCACAAACAGATTCACCAACAAATTCACCAAAAGTTGTTTCATGACGTAAGGGTGCGTCACAAAACAAGTAATCAAACACGAAGTTCAACTGAGTCTTAATAACTTAATATTATATATGTAAAACCATTTGTGACTATTGATTATTGTATACTTGAATATATGATTTCGAGAAAAGTATGAATACAGGGATCACGCGACGGCCAATGCGCCAATGAAGGAAGTGACAGAATTTTCGGGAAAATTGGTTTCTGGTCTGAAAGTGCTCCAAAGCCGCTCCAAAGACACTTCGAGACCATTCCTTCATGTTTTAAAGATTAGCTGAGAACCAAATGAGTTTTAAGATAACTGATTATCGTTAATTACTGGATCAAGGCTATGGAATAATTTTTTTACGTTTACGAAAAAGAAGAAAAAAAGAAAATAAGAGGAATGGTTTATCGATATTGGATCAAAGCCAGAATGGAATTAAAATAAAATGTTTTACATTTTAGTATAAGAAAAAAAATTACGATTTTGAGAATTGCATTTAATATCGGAAATTATTAAAATAAATACAGCTTTTTTAGGAATTCAGAAATATAAAAAAGAAAGAATACGGGTTTTTTAAGGGATAAATGTTAGAAAGATTTTAATAATTTAAAGATAAAGGCTAGCCGCCATTAAATATTGAATTTAGGTATGAGGTTTTTGAAATAAATAGAGTTAGGATACATTATTAAACGGAGGAAATAAATATTATAGTGTAACTTAGAATAGGATGGGATGAAAATAATTTAGCAGATCGCGATAAACTTTAAATTTTGTTATATATATGTATATTAATTGCATTTTGAAAATAAAACTTAACAGGTTGATATTTCACTTTTTGAGATAGAAACAGTTTTTCAGACTACATAGTATGTCCCCATAGTGGATGATACATAAACAAATATTTAGTGTGTATTGTTTCCAAACATTTATTATATGTTCTAAGTGGAATATTTTCAAATAATTGTTACCATATCTCACGATGGTAATTCTCACTCATCACTGCAGTATAGAATGAAATTTGATGCAAGAAACACCGAATTGGCAGAGTAGAAGAAAAAAAAATAAAAAGTTATACAAACAACCATTAAATTTTTAGCATATAAACCTGAATAAGAAATATCCATTACATATTAAGTAACAAAAAACGCTGTAAAAAGAGACGTTCCAGCAGACTCAGACGGGATCGGTATGCAGAAACTGAGATCCGTAAAACCATTATGAATTTAAATATCATTAATATTTCTGACAATGTACTATACTTTGCAATTATTAGTCAATATACAGTATTGAGCCAATATACAGTACATTTAAACGAATATCAAATTCCTATCAAATAGTCTCTTTCAGATATTGTAGTTGTTATAGGCAAGCGAAAGTATCACATCAATGGGACATATCCTCCTTGTGAACTCAACACAATTGGATTTTTCGGAGGAAAGACTACACCCAGAAAAGGGAATTGATTAAAACTGCAAAACAGGTTTTGTTGAGTACATTTTGGTTGTTTTAGCAAAATTCAAGTAAAATTAAACCATTTTACTTGAATTAACAAAACATTTTTTGCTGACAATACATTTTTTTTTTTTTTTTGAAATTGCAAAAAAAAATTTTTTTTGTTGATTCAAACAAAATTTCTATTGACCTAAATGTAAACAAAAAGTTTTGTTGGGTCAACCAAATTTTTGTTGATTCAACAAAACTTTTTTCTGAGTGTACTCTTTCATCATCAATACCTCCTTTAATTACTTTAAATTACTTTGTTGTTATTCTTCATGCACAATATATATAAAAAATAGCTATGTCTAAGTGTCTAATTTAGTTTCTTAAAGTGTGGATCAAATAACTAATTATATTGGAATGAGAATATTGAGTATTATAAAATTGAAAATAAAAATATATATTAACTTGTATTAACCGCAAATTTAATTATTTTTATATAATATACCTTATTAGTTTGTCTCGTGAAATATGACGAACGTATTGTGTTTCAAGTTATTCATGATATTTCATGCTTTTCATTTGATGAAATGTCCATAGGGAATTCACAGTAATATAGACTTCCTGATTCAATGTTGCAATATTTAATTAAAATTATATTTCAAGCTTTAGTGCGCTAGTTGTCCAGATATCGCTGCAAGCTTATCTATACAAATAAATTTAAGATTCTTGGAAATAACTATTTGTATGTAGAATTATTCTAGCGTTATACTCGAAATTCATTTTGACAAATCAGCTCCGATTTCTAAAGTAATTCATTATGTTTTTTTAGAATAAACAACATATTTATATTTGCAAAAAACTATTTAAACAAAATGCAGTTAACATTATTATTTTTATTTTATCATATATATTTATCTAATTATATTTTATGCATGTGAATGAATTTGACATCTATGTGTATTTATTTGTTCTCGCTCTACATTTTTAAAACTTTTTTAAAAATAATGCATGCATTAACATCCATTAAATTTTTAGCATATGAACCTGAATAAGAAATATCCATTACAGATTAAGTAACAAAAAACGCTGTAAAAAGAGACGTTCCAGCAGAAATAATGCATGCGTATAAAAGTGCAAATAAAGGGTTTATTAAATGCTAGGCGCATATACATGTTGCAATTTATCAAGTATAAATATATGAAACAAAGAAAAGATATTTTAATTTATTCGCGCATTGTTTACATCTAAAACCTGCACCATTTAAATCGTGCAATTTGATTCTAAGTGCATTCATCTATTAAAAATTGATATAATCATAAATGAAATTGAAAACATGAAAATTGTATCTAATGAACAAATTGTCATTCTTTGAAGTCTACGAATCTTTAAAAAATTCCTAATATATATATATATATATATATATTCCCACTTATATATTCTCTCTTATTTACGCTATGTTTGAAAGGTGATTCATCACAATATAAAGTTAACTGATAAAGATACAAACTAAATATGGATATTTAAAGATCTAATTAGACAACTTCAACAAAACATGGTTTTCAAAAAATATATAAAAACTGTCTGTGAATAGGTGCAATGTATATTTTACTCGTACTACGAAATGAATTACCTTTAAATTTATGCAGCATGCATGCAAACTCTTATTTGTAAATACCACAGTTACCGAATTACAAGTCTAAAAATAACTGATTTTCATGAACTTTGATATGTTGTCTAAGTACTCATTGCAGCATTTTGATCAAAAATACTTTACCTACACTTGTAAAAAAGACAAATCTGTCTGAATCTAAGAAAACCATTAATAACCACGAAAAAAAAATCACAAAAACCTCTTTCGACTTATTCATATTTACGAAAAGCATTTTTTGTCTTTAAAAAACTTACAATCACTATATTTTCAATATTTAAAGAACAATATTTCATGACAGGCAGTAGAAAATAAAGTTTTTTTTTCTAATGCGATTGTTTTTCTGAAACAATTCCGAGTAGTTTTTGTACGTTATTAATCACTTTTCTAAAATCGAAAAATTGAGTTTAAAGATGCTATCAATTCTCAGTTAAACATTTTCAACTATACAATTGAATTCATACATGCAATAATAACAAAATAATATTAATATTAATATTAGTATTTTTGTTTTTATTTCATTATGTTTTTCTGTAAAACATGTTTCTTTAATATAAAAATGTTTACTTGAGTGTAGATAAGATTCGAAAAACCTATATTCCAGGTTGAGAAAGCTGATTACTGCACTATAAAAAATACTTTAAAAAAAAAAACGAGTATCAGTGGCAACAAAAGATATTTTGATTTTATAAATTCTTATTAAAATCACAAAAATATATTGGCTTCTCTGGTTTCTAAAGATAAAAAACGTTTTCGGCACTGAAGGTAACTCGAAAGAGGGAATTCTATATTTCCGTTAGCGGTTATATTATATTTTCACATATTAAGAAACATCTATATTTTTCTACAGCGTACCTTAAAAATGTTTCCCTAATACTTCTTAATTCAAGAACTGTATTAACTAGAAAATTGTTGATCCTTTTTAATATAGTTTGTGTTCTTCCACATATATATTCAATGCTATATAAATAACAACAAACATTTGAAAAAAAAATAATAAAATGTTAATTTTCAACATAAAGTTATCATAAATTACCATCTTGTTTTTATTTACTGGTAATTAAAAGTTTGCAATTATGTTTTGTTGCTCAATAAATTTCTACATTCGCACATTTTAATTCTTTCTTCCTATTATTCTGATTGGCATTTTGTTTCTTTTGTCTCATTTTAATAATCTTATTTTCTATGTGCATGAAAAAACAGTAAATAGCATCATTTTGCGATCTTTAATCTTAATAATATACATACGTTTAATAGTAATAGCAAATTCAGTTATAGTTACATGATAAATAATTATTTTAAATGAACTTTATTGTAATTTATATCATCGTCACAAATACCATTCAAATATATTTTCATTCCGTTTCTTCAATTAATTGCTTTATGCAACTATAAGAAAAGTAAATGAATTTTGATAAAGGTATTTAAAGTATTTCAACTGTTTGAAAATAGAAAAACGCATTATTATTTTTTTTAATTTTAATATAAATATACTTTTTAAATAATTTAAAAGAATATTTTTAGAAATTTGCACATGGAATTAAATTTTATTTAGTAATATTTTGAATAAACTAGGACGCTTTGCTCCCGACGAGCTCTTCTCCAACGCCCGTCCAGACCCCGCACGTTCTAAAAATAAGCTGAATTATTTTTTTTTATTAATGCCCTGTTACCGAAATTCGAACAATATTATCACGACCAGTTACGACCGTCTTTAATCGGGTTGACATTCATTTTTATTTTATATACCGCTGACCAGGCCCCTACCTGCCAGGCTTTTGCCTAGCTTAACGAGTTAATACCTGGAAACGGGGCGAAGATTTGCCTGCTCTCCGCTTGGCGAAGATGTGTTTGTTAAATTTATATGCCGACGTGGCTTCACTGCATCTTGTTGCTTTAATTGCTTTTTCGTAGTTGGCTGGTTGCTAATTGATTTTTGATGAGGCGGTTTAGCAATGCGCAGTGTAGCGAAGTCATGCCGGATAGATGTGAAATGGTGGGATATTTACTATTTCCTCGCTGCATCGCTCATCCATACGTTATGCCATCGCTACTCGAGTTGGTCTCGTAATTTAAAACCTTGATTTGGTGACGAGACCTTCACCATACTAGGCACACACATGTAACTTGGAGGACTTTACACCCACGACGGATTTTACATGCACCGGGGCCATTAGCGTACGTGATCGCCGCATCTGAAAAAGAATGGGGTTAGACATTTTATAACACTTTTAATACTACAAACTAAGTGCTACTTTTAGACTTTAAATACTATTACTTTACTTGGTTGTTTGTCTTAATTTACATATAGTTCTACCCTACGATAGTTTTAACTGAAACTAAATATTCTAGAGTTGCTTATTCCTACAGGGGGGACATTATATGCATAATTTACTAAATTAAGAGAGGGTTTGGACCATAGGCTATATATTATCTATATATAATTTAATATTTAAAATTTATAGAACTTATATAAATATGGGAGGGTAGAGTTAAATGGTTAAATACTAACTAAATATAATTAATGGTATAATGTTTAAAACTAGCACTAACATAGCTTTGGAGGTGCTGAGAAGCTTAATTTAAGTTAAAAATTGCTACTAAAAACTGCTTAACTAATACGTACTAAAATTAGATGGGATACTAAAGTTACCTAACAGTTTATAAGGGGGATGAACTTGGATTTTATTTCTTAACTACAAACTTTAATTTATTTCTAATTCTAAAAAATTACTATTAACTATCTTTAATATTTATTTATACCTTCAGTTATTCTATACCATAAGTACAGACGTTGTTATTTGGGATATCGCTGGTGTTTTCATCTCCTTTCGTGCGACATTGCTTGTATCTTGTTTGCAGTGTTTGATTTTTGCCGTTTATATTGGCTTGTCTCTATCATGGTGGTTTGTCGTTATCTTGGTTGTCGCCGCTTTTGTGGGCTAGTCTCTTTTTTGCATATGTTTACTTTATGTTAGGGTTTTTTATTGGATCGACCCTGTTGGGCTATTTGTCATTGTCACTATCTTGTACTGGTATTGTTTGTCACTTTCTTGAAATTGGTCATATTGCGAATTTTTCGCTGGTTTTTTTTTGTCACTTTCGGTAATTTGCCACATTGCGACTTTTGTCGCTGGTATTTGTCACTATCTTTGTAGTTGCACACTGTTGCATTTTGCCATTTTTCTTCCCTTGCTTGCATTGGGGTATTTATCCTATTGATTGCTACGTGAATGCGCTTTTTGCGATCAGTTCATTGAATCCTAATGGCTGTTATCACTATTTGGTTTTGTGTGCAACTTTGTTGGTTAGTTATTTGAAGAACTTGGTGCACTAATGTGGTGGGGCTTGTTTCATGGCCGTTAGTCCGTCTTTTGCCTATGAGGCTGTTTCACTAGATGAAACATGTTTTTTCTATGATTGCTTTGTAGTTGCGGGTGTACGTTTTACGTTTCACCCCGTTGGTTTGTTGACACTTATGACACATTTTGTTTCAATATACTTCATATTTTGGGGGTTTTACAGTCCTTCATAGAAGACTTCCACTCCTCACTAGCACTGAAAAGAACGATTTTTTTGGCGTAACAAAGAAGTTCCCATGCTACTCTTTTTTTTGCGTAGCAAGGAAATTACCTTGCTACTTTTTTTTAAAATTTTTTTAATAATATTAAATTATACTTACCAAGGTGGGGGGACTACTGGAAACGAGGGTTATTCATCAAGGATCTCTCTGCTGGGAAGGTATATTTACTGTGATATTAGGTCAATGTTTTCTGTTAACCATCTGATCACTGCTTTTCCTTTTGTTTGTACGTGTTTGTTGTTCGCTAACTGTTTGTGTCATAGTTTCTCATTGTTGGGTATTATGGGGATCAGATGGTGTGTTTGGGTTAGTGGGCAGGATGTTAAATAATGTTTGGGAGTTCCCAGTTCCCCGCATGAACAGTATGGTTCGTCCTTGCATTTAAACCTATTTAGTTAGTTAGGAAATGCTCCATGTCCTGTATATATTTGGCTTAGTAGACAGTAGCTGATAATTCTGCGCCATTCTACTTTTGGGAAGTATTCATATGTTGTCCTGCCCGTGTCTCCGTAATCCCACTCGAACTGCCATTGTTTTATTGTTAATTCTTTTAGTTTTCTCTTTAAGTTTGATGTCGGTCTTTCTAGGTGGTATGGCTAGGTGGTATGGTGGTGGTGTTCTTTTGTTTGAATTTCTGCTGCCTTTTTTGCTAATTCGTCGGTATCCTCGTTTCCTTGGATGCCCACGTGTGTTTTACCCAGCTAATTTTAAATTTTCGTTCTGAGTCTTTTACTGTTTTTTGTATATTTTCAATTAATTTTGTTACATTGAAAGGTTTACTGAGTGATTGAATGGCTGACATGCAGTCCGAGCGGATGCTGTATTCCTGCCCTGTGCTGTTTCCTCATTCTGCTGCTTTGAGTATAGCCAGTAGTTCGGCTTGGAAAACACTGTTGTACTTCCTTAGGGGTACTGACCATGTTTTTATTTTTTGTTTATTTTTAAGTGCTACGAATGCCGAACCCGTAGCGCCTGATTCCAATTTCGATCCGTCTGTATATATTCCTATGACCTTAAAGTTGTGACCTATCTCGGGTTCTATTGTAGCTGCTGGGTGTGTCTCCCAGACATTAATCTTTTTGATGTAGTCTTTGGTGAACTGTCTTTCCATGTGTTTCTGCTGTTTCTCTTAATCGTGATACTGAGCCGTATACTGCCTCATATTTGACCTGGAGGTGAACTGGAATCAGGCCAGCTAGTACCTGAAGGGCCGCTGTTTTATACGCCTTGACTGTGGCCAGCAGGAAGTGCCTTTGGCAAGTTGTTAACACTTCTTTACTCCTTTGATTTAGCTTGTGTCCCCAGATTGGGGCTGCGTAGGTCAGTGTTTTCTCAACTACTGTCTTATACCATGTTTTTAATGTGTTTGGTTTGACTCCCCAGCCCCTTTTGACCATTTGGCCCATCATCCAAAAGGTTTTCCTGACTTTTGCTGTTTGGTTTTGACAGTGTGGTAGCCAGTTCAGGTTTTTGTGGAGGATTACACCTAAGTATTTTATTTGCTCTTTACCTTCTAGCTCCCTATCGTTGAATTTTATTCCTTCTATTTTGTAACTGTCTGCAGTTGGTAAATTCATTGTATGTGGTCGATTAAGGTACAACAGTTCCGTTTTGTCCCAATTAAGATTTAAGCTGTTGTTTTCTATCCATTCATTAAATTCTTTTATAATTTTGTTAGCCAAATTAATTAATTTTTCTTTTATTTTAGATTTTAGTATAAATATGAAATCATCTGCAAATGCTTGTATTCGCACCCTTTTACCCCATTTTTTCTTTAATGCCGTGTCTGCTATTAGCAACCAAAGCAATGGGCCGAGGTAGCTTCTTTGCGAGCAACCGCCGAAAGTTTGTTTAGTCTGCTTGATTCAATTTTCCTCTAGTGATACGTATCTGTCTTCAACGAAGCTAATTATCCAGTTGATTAAACAGGTTGGGCAAGGGGATTGTTTTAGTTTTTTTCTATAATGTGCCATCTAATTTTATCGAACGCGCCTTTGATGACCATTGCGATTAGTAAGGATTGATTTTTCTCTAGTTTGTCTTGCTTTATTGTTTTGATTAAATTGTTCCTTTGGCAGGGAGATTTTTCTCTTCCCAAGACCACATCCATGGCCGTCGCCACAGCTGCCGTCTGTTTTTGGGATTGATGACGTAAGAGCAATTATATATTTGAAAATCAACTTGTAGAAAATGGTTAAGTACAAAATGTCGCTCCATATCAGATTTTTAAAATGTCTAAAAGAAAAGTTTTTTTCGGACGCTATGAGACAATCGTTTAAAATATGACGTATTAAAAATCCAATAAAGTCTTTACAGATAATGCATTATAATGGAACTAAATATAACGATAAGCATGTACAGTACGCCAATAAAAAGTAGAATACCCTTGATATTTTAATCGCCACATTTTCGTGAAGCAAAACGAAAATAGCTATTCTTATTTCAATTTATATAAAAAAATTCGGTTTAGGGGGTCGTATTAGGGGGTATTTTTATATTGTGATATATAAGTATAAAGACTTAGTACCAACATCAGTATAAATTCTATACGAATACTCAATTTTACCATCATGTTTCGATTTTTCAAAATATTGTACATCGAAGTTCCATGGAATAATTCGAGAAGTTATTTAAGTATAAAACTAAAACTATTTGGCGAAATTGGTTGAAATTTTAGATTCACATACATGAAGGTTCTAAAATTCTATTTGTTTTAAAACTTTTATAAGTCACACTGCATATTTTTTTCGAGTATTAGTTTCAATATATATAGAATATAAAATTACTAATCCAACAAAACCTGTATTGTAAAAATAAAGTATCAACATACATGGATTTCTAGAAGTTACTAATACGCGAATTCAAAATTACAGCGAAGTAGGTTTTGGGGTAAGGTTAAAAAAAACTAGCTGTACTACAATTTGTTTTGCAAAATTTTAACAATAAGGGAGTTAAAAACATTAAATGTACTTAATTTCTAAACTACATCAGTGAATGGCTTCCCGTTTAGCTCTCCAAGATTTATTTTTTCCAAATAAGAGTAAACTCCGAATATGATGTGAAAATTAGGTATTCGTATTGAAAATTTCAACATTTAGTTCGACATTTCTTAAAATTGAAAACAATAAATCATGCATTTAAGGGTTAAAAGTATAGTAACAGTTCAAATTTAAAAACAACATCAATTTTATCAAACACAAATACGTAATTAAGAAAGCAAATTTAATAAATTACACAAATACAAGGGCGGCGTATTTCGTACTCTGGTGGTGACAGTCAATAAAGATAATGAAACATAGCAGAAAAAATACGAACTTCAACTTTAAGTATATGTTGAATATTGAAAGGTCTTTAGCAAGAGGATAAATGTGGCAGAGGTGTTAATAGCGTATTTGTTCCAATATTTACTCTGAGTGCCGCACTCAGTACACCATTAAAGATTTTAAAGATTAAGCGTAAATTGAATTATATATACATTAGAAAATATATTCAATCAAATTGTTTAGAATATAAATACTGAATTTAATTATCTGTGCGCGTAATGGGTGAAAATATAAGATATACCTATATATAGAATATATATAAGAATATTTATATCTATCAAGTTCAAATATGAAAAAAAAATACTTTGTTTAACAACATGCATTCCGTTATGCAGTTTAAATCATATGCAAATCTTTCTCTATTAAAATATTAGCAAATGTATATTTTGATCTATTTAGTTACGGATGAAACATATTAATGCATAATAAAAAGAACCAAACTTTAATTTCAACACCATAATTTATTTATTGAATGTATTCTACAATTATAATCATAAATTTCTATTATTTATATTATTGAGAACTTTACTTAGTACGTAATAAGAAAATTCATCTTTTTATAAAGGAAACAAAATAAAATTTTTCCTCTAAGATCTATATTTCACTTCCGTGCCATTAAGAAGAATTGTAAATAGTCTGGGAGTCACTTAAGAGATCCGGCTTTGTAATAAAAACGTAGCCGTAAATTGTTGCCAGTCACGTACAGAGTGCCTAATGTAAACAGATATAACGATTTGCAGCTATTTTAACTAAAGAAGAAAAATATGCCGCATTAATGACCTACTTATGTCTTTACGAAAGTTGTTTTATAAACCGTTAGTGCTGCTAAGATATTTATGCTCTCGACACCACATAAAAATGTTTTAACCTATTAGAGATAATATTATTACAGGTCTGCAGTTTCATCATACGAAGATAAGGGAAACTTTAAGTAAATATGCTAATGTTCTAAATTTCATAACACAAAAATCTAAGATATTTTATAGCATTTTCGGGGTTTTGTAATATTTTATTATTTGAAATGAAACTCGGAAATAAAAAATAAAAATAGTCGAAATGTTTAAAAAAAAGAAATAGTTATCTGGTTTTTAAAATTCCCTTTAAATGAATAATATTTTGGAATCCAATCATAATTTGATACTTAGTTTTTCTAGGTATATTTAAATGTAAAAAAAAATTATATATTTAAACGTGTTCTATTTTTTTCTCGACATGCATCATATTGCTATTTATCTTATTTTCTTCATTAATTTATTTCGTATATCTTTTTACTGAATACACTAATTTAAACTTGTAAAACAAGCGATAACTTTTTAACCTTTTATTTCTTTTTTTACCCCTTTTGTTTCCTTAAAGAAAGATGAAAAAAATATTTTTTATAATGAGGTATTGCAGTTACCGAAAAACAAGCTATTTTACAGCATCTCAGGATTTCTTTAGTACAAGTTCAACAATGTTGATTAACTGCTGAACTATTAATTAAGTGTTGATTTTCATACGTAAGATTTTAAAGTAAAACGCTAAATACATTTATAAGAAAATTTCCAATTTATCTTTAAAATTTTAAATTTAACCTAAAAGTATCATTGAGTGTGATCAAGAACACAGAATTTGTTTGAATTAACATATAAATTTGCATTATTGTATACAAAGCATCAGCCTTAAGAAAATGAATTAAAATTTTTTATTAAACCCCAAGAGATTTTATAATATATATGAATGTTCATAGAACGTTGAAATGCATTTTAATGTAGAATACAATTGGAAAATAAAATTTTCTTAAGCACATTTTGATTGTCCTTTATTTAGTTCAGGGAACATTTAATTAATTTCAATGCTTCTGAATGTCTTAAAAAATATTTCATCGTGATAAGACATATTTTACACAATTTAACACAAACACGAATTTCAATATTTCTTAGATATTCTGATTTAAAAATTCATATTATTTGTACTTAATTATTTGAATTTGGAAAGATAATGTGTCAAGTATGTAGCTAGGAAAAATATGCATTATAAATTAACTTTAATTTGATATACAACAGTATTTAATCTTCTTTTCACCTGACATTAAAGATAGTTTAATTTTTATTCATGTATTCTTTCGCAAATTCATGTGATTTTCAGAGACAGTATATGAAAGTCTGTGTATTGAAAAAAAAATACAGTCTAAATTTTTAAAGTAGCAATTATTCTTTAACATTGAAATATAAAAGATGTATGCAAGGTCTAAATATTTAAAAAAATATATGCAAAAGTTTTATAAAATAAAATTAAAAAAACACTAAATGTTGCTTTTTTTGTCGTTAAAGCATTTATAAAAATGTAACTTTTAAACAAATTAATTATTGTTAGATCAAGTAACTGTATGTTTATGTACCATCTCATATACTTCAATTTCAAAATATGCGCTTTCAAAAGTAAGACGTGTACTTTTTGTAAAATATATTATGCAAATATATTTAAGAATTTTATAAAACGTTTCAGTGAGATCATTGGAACTGAATATTAATAGTCTTCTCTTAGCAAAGAAATAATTTTTTAATTCCGCTTTTACTTTTAGTCTTTTTTCTCTGAAGAATTATTTTTAAATTTCTTTTATTACACATCCTAAAGCACGCTTTGTGTTTAGTGTATTTTTTGCTACTCAAACATACATTTTACTTTCGTCATTTAAATTTTTACGACGATTTAAAATTCCATTCGTGCACACTTCAATAATGCTTAGGAATTTGTTTTTAATACTGCATACACTTTACAGAGAAGTGCTTAAATTTCGAAAAATAATACGTATCACCTTAATTAAAAAAGAAAAATTAAAAATCTTTACCGCAATTTATATACATATTTTTTTTTTTTATTACTGCACATTAATAGTCCAATCTCACTACGAAAACATTTTTAAAGATAAATTCTAAAATACAAAATATGTGAATTATCACAATCCCGGATCCCTTGGTATAGCGCACCAAGTGCTTTACCAATTTAGCCATCCAGACGACACCCAGTCTAGCATTCACTCACTTTTATATGGCAAGGCTACAACCACGCATCACAAGATGGAAAGTTAATCATGAGCACAAAACCGTTGCAATGCATGAGACAAATTAAACCCCGTATAGTTGATTATATATATTTTTAATACAATAATTATTTTTTCAGCACAGCTGAAATTACGCTGTAAATTACTGAAATACAACTGAAAATGTAATCAGGGAAAGTGCGCACCATATATTTTGACATACTTTTAATCCTTTTTGCGACTGTGTTCTAGTTTATATATAACTGTACGGAAATAAAATATCCTTATATGGCAAGTTATGAACTATTCTTTGGAATTTTGGTGTTTGAAGAAAAAAAAAAGGTAATGTAAAATTTGTTTAGTTAATTAAAAATACATACATAATTACGTCTGGATAATAATTAACTATCAATTAAAATATTTCTTTTAAATGCTCAAATGTGTAAATTAACAACATGATATACAGTAAAATATTTTTTATTATGTTGTAGACATGTTTCGGATCACTCCGAGTCATTTTCAAAAACAAATGAGAATGTTCTGTAATTTCACGGTCTTTAAAGTTATTATTTGAAATGCTATTATTTAATTTGTATGTACTTTTTAAAAATTACGCACGTTATATTTTATTTTTACTTGATTGTTTATTTTCATATTTGTAACCATGGAGTAACTTGAGCCACAATTTCGTCAAGTTAAAAGATATAAGTTAAGAAGTTATTTAAGTTGAGTTAAGAAGTTACTCCATGGTTACAAATATGAAAGTAAACAACCAAGTAAAAATAAATGTAACGTGCCTAACTTTTAGAACGTACATAAAAATTAATAACTTCAAAGACAGTGCAGTTATAGAATATTCTCATTTGTTTTTGAAAATGGTTTGGAGTGAGCCGAAACATGTCAACAACCTAATAAAAGTTATTTTACTGTGTATTATGTTGTTAATTTACACCTTTTAGCATTTAAAAGAAATATATTATTATAAGGTTTTATAATTTATTATATTATTATCAATTAAAATATACAACTGCAGACATTAAATGATAAAATACACTAAAAACGTTAAAAAATGCAGGTAAATGTAAACGTTTCGAGCACTTTTCGTACTCGACATAACCATACGTATACAATTACAAAACAGCGGAGAACTAAAACGAAACAATTAGTTTTAATATTTCATTTATTTTAGGTCAAATGACTATGACTACTAATTCCTTTGATATAAAAATGTTATAAAATTGAACAATATATTTCTTTTTAGCACTTTCCAACCTAGTTGAAAAGTGCTTATGACTTCGGTTTGTCTGGCCGTCTGTCCGTGCTCTAACTCCCGTAAATATGCTCGGATTGCTCTGCAATTTTTATATGTTATTGTCGTTATCTATGGCACGTTCCCTATTTCAACTGAAGTGTGTAGCACTTATAGTTTTCTTACAGGGACACTCAAAAGAATTCCGTTACATTGCGGTCTATGGGGAAAAATCATTTGCGGTTTATTTTTAAAATGTTTCACTATTGTAAACGCATTGAAATTTATATAGATCACTAAGATGCATTAGAAGAAGCTTAATATGGAATAGTAGGTGTATAGCACTTAGAGTTACTGTACAGGGACAGTCAAAATAATTCCGTTACATTACGTCTATGAAGAAAAATCGTCTGCGGCTTATTTAAATAATGTTCCACTATTTTAAACGCATTGAAGTTTATATATATTACTAAAGTGCATTACAAGAGGCTTACTACAGAATAGTGTGTGTATAGCAGTCATCGTTCATTTACAGGGACACACAAAAGAATTCTCTACTGTCTGTTAACAATAATTCCTGGAAGTGCGTTTTAAGTTACTAAACGCGATTTTAATTTTAACTAGCTTTTTGTCTATTACGTGGTGTGTATAAATTCTGTAGATCCTATACAGGGCAGCACAAAAGTTCGCGAACACATTTCCGTTTATTGACAGAAATTCCAGAAAGAGAATTTAAACGGTGCTACGCGTTTCCTAACTAAACTAAAATTTAGCATCCTATGTATATATACAAATCTATAGATCATATACAGGGCTACATAAAAGTATTCGGATATTTTTCCGAATATTGTATATATGAAAATTCCTGAAATTACGTTTTTAAATATGTTATGCGTTTTCCAAATTTTTTACTTAGATGTCATCTTTCAGCTTATTAAACGGTAATGATTTGTAAAATTATTTTAGAAGCGTTGGAAAGTGCTACATAATCTATGCTTGACGCATGATTTTTCGTTCTTGTTTAACTTTTAAAATTATTTTAAAAATTGACATTAATAGTCCATCTAATTTATTACTGTTGTTTAATCACATGAAAATGAGTGTCCACAATGAAAAGAATTTATAATATATATTTTACAAAATTAATAAATATACGATTGTTTTTGGTTTTTAAATTTTTCCAAATTTCTTTTTCTCAAATATGCATGATTCCTATTTTGAGAGCTTAATAAACCGGATCATATGATTTCAATGTACTAAATAACTGAGGCTTAGTCCATAAAACCTGGTACTATTATGCAGTGTAGCTCTTGCATATTAATTCTAATTATACCTTCTGTTTAAAAGTTATCCGATTTTGCTTGTTTTCTTTTATGTTTATTTGTAAGTAATTAAATGTAATTTTAATTAACTGGACAGAATGTATATCAGCATTTATGTAATAGTCACTCCACATTAGTAAATGAAAATTTAATTTAATTTTCACATAATTTAATGCTATTTTTTTTTCTAATTTGTTGTTTTATATTTATATGTTAATTAGGAATTAATTAAATTATTAAGATACTTAGAGATATAGTATTAAAGTAATTACGTATTAAAATTTTTCTGTGTTTTTGAAAATATCACTGCACACTAGTATTGGGGTTATTAAGCTTAAACCTCACTTATATTAATATAATATAAATAAATATCACATTAGATAAAGATAAAATATGATAACGAAATGTTAAGTGTATTCTAATGTAAGTTTGAATATTTGTGTATTTATTCTTAACTTCTAAAATGAATAATTTTTTGAGTTTGTAATAATGCATTGTAAAAATATTATATTTTATGCGGTACATGTACAGAATAAAGATTTGCTAATTTGAAAAACTAAATATTAAATGAGATTGAAGCAGACATATTTCAGTGTCTAATGCAACATCTAAATAAATAAAATCATATCCGTTTTGCATGCCGTAAACTGTATTTAACTTGATTTTTAGGGTTCTGCGTGAATTCGTCAGGCACAATTAATCACTGTACAATTCATCGCACCGTCAATTCGCCGCGGTGTCAATTCTTCGCGACGTCAATTCGTCGCTACGAAAATGTTTTTGAAGGCTATGATGATACAATAAAGACAATTTAGTAACAAGTTGGAAATGGTACGTCAAACGTGACAAACGAGGTGCGTTCGTACTATAGCTAGTTATATAAATATTCCGATCTTGATGATTTTTTATTCTGCGAAATGAATTATATCGTCTGCAGTCATAAAATAAGTATCTCGGTCGCTTGACGATTCAACCTCGGAAGCTCCTATAACAAGAAAGCACCGATTTAAAAAAAAATTCCGATTTCTTAATAAATGTTTATATTAATATCTCCTAAAATTTTGATTCGATTTTTATAAAATTTGAAATGTCTCGACAAAATTCTGCAAAGATAATATATCTTAAATCTCAAACCATTCGGTTGGGTAGTTTTTGCGTTGTTATATGCGGATGGACGGACAGACAGACGGACGGATCAAGCGACGACAATAGGTGCTACGTATTTATACAATTACGAACGCACCTAAAAATGTTTAATGATAATTACTTTTTTAGATATACAGAATTATAACTAACAATTTACGTGCGAGATGCGACTATATCTAAAAAACTCATTTTAATTAAATAATTTTACTAAATTATATTTATTTTATCATCATAGCCTTCAAAAACATTTTCGGTGCGACGAATTGACACCACGACGAATTGACGCTGCGATGAGTTGTCACCGCGACGAATTGTGGCTGCGATGAATTGTGCGCGACGAATTGACGCGACACCGATTTTTAGAGTGGAATAGCCGGTGAAAAAAATACAAACTGATAGGAACATACGGTAAAAACGAAACATTCTTAGAGTTCTCACTTTTCCTACATTTTTGTTAATTTAAAAAAATATTTGTTTCATATATTTCCATTTTAAATAACTACCAATAGATTCTAATTTTTTAATGTGTTCATGTAAAACTTACCTAAACACCGCACTAACTTTTGTATTTTAAAAGCAGTCTCAATCAGAAGCTTCTTCATAATCCTGTGTTTAAGTATTTCAAATTTGTGAGTATTCCAAAATCACTACAGCACAGAAACATAGAATAACACATACCTCACAGTTGTGATATTGAAAGCATATGGACAGAAAGTTAAATACTTATATGTTATTACTTGAGAAAAATTGCACGTATTACTAATTTTTAAAATTATTAGATTTATGTCAGATTGTTTAGAATTATTAATTATAGTAGATGCTAATATTTTGTATCTTAAAGAAAGAATATAAATTTTAATTGCATTTGAATAAATTCAATTAATTATGCAAAATTTGATTATCGTATTAATTTAAATATTTTATTTAATGAAATTTAAGTTAAACTTTTTTTATTAGAATATTTTTTGCTAAAAAATTTATGTTTGTTAGATAAGACTTTTTAAATCAAGCATTTTATAAAAATAATGTGGAAGTTATGAAATTAGATTTTTGTCTGCGGATAAAATAAAGTTTTTCACTTAAGGAAATTATGAATAGCTTTATTACAAAAACGAATTCTGTAGCATAAACTTAATAAATGGCGCAATAGAAATTAACTCATCAAAACAGACACATCGCATTCTTCAAATGATTTTTCTTTCGATAAATCAATTAATTAGAAAGACTGGAATTCATCAATTATTATTATTGTGAAACAAAGAAAGTCTCACATATGACTTTAGATATTACTCGCAAATGCCGAAAAAATATTGCATTTTTAATTGATTTGACTCTCGAAAAGGGAGTGTTTAGACGTGGAAACCAAGTCTGTAGAGCATAGTATCCCTTCCGATACTTTTATTAATATCTTAAAAAGAAATTACAGTATTCAGACGCAAGTGAAGCCGCCGGACAGCTCGACAATGGGCAGCAATTCCACAAATGTAGGAAAGAAAGATGATCAACCAACGACCGCCCCTTACAGGAAAAACCCAATCGCGAGCAAGGGAAGGGGACTGATTGGGGCTTGTAATACTTTCAGATTTCAAACAGTAAAATTTTATATAAAAAATATGTTTGTCTCCAGATAATTCCCCTTCTTCGTTATGATTCTGAGAAGAAGCCATTAAAACTCCGCATCAGTAAGATAAACATACACACATATTTGTGATTTATATAAATGTATGTATGTATGTTTATAGGCTATATTTAAATACAAACTGTCTATATTCTGACATATTTTTTAATGCGTTTTTGTTCGAAAACTTATTAAATTTGCAGGTGCGTTTATTAAGAATGTTTTTCCGTTTTATCGGTAAAGGACGACGATTTTTCAGAAAATGACGGCCGAATTTCAGGTTATAAAAAAAATGCCATCACAACTCAATATGTAACTCATTTATCAGAAAATGAAAAAAACTATTCGATTGCAAACTAGTTCAATAATCATGCAGTAAGTATAATGATTTAGTGTTTTAAAATATATCAGAAAATGTGTGATAATTTTTTCCCGTTGTTGAGACAGAGTTGTTTTTGAAAACGGCTTTAAGAGTAAAAATTATTTAAAATATCAATCTAGGATTTGAAATAACTAAAAACCATGAGAAAAATTACAATGATAATTAATCTTGGTATACGCACAATTGTACGAAAGCAACAAAAATTTATTAGAAAATTTTAAGAATTCTTTTCCTACATGCAGGAATAGTAAAGCATATTAATCTTGAAATCTCAAACGTCTGAAAGTAATTTACTTATAAACAGTTAAACATCGGAAATTTTAATAGAATTTTATTTTAATGTTAAAAATAATTAAATTTTATTTTCTCCATTCCCGTTTATTTTTATTTCAACGTTTAATTGCATCCTATTTTTAAAATATAACTGGACATAAAAAAAATATAAGGAAAATGAAAAAAAAAGTATATGGAAGATAAAAATATGTTCTACGAATAAGATTAGAAATACCTATTGGGAAATCAAATATATCAGACGGTAATATTTAATTGGTAACTGTCACAAAAGGATTTCAATTCGAAAGCTTAATTAAAATGGTGCATTTAATTTTCAATTGTTTTTTCCTTCGCAGCATATCAGAAACATATATCTGCTATATAATTTAAGTGAACTATTTTTTTTCTATTCAGAGTTTTAGTGATAATGAAATATTTCTTGTGTTGTTTCCTAATATTTATAATCGTATTTTATATCAATCTGAAGAAAAAAAAAATTTTTATTCCCTGTAAGTCAAATCAAGTAGACAGTCAAGATGTGTTTATTAATTAGTTATTATTATTATTATTATTATTATTATTATTATTTATGCACTTTCTTTTAAATTATGCATAGAAAATAACCATGGCTGAGGCAACATATAAATATTATAGAAAATTATAATATAAATTGTTTCCTAGTGAAATGTTAGTGTTTAAATGAGAAACGTTCGTTGACAGTATATATTGATAATCAGTGCGGTTTGAAATAATATTACATATACTATATACTACATTGATAATCAGTGTAGTTTGAAATAATATTACATATTCTATATAGTACATTGAAGAAATAGTTTTTATCTCCATTTTTACTTGGGTTCGGTGGTCGTCTACGCACCGGGCGCTCCTCATGGCGGCTGGCGGCTCAGCTTGCGTTTACGCTAAAGTTCTGGTTATAGGTGTTGCATTGCAGGGACATGTGATACACCTAGCCCTTCATTTTTAATTTAAATTTTAAGTATTTCAATTGAATAAATTCACTAACGAATTAGAAAAATATTTTTTTAAAGGCTGCTAAAGGCTATTTTGCTTGCTAAAAACGTTTGTTTTTTACAAGATTTATAAATTTCGCACACAGAAAAATACATAGAGTATATGAAAAGTATGATAATTAATTGTTTTTCTGTAGAAAGTCATGTATACAATGTATGCATTATATAAAAATTACAAAATAAATATTTCAAAAAATATATATTGCAACCTATAACATAAATCGATTTCTAAAATCTTCGAATATCTTAATGTAAAATTTCCTTTCTTTAGGCCAAGTAGCTTTGAGTTATGGTTAAAAGACATTTAGTATCTTCCAGTTAAAATTGTCAAAAATATTCAAATATGATGTCAAAATGAGCTGGTCGTATTGAAAATTTTAAAGGTTGATCTAATTTCAACAGGAAGGCAATTTAAGCTTATTTTTGTACACACCTTTAAGAAAACATAATATATAATCGAATGGATTTTTTTGTCTCTTTAATGCCTGTTTTGCGATTAAATAGAATGTGGCTTGTTTTTTTAGACGACTGTACATTGCTCTATTGTGGATGAGTAAGTTCGTCAATTAAAAGTATATTAAACTATTTGATACAATAAATAACAATTTCCCACTTCCCTGCAACTGTTCTTTATAAATTACATTGCATGGGGAAACACTTCATAGGCACCCAGAGCTATAAAAGTAAAAACTGAATACATAGCTGAAAATTAAAAAGTTTCTTTAATTTTATTAAAATATACATTTAATATACGAATAAAAAATATGGAAAAAGTTATAATCAAAATAAAATGTAGAAAGTATTTTTTGCAAATCCAATTCTTTTTAAGCACTAAAATATTTTTTAATATCAATATATTAACTTTTTAAATTTATTTTGTACTAGATTTGTAATCGATCTTGTTTTATTCTAAATAATGACACCTCCCAACAGTATCTTACTGTGTGTTATTATCAATCACTTCCACTCTTCCCCAAAGCCTAAAAATCAATACTCTTCCGACGTTAAGTTTCGAAACTTGGCATATATTGAAATAGATTAAGCTACTTGAGGGACAGCATGTCTATTTAAATGTCGGTGTTGTGTCTATGAAATTATGAAGAGGGCGGGCTTAATTACTTCTAGAATTTTTCAGGTATACAAAATATTTACAGTAAGAAAATCTGAAAGATTTTTTTCAGAACTTAAATATTTATATTTTTAAATAAAAATAGTGGTTTTAGTATTTATTTTACTTTATTTTATTTTTATTAATTTTATTTTATATTATTTTATATTAATACCGCTAACCAGCCCCCTACCTGCCGGTAATGAGTGTCTAGCTTCACGAATTAGTACATGGGCGCGGGGCGACATTTGCCTAATCACAGAATGGCTGTGATCTACCTGAAAAGAGCCTTGTTGGCATCGGTGCAGTGACCTCTAGTTGTTTGCTACAGTTTTCTTTGTTTGCCGGTTCAACATTTCTATTTAATTTTGTTGAATTGCTAGGTTTAAAAAAAGCATAAAAATAAAAATGAGAAAGGAATTGGTCTCGCAATTTAGAATCTTGATCAGGCGAGCGACCTTCACCTGACTAGCTCTTCCAGAGATATAATTAATAGGAATCTTGGAGGACTTTACACCCACGACGGATTTTACATGCACCAGGCGCCATTAGCATACATGACAGAAATCAACAGGCAGAATTTCCTTTATAATTACAAATATTTTTAAAGGGGAGTTTTCTTTGATTTATTATTAAACTAACATATTTTGAAGATCTTGAAATTATATCAAAGGTATTTAGTAAGCTACTTTGTAATGCAGAAAAAAGTACAAAAATTATTATGTGTAAGGATATTGTGTTGTTATCTAACCATACGTGCATTTATATTACTATTATTTAAATATGTGTCTCACTTAGGGACCAAAACACACTGAACAAATTACTCTTGAAATATTTATAGAAACATATCCGTATTAATCGATTGGAAAGAAAACTGTTATAGTTTAACACATTCCATAGTACATTAAAACGAATACATAATTTAATTTTTTCTATACGAACATCCGCATTTGCTATGAGAAACAGAATTTTGATTTATTTAAATTACAAATAAAATCTTTAATTACAAATCCTTATTACAATATCCTTAATTACAAATAAAATCTTTACGCAAGTTAAATGTTTTTGTTCAGTTCTTTTGTTTATAAACCAGTGTGCTGGATTTCAACAAATTCATTCTGAAGAAACCATTTTCCAATGTTTAAAATACATCAAGTAGAAACTTACTATGTTCTTTCACAAAACTGGTCGTACTTGCTTTGCTAATATCAATTTGTTTTAGTTTGTACCTATATCGCCATTCAAGTTCTTTCTACGCATACTCTTCTGGATTGAGTTGCAATTCTGAAAGACCTTAAAAACTATATTACACTCACATTTTCACGCGTTGCATAGTAGTAGCACTTATTTTCGTACGCAGCGTTCTCGTTTTTGTAAATTAATTTGTCATTTTAGTATAACGATCACTAAGTGTAGGGAGAAATTAATTGTCGAGAATTTTAATGCACGTATTTCAAGTTATGGTTGTATGAATAACAACAAGTGGTCCACATAACTAAAAAAAGTGCTTTAAATAAAACCTCCATCACAATTTGTACTACACAATTTGTACTACATTCAATCAAAAGAAAAAAATTTCCACTAGATAGTTACGGCATGTAATTGCCAATAACATCCTTAAGACATTTAAGGCATCCGCACACCTTTAAAACGTCATTTTCGACGAAAATATTTATTTTTAAATTTTTGCAACAATATTAAAAATCCATCGTTTATCTATCGAATTCTGCTTTAATTGTACCTGTGTCTGAATTAGAACCCGAGTTACAGCCGTTTAAAGTAATATCTATTACAGAAGAAGTTTATGCCGAAGAAGTTTATTGACCGGGTAATATAGTTTTGCACACCGGAAGCTGAAATGTAAATCTTCTTTTTCGAGATTTAGCATTTAAATTGGATTATATGTTCACGAAAATACATGGAGTATATAATTAAACCTTTAAAGAATAATAATTATTTTTATAGGAAGAACCGCCTTTAAAAGTTGTTTCTAGATTTTTCGCAAAATTAAGTTTTTCAGATTTTTACTGTATGGAAAACATCCTATAGCAAAATATTATGCATAAAAAGCCTTGATTTTTTCTTACTTATTTTACAACTGTTTACTGAGGGATAGACTACAATCATGATGATATATCATGATTATAGTTTTATATTTACACTGGTATAAGTTAAAAAGTTGCAAGAAATTTTACGAATTTTTCATTACAATAGTACTTTAACTGCCATAGCTTCTGCGATAGAGCTGCTATTATAATTCAGATAGTTTATGTCCTAGAAACAGTTATTCTCTTTATTACGCAATTTACAAAATGCGAACGCAGTGATTTGATTTTGCGTTATAATATCTTGCACAAATGTGAATTTATCAAATAATTTTGACAATTTTTCACTTTTAAAAAATTATGTCTGGGTATTTTCTAAAATGTTTATATATTTTTTAAAGTTTTAACTTAAATGCCATTAGATAAAATTGCTATAAAGTGAAAATTTCAAAAAATTCAATAAAGCACCTCCGCAGGTGTGCGGATACCTTAAAAAAAAGTATTTGATATAAAAAGACTTTTTCGCTGCTCAGAGGTGAAGTTCATTTTTCAAATTGTTGCGAAAGTAGTTTCTTTATCAATACTAATTTTGAAAATATTGTTGATTGTGAGTACGAAACATGTAGATCTGCTTATTAAAGGTTATTAATAAGTTTTCAAGTTTACTGTTATATCTTTTAGCATATATATTTTTATTTTACTGTGTTATGTTGTTAACTACACATATCACAGTACCTCTTAAAACAATGATAATTATGATAGTAGTCATTTTGTTAATTATATAATTGTATCAGTTTATCTGAAATAATGATAAAATTATATGAATGCTTTAAATATTTAAAAAAATTTTAATAAGTTGAGTTTTATATAACAAAATGCTCAGTAAAAAAGCTTCATGAAACGCATCGATAAATCTTTTAATTACCATGTTAATTATATTGCATTTGCTTGCACTTAAAAATAAAAATTGATGCAAAAAACGAACTAAGAAAAATTTAAATATTACAAAAGCGTATTATATTCGTTTTCAGGTAGTATAAGATATATTGGTGAATTTTTATTTTCAGGTTTAATTGACATAAAGAGAGATTTTCGGAGTATTGAAAAAACTCGGATTGTTAGAAAACATCCATCCAAAATAATGAAATGATTAGCATTAGTTGAAATAATTATAATGAATTAGCTAAAGATGATATAATCTTCCGTAAAAAATATAATTTGTATGTGTATTTCCGTTCTGAATTCGTCTTATAATTTGGTATTACATCATATGTTTACCATTATTTTCTTATCGCAGTAAAAAAATGTGCTTAAAAAAAAAAAAAAAAAAAAAAAAAAAGGAAAGATAGCTTGAAATGTCGATAATACTCCATTTAAAAAAAAAAATGAGAATATTGAGACTAAAAATACTAAAACCTAAATATTAATTTCATTCTGATTTTTAGATGTTCTACAACTGCTTATTTAGGGATAATTTAAGTTTCAAGATAACCTACAGTAACATTAAAAAAAGTATGAATCTAATATATTATTATAATTTACTAGTAATACAATATAAAAGGATTTTATCATCACACGATAGGTAATTTTCAAAGGCTTTTTAATTTTCTCAGCTTTCAGTTTGACTATATGAATTAAATTAATAATAATTGAGGTAAGCCACATTTTAATACAAATTAAAAAAAAAAAATGTTCCATTCTCTCAATAAAAATAACTTTTTTCTATTTCATTATAACATCCAAAATAATAAAGAGATTTTTTTTTGCTATTTCAAAAATCAGTTTCATGCGAATGCAAAAAAAAAATATTGGAATTCAATGAACTTGTTAGTAAGGAACATATGTTGCAATTATATTGAAGAAGAAATTTCTCCCTGAAAAAAATTGCAAATAAGACAAACCTGAAGAATTTTCAAAGAGCAAATTAATAATAAAAATTAATTATTGTAGTATGTATCTGTAATTTTTTTCTGGCAAATCCTCATATACTGTATTTTCAAAAATCAGTTTCATGCGAATGCAAAAAAAAAATATTGGAATTCAATGAACTTGTTAGTAAGGAACATATGTTGCAATTATATTGAAGAAGAAATTTCTCCCTGAAAAAAATTGCAAATAAGACAAACCTGAAGAATTTTCAAAGAGCAAATTAATAATAAAGATTAATTATTGTAGTAAGTATCTGTAATTTTTTTCTGGCAAATCCTCATATACTGTATTTTTTTTTTTGCTATTTCAAAAATCAGTTTCATGCGAATGCAAAAAAAAAAAAATATATATATATATTGGAATTCAATGAACTTGTTAGTAAGGAACATATGTTGCAATTATATTGAAGTAGAAATTTTTATACATGAACAAATATTTGAGTGCGGTTGCGTTTTTATTATTACTTTGTGTAAGCTCATAAATACTAATGGCTGTATGGAAAAAAATAATATATATATATATATATATATATATATATACATACATATATATATATAACTTTAATTATTTTAAATATAACTCAGGAAATGAAGATTTTTTTTTTTAAATTAATATATATATATATAATATGTATAGTTCCATATGTTAAGCAAGAAAATTAAGCATCCACTGTACACAAAGTATCCCTTACCAAAATGATACTATTAAAAAGGTTTTACTAAACAAAAGTACAATATTTTAAATTTATTAAATATAAGAGGTATTATAATTATTATTATTATCAACAGATTTTAATTAACTTTAATTTCAAATTGTGCGCGTGAGAAGGACGTTATAAAAGGTCAATTGAAAGCTTTTCTCAGACAAGCTCTTTCAAAATAATGTTGAAAATTTCGTAACTACTCCAGTGCTTTTACTGCCGTAGCATTATTCGAATTTCATAATATCACAGATAATTTGCCTTACTGACAAGTTTTCATAAAATTTTGAAAGAAATTTCATAAAGGTCTCCACTAAGTTACTGTAAATAATAAGAATTCATTTTAGAATAATTTTTACAAATTATGAAGGATGTGAAACATTTTAGCAATATAATTGTAGATGTACTAGGTGAGATAATTGAAATTCTTATTACACTTCTGCTCAAAAATGAAGGGGTGGTGACCGGATGCTTTCACTTTTTAGAAGGTTTGTTGAATATCTACTGAAATTCTTGACAAATTGTTCTTGAAATTCGATCATGTAAAGCACATATTTCACTTCAAGTACAGTAGAAACAGTATACTGCAATTAAAAAAAAATTAATATATTCAATATTTGATAATATTTGGGTATTTGTATGAAATAATTTATAATTGCGCATGCGTGAACTATACCAACAACTTTTTCAAGATTTGGTAGTCAATTCTATAGAGTAAACCATATAAAAAACTGTCAGATATCGTGAAAACTCCGAAAGATAATGTGAAGAAATTTACTTGTTGGGACTGGCCGTTCTTTTATATAAACTAAGTTATTTACTTAAAAATGAACTATTCAATACAAAGGATGTGAATTATCCCTTTGCTAAACAGCGTACAACCAACAGAATGAAAAATGTCCAGACCGGAGATCGATCACGGATCCCTTGGTATAGCGCACCAAGTGCTTTACCTATTAAGTCATCCAGCCTCCCCCTTGGTTCGATTTTGCCCATTAACGAACTTGACCGATATTTTATGCCCCTTGATTTTATGTATCAGTTTGGAAGAAATTTATGTAGAATTTTTCCAGTTATCGTGTCCATAGAAGAGTGACATAGATAGATAGATAGATAGATAGATAGAGTTTTGAACTGGTGGTGGTTTTGGGTTCTGGGAGTCATAAACGGCGTAGATTTGCAAAAAAAATTCAAAAATTCCAACTTAGGTGAGAATGTAATAGGTAGTGTTTCTTACGAAATCTACCTAAAAAGGTTTCGAAAGAAAGGAGTCACGTTCAGTCAGTTCTCGGTAAGGGAATTGTCTGTAGCGGTAGCGTATATGGTAGAATAAGCTTATTGATTGCAATTTCTTGTGTCTGCATTTAGTCAATTATTTGCCTTTTTAAAAAATTTTGTAATATGCTCGTTGTGAAGTGATCGTTATAAACTTTGACCGTCTCATCGTCGTCCTTGTGTGTTTTTTCAAATTTTCAATACGATTAGTTCGATGTCTCATTGCCAAGAATAATTCAACGTGACAGCAAGTCAAATTACACGATATTTGTCTAAAATATTTCAATAAGGTTTCCTCACATGGCTCGGCTTCTTCAAAATAAGTGTTTTTCAGTCATTCGAGAATCGCCACACATTGAGAGTTAAAATTTGTATTATTCCAAGAATCTATGTTGTGCTTGAATAATAACGTGCGTAATGTCATCATACATGTGTTAAAATTTGAAATTTATTTTAGTATAAGCAATAAGTGATTTTTCATACGAACAAAATAAAAAAGTGCACAAAAATAATTTATTTTTAAAAAAATATGATTATCCAAAGAAGATGAAATAGGTCTCAAAATCTAGAAAATCAGAGACACATATCTATTCATGCTTCCATTGATAAGCCAAATAAATAAAAAAGTGCATCTATTACGAGTGTCAACTTGTACATTTTAGTGTTACCTCTTGCATTTAACAATGTTTTCTTATACTTTTTTAGTTTTTTTTTATCAATTTGCATTAATGTATTATTAATAAATAATCAAGTCAAACTTTATTACATGCCTAATCTTTTCATGATACACTTGTTTCATTGCATAATCATATTGTATCTGAATTATTAATTGAAATACTTATACTGTCCTCCAGATGAGATTAATTATCAAAAAAGTAAATTTATTTATTTCGATTCTTATTCTTAATTAAATTTTACAATGAAATTAATATTTTCTTATTTTCCTACTACAAGTGATTTTCATGTAATATCTTAATTAATCCTGTATTTTTCATTCCACGAACTTTTTCACTGAAATTCTAATTTATAAATTTCCATAAAATCCTCATCTTCATTTTTTGTACCGTAACTTGGTGACAAATACTTTCCTCAATATTTTTTCCGAGTTATAGATATAATTTACCGGTTAATCATCTTTTTTTTTTTTTCAATAGAGCAAATCATTGCAGAAAACTAACATATTAAAAAAAAAAAATCTAAATGAAATTACTTACATTTTATTTTATTAAGTTTATTTTATTAATTTTGATTAATTAAATAATTAATATATATATAAATATATATATTTGGGGGGGGGGGTATCCACGGTGGGCCCAAGGCCGCGGTCTGTTTGAGCTATGCCGTGATCCGGCCCTGAACATGCACTTTATTTCTTCTCTTAAATGCAGTTAGAGAAGCGTTTTACTAGTTTAGTTTATTGAAATAAGCAATTTCAATTCGAAAATATAACTATTTATGGTATATCGGTAGATGTCGTAAATTAACATTTTTATAATAACAATACTGATTTAAAAAAACACTAAAAATGTATTGCAGTTCTTTTGAAAATTCTACAGAGCATTTAAAGCAATTTTATATTATTCAAAATTACATAAATAATAAAAAAAAACATACACAGAAAACATTCCATGCAATCCTTTCTCCTAATGTTTAATATTCCGAAAAAATAACATCATTCTTATTACAAGATATTACAATGAAATAACAATTACATTGTGTATTATTTTACACATTCATTTGAAAAAGTGATTGATAAATATACATAAATATATATATAGATATAGATATACATATAGAAATAAATTAATTAATAATTACTGTTTAACTTATGTTAAGAAAAATTAACGTAAGATATGATAATTCGAAAATGCAATGTTTAAAAGACAGTTTCTGTTACGAAATAACTCATCTCATATTACATATTTTGCTTTTATACCTTTGAATATTTCTCTACAGCTTAATACTATCGTTAGAAGAAAAACCCACAAAAGAATAATAATAATAAAATCCTTAAATTACTTACGTTATGCATTGAATTTTTAATGCCTGGGAAATTAAATGAATTTTAAAAGAGTAAATTTATCTTTTTTAGACGTTTAAACAAAAAAGAAGTGAAAAAGCAAAATGTAAGAAAATTATTAATGTAAAAAAATATAACAAATTATATTTATGAGACAATGCAAAAACTTTCATACTAACATAATACTAAGCATTTCTTCATAAAATGTAAAAATGAAAGTAATTTAATTACTGTAATTTTATATTTACGACATAAAGCCTTTTAAAACTTCACTGGGTTAGTGTTTTTTTATGAAAAATTTTTTTAGTGCGAATATGTAAATTAATGTAGCAGAATATTTTTTAACCTGTACGCGATAGATTATTATTTTTGAACGTTTTTACATGCGTAATAATTCTTTAACTCTTTTTTCAACTTTTACTTAATAATTAATTTACAGAAATAAATGTTTAGAAATTCGATAAGATATGCTTAAATCAAAGAAATTTTTTGACTAGTATTTAAAAGAAGATTCAACGAGTTTTCCAAATTTGAAATTAATTACTTTTGACTTCATTATTTCTGAATATTTTATATGGAAGGTATATTAAATGTGTAACATTATACGGAAACATGCAAACGTCATGTACACACATATATATATATATATATATATATATATATATATATATACAGGATGACATTTAATTAACCTACAACATTAAACTGAAATAACTTCTCAGAGCCTCACTAGATGGCGGCATGAATGCGTGCAGTGACAGAGGGCATAAAAGGAATTTGTTTAGTGGTAGTTTCAAGTAATTTTGAACATGTCTCCCAAAGCGTCATATTCAACTGAAAATTGTATTTTTATTGTTAAAAATTGGTATTTATATGATGAAAATACAACACTATCTGTACAGATGTGGTCTTCAACATTCAGAAACCGACCTAAGACTTCTAGAACAATGGTAAGAGATTCAATAAGAAAATTAGCCACCTTATTCACCAGATATGAATTCATATGATTTCTATCTTTGGGGTATTATGAAAGATTTGGTTTATAAGAAGAAACCAACCAACTTTATTAGCCTCAGAAGTTCTATAACTGACTCATTTTCAAGTGTAAAAAAAGAAACGCTCAATTTTGTTACCGACAACTTTGTGACTAAGTTGCGCTATTGTATCACCTATGAAGGTTCTTACTTTGAAAACCTTATCTATTAAACTTTTCCACTTTATTTTCAATAAATAAATGTTTGTAGTCCCCTACAACGACTCAAGAGTTATTTCAGTTAAAGTTGTAGGTTAATTAAAAGTCACCCTGTATATACATATACAGATACACACATACAAACTCACACGTGCACACATATACACACACATATACACACACACAAACTCACACACACACATAAACACACACATACATATATATTCCATTTGATTTCACACATGCCATTTAATTTTTATTTATTTATAGTATCATTATTAAAAAATCGAAAGTATATTGATTTCGTTGGAATAGCCACACAATGTTTATTCTATTTCTTGTTAGGCAAATTAGCTTAATCACACAATGGTCAGGATTGCAACAAGTTATAATAATGAATTCGCAATAGATTTAAAAATTTATTATATCTTTTAACTCTGATTAAACAGTCGCCGTATAAACGTAAATACATTTTGTAGCCTGAAATCTCCTGCTGACATTATTGAGTGATTTGTAAATTGGTCTATCTTGGAAGTGCAAATTCCTTAAATAAACACACATTATGGTAAGGGTTGATAAAGCGACATTTTGTACAATAGTAATATTAAACTGGTATTTTTTAAATTTTTAGTTAAGATTATTTTTTCTTGTTATAGAGAAAAAAAGGCCTCGTATTTTTATATGAAACAAAATGAGTAGTTTCCACAAATAAATGCGCATTTCCGGTAAAATTTATTATGGAAGTTTTATTTAATAAAATTCTATGAAAATATAACTATTAAAAAATAACCGACACAATGTAAATTAACCAATAATAAGTATTCGTTAGAACTAATATTCATAATTTTGCTTACAGAGAGAAATTCGAAAGCACAAAATACTTAACAATGTATTGTAATGCCCAAAATTATAAAAGTACAACTATTTTAATCAAAAGTACGCATACTCGTTTTAAGTGAGAAAAAAGCAACAACTCTACACTAAAAAATATGATTGAAGCGAAAACGTAGTAAATGCACAACTAAATGCGCATAGTGCTTATTTTAAACTTAATTAACATAATTTATATTGCAAAAAATCTGCTATATATGAGTAATAAAATGTGTATAAATTGCATATAAATATGCAAAAAAGGAAAACTTTCTATATATATATATATATATATATATATATATTATATTTCAAACAATATGAATATTAAAGCAAACGAAAATCTACACCTTAGAAATTAACGAATAATAACAATTCGAATCAAAAGCATAAAATATCTAACAATGTAAGACAATGGCCCAAATTACAAAAGTTCAAATGTTTCATTTAATAGTAAATATTAGAAAAATTAAGTGAGATAAAATCAGCAATACTACACTAAAAAAATATTATTTATATTTGTGTATTGAGTTTCGTTTCGTATAAAAAAATAGAATATTTGTCTAAAACCGAATTGGATGATTATGATAATACCATATTAATAAACCACACACTTCTTACTATGCGTGTTTTAACCCTTGATGCAGTGACGATATTTTAAAATACCATCAAAATACATGTTATAAAATTCATTCAACACATCAATTGTGAGTAATACAATTTTGGTTGAGTTACAGAACTTTACTTAATCATGTTTTAAAGAATTTATAATTGTTAAAAGAAAAAACCTTTTTAATAATATATATATATTTTAATTATAAGTATTTAGCTTTTCTTGTTGAGAAAAAGAGTACTTAAAAATGTCTGTATATACATTATACGACAAGTATATTTGTATCTATTCTTCAAAAAACAGAAAAGAATAGTTTAAGAAAATGATTTGAGTTAAAATTATAAATACATACTTTACACAAAACCCCTATCGATGTCGATTTTATTTCTTATATTCAACTGACGAAATCTGTCTAAAATGTTTTAAGAGACATTATGATTAAATGAAAAATCCCCCGCTTCTCAACATGAAACTTTCTGACTCATTTCTAACGGTAAAAGCATGAGACTATCTGGTATGATAATTGAAGTGATTTGTAACAAAGGACATTTTTCATTTTTTGATAAATTAATTACATCAGGGTTATAAGTTATTGTTGTTTTAGGACAGTAATTTTTTTTCCTGCGCTATCGAGTTTGGAAATTCGGTTCAAAGCACCATATTTCATATAATTTTCTGAAAGATATATTGCTTTTATCAAACAATAGCAAAAACTATTACATTACTGAGTTTCTAAATAAGAGCACATGTCAAGTTTATCTGTTTGCGAACAAAAATACATTTAAAAAAAATTCAGTAAGTAGCGAGTTTGGATTTGAGAAAAGCTCTAAAAATTTCACAATTATTTTAGAGTATTTAAAAACATTTAGGCACAATTATTTGGACGGAGTGGATTTCAGTAATTCATAGTTTGGACCAGAATGGAATAAATGATGATGTCTCAAAAAAAAAAAAAGAATCCAATGATAAGTAATACCAATTTCTAATGGCTCTTTTGTTTTTTATCCCTATAGGCGAACATCATATTGTGTTTAATTTCGTAATTTAGGTAAAAAGACTGGGATTGAGTCAAAAAATATAACAGCTGGTTAAAAGAGACTAGACTATAATCTTTGCAGTATTAGGTAAATAAAAGTCCTTTTGTTTTTTATATTAAAACTAGTGGCCCGTCCCGGCTTTGCACGGGTAGACAATGTAATTTTTTTATTACATTCGTTTTCCTGAATTTCGCGCTCCAACCTAAAACTGTTGCTGAGATATGGCGAAATGACCTAAAACTTTCGAATCCCCCTTTAACCACCTTCGAGGGGGAGGGGGGATTTCTAAATTCACTGAAATACGTGTTTAATCATTTGTTTAGTAGATTTGTTTTCCTGAATTTCGCGCACCTAGATAAAACAGCTGCTGAGATATGGCGAAATGTCCTAAAATTTTCAAAACCACCCCCTTTAAAACCCTTCGGGGGGAATTTCTAAACTCACTGAAATGCGTAAATATCCATTTTTTAGTAGATGTGTTTTCTTGAATTTCCCGCTGCTACCTAAATCCGCTGCTGAGATATGGCGAAATGACCCGAAACTTTTGAATACCCCTTTAGCCACCTTCTGGGGGGAGTTTCCAAAATCGCCGAAATACGTGTTTAACCAATTATTTAGTAGATTTGCTTTAATTAATTTCGCCCTCCTACATAAAAGCTGAGATATGGCGAAATGACCTAAAAAATTCGACCCCCCCCCATTTAACCACCTTCTGGGGGGAATTTCCAAAATTGCTGAAATATGTGTTTTATTCATTTTTTAGTAGATTTGTTTTCCTGATTTTCGCACTCCTATCTAAAACTGCTGCAGAGATATGACGAAATGATCTAAAACATTCGACCACCACCCTTTAACCCCCTCCGGGAGGGGAAATTCTAAAATCCCCGAAATACATGTTTAGTCATGTTTTTAGTAGATTTGTTTTCCTGATTTTTGTGCTCTTAACTAAAATTGTTGCTGAGATACGGCAAAATGACCTAAAACATTCGACCCCCCCTTAACCCCCTCCGGGAGGGGAATTTCTAAAATTGCTGAAATACATGTTTAATCATTTTTTTAGTAGATCTGTTTTCCTGATTTTCGCGCTCCTATAACTGCTGCTGAGATATGACGAAATGACCTAAAACATCCGACCACCCCCCTTTAACCCCTTAGGGGGGGATTTCTAAAATCGCTGAAATACATGTTTAATCATTTTTTTAGTAGGTTTGTTTTCCTGATTTTCGCGCTTCTACCTATAACTGCTGCTGAGATATGGCGAAATGACCTAAAACATTCGAACACCCCCTTTAACCCCCTTCTGGGTGGAATTTCTAAAATCGCTGAAATAGGTGTTTAATCATTTTTTTAGTAGATTTGTTTTCCTGATTTTCGCGCTTCTACCTATAACTGCTGCTGAGATATGGCGAAATGACCTAAAACATTCGACCACCCCCCTTTAACCCCCTTCTGGGTGGAATTTCTAAAATCGCTGAAAGAGGTGTTTAATCATTTTTTTCGTAGATTTGTTTTCTGGAATTGCAAGCTCCTACCTATAACTGCTGCTGAGATATGGCAAAATGACCTAAAACATTCAAACCCCCCTTTAACTCCCTTCGGGGGGGAATTTTCAAAAATCCCTTCTTATTGCTTGCCTAGGTCATAACAGCAATCTACAGTCCAAATTGCGTGACCCTGACTTTAGTAGTTTCGGCTGAGCGTTGATGAGTCACCCAGTCAGTCAGTCAGTCACCGTTTCCTCTTTATATAATAGTATAGATAACATTTCTCCTTTCGCATCTGAAAATGGCGAACCGAAAATTTCTTCATACATAAACATGTCTTAGCATTCACAAGGTAAAGTCCTGAAAATAAACAGAGGAATAAATAAAATAACGTATCACACCATGCTATTTTCTCACTTGTCAACGAGAGATGTGAAAGGTATATTCGGCTGGGAATTGTGTTTACTTTACGAATGCGAATCCATTTTTAAAAAAAATAGGATTGTCTGCATATTAAAAATTGTATCGACTTTGACTTTTCAAATGCTAACATTTACTTTAGACATTATATTCGAGTTACTTGGATCAAAGCAGCCCAGAAAAAGATATAGTTTAGCTATTTTTTCTTAAATCTTCATAGCGTTAGAAATCATAAAAAGTTAAGGAGGCTAATGTTACATTCGCGTGACGGACATCAATTTATGTTTTCCCCAAAAATAGTCCGATTGAAGGTGCAATTTTTTGACTATCCGTCTACCACCCGCATCTAGGCTTTGACGTTCAACTAACAAAACTATAAGTACTATTACTATAGTTAAATATACGACACCATGTAATGCATTTCTTCAATTTCTATGTTTTTTCAATACATTCACCAATATTAGCTGTAGAGTGGAGTGACATTGTGAAGTTGCAGTGTAAATGTCGGTCACTCATCTGGTTTTTTAAAACTTTTATTATACGCCAGCGAAATATCGACGTCATATGCTGGTGTCTTGAACTTGGATATGTAAGGTTAATTTCCCATACATAAAAAAAAAAAAAAAAAAGAAATCCAGGGAATGTACAGAAAAAAATCAAGGAATATTAATTTGCATTTTGAAGATACTTCAGGCACAGTTTTGAAAAGTCACAACAGTGCTGTTTGAAAACAGCGAAACAAAATTCAAAATAATGTAAAGAGCAGCTTTCATTAGGAATTCTCCAAAATGTTGATTTAATGTTCCTTTTTTTTTCTATTTTTAAATATATAATTCATTTAAAGCAGATAAGCGTAACTCCATAGGAGTAGAAATGGCGACTGTAAGTTTGGAGATAATTTGATCATTTGAATATACATATATTATTAGTTCCACGTGCTTGTCAAGTTTGATAATGTGGCTGTTAGCTCGCTGCAATGTTGTTCTTGAATTGGTACGTGTAGATTCTATATTTTCTATTCGTTTATCATATTTTAATTAAAATAATTTTTGTTTATATAATGTTTCCTTATAAATGATTTTGCATCTATAATGTTTTGTTTTTCAATACTTGTCCATTTTTATTCAATTTTCTTCTGGGGCATCATGATTGGTCGGGCAGTTTGAGTAAAGTAATTTCTGTTTCGGCTTACTTTACTCAAACATAAATGAATTAGAATTTACTTTATATTGTGGAATATTGCCATTGATAACGTGTTTCGCAATATAAGTTATATTTTGCTTCTCATAATATTTTCACATTCTGCACGTAGGATTTTTTTCTCCACATACTTTTATTTATTTTTCCACTTATTTCAATTTGTCAATTTTACATTCTTGGATATCTGTTTTTGTACTGTATTATAATTATCCGTTTATATATTGTTGATTTTAATGAGATTTAAGAGTTATTATTCACAAAAATTTTATTATATGTATATAATTTTATTATTATTTTTTAAAACATTTAATGGTATTCCAAGTGTTTATTTCTTTGCTCGACCACATCTTTCGATTTTCAAACTTAATTTAGCATAACTGAAAAAAATAAAAATACAAGCGGGAAAAATTCTACCTTACGGCAGAATATAGATTGGCCACCCACGGCTTTTATCGTTGAGATTTTTTCTGCCACGCCTAACTCGTCAAAAAAAAGTGTTTGTTAGCATAAGCCAGTTTTTCCACTTTAGAATTTAGTTAGCGCTCTAAGATTTTTTGTGAGGCTGGCGGAATATATTAGGAACGAACACACTAAGTTTTAAAAAAGATTCGGTGACTAGAAGTATTTTAAATAAATATAATAGTGAAAAGATGTGGCTCTAATGGGCTGAGACGTGGCGAGGTAGATGTTATTTACAAATGTGCTGGCTTAATGACACCCTTTAAACTATTTTTAATGGTTCAAGACACTTTAACACTTAATAGATAACTTTAAAAAAGTAATAAAAAGTTCTATGATAGCAGCTTTTATGATGGATACAGCTAAGAGAAGTTTTTTAACAAATGATGATTTATCATTAATTGACGGGGTCTTGGAGAGCGGTGGGGGGAAGGGAAGGAGAGCTATACAAAACACAAGTGCTCTACGAGACCTTTAAAATGAATCCTCACTTGCAATTGAGATGTGGGACTTTAAAAAGGATGCCCTTTTGCGCCCCTCTGACGAGCCCCCCTCAAGAGATACGTGAAAACCGAGGCGCCAAAAGAAGCGGTGGGAAAATACCTTTAGGCGGTGTAAAGCTAATTTTGGTGAAATTTTGGAGCTTTCCGGCCCATAGGAACAGAGAAAAATGGGAAAAACTAAAATAATTATGAGAAATTGGAAAAATCAAATAAGAAAAGTGCTCCTGACAGGAAAGGGGGGGAAGAAAAGGAAGAGGGAGTGTAAGGACCAGATAAAACTTTTGATATGTTACATGATGGGGTTTGAACACCTCAAATGTCTCCCCTCGGGAGGGCGGGGGGTAATTTCATTCCTAGGGGAGATAGGGCCTCGGGATTCTCTTAGAAATGTCGGTCTCGACGAGTTTGACTTCGTTGGATCCTTTAGAAGAGGCCTACGCCCTCTGTGGAGCTTAAAAGGGCTGAGAAAGATGGAAAAAACTAAAATTTTAAAGGAGTTGAAACAGAGAAAAATGCTTCTTAAGGGAGAGGGGTAGTGACAGGGGGGAGAGTAGGACCAGACGATAGTGCTTGACGAGATCTATCTATTGATATGTTACATGAAGGAGTTTGAGCACCAAAAAGGTCTCCACCTGGGGGGCGGTAACTTCGTTCATATGGGAGATATGGCCACGGGACCCCCTTAGAAATAACCGCCACGATGGGTTTAACTTTATTTGATCCTTTATATTATTGTTTAAATGGGGTCTGAGCTCGCTGTAGGGCAATTAGGGACTAAGAAAGGAAATACAAGCGGAAGTATCGGCATAATAAAGAGAGATAGTTTGATTTTTAATATCGTCAGAAACAACCATTTGTATAGCTATGTATAAAGGGTGTCCTCCTTTATATATGGAGTGGCTGTGACTTTTCATAAGCATGAATTTTACTGTAGACTGAAAGAATTAGTCCTGTGTGTGGCTAATAATAATATGTAATGTAAAATTTTAATCATAAAATAGCTGAATTTGTCGTATTTAAATAAGTAATTGTTATTAATATCAAATTTTACTTTTATGAAATATATTCAATTTATCATGAAAAATAGAAAGCAATCGATAAACCATTTTTAAATAAAAAAGGTTGAAAAGTCGAACATAAATTTAGGGAAATCGAACCCGCAACCTGCAAAATCAAGAGCAGTGCTCTAACCATTCGTCCATCAAGTTCACTTCTAGACTTAAAGTAAATATCATTAAAATAGGCAAATTAGTCAAACCAACGTTTCGAACGCAGGCCTTTCAATTTCACTATGCATACGTTCACAGTACAGACTCACTCCATATTTTAGTCTCCTTCGCCCGCGCGCCGCCTGATGATCCGTGAACAGCCCCATCATCTTTTTACGCGTAAAGGTTTCGCAATGGTACTTCATTGTGAAATTTGTTAATTTTTGAAATTCAATATTTGAAAAACGGCATAATGATTAGATTTGGAATTTATATCAAGAAAAATACAATTTTTTATCTTTCTAACGCAGCTTTTCTAACAATTTTGTGACAAATACTTTTCGAGCTATTAATTTTTTCAGTAACTTCAAATGTTTCATTTTCCGAGATTAACCTGTGGCAACGATGGATTGCTGTGACTTTTCATAAACATGAAAAATGATAGAGATTGAAAGAATAAGCCACCCTGTGTGTGGCTAAAAAATTTATTAAGTGGAAAGGGATCGTATATCTTTATTAGATTAGCTTCGCATAACTCAAACAGTTGAGAAATAAAAATACATACACTTTTAACATTCCCTGCATGTACTTCACAATTAAACAAAGTCGTAATAAAGCACAGTTATTGTCACTATTGCATTAAATCGTCTCTAACACAGTTTGTATATTTATATATCATGCCATCTTCACTTTCACTGATCGTATTTGTTATTCCCATTACTTTGAAACTTTACAGGGAGATTTTTTTTTTCCTGTCAGTATTTCTATAGAATTTATTTCAAATTTACGGATTTTCTGCATTTTTATCCTGTGGTGCACATTATACATGAGACATATTTTTTTTCGTTTTTTCCATTAAATAAAATCGTATTTTTTAAACAACTTTTTTATTTTTATTTTCTACATTTAGTGTTTAAAGTATTTCATAGTTGTAGTTTCACGGCCAGTTGACATAGTTTTGAAAGTGTGGCTTAGCACGGAAGGATTTCCATTGTTGTTGTTGTAATTTCGTATACAGTTGTAACCATAAAGAATATTTTGCTATTTATCACCTCCGGTCGGCTATATAATGCTTTAAAATGCTTTAAAATTAATTTTTTCAGTTCTAAAAATATTATAATCTTGTATTGCCATCGTAAACACACCTATGTGTACGTAAATTTTTATAATTCTAGTCTATGAGGAAGTGATTGAAAATACTATTACAAAATTCCATCTTTGCATACAAAAACAAGTTGAGTTAAATAAAGAACGTAAAAACAGGTGTGCGTATTATCTATATATTTAAAACGAAAAGCGTATTCTGTCAAATTTCCACATGAATATTGTCTCTTTACGCATGCGTCAACGTTTTTTTTTTAAGGCTTCTCCCCTCATAAACGGGAAACTTGGTTGATTAGCCTGTTTAGCCTAGGGGGATTGAAAGGGTTGATTGAAAGACCTTCTAATGTATTTTTGCTCTGGGGTTGAAAGCTAAAGCTTTTTTTTTTTCCCAATAACTTATGTTTTCACTTCTAAATATGCATATTTTTTCGCAAAATTTTAAAGACAGCTTGGTGACAGTTATATTCATAACCGATTGAAATGTCAGAGAGTTCGGAATATGAGAATTATTTTTTTACTAGTATATAACCCCGTCAAAAATGACGGATTGTTGATCTGCGTTTCATTTTCATAAGACTTCATACAAACAAACAGCATGGAGATTTATTATTGAAATACATTTTAAAAAGGACAAATAATTTCTACAAATAAAAATAATAAGGATATATATATATATATATATATATATATATATATATTACTTACTATATTACTTACTATTTTTTTTTTTTTTTTTTTTTTTTTTTTTTTTTTTTTTTTACTTAGTATTAAATTTCTGAAATAGTTCAACGATTGGACAAAATCAAATATTAACAAATAATCCATGTGCGAAAGTTTTTGTAAAAAAGTCAATGAGTTTTTAAACAGCTTGACTTACCTTATAACTCATTGTTTGATTACATAAGCAAAATTAAATGGAAATTACGCTGTACTATGCATTTCTTATATTTTAATTACGTTTGATAAGAAAGAATCATTTTACAGTATATGACCCATTATCCAAAAATCCAAAATCCAGAAAAACCCGAAGTCCGGAAAGAAAAATTCGAAAATTTTCTAAATTTGTAAATTTTTACTAAAATTTTAGATTTTCTGAAATTTTTCGAAAATTTTACCGATTCCTAATTTTTTTTCAGTCCATTGTGTTTCAATGTTTAATCACTAAAATATTGTTACTTCAGTGGCGGGTGAACACGGTCCCCCCCCTTCTCTTCCCGAAATTAAAAACAAATCATTTTTCTCTCAAATTTTAGTTTAAAATTAATTTATATTACGATTCGTTAGAAACAAAAAATAGTTATGTATTTATTTCATCAGGGGTGATTCTGTTCAAGTTTTCCCAAAAATTTAAGGCATTCGATTTCGAAAATTTAAGTCTTCAGTCCAAAATTTCGAACATAAATATCTCGAATTTTGAACGATAGTCGCCGAAAAAAATCAATTATGTCTATCGTTCGCAGAAAAAAATAGAAAATTTCATCAAAGGATTGTAGAAACAACGTGAATTTCGTCAAAGTACCGAAAATAAAAACGCAAATTTCGTTGCAGGATTGATTGAAAAAAAAAAACGCTAATTTTGTTAACAAATTGCAGAAAAACGCGATTTCCGTCAAAGGCTTACGAAGAAGACGCAAATTTCTTCCAAAGACTCCGAAAAAATTGTAAAATTTCATCAAGGGATCACAAAAAAAAAAAATGGTTAAAGGATCGCAAAAAAAAAAAAAAAAAAAAAAAAAAAAAAAAAAAAAAACTGCGAATTTTGTCAAATAATCGCGGAAACATGAATTTCTTCAAAGGGTCTAGAAAAAAAACAAAAACACAAATTTCTTCAAAGCACTGCGAAAAAATGTCTAATTTCGTTAAGCGATCGCGAAAAAAGTGAAATTTCGTCAAAGGATCGAAAAACAACCGCTAATTTCGTCAATCTCAGAAAAAACTCGAATTTTGTCAAAGGATCGTGAATAAAAGGCAAATTTCGTGCAAATTTCCTCAAAGGATCGCAAAAAGAAAACGCAAATTTCTTCAAAGGACTACGAAAAAATGAAATTTTGTCAAAGAACAGCAGAAAAAATGCAAATTTTGTCAAAGAATCACGAAAAAAACATGAATTTTGTCAAATAATCGTGAATTTCGGGAGGACCCGAAATCCGGAACGATGGAAGTAAATTTCAAAATCCGCCAGTAGATAGCGACACTATACTGAATCAACCTCAACTCCCAAGGAAATAAATCACCGCATTCTGAAAAAAAAAGTGCTTACAGAATTTTTTTTTACAGAAATGTTAATATATATTTTTTTTATAAAATAGTGTTTTAAGGTTTTAAACAAAATTAAAAGATTTAAAAGCTTGAATATGCTTTTACAAATATTTAAACGACGAAAGTAGATAATATAACTTCTTATTCAGTAAGCCTAACATGGCGTTTAACTACGGTCGAATCGCAGAGTGGTACAACCCGGTACCGTTACAGACACTTTCTCGCCTTTGGATTTTATTATAAGTAAGATGGAAATTTTGTATATATAGACATCTACGCATCATTATAATAATATGTGTTTTATGTTTTAAATATAAAAAAGAATCAGTTTGCTTTTGAAATATTCGCGGGAATGCCTTTTTTTTGTTATCATGTGTCTGAATAATTTCTGTTCGCAGTCAGTATTATAAAATTCGCGTTTCCTGACGAAATTATAACATTTGTTTTTAACAAAATGTCAGCATGAAAAATGCTGCACATCGATTATTTGAGGTAGTCGGGTAATAGAGTGTTGATCCACATTTTTGAACTTCTAAGATATATCAATTTGAAAACTAGATCAAATAATCAAATCAAAATATATAACATAAAGTGTTTTTGGCAATTTCTGAATAACATTTGAGATATTCCGAATAACAATATGGCATTACTTTAATGATATTACTTTATTGTTATACACTTTCTTTCTGGTAAAAATGTTCTAAAAACAACTGGGGCAAAAACCAAACCTAGGACATATGCTGACACCTAATGACATTACAAATAATAATATGTAGAATAATGTAATTTACAATATTAAGCAACATATTACAGTGTCAGATTTATTTTTTCAGAAATGTGGTTTGGCACTTTCTTATCCCGACCCACTCATTTGTCGACGACCGAGTAGTATGACCATTTTGGGTGTGCGACAGATACAGCTCTACATTATATTACAGAATGTTCACTATCACCATTTATGAAATCAGAAAGCGGGTACATATTCACAATGCGTCTCCTATTTTCTAAAAATACCAGAGCTCTTTGGAATGAATGTTCGGAGTTTAATATTATTAGAGGTAAATCAGGGCATTTTCTAGGACACAGCTCTGTATGTCCGGATTCCGAATGCGCAAGTTTCTGTGTGAAGTTATTGTCTGCCTTTAGAATTGTTTTAGCGCATATCAATAACTTTTCGAAATACCAGCCCCATAACTCCTTTTCTGGACACTGCACCCTTAATTATTACACAAAAAGGCTATGACAACCAAAATTGAAAAACAGACAAATAGAAATCAGGTTGTTTGACAACAGCGAGGCATAAATTGATTAGGTTGGCTGTATCTTATTAAATGGATTTGAATTGAAATTGCTTGTATTTGACGATTGGAAATCTGCAACAAAATATTTTAGACGGTATTTTAAAGCAGTAAAAAATATTTCAAGTTCTTTATTCTTTGTTTGTTAGCTAAGTTTCCGAGGCAGATTAACGATGCATTTTTCTATTAACACAGCAAAAAAGTAGAGATATCTTATAATGATATCGAAGCCATAGCGGTTGTCAGACGTATTAAACTCCTCGCCCGACCGATTCTAGCTGTTCACAGTCTTAAAGTTATTGAATTTAGCTTTTCAATTTCTCCGGCGCCATCTTATGTGATCGGGTTTGCTACTACTGTTCTGAAACAGTGTTAAAAGTGTATAGGGACATCCTATTCCGCGCGCGCGGCCGCCTTTCCGGCTAAGTAGTGGATAAATGGGCTACAAGCATACCGACTACCGAAAATCATTAACGGCAAATTAAACTTTGTAAATATATATATATATATTTGTAGTGAGTGATTTTCAAGAATACATTATGTTTCATGTATCTAATACGTCTTTATTTTAAGAAATATTTAAACATTTTGCAAGTACAAATAGCAAAAATAGTTGAACAAAGTTATTTAATTATATAATCTAATAAGTATTCTTATAATTTCTATAACTGAAAAACACTTACAAAGACCTTCAGTGTAACAAATTTTTCTTATTTTACATGGGTAAAGGGTAGTTTTTCTGGTGATTTAGTTTTATTATATATTCTTTTTATATTGGATTGTTTACATTGTGTAAAATTTCATTATCAGATTTGGTGGATCACTAACTTTAGAAACGACTTGAAAAACCTTCAATAAAGGGAAGTTAATATCATAGCGACCACCTTTTTTTTTTTTTTTAATGCGCACTTTAAACATTATTATTTATGATATAGATTGTTGTGTAATGTGTCTGGCTTTTTTATTTTATGGCCGCTTGCAACCATTGTCATAATTTCCACTTAAATGTAAATGATAAAAATTAATGGAGAATATAATTAATTAATTCTTCTATATATATATACATATATTTAAAGCAAAAGTCTCATTAATAATCGATATACCAACATAAAACTTTTAAATTAGTATTATGATTTTTAGTTTTAACCATATTTAGGTACAGTTTTACAAATTTTTGAGACTAATATACATATTTTGAAAACAAAAATTAAACGTAAAAATATACTCACAAAATTTATCATAGAACGATCAAAATCGTTTTCTTTTTTACAATAAATTAAACAGAAAGCAAATTTGTATCTTTTCGACAAAATTGAACACATATATTAATGTCGAACACATTATTTCGAACACATATATTAAGTTTATTATTATGATTTGTATGTTTCGCAAATTTCATGTGAATTTTAATCAGTGAATTTTAATTCTTTAGCACAACAGGCATTGCCATTAATTTTATGTAAAAGACCAAAACATTATTATTTCATTTTACCTTTTTCCTACGTAAGATAATTTAGAGATATTAGAAAAATATTTTTTCTACTAAACTGTAAAAAAAGGAAATACATTCGCGTTTGGTTTTTATTTTTTAATAAATTATCTCGTGTTCCATGCATCACTTAAGAAACTTGTATTGTGCATTAAATAGAAATGAAAGTAATTTTTCCACAATAATATCTAAATAAACACATCATTTAAATTTTCCTTCAGGGCATATTTTTTAAATAAGTAATTCTATTATAAATCTCAATGTTAAATTAAAAAAAAAGCATTGATTATTTCTTTTTGTGAATCAATCAAGAATTTATAATTAATCCATTGAATTGTTTTGCCTTTAGCTACGTTTAAATGAACTTTTTTTGTTTATTTATTTTTTTATTTATTAGATTAAAAATTCCCTTTCAGAAATTATGTTTAATGAACATTGTAAAAATAACATAAACGTTATATTCTCTGAAGAAGAGGTACGTTAAGTGGGCTTACTTTTTGTGATAAATTCTTTTGGTTTGTATAAAATTTGGGCAAAATAAAAAAAGCTAATTAAAGCACAAAAAAAGCAGAAATATTTTAATATTCATTTTAATAAAACGTATTAATTAAAATCCATATAATAATTTTATTTGATGTTGGAATATGTATTTCTAATGCACTAAAATAGGAGAGATTTGTAAACGGGTTGTATTTTTTATTTAATATTTAAATATTAAAAAAATATAAAACTTTTCCATATTTTTCTTTATCGCAGGGGTTTTCAAAACTTTTAGACTGGCGTACCACTAAATCGAAGTTTATACTTGCACTTACCACCAGTTAACAAACATAAAGCTAATATAAACAAGGACTTGAAAAACAACACCTGTCTAAAACGGTATATTTCTAGGTATTTTATGCTTCCTTCTGATATGCGCACCATAGTTTGGGAAGCTATGCTTTATGGCATTCTAACAAAATATTTATTTATACATTTTTTTTTAAATTTAACTATATCAATTAAATTATTAGCTTTTGTTTTCCTTACTCCCATGAGTGTCATAAACGGCATATGACTTCAAGTATCTGAAGTCACAAAATTGAAAAATGAAAGGTAATATTATTACTTGTTTAAATAAAATATTAAATTTTGATACGAGATATTGCATTCAAAAAACTCAATTGATTTAAAATTGCATATACAAATTTGATAAAAAAACTCTTGTAAATGAAATTTTAAAATAAAGAAATCATCTTACTTTGAAAAATGGAAGAAATTAATTTTTTTTATGCAATGACCTATAGTGTCTTATTTGTCTACTTGCAAATCAACAAACACAAAATCTGAATTAACATAACACAGATACAATCGTGTTTAAAAAGATGGACAGATCAAAATATAAAAATAAAATATCATAACACGAGATTGATATATCTGTTTTAAATTACGGATATTTGAAAATTATATCTCATTATCTGTCATCGGGATGACAATGCTTCTACAAAATATTTTTCTTGGATTCTTTGAAAAAGAAAAAAAAATTATAAATCTCTGAGATGGATAATTGTCATCTAGTTCATTATAAATTTTTAAATCAAGGAATTTGAGGCAAATAATCCTAATTGACACCGAGATTAAAGCGCATTTTTTTTTTGAAATATTTCTCTTTTCAAATCTACATTTAATTAATCAAGTATATGCAATTTGTAGAATTTTATGGAAACTTTTTAACGTCGCCACCTCGTCGCTTATTAACGAAACTGAGTTGTACTTTCAGAGTAACCTGTTTTGGCCTTTTCAATAGGTGCAGATTTCCAAAATCTGAAAGGAGCCAGTGGCTCCTAAAACCAAAAAATCCAGTGGCCACATTGTGAAACAAACACATAAAAACAATATTTTTTAATTCTCCATTAAATTTGGACAATGGGATATTGAATCTCCCCACCATAATTGTATACAGCTTGTAGGAATAAATGTTTTTAATTCAAGGCCTGAATATTTTGTGAATAAGCGATTCTCTAAAGTTTTTTATCTATAGATAAACTGCCCCCCTCCCTTGCTAATTCCCTTGAGTTTTGCTAATTCGTGAAAGAATCGCATGCCAATATATGTGTCTACCTATAAGAACATATTTGAAAAATCCCAGAGCTACAATTTTAATGAGTATCTCCAAAATTATTTTCTTCTCGGCACGAATTTTACTGTGACGCGGGAATAATTCTGGTATTCTGGTATGCCATCGCCCGCAGAGCTCATTCGCGACGCATATCACATTTTTTTTTTTTTTTTTTTTTTTTTTTTTTTTTTTTTAAGAAGAAAACTGGACATTTGTGAATCGGTGGAAATGTGGCATCCATGTTCAATCATGTTTTTTTAATTATGGGCAATAGAAAAAAAAGCTAAATATCGCTGAATTATGGAGGACAATCCCCGAATTCATATAAAAAAAGCGGAAATCTGCCTTTCGGCAAAAAAGGGGCATCCATGTAAAACACCTGGCGACTTGGACGTAGAAAGCTCGTCGCCAAATTAAAAACTTTAGTCGCCACGTGGCGACTGGCGACCGTGAATCTGCACCTATACCAGCTATTTATATCCATAGCTAAAGCAAACATGATACATACACATATATGTACATACGAAAGGTTAATTTACATTGAAACATTCAACAATTGATTTAGAAATTTATAAACAAAATCGGTCAGTTGTGAAAATTTCTCAGAAACGCACTTCCAAATGATTAATTTGTTTAAGTTACTTTATACATTACACTCGTTTTTCATTATTTTTCCTATGGTAATTTATTATACTCAGTTAATCTAGGTTTAAAACTTTGAGTCATTAACTGCTGAATTAAAAAAATTCTTAAACACTTTCTTTTAATCTAAGAGTAACGTACAATGGTCTGTCTGATAATACCTTATTTAAACTTATAGGATGAATTGAATGACATTTAACCATGTCAAAGATTGATAGTTTCCTGAAATTCAACATATCATTCACACACATTTTCATATTTTCACATCAACTACATCTCCGATATATTTTCATCTATATATATGCAAATAAAGAATATAATGCATTTAATTTCGATACCTTTGTTAAACGATTTTTCTTAAAAACGGAAATGTATCTGCTGACTTTTGTGACAACTTCGGCCGTATTTCGACTCAAAAATCCTTTGTATATTCCAGAAAAAATACATAACATAAAACAATAATTTGTAAGCAGTTTATTTTACCATCTGTCATCATTATAATAGTTTTTAATGTATTTGAATTATACGCTAATACTGTATTTTCAGAGTATACGCTGCCTTTTATGTATAATAAATTTCTTAATATCCTAAGAAACAGGCAAGTAATTAATCGCTGTAGGTGCACGAACACTTAAATACTGATGAATTTCTGCTGTTGAGAAATACTTAATAATGCATAACTTTGTTCAATAGAGAACAGTCGATAGATCTATTTACATACTGAACATCCGAGTTCTATTAGTAAAAAGAAAAAAAAACGCCTGATATTTCATCATATAGTTTATGTCTATACTTTATGTAAAATTTCGAAAAAAAGCAAAATGTCTTGAAAATATCTAAAAGCAAATTTACATTAAAATTGGTTTCATTGGTACGTTAAAATTTAAAATTTATATCCATAATACTCTTTCAGTCTTAGTTACTTAGAAATATTTCATTTATTTTTTTTTTTATTCTTAAAATTAATAATTTCGCAAGCACCGAGATTGGCAAAGGTATATCACTATGCGCCTTTTCGTCTCTGTAACTGAGTTATTTAAACTAAGCTGAAACAAATCCATACAATTGTGGGATCACACCAAAACACTTGATACATATTATATAGAAAGAAAATGAATTATTTCTTTTTAGATTTTGCGAGGTGTAATCTCATATAAATTATTTTGTTATCACAAGTATCTATGCCTTTATGCTCGCACATTTTCATATGCGAAGTTGAATGTTTTGACTACATTTTTCCCAGTGTCAGATTACTTTAATCTTTTTCTATTGCCTGTTTGCTTCATTTTTTGAAAGTGCCACAATCATTCATTATGAAGGCTAGTGCGGTATGTGTGAATAAATTTACAATCCAGTCGATATTCACTGTGCATGCTATCAATTATTTACACAAAATATGCTCACCATTTTAATACTGGGAATGTACTCTGGAAAGAAAAAAAATAGTATTCACGAAAAATTATAACATTATTACTACTGCTTCTGATGAACTACTTTGAAAAGTAATTTATTCTCCCAGTAGGGATAAATGCAAAACTTCTATATGAATTTAGAATATTTTCATTATTTTATATTCGCAGGATACACTTGCACTTGGAAACTGCGATTCCAAAATAATATAAAGTTAATTTCATTTTTCTCAGAAGCAATATTTATTTTAATATATATGTTTCAAAAATATTTATTCATCAATGTTCCTTTAAATTCGTTTAATTTTTATTTCAATTTTACATTCTCGAAATTCGAAATTTTAAATTATTTTATTGTAATAATTTAAAATTTTTGGGCATTTCACGCAAACTTATTAATTTATTCTTTTAATCGTACCACAGTTTAAGCATCTTATTCGTATTGTTTAGAAGATTGTTGATTACGAAATATTACTACTTTGAAAAGTAATTTATTCTCCCAGTAGAGATAAATGCAAAACTTCTATATGAATTTAGAATATTTTTATTGTTTTATATTCGCAGGATACACTTGCACTTGGAAACTGCTATTCCAAAATAATATAAAGTTAATTTCCTTTTTCTCAGAAGCATTATATATTTTAATATATATGTTTCAAAAATATTTATTCATCAATATTCCTTTAAATTCCTTTAATTTTTATTTCAATTTCACATTCTCGAAATTCGAAATTTTAAATTATTTTGTTGTAATAATTTAAAATTTTTGGGCATTTCACGCAAACTTATTAATTTATTCTTTTAATCGTACCACAGTTTAAGCATCTTATTCGTATTGTTTAGAAGATTGATGATTACGAAATAAATAGTGTTTAATAATAGTCGGAAATTATACATTTTGAGAAATTATACTTTGTTGACTAGTTTGTTGACCTTTCTGTACGTTTCATTTATAACTAATAATATTGTAGGATAATTTTTAAATAAAAGTTATAATTAGTTATTAAATATGAGGACAAAATATATTTTTAATAATAACTCAAAATACCAATTAAAAAAATATGAAGAGAAAATTGTTTACAAATATTTCAGTAAATAAATTTAAATGACTAATTTCTTGTTTAAGTTTTTTTCACAAAATACATTTCCTCAGAGTGCCTGATGGCGTTTCTGCATTTTCATAAAAATATTTGTAAAACTTAAAATAATTTAAATTTTCTTTTTCCCGTTCGTTTCTAAAATACACTTCATATCTCTTTATTTTACGTATATCTTAAAATACTCTTTTGTTAAAAATATTTTTGTCTAGAGCCGATTTAAGCTGTTTTTGGGAAACAGAAAAATACGGGCAAAACGCTTAGAGGGTTAAGAAATATGAAATATATTCACCCTAATCTAAATACGCTAGCATAAATAACGAAAAGAAAAATAATAAGAAGAAAAATTCATAAAAAATACACTTGCATTTCTCTAATTTGTAATATCTTTTTAAATTCAAACAATTTGTATAATATATACTTGGAATATTTTTGAAGGGAGACTAGAATTAGTAAACATGATTTCGCAAATATGCTTTCGAAAATAGCCCTTTATATTTATATAAAAAGGGAATTAACTTTACCACATACAAGTACTTTAATTACTTTTAAGATATTATATACAAATATCAGGATATAATTCTTAAGAAGTGTACATAAATAAGAAACTCTTTTACCTTTCAAATAATCTCTTGGATTTCAAATAACGTATACATGTATACAGGATATTTTCTTTAGTTGGAAATTTAGATAAGATACAGAGAAATGCGTAAAATTTACGTTTTGTTACGAAGCTTAATTTTAATATAAATTTATTTTTAAAAAAATTAAATGAATATTCCCATTGCAAGAAGAAACAATAAAAAAACTGTGAATATTTTTTTTTCTTTTACTCTTACAGAAATATTTTGAAACATGTATGATATACGCAAAAATATTTTACATGAAGAAAGAACATAAATCCACATGTATTGATAAATTATCGTCTGCCTCCTATTTTATTTTTTTAAATGTTCAGTTTTAAAGGAGAATGTTGGATAAACTTAGAAATTTGTTCCATCAGATTAAATTTTTTATTGTTTTAGAATCTTTATTTATTGTATCTCTGATTGATTTCTGAATTTTGTTCCATTAGTCTCGTTCTTCCATTTTTTCTTTGTTTGTTTTACAAATTTTAGGATCTACATTTACTGCCTCCCTGATTGTTTTCATGATTCTTAATTGATATATTGATCGATTTCTGCTGTTTGGAGCATCTTTTTTCCAAATTTGGTTTTGTATTATACGACACTATATACACTTTTGTTTTACAATATATATTTATTGTCTCAAATTGATTTCTTGATCCCTGAATGATATTGATTAATTTTTTAATTAATTTCTTAGCTTTGTTTTATTATAGTCTTTTAGACTTTATATTTAATGTCTCTCTGATTCATTTCATTATTCCTAATTGATAATTTTATTGATTTCTCATCTTTTTTTTTACTATTAGAGTAGCTTTTTTTCATTTTTTACAGTTTTAAATACTTCAGGGTCTATATTTTATGTCACTTTAATTGATTTCACGATTCCTCATTCATTTATTGATTGATTTTAAATCTTTGTCCAATTAGACTCTCATTTTCAAATTCATTTTAATTTATGCACATGCTTTTGGATATATATTTACTTTCTCGCTCATTAATTTCTCGATTCCGGTGTGATCTTTTGATTAATTTCTGATATTTTTTCCATGAGAGTCTGTTTTTATTTTTTTTTTATTGTTTTGAAATAGTTTAGGATGCTTTAATATAATTTCTGCGTATGTAATTGATATGTGTTTTAGAATTGTTTAGATATTTTTGTACATGATCAGAAACATAGGTTTACGTAGTACATGTTAGTGTATCAATTACCTGGATTAACTGTATTTTAGATAGGAAGAACTAGGAAAACCAGCGTACTGTTTTACAACTGTTTTTAATTTATTTCTCTCACATTAGAATATGTAAAAACCACTTATGTGCGCTTCCTCTAAAAATAATCGAACTAAAAATAACGAAAGTATATTAAAATTCGGGAAAAAAAAAATTCTAATCTTTTCTAACATATATTAACGAACTATAAAGAAAAGTCAATCACAGAGAATGTAAATATAGATATTATTTATATTATAAAAAAAAAGAATATTATAAAAAAAAACAAAATCAAACCGTAACTATAGGGGGTTGGGGATGAAGAACATCAATGTGTATCTACCATATTTTTCTTTAAAATGCATTATTAATTAACTTACTTGTAATACAATTGTTTAATTGAAGAAATTATAAAATTTGCAGAAGATTTAAATCAATACAAATATTTTATTTTACACATCTGTTATCTGAAGAGACTATTTAAAAATGTTTATTATTATAGATCGCTTTTAAATAATTTTTTTAAATAAAATATTATACAATTTTTTTTTTAATTATATAATATTTAAATATTATTTATCACTGAACTGTCGAAATGAATACATGGTGGATATAATTAAAATGACCTTAAAACACATTAAGAGCCGCTATATATATTAACATATATTTTCATGATTTTTTTTTTTATATATAAAGTGAAAATTTTTAAAATACCTCTTAAAAAATATATTTAGAATAAACTGCACGTTCCCGAAATGGGAAAAAAAATGGCGCCGAATGGGGGTAATTTTGTATAAGATTTTTACATGGTCTCTGTGCATTTAAAGTAGTTATTTTTGAGTCCTTAGCTACAAAAGCAATAATATCATTTTGAAACCGATGTTTTACTGATAAGTCGGATTCTACTTCTTACACCCCTCCAACTAACATAAGCACTTATTTCAAAACTTGCAGCTGTAATTTAGACACATGTTATTGAAATAAGATGTTTTCTGCACAATATATGTGGATCAATGGTTTAATATATATATATTAAAATGTACAGTTAAAAAAATTCATTTATTACACTATTTTTAAGTACAATAAATAAAATAGATTTTAAATAAAACTCCTGCTTTTTTTCATACCTTTTAAGAAAGGAAATTTCGGAGGTAGATCGTCCACATTTTATTATTTGTCTTTTCTCAAGGTCAGTTTGACGGAAAGGAAAAGAAATTTCCAATTAAAAAAATATTGCATGTTTACTTGCAGTTTCTCCAGTTAAATCCATTTTGCTCTGACTCACTTAACTCCCCATTAGAGGAAAGTATTCATAAGGGATGCTAAGAACACCAAGTCAGAGCGAAAACTAGTGAAAAAATATAAAAATCATTTTAATGTATCAGAAATGGTGGAGTGTGAAAGTTTGCGCAGTGGAGAGCCTCTATTAGCGATATTGGTATTTAATGGATCTCTCCACGCTCCACTGCTTCGCGAAATTTTATTTATTTTGAACAGTAATTCGAGCATTACGCTTTTTTATAGACCCCATCTTCAGTCACCAAAAAATAAATATAAATATAAGGTAAGATCACCAGTGATGGTCCATATACCAGGTGAGTGATAAAATAGCTCTTTGACTGCCAGATGATGTCTTTGTTTCAATAAATCATCGCATGTCACGTGAGCATGTCACTCCTCATGTGGAAAATTTCCTCGTTTTCTGGAATGATATTTTAGCAAGAGTGTAAAGGAGCAAAGTTATGCTTCTTAAGTTATGCAAAAGTTTGAAAACAGGTAAACGAAAAAAGGTGAGTTGTAATGACTACTATAAAGTGTAAGGTACGTGTACACATATTGGTATTGTCAAAATAAACTTATTAAGCAAGATAGTGGAATTGGCCATTACTGGTGCTGCTTTTTTATGATCGCACAAGTGATAGCCCACACTTATTTTTTCCTTTACTGCTATATGTTGACATTATTTGAAGTAATGTTATTGAGTACATATATTTTTTGTACATTTGAACCAGTGTACTTTTGTACACATTTATATTAGTCCATTCCTCTTGTTTTTGTTCACATTATACTGTACCTTCTGTACTCTCGACGTTCTTTTATAAGCAAATGACATAGTTGACTAGTTTTTTATCTCCGAAATGTATTTCCGGTACATTTTCGGTAGTTAACAAATATATTAATACCTTGATTGGTTTATGCATTTGTTTACATTAAAAGCTGGATCCCATCGAATGGCATTGTTTGTTTACACTATAAGGGTTGAAACTGACGTAGCGACTTATACGTCACGTTTTTGACGTAGAGATTCAAACGCAACAGTTTTCATTCACATTCCGACAATTTACACAGACGACTCTTACGGTGACAGTCGACTCGACACATCTCACTCTTTACACTACATATGTGGTGGCGACGCACAGCTATTACCTCGATTGGCATTGGTAAAGCACGTGTGTACCGGAAAAACTTGGTGTAAGGTCTAGGAACCGGTTGCTCTAATGGATTGCCGGTTTTTGAAGCTTCCGTGGGACTCTGGTACTTCTCCAATTGTTAAGCGGTAGTTTCCTTAAGTAAACAGACTCTGCTGTCGTAGAGACCTTTTTCATCAGAGTCTTGGGCGCAGGTGGGTATTCCCCTAGGCCATAGGGTGCGGCTGTGTGGTGTCCTGGGTAAATCGAACTTATGTGGTGCCCTCGCGTGGATTCCGTGAACCTAGAAGCGACGGTGAAGTGCGCCTTCTTGGGTAGAAGGGTTTTACTAAGACCTACGAAGGACACCCAAAATATTTCAAACGAAGAAGAAATTTTCCAAAAGAATTGGATCATTCAATGTGAAAATAAAGGTTTTCGCCACCGAAAGCAAGGTGCATTAGGAGGAGCCTCAAATAATTTCTAGATAAACGACCCTGAGTAAAAAAACGTTTTATCGAAGGTAAGATATTAATAATTTCAAAACGCGAGTGTCACATCATTAACAATGTTTCAACTGGTACTGCATGTGGTGAGACACCGAACGCTGTACTGATAGATCGGTTGTTTGAGGGCTTCCATCAAATAGTCGGCGAGAATACAATGAAGAAAGTTGGAAATATTGAACCAGCACAAAGTGAAAAGTTTGAAGAATTACGCAGTTTGTATAAATTTCTGGTGAAAAAGTTAAACATTCACATCAGCCTTATGGAAACGTCAATGGAAGAAGATGACACAGACAAAGTGGATATCACGACAACCAAACTCCGTATGATCACCAGTAGCAGCAACAGCTTCGAAATAATTCCTGTGAATCTGGGGCTTGTTCGTCAAGATCCGAAAACTTCTGACGAAGTGAGCTTCTCAGAGCCGTAAAATTTAGACCCTTTCCCCTCCACAGCTGAAGACCGCTCTCATCGGTTAACCTTTTATCTACTACACAACGAATTAAAAAAAAGGAATTCTATGAAAATTTTATTTCATGTTAGTATAGTGTTAACTAAAATATAAATGACAAAATAATACCCACTTTTCAAAAAAATATATAAAATACGCCTAATTAAATTAAATGATATAATCAGTATTAAACTTTCGCAAAAATATCCACACTTTGAAAATAAATAAAAGCATTTAGAAACTTATATATATTTTTTTATATGACGTATTGTAACAAGAAGAACATTTAAAAAAAATCTATCCTAGATGATATTAAGAAAAAACAATTTTACAAGTCCTGCATTTTGATTGAGGTTTTAATTGTATTTTGCTAAGTGAGCACAATTCACAGCGGCCTGTGTTCGATACAAATATTGACCAATGATATCCTCTATTTTGAAGGCGAATGTCTTTGGAAACAGAAATATTTCTTTTTTTTTTCTTTTTGAAGGCACTGCATTTGAAGAGGCTTTGGGGCTCGGAAAACAGCTAAAATGGAGCAGCTTCGTAATTAGATATTAAGAGTTAGGAAATATTGAATTCGAATTTATTTCAAATGAGGTTTTATGATTTTAATACCTTTTATACATGTGATACATATTGAAATAAATCTAATCGCTACCCTTATGAAAAGTGCAAATATGTATAGGAAATAAAAATTTTTATTGAAAATAATAAATTGTAGATCGAAATTTAAAAAGTATTTTAAGCTACTTTTAATACCTTTTTTTTAGTTACATACTTCAAATTTTTACGCTTAGCAGATAAGCATAGTTCTGCTACAGTGAATCGAATATAACCAAATAATGTTCTTTTCAATAAAAAACAAATAATCAGCGTAATACACTCAACAGTGATAAATTAAAATAATTGAAGAATTAAAAAAATTCATTACTGAGTTTATTAAACTTTTTATTTAGGGAATAAGTGTGTTTTATAAATTTATATAAATTAATTTTGTTAAAATTCTTTGAACAGTTATTTGTTGAGATGGCAACAGATTAGAAAAAATATTTAAAGCTCCGCTAAATATTTATTTTCTGTATTTCGAGTTAGTAATAAAACCTTATAAGTGCTTGAAATATAAAAGTTCTTTAAAAATCTTTTGCTAAATAAGAATTTAAATTAATTGTACTAGTATGAAATTATTTTGGATGCAACAGAATGAAATTCCATCTAAATGTTTGTTATACTAAATCTCAACAACCCTCAAAATATCGTTTTCATTTAGTCTTTTTGAGTTTTGTTTGTTAAAAAAACATAAGAAAACAAACCAAAACAACAACAACAAAAACAAAAAACAAACATTTATTCTTGTAAATATTATATATTTTTTATTCATATCGCGTAACTGCTTGCTGAAGATTACATCCTTCGCTGACTTTAAAATGCAGATATTGAAAATTTTTATACACATCCATTTTAATTAAATTTTTCCATTTGAAATATTAATATTCTCAAAAATAAATTATTAAAAGTAATGTCAAGTATGATTTTGATATTTATACATTTGATAAAATATTACTTAAGGAAATTAATATATTCCACTTCTCAAAATCAACAACATAATTTATTGCAACATTCGTCTGAACAAAATTAATTTGCTTAAAATAATCCTTTGAGAATTTACTCTAAGAAAATTATTTTGAAATCACTTTTAAAACTTTGCATTCAGATTAAAATGTTTAACATGATTTGTTTGTAATTTGAAGATTTCCTTAAATATTCCGTTTTAATAATTCAATTTATTGAGAAGATTGTTTATCTAAGAAATCAAGTGACTTTATTTAATATGTTTGAATAACAAAAGCAAAAGCTTATGTTTAACGAAGCACAAACATTGCTGGCTATGTTAAATATTATTTCGGTTGACTTTTGTACTGAATATGTAAATTGAATTCTGTGTATTACTGTGTATGCTTTCTTCCCAATGAAACATTAGTATATTTTGTGCTTGTTTTACATGCTTTTAGAGTTTTGGTTAACAATATTAACTGATAAAATTGATGTCGATACATCAGTATAGTGATTATAACTGAGATACAATTTAGTGAAAGCAAAAAGTTATATAAATTTTCTTTTAAGAAATAAGGAAAATAGTAAATTTTTCACATGATATACACAGTCGAGTGCAGGAGAGATTCTTAGAAATTTAAATTTGTACTTGATCGCTTACGAAATAATTACACCCTATGTGCATCGATTTGGGTTTGGCTTGAATAAAATGGTGACCACATAAAAAGAGAAACGTTATCTGTTACGCTAATTACAATGGCAATTTTGTTTCTTTTTAAAGAGAGGAAAAATGAATTGGCGATCTGAAGGCATTTTTGCTTAGAATCACATTTTTAAAGATTTATATCTCAAAATCTTTATAGTTTTTAAATTTTATTTATTTATAGTTGATTTTTTTTTCTTTTGGGACAACATATGTAAGCGAATTTTTAAAATGGTCCTTAACTTAAAAGAAAATAATGTTAACAGCAGAATCTAGAAATTCAGCCTCTTCTGGAATAATTTTATATGCCCTGAGTGAAATCAGTTATAAGCTAAGCTTTATTGGGTTGTTATTGATTTTCTTGAATTATACATCTTCCAGAGAGTGAAAAAGATTTGTATATACTGACAAGCTTCCAGATGGAAGCATGAGATTATAAAGCCGAGCTGCTACGAAAAGGTGGTTGAAGACATTTCACGTAAGTCTAATTTTATATTTAAGTAAAGCTTTACATTAAGAATATTTTATTACGGCGTCCAGTTTAATTATACTGTTTAGAAATTTTTTAGTTATAATTAGTGTATTTTTATTACTCCATATAAAAGTCCATTATAGTAATTACTGCTCTTTTTGACGTGCATTTTTGTCGTTTTACTCGTCAATCAGCCGGGGGATGTAAAATTTGTCAAATAGTCTTGGGTGCGGTGGGAGTTGTGGTGTGGAGAAACTTTTTGATCACCCGCCAAAAAAAAATTGTAAAAGTCGTTGATCAATCGCGAAAAAATATTGTGAATGTGTCGATCATGTAAATACAGTTATACATTTTTTTCTTTCATATTGAGAGGTTTTTTAAAAATAATTGATCCCCCCCCCCCCAAGGAAAAAGGAGAAATATTTATTTGTATCTCTCTTATTTTATGATATTTTTAAAACAATGCAATTCAAAATTTGATGTTTTAAAACTACATTTAAGATATTAGACTACCGAATGGTAAAATTTGAAGATTTTCATTGTGACCGATTGACAATTTTTTTTCTGACCCTTACTGTCAAAACCCGTGTGATTTTTCCTGCGACCGCTGACTAATGTTGCAATATTTTCACCCCGCGACTGACTGACAAACTTCACGATTTTTTTTCTTCGACCAATTGATTAACTTCGCGATTTTTTAGGCAACCGATTTGCGAATTTTGTGGTTTCTACATGCGAGAGATTGGTGAAATTCATGATCCCTTTACTCATGTCTTATAAAAATAAAATTTTAGATTACCCGCGACCAAGAAACTAAATTTGAGATACTTTGCAGATTTGCAGAAATTCGCGGAGTTTTCCTCTTATTGATTGGCAAATATCTATATTTTTGCCGCAACATATTGGTACAATTTGTAAGTTAAATTACGCCGACGACTAATTTTTGTGAAACCAAAATGGGCAGGGCACATTTCTAGCTATATAAAATGTGCAGGGTGCATTTACAACTATAAAAAACGGGCATCGCACTATGTCCTCCTGAAACGCATAGGGAAACAGTAGCTACTATGAACATTATTACTTCTATGATTTCTACACTATGTTTAATATTCAACTTTTTCGAGAAGAAAATTTATCTGGCTATTTTTTTTCATCGATACATAACATTATACTTTAAAACGTGAAGAGAATATATACTGTAGATTCTAGATCTAGATATTTTCTGAAGTATGTTAATTTAATATCTAAATGTAATCTTGTACTTTTTTTTCTAAATAGTCATGAGACTTGACTCTTTTTCATCTACAAAACAACTAACCCTACTTTTACCTACTGAAAATTGTAGATATTTTACTAATACCAGCAGATTTCTACAGGTTTTTACTGTCTTCTGTTGTTTACTGGTTTTTTCTAACACTAGTAGATTATAGATAATAACCACCATTGATACAAGCAGGTTATAGTGATATCAGTAAAATTTAGCTAATATGCCACTGACATCTGGTGTGCAATGATTTCTATTGGTAACATGTTTCAATTGCCAGTAGCTTTTATACTGATCTTAACTGGTTCATGTACTTAGTCATTTATTGTGTACTAATTAAAATGTTTATGTCCACTGTTTCTTTTAACCTTTAAAAATATGTATGTAGTTTGATGAAATATTTTTATTAATAATGATTCTTAGCCTTTTGTAGTGCCCTAAAATAGATGATATTAGCTGCTTAACCCATTCTACTTATGGGTATTTATTATTTTCATATAAATTCATAAAGTAAGTTTAGCCCTGCAAACGTCTGGGCTCTCCGATACTAGTGTATAAATCAAAATTATCTTTGTTCCAAAATATTCAGGTTTTCAAAATTTCAGTATAAAAATTCTAAAAATTTTAAAAGCATGTGAACCCGCTGTCAAATGCATGTACGTATTTTTAAAAATACGTAAAAATGCGCTTTAATTAAAAATTCATTAAAAGTATTAAAAAAAAATTTCATTTTCAAAATATTTAACTTTTAATTTTAAAAAAAGTTCTAGTTTCCTAAATTTATTCTTTTTTTCTGACAACTACCCCCTCCCCCCAACACTTCCTGTGGTGACCATTTAAATATAATTCGGCTAAACAATATTCTCAAAACATAAAATAACAAAAAATCTAATTAAAATTTCGCATTTTGTTTTGTCGTGTATGTCCCTCCAACCATGCAACTTTGTTCAAAATTTCTTAGCCCTGCACCCAACAGTCTCTGAGCCTTTCTGGTTATATAGATAGATACATAGTCACGTACACACATTTTTAATAGTATAGATTAAAAAAAAATAAGATTCGGATTTGGGGAAATTTTTATATGAAGAGCATTTGCCTGTTTATCCCTGAATTACACAAAACAATAAGTAAATCAATTATATCTTATTTTTTCCTGTAGAAAATCAAACTACTTAATAAAATTTAATATTGAATTTTTATATTTATATAATGTCTTTAATGCAGTTCTGTTTGCATATTTCTGCATAAATTTAAAATAATATAAACTTTTTTTTTTTTTTTACACAGGACACAAAAACTGGATAAAGCATTAAAAAAGTAGTTGCCATGCATTTGATAAATCAAAATCATTAAATGATACAGAAGCCCATGCTCAAGATAAAGTATCTACTGAAAGGTGTGAAGATGTCTGATTTGCTAGAATTCTTAATTTGGGTGAATGGAAGCCTTGTGTATTTTGATATTATCCTTCTGTATTGGGGCATTTACACTAATAAGTACGCAATGTCTGTTGTATTGACATCAAACAATACACCAGTAATAATTTTATTATTCATGTTGTAATTTCAAATTGTACCGCAATGGTCATTTATGTTGTGCCGTGTTTTCTTTCATTTCTTCCCGGCATCAGCTTGATTTTAGCGATCGTCTATCAAAGCCCTCAGCGGTCAAAAGGATGATTGCATCCAATTCCTGCGGTCAGAATTTACAATTACTGCACTGGACTAAATAAGGAAAATGTGATCATATGTATAAAAAAATCAAAAGTACATTCTGTCTACGAATGCCAACAAACGCATATAGATTCGAACACCAGTTACTCAAGATTTGTTTGATTCTCAGTGAAATGCTGAGAAAAAGATGAATGCACTAGTAAATAAATAAAAAATAATTGAAGTTGAAAAGTTTTTTTTTTTTTACCTTTTGGTAAGTGAAAACAATAATTAACACATACTCAACCAACAAATAAAATTTTGAATATATAAATAATATATTTATTTTGCAAATGTATTCAAGTAAGTGCAATAGTTTTCTGTTATCTAAGTTTGGATTTTTATAACATTGAACATGTTATTGTTTTGTTTTTTTACTGTATGAATTAACTTTAACATTTTAAGCATACAATGTACCTATTTAAATGTATATAACCAATTTATGCCATACCTCACTTGATTAGAGGGAGGGGGATTTCGCAAAAAAGTGAGAAATCAGTTTCATTTTGGGGGGAGTGGGTGAGCTTGAAACATGTCTGATAAAATCTTTGTTGTTTTTAATTCAGTTTATAACTATGCACATTTCCAAAAGTGAGTTTACTACTATGGAGATAATAACAATAAATTTCATAGTAAGCTGAATATTGATTTAAATATGTGCACGAAATGTTTAATAACTCAACCAGCTTGTTACAAGCATGCAACATCATCCTTCTCACTGAGTTTTTACATTTTATATTATAATTTGTTTTCACATTTTTTTCAATTTTTTTATTAAAATATTTTTCAGAAATATGTCTTTTTAAAAATTAGAAATCACTTTTTTGAAGAGGTTTTTTTTTCATATACCGGGCCCCTATAAGAATATTGTTGTATTTTTGTTTCTTTATAAGTACACAAATTATAACTATTTCTAACAAACACGAAAAGTCTTTACGACTTTGATTTTTCTGGCTATTTGTCCCTGTTGTAACTCTCGTAAATATATATGAATTTCCCCTTAATTTTTATATGTTATTGAGGTGTACTTTAGAACAATCATTATTGAAAATGAAGTGTGCAACATTTAAAGTTTGTTAACAGGGACAGTTAAAAGTATAAAATTTTATTAGTCTATTTGAAAAAAAAAATCATATGGAACTTAATGTTTTGACACTATTTCAAACATATGCATTTATCAAGTGCTCTAAAACATACTTCTAAAAATTTAAAATACTTAAAATGTTAAACAAGAATTAAACATGGCTGTTCTAAATAAGTGTTTCATTTTTGCGAACCGATTAATTTTTCTTTCTTGTTATGTATAAACGGATACTTTCAAAATTTGTAGTAATTTTAATATGTACATTTTAACTATATAATATATAATTTTTAAGCACATCACCTGTAAAATATATGTATATTTTTTTTTCCAAATTTGTGGACATTTCATTTATTTAGCATATATTTTTTGTTCACAATATATCTGAAAAATTTTTACACAATTTTTGCAGATTTAGATTTCATAATTTCTGCTGATTTTAAAAAGTGCACACTATCCGAGCGTATTTGGCACCTCTCATTATGCACAAAATGTGAAAACTGAATTGTTTACGAAAAGTGCATAAACTGTATTACGCAGTTTCTGCGCACAATTTGACTAGTGCACTTTTTGTGCATAGTATAGTTTATCCACTTTGTGCATACAATTCCATTTGCACTTTTTATGCATAATCAGAAGTGTCAAATAAACTCAGATTTTGTGCAATTTTTTTTAACTCTTATTTTGCAAACTTTTTCTAGATGGGTATGTAGATAGATTGATAGATAGGTAGATGTTTATTGCAAAAATTACTAACGTTAGAGATGAGACATTCATCAAATTAAAACATAATTTTATCTTGACAAATTTTATTCGAAAAGACAATGAAAATGAGACTTTCCTTACTCACAACAAAAACCCCTATTGGAACTGGAAAAATTAAACAAAGTTTATATGTGGACATACATGTAAATAATGCGGTTAAACTGAATATTCTCTTTTCTTTCATGTCGATTAAATCAAAGCAAACTTTTTTCATTTACGAAATATTTATTATAATAGTACTGTAAAAGATGGAAGATTTATATGAAAGAAGGATTTTGGGGTAACATTAAACAATAATTTATTTTTAATTTTTCTGAATGTCTGACATTTCATAAATTTTCTCTATCGAAGAAGTTTATAAAAGTTTAAAAACATATAGAAATACAAAAGAGATTTTACAAATAGTTGTCGCCCAGTGTACGAGGGCGCGGTACTTGTTGCAAAACATTAAACACGATTTCTTAAACGCAAAACTATAAATGTTATTATTTTTTTTTATTATACCTGAAACATAAGTAAAGTAAAACTTTTGATTTATTTTTCTTAATGGGGTCTTATATATTTCCTAGTATGCATTTTTTCGTTCGTTTTTGCAAACAAATCATTATCAGTTTTTTTTACAATTTCCTTTAATAACGATACATTAAATTAGTGATTCAGAAATTGTCCTTAAAATAAAAAAAAAATTAAAATTGTTTGTCTAGATAATTATACACATGTTAACGTGATGCTTGTTTTATTGGATTTAGATGAATCGGATTAAAAATCTTTGCGAACGGTACATGCCCCACAACATCGAGAAAAAGAGAGACCAAAAGATGCATTCGGAAATAAAATTGTTTTTTTTAAGTTTATATACCAAGAAGCGTTGTGAAATGTAAAAAAAAAAAAAAAAAAAAAAAAAAAAACATTTTTTTTATACTAATCGTGAAAATAACTTCATACAATATGCTTATTTTTCCAGCAGAAAATCTTTCATAACACCTTATATAATTATCGGAACATACATATAGTGTTAAAAGTAATAAAAAATACGTATGGAAATACGATTATATTTATTATATAAAATGTAACACTGATTTCATATCATGCAGGTTTTCTTATTTTCGTATTATATATGTTTTCACTCATAAAATATTTTTCCGAGTTTCAAAGTAAGTAATTATTCAGATTGAAAGGCATCCATTACACAATAGATTCGTTTTTTTTTTTTTTGTTTCAAATAACGCACTAAAAGTAAAAATAAAAAATGTAAATGGAAAAAACAAACCTGTTTAAAACTTTTTTCTACTTGGGAGTGAATAGTAAACAGGCGATTGACGAAAATGAATAAACGTCCAATATATGGAACCCGGAATCAAATACAAGATGGAAAACCTTTAGCAATACTGATCTTAGGGAAAAGAACTGATTTTTTGGTTTAAGATAAATTGTTGGAGTTACTCTCTTCTGTCCACATTATAGAAATATAATACCAAATTTATATTATGTATTTCACGAATTTCATTTTGTATACGTTTTCCTACTATATGCTTTTCCCCAGATTTAAAAATAAATATTTATTAAGATTTACCTGGAAATAAATGAAATAATTGACACCGTGTACGGATTAAGTTATTCCCTAAATTTTTCGTTTTTAAATACATTCTCTTGTAGAGTAATATCAGAACATTTGTTTTCTAGATTAATTTTAACACAATTATTTCAAATTGGTAAATAAATCATACGAGTAGTAATTTTCCAACTGGACGAAAAATGTCCGGGCCAGGATTCGAACCTGGGATCGCTTGGCTGAAGCCGCCACGCTCTACCACTGAGCTATCCCGGTCGAATCTGGAGGGCATAATTCATCCAGTTAACCTTATTGATCAGAGAATCTGGTCTGATATTTTAATCAGCTCAGCAGAAAAGATCGCAGGTACAGGAACTCCAGTAAACGCGGATACGTGATTACACTAGATTAATTTTAACACAATTATTTCAAATTGGTAAATAAATCATACGAGTAGTAATTTTCCAACTGGACAAAAAATGTCCGGGCCAGGATTCGAACCTGGCCAGAATCAGACTCGATTTCTGACTCGAATCAGACCAGATTCTCTGATCAATAAGGTTAACTGGATGAATTATGTCCTCCAGATTCGACCGGGATAGCTCAGTGGTAGAGCGTGGCGGCTTCAGCCAAGCGATCCCAGGTTCGAATCCTGGCCCGGACATTTTTCTTCCAGTTGGAAAATTACTTCTCGTATCATTTGTTTTCTATCGGAATATAAAAATCACATTAAGGATTAATGATAGTGAAAAACTAGTCGTTGGGGGCCACCGCAATACTTACCCATCATGGATATGCATAATATAAAATATGAAAATAAAACATATGTAAACTATTTATAAAATGCATTGCAATTTGAATAAAATCGTGGCTTGATCACGTCATAAAAGTTTAAATGCTCTATTACTGAATTGCGTAAAATAAACATCCTTATAACTCCAAAAATGATAATCATGTTAACTAAACGTTTACTTTGTCGGATTAAGCGTCTCATTTCCAATTAAAATATATCTTTGAATTGAAATTTGGATGAAATACAGGGTCATGAAAAATCGAAGAGTGTGTAACATATGATTATAAATATCTCGACAATTAATTATCCGATCGACTTCATTCTTTATGCAAAATTTATGTTTTTTTATTGTCTTTTATATTCAGTCCTTAAAATAAACAATTTCGAAAAAATTTATATTCCTTTTTTCAGAAAGAATATTTCGAGAGTCCGAAAACAATAGTTCCGGATATTCAATAAGCTTCTTCCCATTATTACATACTAAGTACACACCAATTTTCAAGTCTCTATCTCAATTTGTTCGGAAGATAGAGCGTTTAAAGACACACACACACACAGAGACAGACAAACAAACGGATTGCAATTTTTTTTTTGTAAAAATATGTTTTTCGGAATCTCCAGTGTCTGAAACGTGTAAATCCGTTAAATTTTTTTTTTCGATTTTCAAAACGATTACAAGACTTACCCTATACTACGTATGATGTGTAAGTAATAATAAAATTTTCGCCCTCGGAATCAAATACCGGACGCAGATCGCATTACACATTTCCATAATTTATGAAACGAGTTTTCCTGCATTATGAAAAAAAAAAAATAAAAGAAATATCCTCGTATAATACAAATTATAAAATTTATTTCGTGTTACAAATGTTTTCCCAAGATTGGATTGCATACATTTTTGAATTATATGTTTTTTACGAAATTTGTACATTCTCTAATTTTCTATATCTCCAAAAAAATATTTAATTACGTATTACTTTTCACATAACAAAGAAAATAATTATTGTTATGTACACTAACTGTGTTAGGCTTTGTATAGAATAATTCAGTACTACAATCACAAAATTTTATGATTGCTAGAGCATACCATAAACCACATTTTTTATAGGAATGCAGCGTCATTATAAATTTATTCAAATAATACAGTCCAGTCTGAATATAACTATTGTTCATAATTATAAAAAAAATTGTTGAGATTGTGTAATAATTTATCAAGAGTCCGATGAATAACATCACAAGTTTTTATTATAAATGGTACATATAGAACACTAGATACGCTGACATAAAAGAACATGGAGAAATCAAACCTAAACAAAAACAACACCGTTGCCACTTACAATCTCATAATTAACTATAAGGTTACAGATACAGTGTGCGACTATATCCCTTCTCAATAAAATAAACCTATTTTAAAGAAACCAGACTATCCAATGAATGATTTCCGGTAACAGAACGTACTGCCAGGTGTATAGTATAAATAGCCTAGGGAAATATATATATATATATTAAATCTGTAACAGAAATTTTGAAATTTAAGGTAAAGCCAGAAGAAATTGCGCGGTCGTAAAGATTGCGCACATAGAGGTTCGGGGAGAAGGAGCACAGTGAGCGCGCAGCGACTCCAGGTAGTTGTACAACAGCAGTAGTGCAGTGTCTACTTGAAAGTGCAAGTTGATTGTTTTGAGCGTCTAAGATAAAACATTAATATTTTGTTTTGTTTTCACAAAGTAAGTGCTTGCATTTTCATAGCTATTCATCAGAATTTCTATACAATGTCAGTAGAACCAAATATTTTTAACTTAAACGATTTCTCATAAGCTACTAATCTAGACTAACAATGTGAATATCAACGGTTCGTTTTAGTAGCGGCCATGTTTAAATAAAAGGCCGCGCAATCTCTCCAACCAAATTTGGAGAGTTTGCGCATCTGCTATTTAGGAGAGAAGGCCCATTGCTCCTATTAGTTTCCATGCTAGGTGAGATTACGCAGCTTATTGGTAAATTTGCATTAAAAATGAAAAATGAAAATGCAATAATTTTAAGTTAAACGTGTTATCAAGTAACTTAAGGTTATTTTGTAATCTTATCTGGACTTGTTTTTTCTGATTCTTTAATTTTTTCCTTTAATTAAAATTTTTTAATCGTTTTTTAAATTATTTCTTTTTTCTGATTCTTTAATCATTAGGTTGAAATATTCACACCTAATAGAATAATATTTGTTCACAAAAATAATATTTGTTCACAACAATGTCATTTAAGTGTAATTATTATTGTTAACAATTTAATTGTAGTTAATATTAGTAACAATCTTTCCTATCCATGTGCGCAATCACACCAACCCTGTAAGGACAGATTGCGTAAAATAACTTTCTTGGTTTTTTTTACAACTGTTCTATTGAATTGCAACATAACAACAAAATAGCAATGGAGATGCATAAAACACAAATGAAGTAAAAATTATTCATGAATAGTTTAGCAAAAAGTCAATATTTAGATTTTTTATTGTTATTCTTTTGAATTGTGTGCATACTCTCCTAGCTTTACCTTAATTTATTTTTAGATGCCCTCTAACAACACAAATGCATTTTTATATGAAAAATATCAATAATGTATTCACATAAAGTTTTGAAAATTATTAGAAGAGATACTTTAGTTTTAGCCGTATGCTACAAATTAAGTACCTACGAAATCGAGAAAAATGTCAGTTTTTAAATTGTTACTGCAAATATTTTAGATACAAACGTATTTTAACGGTAATCTTGTACCCCAATTTAAATTGCATGTAAAGCATCTCGAATATAAATGAATTCTGGTATATATTCGAGAAATAATGTATTCAACTATAAGTTTTGAAATATTCTTCAAGAATTCGACATGATTTATGATTGCCACATCTAAATACATTTCAAATGTTTTTATTCTGCATGTATTTTTTGGATGATAGATCGTTTAATTTAAAAATACCTTATATCTTTCGGAAAAGGTATTCTAAGATGCTGAGAAAAAGATAAACGAGAATACATCTTGTAAAAGGAATATGTTATGAAAAGTGTGAATACGTTCTATTATACTGCTATTTAGAAACGTGGTACAGGGATATTTTTTTTATTTTATAAATGCTTGTATGTAAATGTACATTAAAAGTTTTAGCAACAGAATGAGTCGAACATTATAAATGTATTTCATATTCTAAAAAAGGAACAAAACAGCATCCATCACACATAGATTATAAAACACTTTTCAACACTAGTAAAATATTATTATTTCATTTTCTTTTACACAATGAAATTAAATATCTTAATAAGTAATTTAAAAATTACATAACTCAGTAAAAAGCTGTTTTTAGCAATTGCTGCCCATATCCAATAGTGTGTGTGAATTCTTTTGTGCGCATCTGTATGTGATGTATATAATTAATATACACAACGTAATACGCTAAAAATGACATGTTTAAAAATACATACCGCGGTGGTATTCAACTTCCAATAACTATCGATCATTGTCAGTCTTGCAACATAATTATTTTGTGCGTCTCTGGAAATGAGCGATAAGTGCATCGCACTCACAGAAATGAAACACTCAATTTTGACGATTCAGCAATCCTTAGGCCTTATTTTGTTATTTTTGACAATAATTTCGTCACAGAGTCATGTGGTTTTTGACGAAACGCGAATCCTCAAATATCTGCCGAAACTGTTTCCTCACTGTCAAAAATAAAACTCTCACTTTTGACAATTTAGCAATTTTTGAGTTATATTTCATCATTTTTGACAGTCATTTCGCCTCAAAAGTAAGTAATTTTTAATGAAATGGAAAATTTCAAATATTTAACGAAAATGTTTCCCCATTCACTGCCAGAATATTTTTGTTGTTACAAAATCGTTCAAAAATAAATAAATAAATAACACGAAAGTACGAAATTTGCAATACATTAATGAAAACAGAAAAAAAAAATATCTTTGGGGGCCGCTATAACACGAAAGTACCAAATTTCTACTCTATTTTGCATATCTGATAATTTGCATCTATCCTTTTTGTAACATTAACATTTTTGTAAAGATTTTATGCATTTATATTGCCTATTCAAAGATATTTTCTTCTCAATTTACGTAATTTCGTTAAAAACGCTTAAAAAACTCTTCTAAAGTTGCAGAATTTCGTTAAAAACGGTTAAAATAGTAAAATGCGAACATCATTTGGTCCATTTTCGATAGAATGCAACAGCCATTTTTCCAATAGTTAAAAAGAAAAAATCAAAATTTTAGGAGTTTTTCTAAATTTAAGAAATATATTCATATAACAATTTAATTTAAAATATGCATAACTGATCCCGTTCCCCTCTATAAACAATAATGTGTTAAAATTTTATCATCTAAAATTGATGAACTCTCCTCCCAATATGCACTTAATAATTTATTATTTCTGACCAACAAATTAATAGAATATCTAATCATTCATTGAAGAAAGGAAATTTCTCTAATAAATTATATTAATCAAGACATACTCTAATTATTTCTTAACCATGGCAAAACCATAATAATAATCTAGCCTTATTAATTAAAACATGCAGAAATTATAACAGCACCGATAAAAATACTTCTAAAAATATAAACACACATCAACTCCCCCGTAGATACATTTAAAATCAAATTCATTCAAGGTCCAGCTGGCGAAGGACGCAGAACAGTGGTCTTCCACATCGAAGATAGCGCGTTCGAAACCCGTTGAAAACTTGAGAAATGTATTTTAGTTTTTAACCCTGTTAATTACAAATGCTTCTAAAATTGTCAATAGATGGCGGCACCAGCAATCTTTTTTTGCACTTTCGAACAAGCTATTTGACAAAATGAATTTCCTCACTTTTTTGAGGAAAGAAATTTACTCGATTTGACGAAATATTCGCTCGGAGCATTTCCCAGGAAACAGTTTCGGCAAAAACGAAGAAAATTTCTTTGAATTTGAGTATCCATTTCTAACAGTGCGCGTTCCATAATTTATAAAAAACATGTTTTAGAGCACCTTACTGTTCCTTTTTTTTTATTTCATTATGTTTGAAGTATCATAATGTCATTAAAATACACTGCAAATGATTTTTACCGATAGATCATAACGGAACGGAAACATTTATCTTATTCCTCTAAAGAAACATTAAATGCTTTACACATAATTTTCAATACCATATATTCTTTAGCTAATCTCAATAAAAATATAAAAATTACATGGCAATCTGAGTACATTTAGAGAGTTAGAGTTCTGCCAGATGAGAAGAAAGACATACAGAAATCATAAGCACTTTTTAACAATGAGGAAATTGTTGAAAAGGAATAAGATATTTTACATTACTGAAGGTTCACCCTGTCATTCACCTTTTTAACACGTTCATAAAGAATTAGATATACAAATTATGTACTTTAGTTTTCTAAATCATACATATATCGCATAGAACACATCAGATGTAATAAGGTTGTATATACTACTATTGGGATATTCTTTTGTATTCAATATTTTAAGTATTTGAAATAGTTAAAATGACCTGATAACTTCAGAATTTTTTTATAAGTACGGATATTTAAAATAAATAAAATAACGTTGATAAAACAGAGACATTGACAGCAGTAAAAAAAATGACACCTACCAATTAGTTTTCACCATACAACATACACGTTACATAAGACAGTGAACAATAGCTGTGCAGATAAATGACAAACAACATATTAGCCATTTGTATGCAGTTACTCCTTTTAAAATTTTCTACGTTACGCATGACGTAAAAAACTGTAGCGAAATGAAGAACTACATTATACTGTAAAAATATTTTGGATTCATAATAAAAACCAGGTTTGAGTCATGTCCTTTCATATGCATTATGTTATTAATTTGGTAAATGGCTAATTTATATTTTTTCATCTTTTTTAATTACAAGGTACTTTAAAATAGTAAGAAATCACCTGTTCGGGTACACAATCTGTAATGAATTATTTTCAGTAAAAATTAGATAATATAACTTTGTGCTGATAAATTAAGAAATGACACAGCAAAGTGATAAGACATTGACTACAGGTTGCATTTTTGACAGCTTCTATTGTTTTATGCATTTATTTTTTTGTAGGTTTAATACTTGCACTGATGATGGAACTTTAAATGCTTCGAAACAACTGTCTGCTCCCTTTTAACATTCATATTTTTATTTATGCTCTTATCCCGAAACATTTGTTATTCTTTAATAAGTTTCAGTTAATCATATATTTTTTAATATTTCTATCGACAATGAATGTATAAGTACTAGTAAATAGATCTATTAAAATATTTGTTTGATATCGAAAAGTAAAATGCCACTGTAAACACAAAATATTGAATTTGATTAAATACTCAAAAATCATTTTTTAGCATGCGCGTGGAAAAAATAATAAGAGGACATAAATTAATTTAATAAGTGACACAGTAAATAAACAACATTCCTTCACTAGTTTAGCTTTACCTAAATAAAAGTAAAACATTCCAGACATTTATCTTTAAATGGCAAACACATTACGATAAGTGGAATATTTGTTGAGGAATTTAAATGCGCTTTGAGATAACTCACAATTTTTCAGTAAATTTGTTAACTAATATAAAAAATGTGTACCCATAAAACTGCAAATACGTCAAAACGGTCTACTTAGACAAAACAGCATTTAAAAAGTGAAACAAAATATAATACTCATAGAAAACTTATTTTAACAATAATTTACGTTTACATGAACAAAAAAATATATATATGTCATTGTCTTATTGAAAAATAACTTTTTTTAGGAAAATAACAAAAAACAAGAAAAAACTACTCTCTTCTTTAATTACTTTTTGTTCTTTGTGATGTCTTTGCAGATCTTTAATCTTAATTTCCTAAAGTTTCAAAAATCTTCTTAGAAATCCTTCAGAGAGCAGACATAATTATGCAAAGAATTCAATACCTGTAGAAAGCAGTTCTTTATGCCCTTTTGAGAGTACATAAAAGCCTTAAAATGCACTTTAGAAAATTAGAAAGCTATCGATTTTGCGGTACTTTATTTTACTTGTTTTCCGTTTATGACAAAGGGAGAAAGTAAATTGAATGAGAAAGAAATTGGGTAAAGTTACTTAATTTTCTATGAGCTAAGTAAATCTTTCTACATAAATTTATATTAATTTCGTGCTTGGGAAATTCCAGAGATAGGTGTAAATTCTAAACATATAAAAATATTTTGTATATACAATGATTTCCATAGTCCGTACAGCCTGCATAATATTAACACGTTGACGGACAGTAGGAACAAGTGAAGTTCGAAAATTGACACTATATGTTTTTGTAATTTTTAGAATATTAGAAGTATAGTTTTACTCTTTCAGCTTAAATAAACTTAATTTTAATTAATTCAGCACCTTTAATTAGGTTGCACTACTCCCTTCACAACCACGTCAGGGTGGCTTGTGGTCAGGGAAAAATACAGTAAAAAAAAGTGATATACACCAGTATATTCTTATAGAAAAAATTATGTTTGTAACGCTCGAACTATACTCACTCCATCATATTTTCTCTCCTTTTCTTTTCTTTTTTCTTTCAAAAGCATTGACAAGCTGAGTAATTTAGACTTTACGAGAAGACAAGAATGTTTACAGAGTGGTTGTCTACAAGACATCTGAGCTAAGCCGTAATGTTAAATTAAATGAGTTATTTTGTACATAGTAACATGTAAATACGTTGTAAATATTAAATTTATTAGTCTATGAAGAAGTTATCAAGTTTTATTTGTAACTAAAATAGTTTCCACCCCGAATAAAAAATAATATGTTACAAAGATTGGCTCCCCACGTTGGGTCCGAATATAGGCAAGATATGAAGATAAGTATTATTTTTAAATTGTGTTAAACTGTTTAATAAGAAAATTTAGATACTAAAGTACAAAAAGTATTTCTTTTGATTCATCCGGAATCTGAGGATTTTTTGAAAAATTGTGTTTGATTCGTCCAGAATCTAAATATTTTGGAATTGAAATACGAAAAATCGTCTGCAGCTTCAAGTATTTTAGTATCTGAATTAAATGAAGATATGCATAAGAGAAATATATCTAATAATTATTATTGAAAAATAAACTCGTTTGCTTTATTTTATACATTTATATAGTTGCACTGAGCTATATTATTATTGAAGTTATTATTATAAATGAGTGCTTGGCATTATTTTATTTATTATATGAAGAATTGATTTAAATTATTTTGCTAAGAGTTACTCGTAACACAAATTAAGTTTGAAGTTAGCTAAAACATAATTAATTCAAATGATGGCGTTTCTTTCTAAGGGTAAGAAAATTGATTAATCGCTTTGGCTTCAGAGTTAAAAGTACAAATAAGTAGTGATGATAAAGTCCTCGAATTACGTGATAAAATTGTAAATAGTGAGGCATTTAAAGATAACATGGATTTTGTACAGGGAATTTTAGAAAATATCATAGAAGAAAGAAAGCCTCTTGAGGAAGAGAAGCTTTTAGCCTAAGAAAGAGAATTTGAGCTACAGAAGCTCAGGTTAGAAACAGGAACAAGAGATGTTGTTACAAATACAAGCAACCCTTTAGAAACTTCTTCAATCCGCGTTGACTTGAAAAATGTTTTACCCGATTTCAATCCTGAAAAGGATGATATGAATTTATTTTTAATAACTTTTGAGAGGCAAATGAAATTTTTAAAGGTTTCTAAAGAACTGTGGATTACGTATTTAATTGGAGTATTTCCAAATGAAATCGGTAAATTAATAGTGCGTGAACCGGAAGAAAAATTTGAGGATTATTCTTATATTAAAGATATCTTGTTGCAGAGGTTCAAGTTAACTGCTGGAAGGTTTAGAGTTTTATTTAATCGACATCCAAAGCGAACCGATATTAGCTGAAAAGAATATTACTTTGAAATTAGAAGCTATTTTGAGGGATGGCTATCCGAATTAAATATAAATTCCTTTGAAAAACTATCGTAATTAATTATTGCTGATCATTTAAAGAAAAAGGTTTCCCCTGATTGCAAAGAACATTATTTAGACCAATGGGAGAATTCAACAAATCCTGTTGAATTAGCTGAAAAGTTAGATTTATATGATAATTTGAGGTCACACAAAGTAGAAATAAAGAGATCAAATAAAATCAGTGAGGTCGGGAACTCTAATCGCTTTGAAAAAACGCCTTTAGATTTTAAAAGAAATGAGTTTGGTAAACTTGGCAATCAAAATGAGTCCAAGAGAAATAAAATTAATTATCCTTCAAATTTAAATCGGACAATGTTAAGTTGCTATGGATGTGGAAACCCGGGAGTTATTAAATCCAAGTGTCCAACTTGTTCTCCGAAAAATGTATCGACGCACTTTCAATCTCTAGAATTTCGTACATGTAATATGCAAACATCACCAACATCATTGGTAAAAATAAAAATAAATGGTCTCTGTGGCACAGCCTGTTCTGACACTGGCGCAACACATTGCGTTGCGGGTGAAGTTTTGTATTCTTTATTAAAAGGCCAAGGTGTGAAGTTCGAAAAAACTCAAATGATCGTAGTCTTAGCGGATGGGCTACAAAACACTACCGAAGTTTATAAAACAGAAGTCATGTTAAATTTGAAGGTCGCGATGTTAAAACAACACTTTATGCTCTGCCGAATGCCAAAAATAATCGTACAATTTTGGGAATCGATTTTTTACGCAAAGCAAAAATTGTTTTGGATGTAGTAAATCAAGAATGGATCTTTGCTGATAGATGCAGGTGGAAGTATAGATTCGCCGAAGATACATATAGACCTCCCAGTGAATTAGCAATAAAAACCGTTGAATTAGACACTGTTTTTCTTAGAGAAGATGAAGGTAGACATCTCACTTCAGAGCAACGAGTTATGTTGAATGAACTGCTTGGAAAATTTACAAGTACCTTCCAACTAGGGGAAGAGGCTACACCTAAAGTTAAACATTATATTGATACGGATCACATCCTCCTGTTAAAGAAGTTGTGCAGCTTGCAAAAAGTGTTTTATATCCGCCGAATCCAAATTCACCTCGACCTACTACTAGAGAACGGCATTGGGGTGCAAAACAGTGTTTGTGGGTGGTTTGCCAGAAAAGATTACGGAGGAAATTATTCGAGAAATTTTCGAACGTTGTGGGTCTGTAGAGACAGTTAGAATGTCTAAAAAGAATTTTTGCCATATAAGACTTTCTGATGAGCTCTACGTAGGTAATGCTTTGTGTTTTTCTGGATATAGGTTAAAAATAGAAAATAAAGACGAGGCACCTTTTACTGGAAGGCTACATGTTGATTATGCTCAAGCTCGAGATGACCAGTATGATTATGAATACAAGAAAAGAGCTCTACAACGTCAAGCACGCCATCAAGAACTAGACTATTATAGACCGTCTACTCCGCCAGTAGTGCATTATACAGATCATGAAGCCTCACTTATTTGTGAGAAGTTGAAAAATGAACGACAAGATGAAGAAATGGAACTCAGTGATGATGAAAATTCAGATAAAACAAATACTGATACTGATCAGGTAAAAAAACTATATCAAGAAGATGTTCATAAGTACCAAGAAGAGGCTGATTCTTTGTGATGTCAGTTAGAAGCTGCACAAAGTGAAATTATGGTCATGAAGTCTGATCACAAAGAAGAACTTAAACGTAAAGATAATCAGTTGGCAACAATGTGACAGGCTTTACAAAACTCAAAAAAGGAAGAGCTAAATTTGAATCAAAGAAGATCTAATGAAGCTGAATTAAAAGAGCGTCGTGCCCTTAAGCGCAGAATGACAGAAGAAAATCCTGATTGTCTTAATGATTCAGCTTATTAGAATAATTCCCAATTAGGAAATTTATCTAATGCTAATATAGAAAGGGAGGCTCGCCTCATTGGTCTCATTTCAACATTCCTCCATGTTCATCCATTTGGTGCAAACATTGATTATATTTGTTCATACTTGCACCAGATTGATTCTACTTTCAGGTCCATAGATGTTGAAAATTTATTAAAAAGATATCCAGTGATTTTTAGAGAAGATTCTACTGGTGTTGGAGCAACTTTAGGAAAAAAGTGGCATTTCACTGGTTTTTAGATGGACGACTGTTTCAAAGTTTAGAGATCAGTATCTGATGTTGAACATTTTATTTTATTTTATTTTTAACTGCTTGTTGAAATCATCGTCGTAAGTTTTTATATATTCAAGTACTTCAAATACTGACTCTTTTCTTCCCTTGAAAAAAAGTTTTTTTTTTTTTCTCATAGATTATTTTTCATTAAGAACAACAGAGGTATTTAGTCACCAGAAAGCATCCCGGAGGAATCCACCCAGGAAATGCACACTGCATCTGAGGGACCAGTAATGCAGTGTGAGGGGAAGAGTGTAACGCTCGAACTATTCTCAATCCATCATATTTTCTCTCCTTTTCTTTTCTTTTTTCTTTCAAAAGCATTGACAAGCCTTGTAATTTAGACTTTACGAGAAGAGAAGAATGTTTACAGAGTGGTTGTCGACAAGACATCTGAGCTAAGCCGTAATGTTAAATTAAATGAGTTATTTTGTACATAGTAACATGTAAATACGTTGTAAATATTAAATTTATTAGTCTATGAAGAAGTTATCAAGTTTTATTTGTAACTAAAATAGTTTCCACCCCGGAATCAAAATAATATGTTACATGTCGATTATTCGATCAAGTAATGAATTTGAATTTTTCTATAAGAATATACTGGTAATTATCTTTTTAACACTTTCCAACCTAGTTGAAAAGTGTTTATGACTTCGATTTGTCTGTCCGTCAGCCGTCTGGCCGTCTGCCGTCTGCCGTCTGGCCGTCTGCCGTCCGTCCGTGCTCTAACTCCCGTAAATATGCTCGGATTGCCTCGCAATTTTTATATGTTATTACCGTTATCTATAGCACGTTCCCTATTTCAACTGAAGTGTGTAGCACTTATGGTTTTTTACAGGGACACTCAAAAGGATTCCGTTACATTACGGTCTATGGGGAAAAATCATTTGCGGTTTATTTTAATGATGTTACACAATTGCAAACACATTGTAATTGATATATATCACTAAGATGTATTACAAGAAGCTTAATATGGAATAGGGTGTGGATAGCACTTATAGTTAATTTACAGGGACAGTCAAAAGAATTCCGTTGCATTACGTCTATGGAGAAAAATCGTCTGCGGTTTATTTAAATGTTTCACTATTTTAAACGCATTGAAATTTATATATATCACTAAGGTGCATTACAAGAGGCTTACTACAGAATATTGTGTGTATAGCAGTCATCGTTCATTTACAGGGACACACAAAAGAGTTCTCTACTGTCTGTTAACAATAATTCCTGGAAGTGCGTTTTAAGTTACTGAACGCGATTTTAAATTTAACTCACTTTTTGTTTATTACGTGGTGTGTATAAATTCTGTAGATCATATGCAGGGAAATACAAAAGTTCGCGAACACTTTTCCGTTTATTGACAGAAACTCCAGAAGGAGAATTTTAAACTGTGCTACGCGTTTCTTAACTGAACTAAAATTTAGCATCCTATGTAGTATATATATAAATATATAGATCATATACAGGGCTGAATAAAAGTATTCGGATATTTTTCCGAATATTCTATACGTTGGAAATTCCTGAAATTATGTTTTTAATTATGTTATGCGTTTTTCAAATTGTTTACTTAGATGTTATCTCTCAGCTTATTAAACGGTATGATTTGTAAAATTATTTTGGAAGCGTTGGAAAGTGTTACATAATCTATGCTTGACGTATGATTTTTCGTTCTTGTTTGTATCGTTACTGTATTTTACCCTGACCACTAGCAACCCTGCACCTGCATACTGAAGCTGCAACTCGTATAACAGGTGGAAAACGAACTTCAGCCAAAAAAAATGTTTCCAAAACATGACACTGGGCTTTTACTTGTACGCCGGTAAATGCACATTTGTGCTGCTATAGCCGTAGTGTATAGAAATAACCGTTTCGTTTTGGGAGGCTATAGCCGTCATGCCACATTGTGAACTTCGCTTTGACTGCTATAGCCGCAACTTGACCCTCAACCTGTTAATATGAATATAATATCGTTTGATATATTTTTACCCCATAACCTGATTATACGTATACTGTTTAAATACCACATCCTTAAGTTATCTTTATTTCATTAATTATTATTATCATTCGTAAATGCGCTTCATAGAGAAGCACAGACATCCTATATTTTAGTCTGTATTCAACACTGGACAGTGAAAACAGGAAACTGGAGAATCTTTCACTAAAAAAGGATTTTTAATCAGAAAAAAGAAAATAAATCTCGACTGGAAGTAAAAGAGTTTTACCTTGAATATATATCTCTAAATAGAGGAAAGGGGAGATTTTTAAAAAAATATTTTTGCTGTATAAACTGCGTTTTCGTTTAAGGAACATATATTCATTTTCAAAGCGTCTTTGGTGAAAACAATTTTTATAAAAATATTTCAGACATATTTTCATTTGTCAAAATGTCAAGTCATTATTAAAGATGACAATATGCACATATAAATGTTTTATGGTTTTGTAAATTTATATGCAAGAAACAAATATTGCATGTGATATGTACAGAGGACAGTGGAAACGGAGCGAAGTTCGAATATATATTTAAAATAAATGCATTTCGAAATTTAAAAAAAAATTATTTGCTGTCAGTTCCTTCTGAAATAAACACCTAAATATGCGTTTGCATAAGAATCGCATCACACGGTAATACATGGTAGGCTAGCCTAGTTTTTGTCCAAAATATATGAAAATTTATAGCCTCCGTGTCGTCATTTGAGCAATTTTCGAAAAATGATTACAATTTCGATTTATTTTTGGAGTACATTTGGCGATATTTCATAATAATTGGCAACGCTTTGGCAAACGCCTCTGTGCATGTGTATGCGTCGAAGTGGAACACTCAAATCTTACGCTTGCTGTAATTATATTTACACTGCAATTGTTGATTACATTTCTCTGATTTGTCTGCTTTTGCTTCACGAAATCATCGTTTACTGACCTACATTCATGATAGTACACTAGTATACACCGAACGTAATGTTCACCAGAAAATTCAAAATTAAAAAGTATTATATGTATTACATGAAAAATTTATTAAATATTGGTATTTTTTATTATATAATAAACTACACAATTGAACTGTAAAAATGTTAAGAAAAATAAATTTATATTTCATTCTAATAACTACATTGCAAATAATCGCATAACTGGATATTAAAAGTGATCGGAATATAGTGTCTATGTAGTCAGCCAATATACTTCAGTTCATACTTCACATTTGTACAAATCCCAAAAAATAAGATCTACCTTTGCGCAGCCATAATCATGGAGTATTATGATATATTAGGAGTATTACTTACATGGATAACTGCTTAGTAAGATGGAGGAGTGGGTACATGGAGTAGTATAGATATTAGTATACTATATAACCAGAAACCACCGGTTTGGAAAAAAAAATCTCTATATTTTAATTTATTAAAAAGATATCCAGTGATTTTTAGAGAAGATTCTACTGGTGTTGGAGCAACTTTAGGGAAAAAGTGGCATTTCACTGGTTTTTAGATGGACGACTGTTTAAAAGTTTAGAGATCAGTATCTGATGTTGAACATTTTATTTTATTTTATTTTATTTTTATATATATAAATCTATATTTCTTGGTGTGAAACGCGAGATACAAAACGAATATTTCATTATAAACTGTTATTATGTCGGTGCACATTATGCTTAGTTTCAATGTAAAAATATTACTTATAATATTGAATAAAAAATATTGAAAAATTATTTCGTGAAACTATCCAAAGACGAAAAACAAATAAATATTCGCACAACGCGTCCTGACACAGACCGACGAACTGCGCTATCTCGGGGGAATCCTGAAAAGGTTCTTAAGTAGTTTATGATATTGCCGCTTGGTGGCAGTACTTTACCAAACATAAACATTGGTATTCCAAATTACTCAACTATTCCATAATACCCGAAGTTCCTCTATATTTTAAAATATATTTAAACATTCTCCTATTTTAAATATATTTAACTACTTATTATTTTTTTCACATAACAAAGAAAATATTATCGTTTTGTACACTGACTGTGTTAGCTTTATACGGAATCATTCAATTCTACACTAACAAACATTAATGAATGGTAGAGTATACCATAAGCCACATTTCTTCTGTAGGAATGCAGCGTTAATATCCATTTATTCAGATAATATAGTCCCGCCGAATATAATCATTGTCCATAATTATAATAAAATGTTGAGATATTTTAATAATTCATAAGAGTCCGATGAATAACACCACAAACGTTTATTACAAAAGCTACATATTGAATACACATACACAGACATAAAAAACATCAAGAAACCTAACCAAAACTACAACAATGCTGTTGCCACTTACAATCACATAACTAACTCCAAGGTTACAGCTACAGTATGAGATTACATCCCTTCTTAAGGTGCCTGACTACGTACGGAGCTTTTTTTTCCAAAAACACTATTTAATTATTTTTTGAACTTATTTTTATTAATATTATGACTAGAAACTGTTAAAAAAACCAAAAATATTTCATTCATTGATGAAATTTTGGTAAATGGGGGATTTTCTGGTAAAATTTAGCGAAATATGGCCCAATACGCAAAACACGCTATAGAAAAATATATTGTATATATCTTAATTTCCTTTTTACACTTCATACTTGTGACATTGGTGAAGGCAATGAACTAAAATCAAAGAGATATTTTAAATGTTTCAAAATTTATAGCATATCGCACCTTTTTACATGCTGATTTTCATAAAATTCATCAATGTCTTTCCACGAAAACGTCTATAAAACAAAAAATATTTATTCTAAAATTAAATCTTTAGTTCATTGCCTTCACAATAGTGTAAATAACATGCAATTTAAAATTTATAGTGATATTCTAATAACTTTTTGATAAATCATGTATTGCGTATGGAATTTTCACCAAAAATTACATTTTCCCAAAAATGCATTTAAAGTTTAGACTTATGTTTTACTACAAGAATTTGCACAGTAATATGTATCTAAACTTCACTGTTTTTATGAGCAATACACTTTTTTAAGAACTAAGCCTTTGTTTATTTCTAGAAGGCCATAGTTTAGCTTTTTCTCCCAGTTAGTACCTTTAAATACTACATCCGGTGCTTTAAACAATTCTTCCGGTTTGAGTGACAGTTATTGAGTAGTATAAAAACCGCTACAACTCCGGTTCTATTTATCGCACAATAAAAATAAAAACAGTTTTGGAAAGGCACAAAGCTGCGCTTTAATAAAATGTAATAAAATTGTTTTGACAATGTTGGTCGAAAACCACTTTTTAAACGTAGTCAGATACCTTAATAAAATAAACCTATTTTAAAGAAAACAAGTTATCCAATCCGGTCTTTTCGAGTAACGATTATACTCCTAGGTGTACAGAACATTGGTGAAAACAATATATATTTTAAATCTCTAATTTTTTTTAAATTTAATATATTGGTCAGATTGCTCACTAATAACACCAAGAAGCCTTTTCATATGAAAATTATCAATAATGTATTCAGATGAAGTTTTGAAAATTATTAAAAGCGATACTTTAATTTTTTTTTCCGCATGCTAGAATTTAAGAGCCTAAGAAATCGTAAGAATTTCCGTTTTTAAATTGTTATCATAGATATTTTAGAGACAAATGTATTTTAAAAGTAATCTTGTATACCAATTTCAATTTTATGCAAAGAACATTCGAATAAAAATGAATTCTGGTATGTATTCAAGAAATAAAGTATGCAACTGTAAGATTAGATATATTCTTGAAGAAATCGACATGATGTATGATCGCTGTATCAAAATACCTTTCAAATGTTTTTATACTGCATGTATTTTTCGGATGATAGATAGTTTAATTTTGAAATACCTTATTTCTCTCTGAAATCGTATTACAAAGATTAAAAAAAAAAGAGATAAACGAGAATACCTCTCGTAAAAAGGAAGAAGTTTTGAAAACGTGAATATGTTCTGTTAACCTACTATTTAGATACGTGGTACACAGAAATTATTTAAATGTAATAATACTTGGAACTGAATGTACATTAAAAGTTTTAGTAATAGGAATTTATTTGAATATTATGAACGCATTTCAAATTTTAAATGAAGAAAAAAGCAACATGCATCACATATAGAATATAAAACACTTTTTGACACTAGTAATGTGTTATTATTTCATTTATTTATATAATGAAATTAGATATCTAAGGTTAAGCCAGGAGAGATGGCGCGCTCGGAGAGATTGCGCGCAAAGCGGTTCAGTGGGAAGGGATAGAGTGAGCACGCAGCGATTGTACAGCAGCAGTACTGGAATGTCTACTTGAATATGCACGTTGATTGTTTCAAGCGTCTAGGATAAAGAATTGCTATTTGTTTTATTTTCCCAAGGTACGTGCTTGAATTTTCATAACTATTCGTCAGAATTTCGACAGAATGTCAGTAGTACAAAATATTTTAAACTTAAACGATTCTTCATAAGCTACTAACTTAGACTAACGGTGCGATCACCAATGGTTAGTTTTAGAAGCGGCAATGTGTAAATAAAAGGCCGCGCAATCTCTCCTACCGAAATTGGAGAGTTTGCACACCTTTTACTTAGGAGAGATGGTGCATAGGTCACATTAGTTTCCATGCTAAGAGTGATTACGCATAATATTGCTAAATTTACAAGTAAAACACATGAATGAATCAATTTAGAAATAATTTTCGGAAAACAGATAATTAACAAAACCTAGAATTTACCCTTTAAATATTGAAGTGATTCTAGAACATGCATATTTGATAGCCTGTGATCAAGACATGAATCATACTGTCCCTGAAACCGTTGAGTTACCACCAAAATCCACACCAATCCATTTCAAATACTCTACTCGTTACAAACACTGAAACCGAAACTTCTCATATTCTAGTCCTATCCTCGCATCCCATTGCAGCAGCTACATACATTTGTTAACCATTAACTTCTGGGGAGTGTAATGTTACTCTCAGAAATACACGTACGAAAGTTTTGGAAAAACTTTCACCTACTATTAAAAGCAGTTCAATGCGATCGAAATCAAAAAGAAACAGAGTGCAACGGATATTAACGATCCTCAAAATATACGTGAAAAAAGATTTGAAAAGGAAGCAGCTACAATGAAAAGCAAACAGTTGAAGATCAGATGCTTCTAGAAAAAAAGATTGATAAAAAGAAACTGAAGGAAAGAAAACTAAGGCAATGAGGATGAGTGCACTGAATATCTAAAAATGTACTAGGATACAACTTCGATCTGAATTGGGATCTATCGGATTATGAAGGAGTGTCCTTTCAAAGATTAAAAAGAAAACATGAAAACATGGAAACGAAAATTGACTAATTTTAAGATGTTAATTTGAACGTGTTCTCATGTAACTTAATGTTATTTCGTAATCTTTTCTAGGCTTGTTTTTTCTGATTCTTTATTATTTTCTTTAATTAAAATTCTTTAATTGTTGTTAAAATTCATTCCTTTTTCTGATTGTTTAGTCATTAGGTTGAAATATTCACTCCTAATACAAAAATATTGCATCACAAAAAACCTTACAACAATGTCATATAAGTGTAATTATTATTGCTAACAATTTAATTATAGTTATCATTAGGGACAATCTCTTATACCAATGTGTGCAATCACATCAACCCTATAAGGACAGATTGCGCAAAATAGGATTCTTGGTTTTATTACAACTGTTTTGTTAAATTACAGCATAAAAACAAAATAACACTGGCAATGCATTAAAAACAACTGAAATCAAAATTATTCATGGATAGTTTAGCAAAAAACTAATATTTAGATTTTTTATTATTATTCTATGGAATTGTGCGCAGATTATCCTAGCTTTCTTCTCCTAGTTTATATCTCCTAGCTCAGATTCTCCTAGCTCCTACCTTATATAAGTAATTGAAAAATTTCATAACTGAGATAAAATCTAGTTTTAGCAATTCTTGCTGATATCCAATAACGTTTGCGAATTCTTTTGCTCACGTCTTTATGTTATTTACAAAATTCATATACTTAATACTGTTATCTAATACCCTGTATTAGTGCAGGTCTAATATCCTTGATAATTCATGTAGCAGAGCTTTACAAATAGTGGCCTGGAAGACATCTGAAGGAAAGCTAAGTGTTGAGTTCAAAACAAATAAAGAATCATTTGTTTGGTGACTACAGTTCTTTATTCAAAGTAAACTTAATCTTCATTTAAAACAGTTAAAAACACATTCAGATTTATTTTAATGCAGAGCAAACGTGTGGATAAATCCGAGCTTCATAATTGGAAACATATATTAGTTAAACCTAACTTGACAGATTAAAACGGAGTTTTTAAACAGAGTACTGAAATAAAACTAATTCATAAGAACAACTTACATTTTCTGTTAAATTATAACTAAAACTCATTAAAAAACACTGTAAAAATTAAATCATACTACTATAAACTCAAGTTAATGCATTTATAAAAGTAACATAACTAATTAAGTTCAAAACTAAAATAGACACGCTACAGAAGCGAAATGGAGCTCCAGCCTCAAAATGTTGAAAGCATTTATACCATCTGAAATACGAAATGAGGAGATTCCACTTTGGCAAAAGGGTATGTTCCGCAACAGTCTATTACGGAACAACCAACGCCATTTATAATATGCTTTTAAATTAAAATTAAGATTTTAAACATCGAAACTATAACGAGAGCTATTAAACCAAAATAAATTTCAAATCCAGTTTAACAATTTAGCCATAAGTGACAAGTAACAACCAGCTGATTAGATAACAAATACACTAAAAATGACACATGTTTAAAAACTTCCAGTAATTATCAGTAATAATCAGTCTTGAAACATTATTATTTAGTGCGTCTCTGTAAATTAATTTTAAATGCTAGGAACTCCATAATCTATAGAAAACATGTTATAGTGCACCTTTTTGATCCTTTAATATTCCATTACATTTGAAGTATCATAAAATAATTTTCTTTTTAACTGCAAACGACTTTTCTGATAGACAATAACGGGACGAAAACACTTTGCATATCCCTGAAAATAAACATTAAATGAGGGTGTTAGAATTACAGTGCAGTAAGTCAAAATTTGGAAAAATGTAGATAACCATATTTTCACTGAACTTATATTAATTTGCGTTCAGTGTGACAATCAAATTATTTATAGTTCACTTAGAGAGTCACAAGAGGGCAAAACAAGTTGGACCACTTAATGCAATGAAAAAACGTAGATAGCTAACGATTTTGCGGTACTTTATTTTACTTGTTTTCATGTATGACAAAGTGAGAAAGTAAATTGAATGAGAAAGAAATTGGGTAAAGTTATTGAATTTTCTATGAGCCAGGGAAACTTTCTATATAAATTTATATTCATTTCTTGCTTGGAAAATCATAGGGATATTTAAATTTTAAACATATAAAAATGGTTTGTATATGCAGTGAGTTCCATAGTCCTGAAACCCTGTATAATATTAAATATGAATATAATATCCTCAGAAATACGAACTCCCTCACCCATACTAATACCCCATAACCTGATAATACTTATACTGTTTAAATATCATACCCTTAAGTTATCTTTATTTCAAGTATTATTACAGTCACTCGTAAATGCGCATCATAGAAAGGCATAGGCATTCAAAATTTTAGTCTGTAATCAATGCTGGGCTGTGAAAACGGAAAACTGGAGAATCTTTATACTAAAAGTGGGTTTTTTATCAGCTGAAAGAAGATAAATCTTGACTGGAAGTAAAAGAGCCTTACTTGAAATATGTCTCCCTGGTTGGAGGAAAGGGGAGATTATTATTTGACTTTCTTACGGTATGTACTGTATTTTCATTCAAAGTAAACATCTTCATTGTCAAAGCATCATTCGTGAAAAAATTTAATACAAATATTTTTAATTTTATAAAATCTAAAGTCATTATGAAAATTGACGATATTCACATAGTAATGTTTTATGGTTTTGTAAATTTATATGCAAGAAACAAACATTTCATGTGATATGTACAGAGGTCAGTGCTAATGGCACGAAGTTCGAAGATATAGACATTTAATTAAAATCTAGATTTAATCTATAAAGTGGATGACACCAGAACTGCCATCCGTGTACATGACGTGGAGTACACCAGAGCAGATGGAACGTTACAATATTATATAGGAACTAGCAGACTACGGCCGCTGCGCTGGTCGGTTTCTCCAAAAGAACCTTGAATCAAACGAAATATATCGGTGAATTTAACCTTGTATTTTAAAGTAATCTGTACCTTTACCTGGAATATCCTAAAATAACATAAAAACGGATACTTATTTCACTAAGTTGTGTTTTTTTAATACGGTTTATTATTACGTTTACAATTTATTACTTACTGTTTTCCATTGATTTATATGTTTTATAGCTACATTTTTTAATAACGTGATTTAATCTATATTATTCACAACTAAAAAGAAATGGCGTATCTAGTATTTGTCGAAAAATTAAATAAAAATCATGCACTCATGACATCTTAATTCACTTTTATATTTTAACAGAATAATACGGGTACTACAATTTGCGACTCGTGCTGACACATTGCTGTTGTTATTATTTTTTTACGCGTGAAGTTTTCGCTATATGGTACTCCATTGTGAAATTTGGTAATTTTTGAAATTCAATATTTGAAAAAGTGCATAATCGGTGGATTTGAAATTTATATCAAGAAAAATACAAATTTTTATATTTCTGAGCAATTAATTTTTTCAGTAACTTCAAACGTTTCATTTTCCGAGATTAATCTGTGGCAACGATTATCGAAAATCCCAGTCGCCAGCAACACGTACCTTTTTATTAAAGAGGATGACCACCAGAAAGTTTCAAACAAGATTAAAAGAACATATAGCAGATATAAAATATGACAGGAGTACTACAGCACTGGCATTACTACATAGAACCGAGACAATAAAAATTGATTTTAAAAATAGTAAAATAATTTACCCATCATGAGTCTACTTCGCATCTGTTATCCGTGAATCAATAGAAATCTATATGCGTAACGTAAACATTTGCAATGAATCTTGCGCATTTGAAGTGCCTAAAATTTGGCAGGAGGTACTTTTCCGTTTTGAAAAGCAATAACGAAATATAAATTTTCACGATTACAGTTGGCTACTTCAAGCACCTGCTTTTCTCTTTTTTTTACATATTTGATCTCGTGATTCATGTTTTCAAATTTATTTTCCAATTTTGCGAGAATACTTTGTTTATCGTTATATTTCTTGAAAATGGCACCGTAGGAGCTTTGAAACGTATGTTGATCATTAAAAAGGTTTTTTATAGGCCTTTTGTTGTTTCTTTTCGTATCACTTAAGCATTTCTCTAGATTTTAATTATATTTAGTGAGCTTATTTTGTGATTATAGCCATTTAAATTAAAATGCATTTCGAAATTTAAAAAAAAATGTCATTGGTGTCCGCAGCAGTCTATTACGGAACAACCAACGCCATCTATAATATGCTTTTAAATTAAAATTAAGATTTTAAAATCTTCGTCCTGAAATAAACATCTAATTATGCGATAAGAATCGCATTCTACGGTAATACATGGTAGGCTGACAATGTTTTTGTCCAAAATATATGAAATTTTATAAACCGTGTGTCGCCATTTTATAAAATTTCCAAAAATGATTACAATTTCGTTTTCTTTTTGGAGTACATTTGGCGATATTTCACTAAAATTGGTAACACTTTGACAAACGCCTGTGTGCATGTGTTTGCGTGGAACTAAACACTCAAATCGTACTCTTGCTGTAAATATGTTTACACTTCAATTGCTAATTACATTTCTCTGATTTTTCTTTTTTATCATCAAGAAGTCACCTTGTAATGACCTATATTCATGATACGTTACTGGGATACACCGAACGTAAAGTTCACTAAAAAATTCAAAATTCAAATTTTTAGATGTATTACTTGAAAAATTTACTATATCAAATTACATTCAAGTATTTGTATAACAACATGATATCAAATGTATTTTATATTATAAAAAAACTACAGAATTAAACTGTAAAAATATTAAGAAAAGTAAAATTATATTTCATTCTAATAATTATATTGCAAATAATCGCATAACTGGATAAAGTAATATTTATTGTGTTACATATATAAAAGAAAAAAGAAGGTTTCAGGAAATACTTAGGAAAAAAGAAGTTAAATATACATATAATACAATAGTAAATCAAGCGTCGTATACAAAGAAAAGAAAATAATTATTTGCCAAATATATCCTATATCTAATTTAAGTTAAATCGTGACACTTTCAAAATTAATGTCTGCAATTATTTTTATTAATCTACCCTCGCTTGGACATAATCCTGTTTAAGATCCCATTAATACTAAATTACAGCAAAGGATTACCTTGGTAAATAACTTAGGCAGTAACAAAATAGATCGAAAAATATGTGAAAATTAATTGGAACAGTCTAAATAAAAATAAAAATTGGTTTATACAGTAAAATGTTAGCTTTCATATATTTTTTTTATTCTACCGCTTATTTCATTATTAAATGTTTTTCGTATCTTAAACTTCAATTATTATTATTTCCAATTTTCATCCTTTTACGCCCTCGTTCAACATATGTAGGATATAGGGCGATTTCATACAAATATCTGCAGATATGCGCTACATCTATTGTTATTTTTCAAAATATTATCTGAAAATGTAGAATTAAATTGCATAAAAGCTCAGGTAAAATGGTTATTTGTGTTAATGTGGATAGTTTACTTGATCTATAGTGATAAGCCGAAAATGTTTCTTTTTAATAAAATTCAATTCTATAAGAGAATTATAAAAAAGGAGAATTTTTCTAGAAAGAGAAAATATTGTACTATATTCTCCCTCCCTCCCCCCCCGCCAAAATTACAATAAAAAATCAATAATACAGAAGGGAAAAGAGATTGGAATTATTAGAAAACAAACCTGGTGATAAATTAATCACAGGCAGCAGAAAAATCGAGCCATTCTAAACTTCAACTACCTCTATTCTAAACCTCAAGTATACTTTTATCCTGAAAAAAAAAATACTGAGGCAAATTATGTTCCGTATCAAAAACCGATGTTTGAAATGCACTAGACATACAGGGTGACAGTTATTGAACTATATGAAATTAAACCGTCATAACTTCTGAACGGTGTGCGTGATGAAGTTCAAACTTTGCAAGTGAAAATGTCACGGTACAGCGTGACTGCTTGTGAAGGCCTACTATGCGAGCAATAACAGCCCGATTGGGACTCAAAGGCAGTTTGCGACCAAGTACAAGCTGAAAACAACCGGTCCAAGTGTGCTAACAATCAATAATTTGAATCGCAGGTTTGAGAGAACTGGTAGTGCTTGTGATGACAGAGTTGGCAATTTCGGTTTGACCCCATCGAACCAAGAAAGCGTTTGATGTCCTGAAGGGTCACTTTGGTGACCGCATTCTGACTCTGGGGTACCCAGAGGCCACTGGAATGAGACTCGCTTGGCCGCCATATTCTCCGGATCTGAACACATGTGACTATTTGTGGGGCTACATTATAGACAGTGTGTACAGAAATAACCCCAAAACCATTGCTGAGCTAAAAACCATCATTCAGGAGGTCATCGACAGCATCGATGTTTCGACACTTCAGCGGGTCATGCAGAATTTTGTTATTCGTATGCGCCACATCATAACCAATGATGGCAGCCGTATCGAACATATCATAACCCAAATCCGAACATCTGTAGTGACGTTTACATGTTGAATAAAGTTTGTGCACTCAGTAGTTTTTTAATTATTTGCGTTTTATTTCATATAGTTCAATAATTGTTTCCCTGTAACACCGCTCTATGTAAAGTAGGATTCTGACGAAACGATTACTAACATCATTTTTATGAGACGTTAGTGTAATGTAGTTCCCTTATCTAGATTCGAATCACTTCGTCAGGCAAATCGAAATAAATTCTTCATCCTTGAGTATAATTAACTGGATTTACTAACACACTCATCAGATATAATATATCAACACCACATTCTGATTAAAATCTGAACTTCTGTAAAATATGTAGCAATCTTTTAAAGTATCAAGTAATGTAACTAAGGTATTTTATCTCACAGTTTATGCTGATATCTCTTTCTATCTAGGAGGCATCTTTTTTAAAATTTAAATGTTGTTTCCTTTGGCAGAGTCATTAAGTATAGACCGTAAAGTTTGGCTGCTGTGTTTAGGATGTCATTTCAAAGGAGTAAAAAAATAAACATGCTAGAAATATTTTTTGTGTTATAAAGAATTGTTTTTCTTTCATAAAGCTTCATATTCATTAAATGTAGAGGGTAGCCAAGAAGTTTGTCATAATTGAGTTGAAAAGTGTTAATAAATTCATAGATGTTTGATACTGTATAATATTTCAAATTTTAATTGCTTAAAATGCATCAAACCAACAGAGTGAAAAAAGTACCCAAGCCGGGCCTCAAACCCGGGTCATTAGTATAGCGCACTGACGTTCAACCAACGGAATCACTTGGAACGATACCCAGTCTGGCATTCCCTATCACATGTTGGGAAGGCTACAATCGCAGCATCAGATGGAATATTTTTCCTTGAGGCACCAACCCTGTGGCAAACCAGAAATTAAAGAGAATTCAGCATCGATGATTAAATAAATCTATTTAATAGTTGGAAATTACTCTATAGAAAATTTATCACGCTTTGCATTCAAATGAATTTAATTTGAATGCAAGGCGTGAGAAATTTTCTATAGAACAATTTCCAAGTATTAAATAGATTTACTGTATAATTTTATTAACTGAACAGAGGAGACAGTTTCTCACAAATTTTTATTTATTTATTTATGAAACAAAATAATTTTTATGGTTTGGATTTAAAATGAAGATCTTGTAAAATATATTTATCAAAAGGGGTAATTTGTATATAATAAGGGAAATTAATATATGGCCAATGCTTTCACTAATTAATATAAGAAATTCTAAAACCTCAATTCTAAAATTAGAAAGAAATTAATTAACGAACTCGTGTAACCGTAATAAACTGATCAGAGCAACGTTAATGTTTTTTTAACTTATATAAATGAATGTATAAAAGTGTTTTTAAGATTGAAAAGATCTGAAAGTAGTATAATGGAATTGAATATAAGGATTATTTTCCATTAATTTACTGTGCAAAGTACTCTCTAATGTACGTGCGTAAAATAATGTAGATGAATATTTAATGTTAAATAATTAATTAATATTCATTAAAGTTAATTAAAATAATTAATATATATATATATATATATATATATATATATATATATATATATATATATAATTATAATATCTATGAATTTCAAAAAACATATCAAGTTCTATTATCATTCTACTTAAATCTCCAAAGAGATAATTAATGATATTGTGTATACAGAATACCACATAGCTAATAATTAACATGTGCAAACATAATATTACCATAGCTTGTGCTTCAATGGTAATTGGCCAAATTTTACTCATACCTAAAGAATATTGAAAAAAGAAATAGAGAGAAAGGGAAAAAAAATTGTAAATTGGAGTTGCAATTAAGTAAATACAAATGGATTAATAAATTAAATATGAACCATATACAATGGAAAATTGGACCACATGAGAATTAATTATGAATTGGATATGAAAAAACACATGCACATGTACTCATCAGCCTGGATGCACCCACATGTGTTTTAAATAATAATTCAGTGTTTCATAATTCTACTGGCATAATGCTAAGATCAGTAGAATCATCCAGGTACACTGAATTATTACCAGACAACAATTGGAAATATTAAAATTTAGAAATATTTAAATAGGAAATAAAAAACCATTAAGAATATACAATATATTTCACTCACATCGATTATCCCAAAAACTGTATTTAACACCTCACGAAATTACCACGAGAAACATTACAGTTTTGAAATAATAAAATTGGAAATATGAACGCGTAAAGTGTAGATAAAATATTTTACTCACAATAATTATACAGAATCCTTAAAATGTCACAACTTCTGCATAATATTCACATCAACATGGCAATGCATCATACATGTTGACTAAGTCGAGTTGAGAGAAATGATTTGAAAGACAAGTTGAGAGCACACTTTTTTTAAAACACAACCCCATCGATGACACCCAAACACAAAATGATTCAAAAACACACAAAATAATTCTGGTTTTAATACACTTATAACAAAATTATATCCGTGAATATATATTACTCCATCCAATTTTAATTCCTGAAAGTAAAATTAATATACAATCAATAGCTCCCTCTATAGTTAAATTAAATATAATATTAACAATATTATCAACAACTACCTGAAAGGTAAAGTGTCGCCATCTATTGGTATTATAATAATTCATAATTAATATTTAGTTAGATATCCACTTTATTAGTTACATACTCACTTCATTAGATTTAATTATATAAATAAACTTTAAAAAACAATACTAACTTGTAGTTTTACTTTAAATTCAAATAAAATATAATACTACTATATGAATAAATCTACACAGAATTAATTCAACTTGCACAGCATTTCAGATATTATATATATATATATATATATATATATATATATATATATATATATATATATATATATATATATATATATATATTCTTATTAAAACTAACGAGTACTTGGAAATAGTTAAATTGATAAAACTACTTTAAGAAAAAAATATCGCCATGAGAGAATCTTTGGAATTTTAATTTTATATATTAATGAAATATTTATTGATATATATATATATATATATATATATATATATATATATATATATATATATATATATATCATGTATATATATGTGTGTGTGTGGGTTTCGAAAGTACGTGCATTATTTTAATCAGGTATCACATTTAGTATGATATTAAAAACATATATATATATAATATATAATAAAATTTTTAAGCAGAAAAAAATTATAAATTTCTAATACTTTTCTGAGTGAATTTATAAACTTTCAGTAAATATAATTGTATCCTTTATTTTACAAACAGTATTCTATTTTAAGATATATGTAAAATTGGTACGTTTAGGAATAAACAGCATGAGTAATTAAAATTCATAAATACTGTAACTCTGGAAGAAAAATGAATTACTTTTATTTATTTTTTTTATTTTGATTCTTTTGATGAGTAAATTTGTTTTATTATATACGAAAAATTTTCCAGACGAACACAAGTTTAAATATTTACAAACTTTTTAATGCATCATCCATTTATCGGGAATCATTTGCACTATCTTCGGATAATATCTATTCAACGGTATTGGGTGATCATCGCATGTTTCTTACTAGCAATGGATAATTGACAGAAAAACAAATATTGATAAAATAATAGCACCGCTATAACTATAATTATTGATTATTTGCATTTATGTTATCTGATGTCTTCTCCTCCTCCCTACAATAGCGCTCAACATTTGCATTTCTTGACATATGTTATCTCTAACCAACTTTTAGGTTAAAATAATTTGTTTGAACCCGAAAAATCTACTAAAATAAAGAAAATAGTTTGTCTGTATGTTTGTTCACTGCGTTCTGGGGAGACAGCTGCTCGCAGGGCTACAAACTTTGGTAGGAAGGTATCTCTATGTATGTAATTTTGCAACTCAAAGCCCGATTTTGGAATTTTTAGTTAGATAATTTTTATTCAATTTATAGCGTTTCTTTCAAATTTCGCTTCGATTTTTCCATATTACTAACATGAATACGGTTCCAATCTTTTAGTGCAATATAGTAAATTTAGTTCTCTTTGTAATAAATTCGTAATCATACAGCTATTTTTGAATTTTTGGTGATTTTTTTTTCCATTGCCACTAAGACCCAGAATGCTTGATTGGCTATTTGGTTACCTCCATTTCGACCTCATACAAATATATGTGCATTAGTGATGTGCAACATAAATTGTTCACTTAAAAGTATGGTGTGGATTGTGTTTATCGTTCATTTACGGGGACACACAAAATATATAATTACAGAATATGTGCAATAATTACATCTGTGAAGAATATTTAGTTTTTGGAACTCGCCGTTCTTTTATAAAAACTAAGTTAATTACTTAAAAATAAACTATTTATTTAGATGGGTATGCGCGTTTTAAAGCAAAGCCCCAAGCAAGAGAAATGACTGACAAAATAACACCAATGTGGCCTACGATCTTTATTGACAATTCATACAGGGCGACACATAAATGCCTTAAGGGAGTGACCCCTGCAACAATAAAGGTGTGTTACTTTATCAGGTCGAGTCCAAATCCGAAATGACAAGAAAATAGATCTGTGACATTACATTATTTTGCTTGCCGCTTTTTGCGCCAATATCTTTCAATTTGAAGGCTTGGATATATGCAAGCATAAAGCGACAGGAAAATGTGTGGGTGTACACCCAGAAAAAGGAATTGATTAAAACTACAAAACATGTTTTGTTGAGTACATTTTGGTTGTTTTAGCAAAATTTAAGTAAAATTGAACCATTTTACTTGAATTAACAAAATATTTTTTGCTGACGATACAAACAATTTTTTTGGAATTGCAATTTTTTTTTTTTTTTTTTTTTTTTTTTTTTTTTGTTGATTCAAACAAAATTTCCATTGACCTATATTTAAACAAAAAGTTTTGTTGGGTCAACCAAATTTTTGTTGATTCAAAAAAACTTTTTTCTGGGTGTAAAAAAATAAATCAAGTTGAATAGGGTAATTTTGAATTTAGTAAGTTTACGACAAAGCAGCATTTAACGTTCTGTTAAAATAAAATGATTGCATGGAAAACGCCAATACATCAAATCAAAATAACTGTTGAAAGAGCGAAAGCTCTAATAATTTTGTTTATTGTAAATGTTTTTAACAAAATACATTGAATGTATTATTGCTATTTATAATACATAAATCTACTGATGAACATAATATGACACTATCCAATATTGAAAATTACAGATTGCATCAATAACTGGATAGATTTCAACCGTTAGTACTTAAAATGACAGGGAAACAAGTCATTAAAGAATATTTATAGCACTATATAATGTTTATCTTAAATTGTTTAAAACTAGAATATGTAAGAATGTTAGTTGATAGATAATTTATTTCTTTTTCTTTATATCTTCAGAAAATTGCAAAAATTTAGAATAAGTTTAATCATTCAGAAATACAAGATTAATTTATGATCTCAAATTAATCTAAAGTGATTGTTAGATTGAAATAAATAAAATAAGTATTTTTTAAAAATATAATAGAAAACTGCGTAGATTGAAAAAAAAACAACAACATATAAATGGAAAGCAATAACTGAACGAAATTAGAATACAATTTGAAAGCGATTAAATTGAATGCATTTAATGAATACAAAATGGGTTTAACTATTAAAGAAATAATATATATTAGAAACTCTAGTGTAATAGTCTATGTGTGATAACTGCCTTTTTAACATTGATTTCCATTTATAAGTTAAATTTTTGCATATTACGTCGTGTGTATAAATTCGGTTTATCATGCACAGTGCTACACAAGGGAATTCTTAAGTATTACAGACTATGGGAGTGAATAGCTTAGGGTAATTTGTAATTGTGTTACTATTTTTTCTGCTGAACGACAGTTACTAAACTTATAGAAGTTTGTGGAAAATAATTAAGTTCATATATATGGCTACGCAAAGAACAAAGTACATTGTCCTTTATGGTTGGTAATTGCTGGAAGTTTGTTTGAATTTGCCCTGTGCTTTTTTTACCTGAATTAAATTTTAGCTTAATATGGGGAAGGTACAAAGGTCTTTAGATAATATACATGGTTGTACAAAATCTTTCGAGTGTATTTCCATAGATTGGCTAAAATTATTAAAGTGAATTTTTTAAATGAACTACATTTTATCATGCTATGTAGTATATAAAAATCTGTAGATCATATACAGGGTCGCACAAAATAATTCGACTACATTTTTTACTATGACAGGTAATTGCTAAAACTGAACTTTTGCTATATGTTTCCTATACTTACATATCTTATGTCACCTTATCTAACGGGGAGGTTTAGTTAATTTTTTGGATGTGTTAGAAAGAGTCATCTCTGTTTGACGCATGATATTTTGTTCTTGTTTCAAATCAAATCTGTTTTGAATAAAATATTAAAAACAAAAATACATCATTTTTGAGTAGTAATGATAAGATTTAGCGAAAATGGAATTTCAGGTGTTCATTTCACCATTCATATGCCTGCAAAAGTGTTGTATCCAGATATAAATATGTTATGTAAAAATATTCTATGATAATTGCATTTTTTTTTTGTATTACATTTTAATACAATCATAAATTTCAATTGTGCTTATGCAAAAGCGCTAATAAAATATACTTTAAAAATAGAGCAACCTAAATAACATAAATAAATGTTAATTGATTTTTGTAAACTCTAATTGCTTTTGCATAGAATGGTGACAGTTCAATTTAACATGCTTAATATTGCAAGATGTTATTGAGTTTAATCACACCATTATCTTTTGTGTAAATGTTAATAAAACTAAGGCGTATTCAAGCTACTTTTGGCGGGGTTATAATAACTAAGGTACGAGATCAAAAAAAAAAAATTAACGGAATAAAATATTTATAAAAAACTGCTACATTTACTGATAATAAACGAGAATAAATTATTAAAATAACTTTTTGATAATGGCTAATATAACACTTCAAACAATTATTTTAAACTTTATTTACTATAATACTATTTCTCTTAATTTCATCTTTTCACATATAAAGATAATATACTTAATTATTAAATAATGCTAACGGATTATCAAGCATAAAATTTGATATTTAAATAGTGGAGATTTAAACGTTTATTTTTTTTTTCACGAATTTCAAAAGAAAAGAAAAGGAACCCTTTTAAAATATATAATCTGAATATTCACTGGACGGAAAACACAAAACACTTTATATTTTTCTGGCGACTAAACAAATACTCAATTTTAGTACACATGTAGTAAATTCTCTGAAATTCACTTTTGTCAAAGAAAATTACTTTCGTCACCATTTCATACGTTCAAAAGAAACATAAAACAAATTAACCTTAGGTTAAATATATCACAGTTAATGGAAACAAATGTCACAAATTAACTTAGATTGTGAAGAAATATTTCCAGTCTAAGAATTTCGAAGACATTATTAAATTTATTGCTGCTTAGAAAATCAATAAAGAGTAATTTTGTAAATGTCTACGAAAAAATAAATGAACCGATAATGTATCAAATTACAATGCCCGAACAGCCTTTTTCTATAAAATTGTTTCAAGATTTCGACATTTTGTAAAATTGAGCTGCATGTAAGAAATAGTTGCATTATTTATTTTATGTTTGAAAAGTGTAGAGCTTTTTAGGAAGAAAAAATGCTAGAAATACGTTTCACATATTTATTTGACAAATATCAATTACGCAACGCATACTTGCATTTATTAAATAAGAAAAAGAAAACTTTGTCATTCTACACAAGTGCTGCGCAATTTATTCAATCTCTGATCAAACGAATTAAAAAATATATATGAGTTATGCAAATATAATTGTGCACTGTTGTTATTTTAACTGTAAACTTATTTATTACGTAAACAAGATAAATATCTAATATGTTATAGAATATATATAATTGTACTTGCTTCTTTTAATGTTTATTGACAAAAATACAAATATAAAATACTTTGAGAGCATTCAATTTTTTAAGGCTGTTTGTCGCGTTTGGTCTTTCTGCCGACGGAGAAGCTTGCATATGGAAAACGGATAATAAGAAATAATTTGCAGTTAATATCCCAATATTTCTTTTCAAAGAAATAATACAGTTGTAATTTAGTTAAATTACGCAGTTTTTTCTCAAGGTTTGAAGTACTGAAGAAGACTAATATTTAAATGACACCAGCGATTGTCTCGGTGTACAGAAGTCTATTGAAACTTTAGTGTTGTGAATAAGAAATATTTAAGCTTAGTTACATGTAACTGTCTAATTGTAATTTTAAGGAAATATGGGTTACGTAAAAATCTTATATGCATGAGTAAAATACTGACACGAGACTATTGCCGCGTTAAAAGTCTAAAATACATATATCAATGTTAAATGTGACACTGCATGCCCTCTACCAGCTTATTGTGTTCTAATACATATCTAGCGCTGCAGTTACAGAAAATAAATCATTAAAATCTTCCTTTTTTTAATGTAGATTTCAACATAAATGTTCAATACAAAACATCAATTACATAATTCATATTTTTGAGTCATCTCATCTGAAGTGGTCCTGTATGAATATTATTCCTAAAGATATGAACAACGTTTTTATAATGTAAACTTTAGTACAATGTGTATGATGAAGTAATAATAATAGATGAGTACCCAGTATCTTCTGAGACGTTGATTCTTATTCTAAGGTATACAGCGGATGATTGCGTGTACACGAAAACTATTATTTTGTGGGTTTTCTGCCATTAATAAATGGCAGAAAACCCACAAAATAATAGTTTAAAATTAAAACACAAACAAAGTTGTTGTGTTTTGTTTTACAAAGAAAGCCGTTTTTATAACTCCAATAAACGTATACCAACAGGTTAAATGCGGCACAATGTATAGATGTATTAATTGACTGAACATAGTCTAAACTTTTACATACGAATATAAATAATTGTTATGAATAATTATCATAAGTGAAGTTGATTGAAAATTATTTGATTAAAAATAAAATATAGTATAAACTGTAAAATGTAAAATAAAAACCTATAAATATCATTAAGGTATTTTGACACATTCAAGCATTTAAAGATAACATGATAACATTATTAGATAACAAACAATAACAACGTATGGAGGTGGGGGTACGGAAGTAGGATTATCTCACGAGGGGTATTTATATCTTAAAAACACAAGCAAGGGGTACAGTAGTGGAGCAATTTGGGATAATTGCTGTTCAAAGAAAAAACTGTAAAGCCAATAAAACAGAATTTATACAGGTATGGTAATTGTTGATATGGGCATCAATGTTTGAGGGGACATTTTAAGTTATTGAATGTAGTTTTATACTGTATTTTCCTTCAGGACACATACTCTAATTTAGAACCAAGACTAAAAGTATATTTCTTTTACAAAGCAATTGTTGCAAAGATATTTATGTGACTTACGATATAGATCTATATAGATTTATCGGAATTTAAGATAAAAAAAAAACACATATTTTTGTAAAAGTTTTTCTTCACTTATATTATGAAATTTTCATATTTAATTTCTTATTTACGAGAGACTGAATGTCTGAACAAATGGATTTCATGGATAGGTGATTTAATTTAAATATTATACTTTAGTTATCGGAAGAATTTCCGTGTTGAAAGAAACATTGCTTGTTTACACTTTTTGCCAATTGTCGTGAATGTATACTTTAAACGTATGACTTAAATGATGGCAGTTTACTATATTTGAAGTATTTTTTGAGAACAAAGTTTTATCTAAGTCATACTTTATCGTATCGATTGGTGTATCCTTTTGACTATTCGCTGAAAAATTGCATATTTAACCAAACTATTCATTAGAGAACTTATATCGAACGATCAGATATCGCACATAAAAAAAAGCATGCACATTATTTGATATTATATACAGTATGCTTAAAATGTTTTGGTTCATTTGGGTTCTCTCACTAAAACTGTCTCCTTCTGAAAAATGTATTTTATTAACGTAATTTTGAATTCATGATTTTATGATTTGTTGAATGATAAAATGATAACTACATAATATTTTGATTGATTTTAACACGGGTTTTCACAAAAACAAGTACGGTATTTGCATTAGGCTCTTGCTACATCATAAGTATCATAGACATTTTCGAAAGGAATTAATACCCTGTAATTTATTTTTATTAATGATTGTTGAAATCAGAACTGATTTTAATCTCTCTGCAAAATATTGTTGTACATGTCCTGAGGTAAACTTTGACTTATGAGTTTTTCGATTAATGTTTGTAACTAACGAAAGACAAAAATAAAACAATGAAGGCTTAAAACCCATTATAATATAACATGAATACACTATTAAATTTTTAATATCTAAATAAAAGCATATTTTTGTGATGATTTTTTTCTCCCACCCTGTATTATAACATCTTTACTTTTTTCTTTACTTTACATTTTTTTACTTTACGTTTGTAAGAAAAAGCAAAGGTATTTTACTTTCGTCAGATATTGAAAGATTCGCTGTGTGTTCAGATTTTGGATTCATTTAACTAAATAAACATAAAGAGGCGCAATACATTTTCTCAAATCATACGTTATAAATTAATAAAGTATAATTTATTCATGAAGCAATTATTTCTGATATGCATTAATGTACCTAGTTAATAATTGTAATTTGTTCAAAATAAAACAGAATATACAATTTCATATTATTTAATTTTAAAATATGTATTTCCCATTGTGTAATATTTTTCATCTGTATTTAATCTGCAAGATGAACTTTGGAACAGACAATTATCTAAACTTTTATTTATTTTTTATTTTTTTGAAAACGTGCTATATAGCTATAATGTCATGAATTATGTAGATAATTAAAAGTGCGGAAAATACATATTTAAATAATATATATTTTTCAGATATCAGAAGTAAAGGAAAATCAAACATGTTTAATTTTATTAGATAATACAAAAGAATATCAGTCAAATTTTTATTTATATCCCTGAAGAAATTTACGAATGCAACATATATTTTCATAAATGTGTTATGATTCAGTGAAGTATGTTTTATTCATGAAGAAAATCACCTCGCTAAAGATGCAAAATTTCCCGAGTTGATTATCGAAAGTTTCACGAATAAATATGAAATATACAATTTTTCGACATTAGTTCTTTTCCCATGATACAGATATTTTATATGTAGTTTTATTTTGAAAATAGTTCAATTTATCGTTCAACGGACGATGTATTATAAAAATAAAAATATTTTTATTAAATAAATAATACAGAATTTCAATTGCAGCTGTTAAAGATTTTGCTATAAATCGCTTTATATATGTACAAGTATATTTTCTTAAACCTTACATGATTTCAAATGTGTTGCAAATGATTTCTGTATAATTTTCACAAAAAACTTATATCATCTTTTAAATGTCATTTTATTTTTTGTGGCAATTATTTAAATTATACTTACGTTCAAACATAAACAATAACTAAATAACTACAAACAAAAATCAATCTATTTATTGGAAATCTAAAAAAAATATATAAAACACTGCTTACTAAAATTCCAACTAACAAACGCAATCAATATATTTTGCCATTTTTAGGGTTCCGTACTTAAAAAGAAAAAACAGAACCATTTTATAAAAATTCCACTCACCGCGAAGTCCACTTGATATACTAAGAAGGGTATCGATCCAACAAGGTTCTACAAATAAATTAAGAATCCTGTAAAAGGATAGCAAATAATTTTGCTTCAAAACAAACATTAGATATCATACATTTCCTAAAATTTTACCCTTTGTTGGATATATAATGATGGCGTAAATTGTTATGTTTTGAAACATTACCTATCGTTTTAAGAAATTCAGCGTGAAAAGTAATTGTTTATTTTATATTTTTGTAAGACATTTTCTTATATAAATAAGAATTAAAAATCCAATAGACGAAAGTGAAAAATGCATACAGGGCATAAAATATCTCAAATTAAAAAATAATTTTCCAATTCCTGTACACATATTATTAAAAAATGAATTTGAAAGAAAATTACGATTTTTTAATTATGCCAGAATTTTATTTATGTCTAGTTGTGGGACAAGTGGTCTCTTCTTAAATCTTAATATAAAATTCTAGTTGTTAATCAGTAAAATTGTATCATTTAACTCTTAACATAGTTTAACGAAAGTTCATAAAATAATTCTATAGCTTTCGCTGTAATACAAATATTGAAATATCTCTTTTAGCTACTGTTACATTTAACAATATTCATAAATTTGTCATAATGCATTTGTCAATATTCGTACTAAAAAAATCACAGTATTTTTTATATATAAAAAATAAATATAAATAAGCAATTTTTAATTCAGTTACATCATATAAACCAAAACAATAATTAATTACGAAATAATTTTCAAAATTCCTTTAGATTGCTTAAATTTCTCAAGTAAAATTTAATTAATTTAATTTAAATCTAATTCTTGAATTTGAGAATGCGATTTTACATTTCACTTCACGTTCTTCTCAAAGGTAAACATTCATTTTGGCATATATTAACCAATTATAAATGATGATTTCCCAAAAGTGATGTTGAGAAAATGGTAACAAATTGCCTGTAGGTAAATGTCATTCAAAATCTTAAAAATACAGAAGAATTCACCAGAACGTTTGGTTGAGCTTCAAGACTTTTAAATTATTATAGTCCCGTTAGTAAATATTTTGTAACAGCGTTTACATATTTAAACGGGGTATTTCTAACAGCATCAGCGTAATATTAATTATTATATTTTTCATGTGCTATTAAATAATTATGTATGTTTTAGGTTAGAATAAAAATAAAAACTAATATGAATGAAAGTAAAAATTGACATTTACAAGGTTGTACGTAGTGCGTATTCTTAATGTATACGTAATGGAATTTATAATATTTAATTAACAATATTAAGCATTATATTTGAGGTTAATTAATGTCTTTCATTAGAGTTTGCTTAAATAAAAATTCGTAGTACGAGAATTCGTTTCATTTAAAATCTTATTTTTCGCTTTCAGCTGTTAAACTATAATGAATTACTGAAGTCGAGTTTCTCTAATTATGGAAATTGGAAAGTGGACATTCATTGAAATTAGTATTGCTAATGTAATGACAAGCTTTTATAAAGATATTTTTCAAATACTTCTTACACACGTGATATTATGAAAGATAATCCCTTTTATATTTCTGAAATATTTTACTCCTAACATTAGAATTTACAATACAAAAGCTAATGTACAGTAAAAGCGTTTATTTTCTATAAAATAATTTACTCTATTAAGCTGTACAAAAGATACTAATGATAGAGAATAAAATGTAATTAACACATTGACTTTAACTTATGTTTCTGAATGGCAACAGTGTTCATTTGTTTATATCGCTAATCTGTTGCTGGTTAATACGTTACTGGTAGCTGCTTATGTTTAATTTAGAACTTAAAACATTACAATTGTTTATTTTTTGAAGGTTTTAGAGAAAATGAAGAAGAAAATATGTGATACAATGTAGATTAAATAAGACAATTGTTCGATTTATAATACGGAATCAGAATGCTTAAGCCTAACATGGCCGCGATATGTTTTTTTTTCTTTTTCGAGGATGGCAGCATCCCGGAGCACCCTCCGTTCAAATGTTGATATATATATATATATATATATATATATATATATATATATATATATATATATTACAAAATATAATCTTTTCCGCAATCTGTTAAATTATACTATAAAAATTTTCCACTTAGTAATGTTCCGTATATAACCCAGTCTTATTAAAACAATTGTTATTCTTAAAATAGTCCTTTACTATCCATATGTAAAGCAATTTTATCCCAATTCACTTAATAATATTTATTCGAAAGTTTTTAGATCTAAAAATGGCGATAGCTACTTATGTTTAATCTTTAAAAAGAACATCTTTATTTTTAAAAGATTATTAAAATTCATTATTATTATTCCCGTGTTGTCAAATTGCTATAACTACTTTATTTAACACATTGACGGACAGAAGGAACAAGTGAAGCTCGAAAATTGGCACTGGGCTTCTACTTGTGCGCCGGTAAATGCACATTTGTGCTGCTATAGCCGTCATACCACATAGTGAACTTCGTTTTGACGGCTATAGCCGCAAGTGTCCGTCAATGTGCCAATCATCTTAATATTCAAGGATTCAAATCATGCTAATGACAATTTTGTCAATAATTGGACTGGCACTCAAAATTTTATAAAGACATCATTAGTAGGTAAATTTATGAGGCAATATTAAAGATATCAAACCTTAAAAGAAAATAATATTAAATAAGATATTTTAAACTTCAGCATCCTTTTTCACAACTGTATAATTAAGAATTATTTTATAAATAATTGAATTCGAAAATTAAAAATTCAAAGTTCTCTATAATTTTTTTTTTTGAATTGTTTGTTCCTGAATATTTCATATTTTAATCAAATTTATTTGAAATATTTGATAAATTAATTTTATGTATAATTAAGGAGTTTAATTTGCAATTTTTTTTGTTGAAGTATTTTATAACGATAATAATAACACTCTAATTCATGCAGTATATTTCATTACCATTTTTTTGCATATTTCAGTTGATGTAATTCTTTTAAATTTTGTGTATGTTGAAGTATTAAAAAAACTTTCAGAAGCAAAAAAAGCTTATACAGCTACATCTGTGAATTAATGTTGTGTTTTTTGACATATTGTCGCTACCATGTCAAACTATCGAATGTGAAAAAAATTAATTTTCATTACCTTTGTAAATGAGCCGATTGTCACCACTAAATTTTAATAGCGTTCCAGGATTGCTACATCACCAGGGTTGCATCTTTGGCCTCCTTTTCCGTTCAGAAATTTTAAATCCATACCAGAAATTTAAAATAGAAATTTTTGCTTTATATAATGACATATTTCGTGATTACTTAAAGTAAAAAAATTTCTGTCAAAATTTCCGGAAGGAATTCGGCATCTCTGACCAGACTGATAACCCTGTTCTTCACAGAAATTTTATTAGTGTTTTTATTAGCCGAATAATTCTAATAAAATTTAGTGGTGACAATCGGCCCATTTTTAAAAGTAATGAAACATGCATTTTTTCATATTCGATAGTTAGACATGGTAGCGATGATATATGAATTATTTCTATTGATAAATTTGGCATTGAACGAGTTGAGGAGCATATACAGAAAACTAAAAACATTATCTGCGTAGTGCTTGATTTGATTCAGAAGTCGTGTTTATAATATTTGTAGAATATAAAATATTTTTTATTTACTATTCGTTTTCTCCTGGTTAAATATAAATTGTTTTTTTCTTCAAAAGAGCATAACATTTTGAATATGCTCTATTTCGCTGTTACACACTGCTATGCTTTTGTCAATAATAAAGGATCAAAACATACTTTCAATACAAATCGAATTAATTACACAAATACAGAATGAACTAAATATAGAACGAATGAATATATAAAAGCAAATTTTGTTGTGCTAGTAGTTGCTAGTGTTTATAGCATGATTCCTTAGTATATAGGTATCAAAAGTTACAATGACCAATGGAAGAAAAAATAATTTCCAGTATAATTTCTTATAGTATTATTCAGCAGTATTTAATAAAGCGATAGAAAAATGATAAATTTTGATGATGTAGTAAATCTTTTGAAACTTCGAAAAAGTTTCTTTCATTGCATACCAAATAAATGAATCCAAATTATGAAGTGAAAGAACAGCTGATTGGACTTAATACATATTTATGTATCTTGTCAAGCAACTTGGCATAAGAAATAAAAGCTGTCAGTGTGTAATGTTTTCAGCCATATCTCTTGTTGATCTTTTCCGAAAATAAATCATCTTTTATTAATCTACTGTTTCAAAAGACTTTCGCATTATGAGTAACAAATGACAATATTTATATCAATTTAGTATTTCATGCGAATGACCTTTGTCATATCACGAACTGAATCATAATTAAGTATTTATCGATGAAATGAATCACTGAAAAATAGATTTTAACTTCAAACGTTTAAAATATTGAAGCTAAAAATACTTAATCTAAAAATACCGAATAAAGAAGATATGAAAATTATAAATATTAATATAAATTTTCTATAAATTTCTTAAAGTGAATAATTACATTTTCAACAAAAGTAATATGCAAAAAAAGAAAAAAAATCACCAGTTTTAACTTTTTTTTTTATTATTTTTTTTTCTGTCGTGAACATATCCAAGAGTTCAAACTAGTATAAATGGCGTTTTTTAAGGGAAATTTTATTTGTAGGCAGATTTGTTATAAATCAATCATAGTAGAAAATAACCCTGATTTAATTTGAGATAGTCAAAATCGTACTATACAGAGGTATTAAATGACTTCATGACTAATTTATTCATTCATATTACATGAGGTATGTTCAATAAACGACCACATTATGCAATTAAATTTTGTCGAATGAGCGGGAATTGTTTAAGTAAAAACTATCATATGTAACTAACTCATGTTAAAGAGGATTTTCATATGGGTTAAAATAAGAATCCTATTTTTAAAATAAAAATGTCCGTGTTTTACATTTCTGAGTACAGATTTTCAATTATTGAAATATAATATTCGTAATGAATGCAAACGTACATAAATAAAGAAATTTTATTTTATATGATAAGGAATAATGGTTCAAGCTTTTATCTTGAAAGTAAATGTTTTTAAAATATATGCATTTTTACTTTAATATGCATCTTTAAATCAACACATTTGAAAAATGACATTATTCAGCGAAAGGTATGTATTGTTTATTTTCTTTCACTTATTGTGAAAGATCAAATGTACACATTGATCTTTTACTAAACCTTCTGATTTTTCTGTCCCTATTTTAAATAAAAATATATTTGAAACAATGGAATATTTTCGTCATAACAACGAAAAAAATATATAATTAAAAATATACAGAAAATTAATGTCTTAGTTCCTACAAAAGCCTTCACAATATTCTTTTTATTGAAAAATATTTTTAAAGATTTGGAAATACATTATTCGACGATCACAGCAGCCTTATGAACTTGAAATGATATTTAAATACATATAACATATTTATCCTGAATTCTGAAATCTGAATTTTGCTTCTCTGGGAAAAATGTTAGTCATCACTACGTTACAGAATGCGAACTTCCGATAATTTATTGACATCTTAACAGCAAAATATAATATAAATATTTTCTATTTTCCTGCAGAGATTAAAAAATAATGTATCAATCTAAAATGATACAGCTTTGGTATTGATATAAAGGTTATGGCCATTATCTCATAAACCGTTGATTATAGAAATAAATTACTAATTATAAAAAGTATACAAATTATCTATTGCTTTTATATTTGACAGTTATTTTATAAGTGGATACTTCACATTATACATTAACTGTACTTATTAAAGTACGAAATTAAAAATTTTATACGGTATCTGGTTGCTATAAGTTATATTTAGAAAAAACAATTCTCTATTTTCTGGCAACTGAAACAGTCTAAAGTATTATATTGAAAAGTATGTAGATGTACCACAAAAAGTTACCGAAGTATGACATTTTATGAAATTTGACCCTCTGTGGCATTAAAAATGAAAAGATTCTATTTTAGTCCTGAAAAGTGCCAAAACGTTGTTAACCCGTGAGTAAATAACTCCTAAGTTTTGGTCATAGAAGAGTAGAGTTAAATTTGTATAATGCACCAAGGTCTTATAAATTATAGTAAAAAGAAATTCTGCAGTAAGTAAAATAGTAACAATTCCATTCTTCCAACACTATCTAAATGTGTCATGGTATGACATTTTGAATGTTTTAAATTTTCCGGGTTTTCTTGTCCTAAAATACGAGAATGGTTTTTCTACATATAGAAACAAGAACTATAAAACATTTCGTAACATTAAAAAAATTATTATTTTGACACAAATATATTTTGATATGATAAAGGACAGCATTTGAAACATTTTTGCTCTCCAAAAACATATAAAGTGAACGGTTTAAGAATCAGCTATTAGATATTTGTAAGTATATTTTTATATGTATATATTTATATATTATATATATTAAATAATTATTAAAACATTGTTTTAGATTTGACTATACCTAATTATTTCGTTTTTTATGAAAATTTAAAATTTATTTTATTCTGCTCATAATGCACCATTACAACCGATATTAAAATTTTTCATAATTATAATTAAATAAGATTATTCTTATGAAAGAATTTTATCTAAACAAAATAGAAATCGGTATTAATTAATTAACGATATAATAAACCGAAAACATTCTAATAAATGTATATGTTGATTTTATGCATCGTAAAAGAACATTGAAATTTAATGAAAGAAAACCTTTTTTTTTACACATAAGAAATAATGAATATTTTAATTAAGAAACCGTTATTTAAAGTTTTTCACGAAATGGTAAGAAAGTAAAATACATAAACTATCATTCAAAATAATTATGTCTGTTCAAAATAAGTATTTTAAAAACAATTTTAAGAAAGATTTCATAGCTAAATCACAGTAACATTTATGCTACGAATTTATTCAAAGATAAAAATTGTTTCTGGGAAAGGAAGTGAAATATTTACTATGTATATTATAAATTCCAAAATAATTCTAGCAAATGACATATTACTTTAATGAATTTTACTACGTAATAAATACATATAAAATTAATACATTGTTTAACAATCTAATAAACGACAAATATTCTAATAAATTTAATTACGGTTTTACATGCATAATAAAATAACAGTAATTTTTAATTTTACAAAACGCTATGTGCAATAAATAGAAAAGTTTTATATAAAGACGAAATAATAAACATTTTAATTATGAAACATTCATTTAAAGTTATTAAAAGAATAAAAAGCAAATAAAGTACATAAAATCCAATTCAAAATTTTTAGTTATACTCAATGTAAAGCTTTCATACACAATTTAAAGAAAAGCAGGATAGCTAAATAACAATTACATTTATGCTACGAACGTATCCAAAGAGTTAAATCGTTTTTGTGAAAGGAGTAAAAATATTTATTAGTATATAATACTTATTATGTCAAAAATAAATTCTATAAATCATTCGAGCCAATGACATGTTACTTTTATTGAATTTACTTACTAATAAATACATATAAATTTAAATGTTGACATTAAATATTGACTTATTACTTTGAAATCAGAGATACGTTATTTATATATTTGCTGGTAACAGTTTTATAAGGAATATAACATAATGTTAATAGGTTTGTCAGATTCAATAGAGAAATTGACACTTTTATACTTTCTGGATTGTACACTTGTTAGGAATGTTGGTTAATAACGAAGTATTGTTGGTACAAGTTTCCGTGTCAGTTATATATGTTCCACTATAAACGATGATACCAGTTTGTTTCTCACATGCAACAATATAACCGTGGAGATCAAAATCAAGCTAAAGTATATTTTGTTTAAATAAAACCAGTCTATTAAGTGATAAAATATTTTAAACATTCATAACATTTAGCAGAACAAATTTCATTAATATAATAAATTAATTGTATAAACATGCCCTTGTACGGTAAATGTATTTTTTTTAAATGACATATTAGAAATATTACTCGTATGTTTTATAATTAAATACTTCCTTTATAACGTTTCCAATTGATGCGTTCATAAAGAGACTACTGGTTGTTATTTTTATATATTGACATGAGTGTCCGTTTTACTCAACTCAATTATTTTGGAAAAAAACAGAATATAAAGTTTGTACGAAGGTAAGTCAAAAAAAGGTAGTTATAAATTTTAATATACAGGAAACTAACGTTAACACCATTTTGCAATATAGTCCCCTTGCTTTTCAACGCACTTGGCCCATCGTTGCACAAGCTTCCTGATGCCCTCAGTAAAGAAGGTTTTCGGATGAATAGCGAGCCCCGCATGTACCGCGTCCTTCAGTTCTTGGTCCGAGGTGAATCGCTCTTAATGCCTTTTTGAGAGGAATTGATCAATAGACACTCATCTGTCTAACAGAACCATCTCACGTGCACGTTCAATGTTATCATCATTTGTGGCCGTACATGGTCGTCCGGCTCCTTCCTCATGAGAAAGGCTTGTGTGACAATTTTTGATTTTCTCAATCCATTCGTAGACACTCCGTTGCGGCAAGACACTGTTCCCGCATTGTGCCGAAAGTCTTCGATGAATTGCGGCCCCTGGTACACCTTCCGACAACAACAACTGGATCACTGCTCATTGCACTTCTTCGGTGCAAACTCTAATGGAGCGGCCATGATCTACCTACAACAAAAGGAAGACAAATGGAGGAAATGCAATCAAACTTACATAGCATGACCACAACAGAATAACGATAAAAGTAATGGAAACATTGGTCAGTATAAACAATGTAAGAAGAGTTATGTCAAAATTGCGGATAATTTTGATGAAATGTGGAAATTTGCCGTAATTCTTTGGAAATATGTTTTAAAGAGTTACAGTTATAACTACGCAAACAAAATCGTTATGATTAATTGTAATAGAATCGTAGGAGGTCTTAGTATACGTCGAAATAGTATGGTAAGAGGAGAAATAAATAAAAAGTTAAAGCTTACATTAGTATACGGTTAAATAAAATGTATGATCATCTGTATAGTGATATTTAAGAAGCATGTAAGATATTTTATCTAATGAGGTAGTTTGAAAATTCTAATGAAATGTACCAACGTACAAGTTTTCGCAATAAATGCAGAAAAGTCGTTTAGTAATAGATTTAAAACTGAAACATACAAAAGAATACATCTAGAATGTAGTAGAATTTAGAAAAAATCAAAAGTGAATTAGTAAGTAGATAAATGTAGTGTGAAAGGTAAGATTTGAACACGACTTGATAGAGTTTATGAGACACTGGCAAAAGACATTTGCAGCGAAGAAGGCTGTGAAAGTGCATTTTAAGAAGGAAATGCTTTTTGTCTGTCCAATACTATTTCTAAACGAATAATTTTCTTACATTCAGAATTTTTAATCATTCATTCATTTAACACAAACCTCAATAGCGGTAAAAAGGATGAACACTTTAATGTAAATCGAGTACTTTTCGCTAAATCATTTCTTTTAGGTAGCTTTCAATACAAAAAGCTACCTATTCCATCTTTTCGGAGGAAGGCAACTGCAGAAAAGTTTGGGTATATTTGCACCGATCATGACCCCCAGACCCTCAAACCACCCTCCGTTCAAATGTTGATTAATATATATATATATATATGACATTTGTTATGCTATAACTCTCGTATTTATGAATCAATATGACAGTGACTGATACTGTAGACAGGTCATACTAAGGTCTCGACCGAGTTCATTGACCAGCTACATGCGGCATCTAGTTTAAAAATATCGGCCAGTTAAAAAAAATCAATGTTTTAAAAATTCCAAAAGATGAACAAAAACATTATAAATTGAAAAATATGTTTCCGTTAAGTGTTATACTGTGATACAAGCATTTTGGATTTGTTTTATTTTGTTTTGTTTTTGCTGTATCTTAAAAAATGGCTGAGATATGGTAGTTCGAAATTCTAGGGAGGCTGACATTTTGAAACAACCTGATATTTGTTTTGCTGTAACAATCGTATTTATGAACCGATATGAATGTTACTGATCATGTATACAGGACATACCAAGGTCTCGACCGAGTTCTTTGGCCAGCTTCATGCGCCATCTTGTTTCAAAATGGCTGACAGTTAAAAAAATTTAAATTTATAAAATTTCAAAAAGATGTATTATAAAATTATAACCTGGAAAAGTTATTTCCGTTAAGTGTTAGATCATAATACAAGGAGTCCGGAGCATTTTTTGCTTTGGCTTTATCTTAAAAAAATGGCTGAGATATAGCTGTTTGAAATTCTAGGTTGGCTGATATTTTGAAACAATCTGATTTTTGTTATACTGTAACTCTCATGCTGAAATAAACATTGAAATTCAGTATTAACGAAAACCGTGATTAATTCTTCTATAATCCGGTTCCAAATATTTTAGCTTCGGATGTTTGAGTAAAAAGAGTTTAATTTTTAAAAAATGGAATATGAAAGCTACATTTTCCTCCCGGTACAGGCATGAACCGGGCAGGCCGGAAGGACTTTTCCTTTTCTTTTCTTTTTCTGTTTCTTTTATCTTTCCTTATTTTTTTCAGTACTTAAATTTTCGATTCTAATATTTACATAAATCACATTTAACAATCTTTCCTGTTTTCAATTTTAACATATTTTACTTGTGGAAATTTATGTAACCCGTAAGAAATTTTCAGATTTATTGTTCACAATTTACCATTTTCAATAAAAAAAATGCATTATGCTGATACCTGTAACAACCTGATAGATACTACATTGATTATAACAATTTTAATAACTTAGCACTAATTTGTAATTTCTGCAGTTTAATATTTTTGATAGTTCCTACTTAAAGTAATTTTACATTATCCTGTTTTGTACTGGAATAAAATTTGAAAGTGCTGGATAGAACCTAAGATATTGGTATATCCCGCATAACATATTTTCGTTCCCACGTTAAAATAATCAAAACAACGGCAACGATATGGGTGGCCGTGTTTACGAGGGCAGAAAGCAGACAGGCGCCGAAATTGACAGTTCAGCAATGCTGAACAAACAGGGATTTATGACAGACAATCTAGAGGGGTCATAAAATGTGCTAAGATATACATTGAACTGGCGATTCCGGATAACAAGGAGAGGAGTGGTACATAGGAGTCTCTAAGAGGCGGAATATGGCTGGAGCGAATGAGAAACATCGTGATGATCAGATATACGCGGCGACCAGTAAAAGTGATTCGAGAGAGCAGGGAAATTGGCCGCCAACATCAACATTGGATAAAAAAATCCTTAAGAGGAGGTAAATCTTTTACACCCCTCTGAGGGGGAAAAAGAACGAAAACTTCGCTAGAACTCAAAAAAATCACTTCCATCAAAAAAATCCTTAAGAGGAGGACATCCTTTTCAGCAGCTTGCTACCAACATGAAAGTTGGCTTTTCTATATAGGCTGCAGTGCTATGTAGGCAACAGCCTACAAATATAATTAAGTCATTCACACCTTTTTTTAATATGTGCCCATGGAAGCAAGAACTACTGGTGAACTACTCTATGACTGCTATTCTCTTGAGAGGTACAGGTAGATATTATTCACCCAGATACTGTGTAAATATTTTTAAATTAATTAATTAATGTTAAGAAGATTATGTTTCTCTTGCCATCCCCAGGATCAAGGATGTATGTAAATGTTAAATTATTATCACAAACTTATTAATCACATACTTAAATTTAAATAATCAAAATAAGAACTTAATAACTTAACTGGTTAATATATTGTATTGTTAAAATGAAGTCTGGTGAATATAATGTGCAGGGCTTTACAAATTTGAAAAAATCTGGTAGCCAGGTATAAATTCTAGTCGCCAGTAAACAAAATTAACACCCCCCCCTCCCCGTTATTGATTTTTAAAAAGTACAAAAGTTTGCTTAGGAATTAAGTCAGAAAAAATAATAACAAACATAGTTTAGAATTATTAGTTACATAGTTTATAATAGTGCATAATAACTAAGTTTTCTAAGGAAACTTATCAAAGTTATATATTTGTAAAAAAATAATAATAAAGGAAATATTGTAAACTCTGAATTAACCGACATGTTCGGGAAATGCTGATTGCCGTATGCTTCAAATGTTCAAATAGTTGAGTGCTACAAAATCTATATTGGATGAGAGGTCATCTATAAAATAGTGACGCCGGAAAACGATTTTATGCCTATTTAGCCTATCAAAATAAAAAAGTCAAATAATTCTGATTATTTCAAAATTTGCATTTAATGACATTTGCCAAATTAAAAATAAGTTAATTTTTTCTGTTGTTGTTTGTTTGTTTGTGTGTGTGTGTGTGAATATAATTTCAAATTTATTTCTTAATATTTTGTAACTTTGCAGCATCTATAATGAGATATCTTACAAGAAATTTAATTAAACGTTGTGATGTTCGCAAACTCGAGGGCTATTAACGCGTAATATTACGAGTTATTACGTAAACGTTTGTTTTCGTAGCTAAAAAGGAAAGAAAAAAATATTTTTTCCCGCGCTGGATTAAATTGAAATCAACAGCCGGCTGAGGTTTATTTTGATCCAACGATCTACGATAAGAATTAAAAAAAAAAAAAAAAAAAGAAAAGAAAAAACTTTTTGAAGTGCAATCAATGATTTTTTATTTCCATTTACTGCAGATAATAATCCAAACAATGTAATTATAAAATACTATTGAGAAACAACTCTGAAACAGACACTTGTCGCCAAGACAGAGTGACGGCAATGTCCAACGCGTGTGGTGCAAACAGACGCGAGGCGCCAAGCATTTTAAGCCAGGAAAAAATATTTAAAAAAATAATACATATTTTTATTAAAATGAATTATTCTTGAAATTTTAATTAAGTTTTATAGATTTACTTCGAATGAATTACTTATAATCACTTATATGTTATTATTCTTTTAAAATGAATGTAATAGATTAAAAGTTTTAATTCTGAACACAAAAATCTGATCTGAAACATACAAAAAAGTAAGCACTTTTTATCATTGCATCCAATTTTTAGAAGCCACATAAGACTATTTGTTATTTAACCCCCCTCCCCCCCCTCTCCTCACATTCTAATCACATGACTAGCCGACTAGAGCGGAAAAGGATGGCGTTTTATGTGCATGAAATGGAAAATGCCTTTTTAACTTCGCTTTAGAGAAAATATCGTTTGTGCTCATTTTTTAGTTCAATTTTTGTAAAAAATAAATAAATAAATGAAACAAAAAAAGTCAGACTAAAAAAGTTTGTCGCCAGATAAAAAAAGTTGGTCGCCAGTGGCGACCTGGCGACAGCATTTTTCAAGCCCTGATAATGTGTATTACCTTTTTGTATAATTATTTTACTCTTTGTTTTTTTCATGTTTTATATCTATCTTCTGTAAATAAAACCTTTTTTATTTTACCCTTAATTTAGACTTCAGCATTTATTTAGTGTATAGTGTGATGTTTAATCTAGAGTAATATATATGTTGGTTTGAACTACTACTTTAAGCAAGATTTTACAGCGGGCTTGAGGGTCAACCTTAAGGATAAGTTTCTTCAAAAATAACACAACGCCGTACACCTTTTCATTTAATACAAAAAAAAAGCTATCCCAGGTTGCACGATCACAATTTCCCCTCAAATTGCCGCTAAGATAATTGGTGTATCTCTGACAGGAGGAGTTAAGTATTATGGGTCTGAGTAACGCCCTGCAAGTTTTATATATATGTTTTAAATCTCTCCAACAGAAAGAAAAAGTAATCGATTGTACAACTTTATTAAAACATTAACTTTACTTCATTACGCATACTAGAACATTTTTCTGTTCAGTCATTATGACCCGTCAATCATTACAAATATGTGTAAGTTTAACTTTCAAAACTTTACAAATTAACTTATTTATAGAGTTTTATGGTGCAAGTAAAACACTATTTCGAATCTATGTTTTATTTGTTACCTTGGAACTAATTTTGTAACTAAAATAAATTATGTTTTGAGCTAAAGTTATTATTTCATATTAATAACATTTCATATACATAACGTGACTGCAATCCTAAATTAGACAATCTAGGTTTGCCATAATGAATAACAAAATGAGTAATGTCTTGTAGGATGAGTGTCTCGTATTTTCTTGTTATCATAAAGTTATATCAAGTTATATGTTTCATTTCAAATGTTTAAATATTGTTTAAGTAAATACCTTTCTCTCATTTTAAACTTAATATAGTATTTGCCTAATTATACAAAACTCCCCAGTAATATAGGTATTTTTTAAAGTAAAGTGAATTTGTGACATTATCATTCATCAAAATGAAGACATTTTCATACAAAGTGGTTTGTTAAATTTTGAATTATAGCATTTAATTTTATATTGATAGCGTTTCTTCTTTAAATGAAATTTGATAAGCTTACACTTTTCAGGATTGGATACTGTAAGCTCCATCATGAAACATTTTTGAAAGATTTTAATGATTTAACTTTCAGAATACTGCGAAATTTTATGGGAATATTTACATTGTAAGATAATTACAGTATAATAGAAAAATCAACTTAGCAATAAACAGAATAAATAATGAATAAATAATAAAATTAAATGTATACTATCCAAAATGGCTCTGGCACTATTTTGAAAAACACGCCATACACATTCTTAGAAATATATAACGTTTTCAAAGATGTATATACTTTTGCCTCTTTAATGAGACTAGCGGAGTTTGAAAAAAATAAAAAAGAAGTTACAAACCCCATCCTATAAATTTAATGCAGTGCAATCATCCTACAGATTGATTAAATCTGAAAACGTTACTTCATAAGGTCTGACATAACACATAGTCTAACATAAAGTATTACATTTTATAATAAATATAAATATATAGACAGGAGAACAATTATTATACGTAATAAAGTGTTAAGAAAGTTATCGGTTAAACAAAACTTCTTAACCACAATAAAGGCATTTGAAATAACACACCTCTGGTTAAACATCATTAAAAAATAAAAATACTGATAAACATATGCCATGGTTTTCTGTATTTAATTGATTGTTTAAAACATATTGTGATCCTCAGCATTTTACAGAGATAAATTGTCTTTTAATATAGGTAAAATTACTCCAAACAGACAAATTAATAAAAAATGAAATTAGGGATCTAAAAAACCCCATAAAAGATTGAGTTATTATTAAAAATCCCAAAATGTTCTTAAACATTTAAAAATAACTTTCTATTAGGAATCGTGAAAACGTAAAGATAATATTTAAATGCATATACCTAAAAGTTTAAACAGTTTGCAAAAGTGTTTTCTTTCCGAAGTTTGTTTTTAAAAGTCAGATTCTTCGTTTTTGTAATGGTTTTCTTCATAAAAAATAGTAATTGTTGGAAAACTAGTTTAAAGAAAAATATGAAATAATTGAAAATACTTTAAATAATGAGAAAATACTTATCTGAAATGTCTGAAAGTTTTCAGTTGGAAAGTAAAATATTTAGTTTTTTTTAATTACGTAAGACAATTTAACAGTTTGAATTTAATTTGTTTATGTACATTGTACAAATTTGATATCTTAATTTAATGATATGTATAATTTAAATTAAATTCAAAAACATTTTTTAACAAAAAAAAAGTTATTTCACCAAATTAATGTGTGATACACTATAATGCATTTCTGTAAATCAGTCGCCACAAAAAACTTTTTGAGTTTTATAAATTCGCCTTTAAATCTCGAAGGTGTCTTCGTTTCTGTGGTCTCTAAAGGTAAAGAGCATTTATCGGAATCGTAGATTACACGTGGGAGATTACCGTATATTTTCGTTCGCAGATGTATTATATTTTACTTTATTAAGAAACATCTGTATTTTCTAAAATGTAAATTTTTAAAGCTTAGAAAAGTAAATCAAAACTTTGTGTATTTGTATCTCCCATCATATTATTATTAAAAAAATAAAACCTAAATCCTGTAAAATACTTTCCGAATCATTGAAAAGATTATAAGACCCTCTAAACAGACACTCAAAGAGGTGAATAATAGACTATGGATATTATCTATGGATTTTACTACAACAATTTTGGGTTTAAATTTTTTATTGAAAATTTTAAGTACAAAATGTTAATGTTTTCCTTAGAATAACCCAAAAGATAATAATATTTTTGTATCAATGAAAGTTCTGATTGACAAGTTTTTCAATATGCTTGCATATTTTAAACATGCTACTGACAGATATATTTAAATTAGCAAGTGAATAGAATTATGACGGAACAAAATACAAATGCGAGAGGATAGGTAATTTTGCATCATGAATCGAAGAAAAAATTAAATTTTCTTGGCGTATATTTCCATGTATTTTGTTTCTTTTATCTGTTTTTGCTGTTCTTTTTATTCCAAGAAAGCCCGTTTTTTTATGTGTTTGCATTTGAATATATATAGTCAAAAGTATCGATTAATATTGGTTGATATATTTCATAGCTTTGTGTGCTTCTCTTTACTTATCAAACTTTAAATTTCTTTCTGTGTAAATTATTAATATATTGTATGTGTTTGTAGAAGTTTATGATTCAAATAAAAATATAAACACAGCTTTTCCTTAGACTGTAATATCTCAGGATGTATCATATCTTATTGTATTTCATTCTATTCGTTTTCACGTGTGAATGAAAACTTTGAAAAAGTTTTCTATAGTTTATAAAAAATTGGTATGCTTCAACATATATTAGAATAAAAAAGAATATTTTGTAAGTAATATTATTAGGTATTGTGTTACGTACTGCGTTAGTTGCTTTTGCGACTAACAAAGTTTAAACATTTCTAAAAGAAAAAGGTGACTGAGAAATGATAATCACATTAGAAAAAAAAAAAAAAAAAAAAAAAAAAAAAAGACTAGACGACTTACAAAGGAACTGAAATTACAGTGCAGGTTATTTAATAACCAGTCCCACAGTGGCGTGGACGATAAAAGCTCGGTTCTCGTAAGATCACCGAAAGCCAAGCAGCATCGACCGCGGTCCGTGCTTGGGAGGGTGCATCGTCTATCCTCTCTCGTCTGCCTCTGCTGTGGGACCGTGTACGTTAATGGGAGCTGGTGCACGTTAAATCTGTCTGTTGCTCCAAAGTCCTCCAAGTTCTACATAAGCGTTACCTCTGGGGGTGCCAATCCAGATGCAGGTTTCTCATCTGGAATTGGTTCAAAATTAGGAGACCTGAGGGGACAGTACAATAGACCTCTGGTCGCGGTGCTCTGGCTTTCGAGCCACTGCCCCCCTCCAGTAATACAGTAATTAATAACTAAGAAGATCCATTAAAGAATTCTGATTTCGTCAATTCAGTTGTTAACACAAGCTTTATAAAACACAGTGTGGCCAACTAAAGTCATGTCCATTAACATTGGAATGGCGAGAACTATACTCATCGACGTGGTTTCTAGGTATAGTAAAGTGGTTATGCGCTACTGATAAAACAGCTTACTGTGCCAATGTTTTATTTTTAATGAGCGGCTTCTAGAGTTTTTAGCTATCTTGAAAACTGTAGAAATTAGAATGTCAATTACAAAGTTGTAGAGCGTCCTCTATTTAGTATAAAATAACGTGTTCCATGAAAGAATAACTTTACCAGAAGCTTTGAAACGCCTATTTTTTGTATCCAACCAAAAGTTTAAATACGCCACTATTTATATGTAGACGTATGACATTATATAGCAGGAACACATTTAATAATAAAACTAACAGATATGAGGAAGGTACAGTTTATTTTATTAAAATAAATGAAGCTGAGTATGGTCAAAGTGTCTACTATCGGCAGAAATGCATAATGGATTCTGCATGTGTTCCGTTGATACGCACACCTAATATATTTAACTTAATTTTCTTAATAAAAAGCTGTATTTTGCTTACATGCTTTAGTTTTACTAATAAATATGCAACTTCCGTATATTACCGCACTGTTGCCAGACATTAGGTGAAATGATGCGATAGAAAAATTTACAGTTCAGGGCTTCTAATACAGTTTTTTGTACATGAAAGGCATCACTTCATACTAAAACAAAGATGCGCTACAACTTTGTAATTGCTTTTTTCGTATATCCTACCGTTTTCGTGATAAGAATGTTCATTCCGCAGCTAGATAACGCTGAAAGCTGTGCTATATGATAAAGCATAATCATTCTACTCTATGACTGTACACTGTAAAAAATGACCGATGTTTGTTATTTTATGAAAATATACTATAACCACAAACGAAAATATAATATTATCTTCTGAGTTATACGAAATTCTAAATAGCATGTTACATTAACTTTTGCATCCCCAGAAACCAATACATTTCCAAAATTTTAAGAATAATTTATAAAAACAAATTATGTTTAGTTGCCCGTATTTTTCAGAAACGTTTCTGAAGGATTTTTATAGTGTATTAATTAGTGTCCTCAGCCTGGAATACCTGTTTTTCGAATGTCATTCATTCTCAAGTACACGTTTCCAGCCGCATAAGTTAATTTATACATGAAAGAGTAAAGATATAATCTTAATTTTAATGTTATTGTTAACGCTGTTAATTTTGCATGTTTGTCTGTTAAATTTTTTTTTGAGCATGAAAATGTTTACTTGAGAATTGATAGCATTCGAAAAACAGGTATTCCAGGCTGAGGACACTAATTAATACACTATAAAAACCATTCGGAAACGTTTCTGAAAAATACGGGCAGCTAAAAATAATTTGTTTTTATAAATAATTCCTTAAATTTTGGAAATGTATTGGTTTCTGGGGATCCAAAAGACAATGGAACACGCTATTCGGAATTTCGGATAACTCAGAAGATTATATTATATTTTCGTTCGTGGTTATAGTATATTTTCATAAAATAAGAAACATTGGTCATTTTTTACAGTGTAGCTGCCCACATGTATGACTATAGCTGATGACATTCTAAAGTTAATGGATGTGGTCAACACACACAGTCCGCACTCTACATACCAATTACTGTATTGTTTTCAATACCAGTCTAATATTGAAAAGAAAATTTGAATAATAGAAAATTCCAAAATGTAATAGCAAATTCACAGAATATTGTACATTTCAATGCTTGATTAGTAATTCGCTGTAATGAGCCCGATGGACAATTTTTTTTAACATTATTTGAGAATTGCTACTGTTGCGTATGTCATTTGAATTTAACTTTTACGTATAAAATAGAACAATTTCCTTTACAAAAATTTTATACGTAAAAATGCTTTTCATTAAATCGACTTAAAAAATTATACTTAAAATAAATTGTGAATTTTTTTTTATTATTCATAAAATGCGTTTTTTAATAATATATTAATTTTTAACAGTATATTTTAACGTAAAAAAATGAATTATTTATAAATATATTATTTAGGTGGTTTATTTCTGCGTAAGTAGGTGTAAGCTAAGAAAGTTTACCTGCTATACGTTTTACTGCATTAAAAAATAATATTCCTATGCAACATTTTTTTCAACACTACGAACAAGCAAATATATCTTTTTCTTTACCCTATTGGTATTTTACAAAAGGAAAAAGATCCGTAGCGAAATTATTACAGTATATTTCAGTACTTGAATTGCTAAAGCAAATAACATATTGTAAAGACAATGTTTCAAGTTATTGTCGTCGTGTAAAATATTACGTGATTTTACCTAATGACTGTGAACTAATAAATGTGTTTGTAAATGACACTTTTCAAACAAAGAAGGTTGACGAACATGTTTATAAGACTTTCGACAACTACTAAAATTTTGAATTAATGAAATCATGTTATAAATTTTACAATATAATGATAACACGATTACATATATGAATGTGATGAAAAGAAAAACAATGCACGAAGCATTTACGTCAGCATATGAACTTTACATGCTATAGCATTTTATAATCGACATTCCTCCCCTTATCTTTCAACGTGTCAGGTATAAAATTTAATAGCATGAGATGAACGCAACAAGAAATGAATTGAAGATAAAAATTAAGTATACAAAACTCATTTCAATTTTAAAATTATGCACTGCAGGTGTGAATATAATTTATAATACCTAAAATAATATATAAATTAATGACAAAGCAGATATTAGCCTTCAGTTAAACAATACTTTTGTTAAGCGATATATTAAAATTTACAATTGTACAGGAACTCAAAACTCAAGGTATTTCTGGTTTGTATGTGTATTTCAATTTCAATTATCCTGCAGGAAAAAAGATATTTTATTTAAGTCCTCTAATGTTTTGTCCTACAAATTCTACTTATTATCTATATTATTAAAAGAAAGTTTTTGTCTGTGTGTCTGTTTGTTTATTTTTTGCTGATGACTAGAGAAATATATAACATGTAAATTACTGTACATTTGTTTCCGGCTGCAAACGGCAATCTGCACTAGATTATTTTTTAACACAATTATTTCAAACTAGCCGCCACTGGCGACCAGTTTGGTCTCCCTTAAATGTATGTTAAACATTGCAACACGTTACATTTATTCATAATTTAATTTTCCCTTAATCCTTCGCCAAATCGGAAAATTCTAATAGACAAATCATGAACTTTTGCGATCATAGTAGCATTTCGCATATTTTTTGGACACAGGTGTCACATACGCACGATTGCGCGATTTTTCCCTCCGCCAATTTGGCGAAAAAAATTTTATGGAAATTTTAGTTTATTTACTTTTATTTTTTATTTTTAGTTCTATAAATTATTTTTGATATGTATATCAATATTTATTTACATCAAACTATCATTTATTTATTTTTATTTCCTTTTTTAATTATGAGTATTTTTGTTAGCCGGGAGCAGATGATAAATCGCCAAATATTGTTCCCATCACCATCATTCATACTACATTAATTTAATTTTAAATTATAAACCTGTCACTCATTTCATTTAAAATACTTAACTTTAATCCAAAATGCTTATATTACATAAATTTAAAATACTTCACACTTTTCCTTTAAATAGAAAATAAATAAATAAATAAGAAATAATATCATAAATCAAAACATTTCAAAATCAAAGTATCGTTTCTAATTTGTACACGCACTAAATAAAAGCTGTATTACCGATTTTAAAAATGCTAAAAATTTGATTCATTAAATATTATTACATGAGTTCAATTTACGTCAAGAAAAGGTCCGGAAGGAAGTTGAGTTATATAGCACATAATTATGGTAAACTTTGATTGTCTCACTGATGCGAATTATTTTTTTGACGCGAGGCAGCGGTCCAAAAATTCATTCGCGGAGAACTTGCTTTGCGAATGATTACCTCCATGACTTAATATTTTAAATTTGTATTGAAAGCTACCTAAAAGTATAAAGCTACCTATTGCAGCCGTTCGGAGGAAAGCAGTTCCGGAAAATTTCGATATATTTTCACCGATCATGACCCCCAGACCCCAAAACCACCCTCCGTTCAAATGTTGATTTATATATATATATATATATACATCTGACCTATGTCATACGATAACGCTCGTATTTATAAATCAATTTTGATGAAACTAATTGTGTATTTTAAGCTCACCAATGTCTCGACCGAGTTCGTTGGCCAGCTTGGTCGGCCATTTTGTTTCAAGATGGCGGCGACTTAAAAATTTAAAACTAAAATAAATATACAAAAAAGTTAAAAATTCAAATTTATTTTTAATTAAGTGTTAGGCCTTGATACGAGGATTCCAGAGCATTTTTTGGTTTACCTCTATCTTAAAAAATGGCTGAGATAGAGCAGTTTGAAATTCTAGGGTGGCTGACATTTTGAAACAAGGCAGCACATTACAAAAATTTTCATTGTTGTAATAATTTTCCCAATCATACGCATAAAACTATATATTCATATCCGTTAGCGCCAAATTCTCGCCAAACTTGGCGATATTTGGCGAAATATCGCCAACTTTGGCGACCAAAGTAAGTCTTCATAAATGAAGCCAAGTTGGCTATTGCTCATTAATTTGGCGAATTTCTCATTCAAATTTAGTATTAACAAATCTTTTGTAAACATTTGCTTTGCATTTTAACTTGCTGTTTTCGTGTAACATTAGCTAAAATTTTAAAACGAAGATATAGGAAAGCTACCTTTTCCTCCCGGTACAGGCCGGAAGGACTTTTTTTCTATTGTTCACGGTATGTTTCATAAAAAATATATATTTACATTTACTGTTAAGTCTTTAAAGAATCCACCAGAAGTTTTTATTTTAGTACCTTCCTCAAATATCATTTTGAGTTTTAAGAAAATTGCTCTTTCGATCATTTTCGGATGTAGAAGGTTGATAATTTTTATTGAATACCTGAATATTGAAAGATAGGGATTAAACGGGAGGATTTTTTTTCGTCGTGTTTAAAAAAGTCATAATTTTAAAACTTATCAGCTAATTGATCGATTTCGATGACATTTTATTCCATTTTCAGGGTTCCATACTTAAAAAGTATAAATGGAACCATTATAAGATCACTCGTGTGTCGGTCATGTCCACCTGTCGCAGGTGTTTTTCTCGTAAACTATGAAACGTAGAAAGAGAACGTGGTTAGAGAGTTGACAGAGCTATAAAGGCTATTGACCCACATATTTCTACATTTTTAGCCATTAACAAATATTTTTTTGAAAATTTTACTGGCTAATTAAGTCACTGGAAAAAAAATTATACTGTGCGGGGTATCGTACGACATATCTCGCAATACGAAATATCGTTCAACATAGTACGAAACACCGCATTTTCTGTTTGATGTTTCAATATTACGTATTATATTTTTTGAGATATGTCCAAAATGTATTGAAAAAATATATCCCCCACGCCTATTTCTGAATCTACTGAAACTAAAATTGTGAAAAAATTAGGGATAGAAGGAGTTTATTTAAGACCTGCAGGAAAAATACAGTGTTCATCCTAAGTCAATCAGCGAGGTAATTGAGGTCGCTCGAGGTACACATCGGAATCATTCAAGAATTGTTGATAACGATTTTGGAAATAATTTATTGATAATTAGCCGAAATATTAATTAAAAACCTATCAATAAAAACGCGACTCCGACGAAGGCGAAGTTGCAAATTTGTGAATTCCTCTGGAAGAGCTCTTCGCACATTTCCAAGTTGAAACTTTGTACAATGCCCTTGCTTTAGGTATTAAAAATGTCATACAGAATATCAATATGTGTTACTAATTAAGCTTTATATATCTCTGAACGTTCATGGTATATCAATCTATACTTTTTTAGTATATACAGTTATATCGAACACTACTTTCTATACTTTTTTTTATAAATCCTTATTATTGTTTTAGCAACGACTTTTTGTATTATTTCTGTTAGTAATTAATAAATTTAGTTTACAGAAAACTTTGGTTTGTCATTTGGTTTTTCATCTTTGTCAGATTTTCATTTTAAAATATAAAAGTATAGAAATTTGAGGATGCACGCGTTTGAAAACAGTGGCTACCCCAACACCAGATACGCTTGGAATAATTTTCGATTACAAAAATAAAATCATATAAATTCGGTATTTTCTTCCAAAAATAGTCCGGTGAGTGGGTAGTAAGTCAGGATGTACGCTATCGAAAGCAGTGGGGCTCCCAACTCTTTGATGTTAGTTTAAAAATATAAATCATACATATTCGATGATGCACGCTGCCGAAGACAGTGCGGCTCTCAACATTAAATCCTTCCCTGAAAAAATGAAAAAAATCTCTATTGATTTTAGGTTAATTTTAAGCTTATTATCACGATTTCTGGCAACGTCGTATGTATCAGCTCATTATACTAAAAAAATATATATACATATGCTACATAGTACTTATATTCTAATAAAAACAATATTAATTTTGTAAAAATATTCTTGTCTGATATTAATTTTAAGTAATCATATTACACTCCTTGGTAAGCTGATTACTGTCAAGATTAATGAAGCGTATAAGTTAGATATAAATGATAACGATATTGCAAAGGGATTATTATATGATTATTATCTTATTAACCGATATATCCATTAAAAATAAAATAAAAGAGAAATCGCCTTAACTTTCTACTCTTAAAATACTTATGGTATCCTGTTTTATCCTATTTTGAAACTTCATACATTTTCTGCTTTAAACATTTGATCCATGTATATTATGTATGGTAATATGCGTTTGCAGCTGTTGATTGTAAATATTTCTTTTTACAAATTTCCTCCTCATATTCTTACTTGTGTCAATTAAGAAAGACTGTGATCTGTGAATTCCTTATCGGAATCTTGGACCGCATACAAGAACTTATTTTAATTGCCATTCTGTGTTATGAATGCATTTGAAACATGGAAAGTGCATTTATTGTAACTATATACTGCATTTGCAGTGTAATTACGCACATACTCAAATGGAGCATTTGCAAGGGTTTAGTAAGATTATGTAAGTGCTCTTATCCAGTGTCTGTAGATTTACTTAAGTAGATACTTGGGTATAACAAGCAATCCTACGAGAATATGTAATTTGTGTACTGCATACACAATCATTAAACTTATATACAGTAACACGAACACTTATATAATTGAAAAGTGGTATAAACCGCGTAAAAAAAAATCAATTAAAAAATAAATAAAGGTTAATTTCTTACTTTCGACAAGCAAACCAAGAGCACGGTAATATTTTCACAAACAAAGCACCATATAAATGTATTTTCGCATATAAAGGGATAGATGCCTATTTCATTGAGTCAAAATTTCAGATTTTTTACATTCCTAAAGTGTATAGATTATTTCTTTAAAGCTGTTTCGTGATATTACAGTTTGTTATAGTCTCTTTGGCACGTTGAACGTAACGTTGAAACATCCAGACAACGACCGCTTAGTGCAGATTCACGCTCGAAGTTTATTGCGTCTCAAAACCACGTGGTAAACATGCTAAAAAATACCTCCTCGAAACAATGTCGGAAAAAACATCTAGAAACAATGTCGAAAAAACCCAGAGAAAAACACATGAATAGGATACCTGCAATTGAATAGATATATGAATACCAGTTAAAATTTTCCAACTGATTCGAAACCAGGACATTTTTCGTACAGTTCTATTGCTCTGCTTACTGAGTTACCTGAACAAGTGTGGCAGAGAAAATTATTGTTCAATATGTAATTAATTTCTATAACATTTTGTAAAATATTGATATTAAATATTTCCATTCAATTCGGTCGAAAAATATACCACGAGATCTTGCTTCAAGCTTCTGAAAAATGAAAACTCTACTATAGATATGACATTTTGACATGTTAAATAACCAGAATGTTGTAGGCATATAAATTCAAAAGGGTTCAATGTCAATCTCTAAAGAATCCGCAGAAATTTTTTACTATAGGCATGTTATTTAAATATGAGTCCCTGAGAAAAAGAAAACCAAGAAAATGTTTTAAAAATTCATTTTATTTTCTTTCATTTCTTAAATATGAAATGTTCTATAAAAATATTTAAAAAAACAGAATGACAATAACAGCAAAAAAGAGAAAAAATGTAAATATGTGTATTTTTGCTTAATTTTTGCTTTTGAAATATTCTCAAATATTCTCATATTAAAAAAAGATAAATATATCAGCAATACTCGGTAGCATTATAAAATATATTAAGTGATTAAATATTTTCAATTTTAGCTTATTTTTATGAATGTGTTTTTGAAATATATATATATATATAGGGAGACACCAAAACAGATGCCTTATTTAATCTGTCACTTAAATGATTATACCTAATGTACAGGGATGCTATAATTAAGTTAAAGGTATATAGAGATCAATTATATAGAGTGCACTGCTACAGAATGGGGCTCAATCATTTAGACCTTCTGGAACAGATTTATAAAGAAAATAATGTTTTAGGTATCAAGGGAAAACACTGGTGCTGCATTCTGTTTGTGGGCACTAAAACACGCATAGAACCTTTGAAAAGGAATTTTATACGTTATTCATACAAAACCAATTACAACGTTGTAACGCACAAATATAAAAATTGAGAGAAAAAAACCACATACGGCCGTTTCAAGGATGCATCGATCCCCTTCCTCAGCGAAAAAAAATGGATTCAAAGAACCCCTCGGTTATTGCCCCGTGTGTGAGAAATCTTCAACAGCTAAGCATTGTTGGGATTCCAACCATAGGTTTAATTATTCAGAAGCTAAAATTATCCAAAAATGTAATTCAGTTATAGATCTCGACTTCCACGAAGCTTACCTTATTCACAAACACAGTTCATCCTTGGTTAATGATATGACCAGCACGCCTTTTCTCTCGCACGTGTGGAGAGATCCTGCGCAGTGATTCATTTCTTCAGTTAATTCCGGTCAGCTACGTCACTTCTTTGGTATATATATAAACTCTTGCTTTAGCATTTTATTCAAGCCAGTACTCGGGGCTATAACCGAGGGGTTATTTAAATCTATTTTTTTTCACTGAGGAAGCGGATCGATGCATCCTTGAAACGGCCGTATGTTGTTTTTTTGTCTCAATTTTTATATTTGTGCGTTACAACGTTGTAATTGGTTTTATATGAATTAAAATTCGCACAGAGTATTCGATTTATACATTTTATACGTTATTGACTAATATTTAATGGATAACATTTTAGTTTTTATACCTATTACCCTGCTCTAAATCAGCCTCCATCACAACTTTAGCCCTCGAAAATATAAACTATGTTTTTCATTATATATCGATTTCCCATGGATTTTGTTAAAATAGTATATAAACAAAAGTGTGGTGCGTTTGCACTTATATATAATTTTTTAATAATAAAGCTGCAAACACTAATACTTTAATAATGGCCTCGATGAATATGCATGCAAGAAAGAAATCTGTCGTAAGAAAGAAATTCTTTAATGTAATTAAAGCACATTATATGTGATCTTTAATCTATTATTTAATGTTAATGAACTCAAAAATTTTAATTAAAGCAAATGAAAATTATTAACGTTCGAAAGCTTTTTAATTTACTGCAACATAAAATATTTTTTTCTTCTTGAATATACATTGATTATCCTAGGAGGAAAATTGAGGCAAAAAAAAGAATAATAAGGGGAGAAAATAGTTTGTAATTTTCAAAACCTTTTAAAATTCTTTAAAACATATAAATTAGGGGTGTACCGACTCCTCGTTAGCCAGGCTTTAATAAGTCTAATTAAATCTTCTCACTCATTTTTCTTTAATCTACACATGGAGATCTGAAGTGTAGACCAGATGTGGGCCCCTAACTTCAGAAAAAGCCGCATCCAGATGTTCAACATAAAATTTCGGCTGTGCATACCGCCAGTTTACTTCAAGATCCCGAGCATCTGTGTTTTCTAATAAACTTGGAAATTATTGCAGATATAACTTTGTGCCGCTCCGTTTCAAGTGGCGTTATATGGACATTAATGTTCTCATATATTCTAGCCACTTGAGTTGTCCTTCAGGCACTACAGATATCAAAGAACTGTTCTTCTCTGAGAGACTGAACACATGTAAACACTTCAAGTCTACACCAACCTATATACACGACAGGCGGAGGCCTGAGTAAGTAGTCTGAATTTCAGTTGCAGCGAAGCAACCAGCTCCCTAGGCTTCTCTGGTGAGAAGGCCTATGTATACGGTCCATGTGCCGATGGTGAAGGCAAGAACCTTGCCGTTTAATTAAAAATACTCTGCGTACTTGAGTGTAAGAGAGCGCCTTGCTCTGGAAAACCTTCTTCTTGTGAGACTGTGAATTTTGGCTCCCAGTGCCCGGTAGAACTATTCGGACGTCTTGACGAAAATCCCAAAATTATAACGCCCACATATGCTACTTTATGTATTTTGTCATGTGTACTGTTATTGTGACGTAATTAAAATCAATGTTTGCCTAAAACTGTCTAAGATTTACAATTACGCTACAGGGGCTTTATATGCAAAATAATAATAAGACGCCTTAAACAAGTTAAAACAAGAACGAAAAATCATGCATCAGTCATAGATTATGAAACACATTCCAACAGTGGATATTTATGATATATTGTTTTTCATACAATGAAATAAGATATCTAAATGTGCAATTAAAAAAAAATGCGCACAAGAAAATGTTCCACATAGAAATTCTTTTGGATCTACCTGTAAACGAAATATAACTGGTAATAATTAGTTAAAGTTTAAAACCCATACCAAAATTAAAAACGCACTTCGAGTAAGTGCTGCTTTTAGACAGTACTGTTATTGAATTATTTTGTATGTCCCTGTAAATGAACTATAAATGCTTGCACAACATATCCTATAATAATCACATTGTAGTAATCCTCAGTGTTGTATATCATTTCCAATATGTATGAATTTGTATAAAATCATTAAAATACACTGCAAGCGGTTTTTCTACATAGACCATAATGTAACGGAATCCTTTTGAGTGTTCCTGTAAACGTACTGTAAATGGTGCACACTTTATTTCCAATAGAGAGCATTCTACAGTGAACCTCATTAACATGTGAAAATTACATGTCATTCCCAGTATATTTACGTTAGTTAAACAATGGATAGACAGCGAGATAGACAGACAGACCAGATTCATAAACACTTTTCAACTGTGTTGCAAAGTGTTAAAAAAAAAATAAAGATAGTGCACTTTGTTTCTGCTAATAATATAATATAATAAATGTCTTAATAAAAATCCAATTAAAAGAGTAGATTCAAACAAAACTTGGATGTTTTTGCTCTTTTTAGCTCTATCAGTGTTCCACAATTTATATTAAAATTTAGTTGTGTGTTTGAAATTCATACCTGCTCACTCAAGAAAAACCATTATGGTTCAAAAGAACCCAGACATTCTTTAAAGCTTAGAAATGTCATAAAATTTCTTTTTTGAAATTTCAATTGTTTATTTTTATTATTTGTGCTGTTATTATTATTATTGCTATTATTATTATTTTTATGACATTTATCTAAAGGTGAAAAACTCCATTGTTGTGTATTACCTGGGACAAAAAGGGAAATGACAAGGTGTATTATATTTATTATTGACATCCTTTCCTAAATAAACTAAAAAAAAAAAAAACTTTTTTTTTTTTAGAACTTGAATAGATACTGATAAAAGTATCTTAAAAAAATTCGAAGCATAAAAATATATTTATGAATACTATCATTTTACTGGGAAAAAATCGCCTGTCGTCAAATTGACATCTAGAAATAAATTACATTGTATATACTTTGAGTTTTTACATTCAAACAAAGACGTTGGACAATACACCGTTAAAAAATTGCAACAAACTGTCCAGTAATTCGACCGTTTTTATACGGTCACTTAACCGTAATGTAACTCTACACTCTCAGAAAAAACTGTAAAATTATGAGCGTTTGCCCCTCAATTTCACGGGCAACAGCCTTATTTGATGAAAAACGGTCTGATCCACTAAATAAGCGGCCTTATCCATTAGATACTTAGAAAATTAAGAGCAATCCACATATTCTTACAGTACTAGTTAGTGTTAGCAAAAATACGGTACGACCCCATACATTGTCCTCCGCGTCGTGTTTCGAAAATTTTAACCCGCCAAAACAGCGATTCTGTGATGATTATTTAACGTGCTATGTGCTACGGAACAGTAAGCAAAGTGTTATTGTGTTTTAAAGTGCATTATATCATTATACATAAAGTGCATTATAATGCTATATTACTTTGCCCGTAAAATTACGGGGTGCACAAAATGATGGGCATGGATTTTTTTTTATTTTTATTTTATTTTTTTTTTAATACGGGGTATGACTGGAATCTCTGCTGCCGGCCTCTGCCCGTAATTTTACTGCAATTTTTTTACAGTGTATTCTGACCATATTTTTGCTCATATTATGATCAGAATAGAGTTAAATTACGATCATGCAACCATTTTTTTTTTCAAAAAAAAACAGTCAAATGACTGGACAGTTTGCTGCAAATTTTTAACAGTGTATAAACTGCTTGCATTCAACTAGGATATTATTGCCCCTGTTGTTCCATACAAGAATTGAATTAAAAAAACAACAGTTATAACTATTATTTCTGAGCGATGACAGTTATATCTCTGAACAAGGAGACTAAAAAAAATGTTTACGAATATTATTTAAACAACATTTATTATAAATCCTGAAGATGAAATATTTCTTTAAAAATTTCGCCAAAATGACGCCATTTTTATTCCACCTGCTGGATAATTAAACGACAAATCATGAAAAAGCGAAATGCTTTTGACAAATAACGTCAATGTAAACGTGCATTTGTATTGAGAAAACTTGAAACCTTCACTGTAAAATGGGATTTCTTGCATGAAATTTAGTATGTTTTTAATAATCATATGTTGTGTTTTTTGTGTAAGTTTACAATAAAATTAGATTTTTATTTCTGCCGAAAAATTGCAAGAGCTCATGCAATTTAAATTCAACAAAGCGGCTTAGACCTTCGCAAGCTCTTTTTTTAAACACTGGGGAATAAATAAATATTATTTACATTTTGAATATGTGATAACTAATATTCCCATCTGCCCTCGGTGATTTAAATCTATATAAGAAGTGAAAGAATACTTTAATGTATGCATGAAAGTTATTATTTTCAATAGCCACTTAGTTAATGTTTACCGACTGAAAATTGACTTTTCTTATAGGATAGCACTTTCCCTTTCTTAATAAAGGTAAAAGAGCATTTACAAAATGATGTCGAAATGATTAACAAAATTTATTTTTATGACAGTCCGGGGAAACAGAAAGTAAAAAAGACATCTGCATCTTTGCAAAGGAAAAAACAAAACAAAACAAACAAAAGATTAATTTTAAAATATGTTTCGCTTTAATATACAAAAATACACATTTCTTTAACATATAATTTTAAAATTTGTTTTATGACAAAGTTTGTTACCGAAGCATATATACAAATATATAGCACTTTTCTTTAAAAATACGGTGAGTGTAAAAGTGTTAACTGATTCATCACTTATATATGAAAGCTATAAAACATTTTTAAATAATATAATCTTAAACAGATTTTGAATAAACAATTTCATGAAATATTTACACAATTTTAAGCAATTTCAAAAATCGAAAGACATTTAAATGCAAAACTCGCATTTTAAAGAAGTTAAAAATTCCAATAAGATAATTTATTTTAAAAATAGAGCATGGTAGTTAAATATATTCAACCTTTGCAAAGGTTTGTACGAAAGTACAGACAAAGTTGTTCTTTTTGCTGAAATGTTTTTTAAAATCTGCCAGAAAGTATTTTATAAGAAAAATTCTTTTTATTGTGTACTTTAGTTATTTGTTTGAATCTTTTACCTCTCAGAACAGAGTGTGTTATTTTTAAAACTTTCCCTTCCTATGAGCAGTGTTTATCTATCGTGGTGGTTGAAACAAAAATTTCGATTTTTAAATTGTTTGTATAAAAGTTAAAATGAGCAAACTCTTTAATTTTTTGTTAAAAAACAATGAAAACAATTTAAGTGTTTTTACGATTTTGTAATTTTGTAAACTAAGAATCTTTGAAACTACTTGTTTTATACTTTTTGTTTAATTTCTAAAAGAACAATCATTATTCTTTCCTCTATTTTGTTCTTATTACAAAATTTAAAATTCCTCCTTAAGAGTTATAAAAAAGTTTTATAGCTTTCTTGTTTAATAGAAAAAATAGTTATATTATAAAAAAATTTTAAGATTATATATGCATTTTTAAGAAGAACAAATTGAATAATTTTACGTAAAAAATTAACCATAGTCTTGTACATCTATTTAAAAAGAAAACTACAAGGGAAGTCATTAAGTAAGTCACAAAAGAAAATTAAGTAATAACTTACAATGATATTCATCTCAAAACTATTTTTATTTCTCAACATATTCTCCACTAATATTTATGTACTTATATCACCGTTTTATAAGTGCCCCAACACCAGCTGCATAAGATTCTTTGGGTTGCTGTCACAGCCACTTTAAGACTTCAAGTTGAACATTTTCATCATCTGTGAACATCATCTTGCTTCCAAGATGGTTTTTTAGTGCACTAAACAGATGAAAATTGCTTGGGAAAAGTCGAAGCTGTATGGTGGATGTTGAAGAAGTGGCCAACCAAACTTTTGAATTGTCGCCTGTGTTCAACTTGATGTCCTAATGTGGCTGAGACAGCAAGACACAGAATCTTATGCAGATGGTGTTGGGGCACTCATAAAACATTGATATAAATGCATAAAAATTAGTGGAGAATATGTTGAGAAATAAAAATAGTTTTGAAGTGAATATCATTGTAAGATATTATTTAATTATCTTTTGTGACTTACTTAATGACTTTCCCTCGTACATTTAACAAAGCACAAATGATTTACAAGTGGTCCCTACTTACATATAACATACTTTTCACGTAAGAAAAATCTATTTATTGATTTAAAAGGCTTATAAATTGATAGATATCAAGTAAATAGGCTCTTATACATTTATATTACATTTCACATGGAATTCATTTGGTTTTAAAAATTAATAGAGTAATTTACAGTTAACTTAGGAGAAAAAATAAAATAAATATATATTTACTTTAAATGTTTATCGAGTTACTTCAACAACTTTAATTTACTTGTTTTAATTTGTCTGTTATTTTTTCCCTTATATAAATTAATGTTTTATGCTATATACGATATGATAAATATTTTTTAATTTAGAAATATTTTTTTCTATTGATTTTTAACAAATATTTGGTTTTAGTAAAAGACAAATATTTTAAGAAAATAATTCCATTGATTCAAAAAGCATTTTATCAAAACATAGTGTTAACACTATTCGTTAAATTGTACCATACTCTTTAACTGAATATATATATATATATATATATATATATATATATATATATATATATATATATATATATATATATATATATATATATATATATATATATATATATATATATATATATAAATATATATAAATATATATATATATATATATATATATATATATATATATATATATATATATATATATATATATGTTTAAAAAACTAACCTAAAACTTACGGGTATATTTTATTTTTACAAATTGTTAAGAGATTATCATTTCTCTTTCATTATTCTTAATTCGTTTAAATTAAGCCGTTTACGTAATTTACTATTCCTGTTAAAATTAATTATCGATCTATGTTTCGAAACAATTGCAATTCACAATTTTTTATCTTAAATCATTTTTAATTTTCAATCGTTTAACATTTTTGTAAAGTACCTTCCAAATCTTGAAGTAGAAAGTTCATAATGAATTTTTTGCCCAAAGCATTAACTTTTAATGAATTATGCATCGTTCTAAATTTATTTATTTCTTCTTATATAAATTTATTTAAATTTAATTTAATGACTTGCAGTTGGTTTGGGAATAATATACTTTAAATAAAAGCATAATTAAAATTGTTATTTCCAAAACTTTTATTCAGTCGTATATTGAAATTTTTTTAATTGTTGAAAAAAGACTTGATCAGAAATGAGTTTTATAAAATTTTAAAATGTTTTTGTTTTAACGTTTTGCAAAAATATTAAACTTATTGAAATTAGAAAATAAAAATATTTATTAAAAATATTTTTAAACAGAACGCAATCTTAACACTCTTTGTCAATTTATACTTTATCACTTAAATGAAAGCATATTGCTATATAAAGAAAGCTAATCTAATAATAACGGAATTATAATATTTTTACTAATAGTTAAGACATTATCATCTTTTTACTTCATCAAGTATTATTTAATATACAAATCCATATTTTGTAGCATAAGCCAAACTGTTTTCTAAGAAAGCCACTATGTAACAAAGGACAAATTCCACATGTATGGAAAATGCTACACAAATTAAATTAAATTTTCCTTAAATTATTTCTTTAAAACATACAAAAAACAGCCAAAAAAAATTAAAGTTCAGTTATTTTAGAAACAAAATATTCAGAATTACACAATAACACAGTCACTAAAAATACATTTTTAGCATTTTATTTCATTGAACAAATCTTACATTTAGACAGAGTTTTAAAGTAAAATATGGAAATCTGAAAATTTCTAAATGGAAAAAATGCACCCTCTATTATCATGTTAAATAATTTCAGTATAACTTTTTTTTTGGAAAAATCTTTTAAATTTTTTTTTTTAAATTCATGCACAAAATTAAATATATAAATGCTTCTTCTTGGAGAATTATCCAATGTTTAATAAGATACTATGTAAATTAAGTTAATGTTCTTCTTAAGATCGAAATATGTAAATTCACTGTTTCCTAATCAAAAAAGTTAATTCTGTGTAATACTAATAGTGCAAAAAAGTTATTTTTCTAAGCAACAACAAAATTCATAATTAAATTAGCGTATTATATCCAACGAATAAAAGTATCTTGAAAAACACGGCACACATATTTTTATGCAAATATATAATGTTGAATATCACATAGATAGAATCAGTAGTAAAGTTTATTCAAGGGTCAATATGCGTATACTAGAATTTCAAAGTTTTAAGGCACCACTATTTTAGATTAGAATTGTTTGCTTCCCTAAAATCTTGTTGTCAGAATATAATTTTTTTTAATTAAATGGCGCCTAAATTTCTATTTGAAAATCATGGTGAAACTGTATGATCATGTATAGTGTTTACGGAATATTTTAGCTAGGTCTAATCATAAGTTTATATTAATTGCGTAAATTAAAATTTCAAATTCTTCTAAAAACCAGGCTATCCAAACAGGATACCCGCGTTAAAGATGTGCTATATACTTGCCGGTCAGTGTACAGAACATAGGGGAACAAATTTTTTAATTGAAAACTACATTATACTTTGTATATTTAGCATATTTTCATAGACTGACCACCAACTACAAAAAAAAAAAACTTTTAGTACATTCCCAATAGCCACTTGTCGGCAATTAATCACGGATCATTTAAGTAATTGTAACAGCCTTTTTTTATTTGGATTGTTTCATCTTTTAAACAGGTAATTTGATTACATGTCATCTAAATTCATCTTTTATTTATTTATGTATTTATATATTTATTTTTAAACTTTTAATTTCGTTTGCCAACTTAGTTAAAGAATTTTGCACTGAAACAAACAAATGCTGAATTATTTACATTATTTTTAATACAAAAGTGTTAATCTCCAATAATCGGGTTGAACATTAAATTTTGAGATAGATTTTTAAAAAGATCATTTTTGAAAAATATTTTTTAAAACTTTCAAAAACAGTAAATTGAGTTACGGTTTTCAAAGAAATTATCTTTGAAAATACATTTTTGTTTTTATTCGACGGTATAAAAATTTAAATTATGCTATGTTTAGAAATTTAACTAGTCGGATGTGTCAATCCCAAAACTTTCTTCTATCTCACAGAGGTTTCGCTTACTCTAAAAAGAATCAGCACCAATTTATATTAAGGTCTAACTGAAACTCAAGTTTTATTAAATTCCGTGCATTATTTCTTGAGATATGACTATCGCTAAAATCGTGTAAATCCTGCAAAATGCTGCATAGAAACGCCACCTGCAGGTTTATTTTTACCAAAAACTAATCAGCACCAATTTATATCAGAGACAAATATAACAATATCGATTTGCCCCAAACAATAAATTAAAATCTAAAAGATAGATGTTTATATATTATATAGGGATAATACATAAAGAGAGATTATCTACAAATAATGTTACAATTTATTTACAAATGACACGATTTTATATGATAAAATCATTATAAATTAAATATACAAATATTTCGTATATTATAGTATGCAAAGCTTTTAAATTTTGGCGTATAAAATGAGATTAAATAAAGTATTTTTCCACATTGTATGAAAAACAAAAAATATTTCAGAAAAATTCAAAACGTGTTAAGATTTTAACTTTAAATACTTACTAAACTTTAAAAGTAATTTTCTATTCTAGAAAAATTTGAAATCCTCTCATATTTTTTAAATTGTTAAAACGAAGTAACTGAATGGAGTATTCCAAAAACATTACCACTTCGAAGTTTAGCTAGGAGAGAGTGTTTCTTTAGAAACTTACCTTTGTTCTTTATTTTCTTTTTTGTAATGAAGTTATCTATCTGAAACTTCCTTGCGTTACAAAAGTTTCGCGTGTTATTTATAAAATATGTTATGTATTGGAGTCATTTTTTGTCGAAACTAACATAGGTATATAAGCTTTTACACCAATTATTTTTAACAGATTAAATTAACGGAGGTTTCATAATCACCTTTAACAATAATGAGATTATGCAAAAGTTTTACGTTGTTTCTAAATTTCAGCCTGAAGTTATACAGGAAAAATGTATGTTTTGTTTTGCTATTATTGGAAATGAGAGACTCCTTTTTAGCTCACAGGCTATCAAAGCATGAGAGCTAATGTGCCTGCTCGTTCTGTATGTATATATGTATATACGTATGTACGTATGTACGTAACACGATAACGCTTGATAGAAATATCCGTTTTGCTTCAATTTTTTTATAGGTTCATTGTGATAAGGCGCTTCCCTGATTAGTTTTGGGTGTCATTGGTTAAGTATAAAGGGCGGGACTAGGGATAACCCCCCTTAATTGTCATTGGTTAAGTATACGGGGGGGAATACCCCCCTTAATTTAGATAAAAAGGTTTTTCGAGCAGAAATATTCGATTTTCTCCATATTTTGTATATAGGTTTATTGTGATAAGGTGCTTCCCTGATTAGTTTTGGGGGTTCATTGGTTAAGTATAAAGGATGATACGGGGGGCTAATCCCCCCATAAATTAGATAAAGGGGTTTCTCGTGCAGAATTATTCAATTTTCTCCATATTTTGTATATATGTTCATTGTAATAAGACGCTTCTCTAATTAGCTATGGGAGTTCATTAGTTAATTATAAGGGGGAACTATATTTTCGATTTGTTTATTTTTCGAGGGGCTTTTTTCAAATTCTTTGAAATAAGAGTATAATATAGAAGTAGTGTGAACAGCCTGTGAGCTCAATGCCCTCAGTATAACTGGGCAGTTTTCTTTTTCATTGTTAATACTTATTTTGATCGGCTAAAGTTATCATATGCATAGTTAGAGAGCATAATTATCTTTATTACTATATTTTTAATGCGCTAAAATTTTCCGGCGCTAATCAGTAGCGTTCTTTATAATTTTTAGCAAACTGCATTATGACATATTTTTCATTTTGTTCATTGTTACAGTTTTAAAATATTTAGATTGCACTGTTTTGCTTTCTTAGCTAACAGGCTATCAAAGCCTTCAAGCTAATGTTCCCGCAAGTTCTCCATATATTTACGTATGTATGTGCGTAACGCGATGACTGTTGATAGAAATATCCGATTTACTTCAAATTTTATGTATAGGTTCATTTTGATAAGGCACTTCCCTTATTAGTTTTGCGGGTTCATTGGATAAGTATAAAGGGAGGAACTGAGGGTTACTCCTCCCCCGTAATTTAAATAAATGGGTTTTCCATGCAGAATTAGCCGATTTGCTTCAAATTTTGTATAAAGGTTCTTTCTGTTAAGGCGCTTACCTTATTAGTTTAGGGGGTTCATTTGTTAAGTAGAAAGGTATAACGATGGGCTAATCGCCCCCTTAATTTAGGTAAATGGGTTTTTCATACGGAAATATCCGATTTGCTTCAAATTTTGTGTATAGGTTCATTTTGATAAGGCGCTTCCTTTATTAGTTTTGCGGGTTCATTGGTTAAGTATAAAGGGGGAACACTTGGCTACTCCTCCCCCGTAATTTAGATACATGGGTTTTCGATGCAGAATTAGACGATTTGCTTCAAATTCTGTTTAAAGGTTCATTCTGATAAGGCGCTTCCCTGATTAGTTTTGGGGGTTCATTGGTTAAGTATAAAGTGGGCAACATTAGGATAATCCCACCGAAAATTTAGATAAATGGGTTTTTCATGCAGAATTATTTTATTTGTTTCAAATTTAGTATACAGGTTTATTCTGATAAAGCGCTTACCTGATTAGATTTGGAGGTTCATCGTTTAAGTGTAAAGGTGGGAAACGGTGGAGGAAGCTAATCTCCCTTAATTTAGCTAAATGGTTATTTCTTGCAGAATTACCCGATTTGCTTCAAATTTGGGATCCAGGTTTACTGACGATTTCTTTATTTTTCTAGGGGCATTATTCTTTGAAATACGAGTATAATATACAATTAGTGTGAATAGCCTGTGAGCTGAATGCCATCAGTTTAATAGGGCACTTTTCTTTTTATTATACTAATAAGGGTAAAATATTTTGTTTTATATTTTATTGCATTATCAATGTATTATTTATAATGCATCGTTTCTTTTCTTCTTACAATTACGGTATTGGGTTAGTCGATTTGTTTGTTTTAAAAGTAGTACCAATATTCTATTGAAATTTGAATAAGATAGAAATAAATTATTCTTTACAATCAAAGATTATTATATTTTCTCACCCAATCCACGTTAGTTACGGAAAGGTTAAATTATCGATGTAGAGTGACTTCAACATAGGTGTAGAGTGATGTCTCAGCACATTTTTATACTAAAAAAGAATTATAAACATTTATTAATATTATATGTGTATGTTTGTCGTGCAGCTAAAGTTCGATACTATTTGTTACTTTCTCTCAAATTCTACAACAATCAGATTGGGAAATCCAGGCTAAAAAAAGAAAGATGTTTGTTTGTGTGCGATGGCAAGGCAATTCTACCACGCTTAGTGGTCTGAAAATATAGATGAAGATAGTCCAAGGGCAGGCCCTAATGAATCTGAGGCTCAATTTTTTTTTATAATTACCCGCGATATTAATTAAACCCCGTAATCAAAAATGTCAATCGAAAAACGTCACGTCGCTGCGTGCGAGAACGCCGTTCCAGTGCACGTAAACAGAGAAAAACCGAAGCTACTTTTTTCCGCGCGTTTCGAAGTGAGCATCGGCAAAACCGTTCAAAATACGAAACAGCTGAAATCATATTCGAAAGTTTATTACTTTTCCCTTTCAAACTGCACAGTCCGCTAAAAAATACGAATGTTAATATTTTTAAATTTTTTCATGAATTCAGTCTAAATTCATGCTTTTTTTTCGTCTTTTGAAGACGGAATCGTCGGTATCGGCTTAAATATTGGAAATACTAGAACTAAAAAAATACCTACTTAGTCAGGGTATTTTTTCTCTACAATGGTGCAATTCGTTTAAAAAAATATGAATATTAACATTTCAAACAAATTCGTTCACGTAAAACGCGACACGATGTTTCGATGTTTTAGCTAATTTCTGAAAAGTTTAAAAATATGTATCAGCTCGGAAAAACACAATATGAAAAAAAAAAATTGCCAAAACATATACACATTCACAGTGCAATTCCTTTTCAAAAATACGAATATTAACTTTTTCAAAAATATTCTTTCCGAAAGTCGCTGTTGCCTAATTTCGTTTTTTTCCGCACATTTAAATTTCCGAAACTTTGAAATACGAAAAGCAGATAACAACTACTTAAAAAGTTTACTTTTTCTTTAAAACGACGTATTCTGTTTTTGAAATCGAAAAAAAAATGCACAGATGTAACAAGCTCACATTTAGCTTTCAAATTATGTCTTCAATTAAAAACAATATATATTAACATTAATCCTGAAATAACCGTGACTGGATTTCAATTCACAGTTGCTCAAGACACTCTTTTACTAGACTAAAAACTATTAAATGTCGATATTTATCATATTTCTTTTACATTTCCTTGAGACACATAATTTATATCATGTGTAAAATTCTCGAAGAATTCTGACGATTAGAAGTACTTAAAACAAATTAAAATCTGCTCGGTATTCGCCCAGAACGTGAATACAGAGTTCACTTTTGCTCACAATTGTACACTGCGGTAAGCAATGGGCTCCACATATCTAGATTCGTTAAAATAGACATTCATTTAAAAACATAAAATCACACACATTTGTGGTTGTACGCTGTCAAAGTCAGTGGGGCCTCGAACTGTTGGTTCTTTTAGAAAGACGTTAACTGTGTTAACGTTGTGTTAACTGTGTGTCGTTAACTGTGATTTTAGATATATTTAAGGCTATTATCACGGGCCAGGGCAACGCCGGACGGTTCACCTAGTTATTAAAATTAAAATTAGCATGTTTTTCAATGGATAAATTAAATAGATAAAATATACTAAAATCATAGATAACGATATTTTACAATCTGTTTCACAAACATGTAGTTTTAAAGCTTCAGGTAGTCTTTGCAGGATATTTTTAAATAGTAGGGTTCTCTGCCCCCAACGACCTACGCTCGCCACCCCCCGTTTTGACACCGGAAACTCTAAAAACATGCTAATTTGATCGGCTCTTCAACGATTACGGAAGATTGAATTATAATTAAACGACCAGTGGCGATCTCCTGTAATTGGGTTTCCATTCATTTTCTTTCCTTTGACTGAGGAATTGTAAGGCCGAATCAATTGCTGTCGAAGCTGCTTCTGGCGAAACTGTTTTCCTTATTAATTAAATAAGACCAATTAAATATTTGAAAACCTGTGTAAAATGGCTCTGTAAACAATGTCGCTGCATCAGGGAATTTCATAACGATGGTATAAGAAAACTGTTTTCAGTAACACGTTTTAAATGTATCATTTCCAATATGACGTAATTTTCATCAAAGTTTTCTTTCTATTATTAAACGCAATATATATATATATATTTGATTTAATTGAGGGGAAATATCATTATTTGCGCTGTTTTAAAATTTGCAACATTAGTTCAAAGATTTTGTCGAAATAAATGAATTTCTAAAATAAATAAATATTTTTTTTTAATTGAAACTGTTTGGAAATATTGTTACTTGAGCATTTTAAATATGGCGTAAGTTTCCTCATTTAATGCTCTGAACGTGTAACAATTTAATTATTGTTTTAAAGTATTATTTCTCTTTTTAACACTTTCCAACCTAGTTGAAAAGTGTTTATGTCTTCGGTTTGGCTGGCTGGATGGCCGTCCGCCGTATGGCCATCTGCCGTATGGCCGTCTGCCGTCTGGCCATCTGTCCGTGCTGTAACTCCCGTAAATAGGCTCGGATTGCTCTGCGATTTTTATATGTTATTGTCGTTATCTATAGCATGTTCCCTATTTCAACGGAAGTGTGTAGCACTTATAGTTTTTTTACAGGGACACTCAAAAGAGTTCCGTTACATTGCGGTCTATGGGGAAAAATCATTTGCGGTTTATTTAAATAATATTTCACTATTTTAAACACATTGAAATTTATATATATCACTAAGGTGCATGACAAGAGGCTTACTACAGACTATTGTGTGTATAAAAGTCATCGTGAATTTACAGGGACACACAAAAAAAATTATCTACTGTATGTTAACAATAATTCCTGGAAGTGCGTTTTAAGTTACTGAACGCGATTTTAATTTTAACTCGCTTTTTGTCTATTACGTGGTGTGTATAAATTCTGTAGATCCTATACAGGGAAGCACAAAAGTTCGCGAACACATTTCCGTTTATTGCCAAAAACTCCAGACGGAGAATTTTAAACTGTTCTACGGGTTTCCTAACTGAACTAAAATTTAGCATCCTATGTAATATATATACAAATCTATAGATCCTATACAGGACTGAATAAAAGTATTCGGATATTTTTCCGATTATTGTATATGTTGGAAATTCCTGAAATTATGTTTTTAAATATGTTATGCGTTTTCCAAATTGTTTACTTAGATGTTATCTTTTAGCTTATTAAACGGTATGATTTGTAAAATTATTTTGGAAGCGTTGGAAAGTGTTACATAATCTATGCTTGACGCATGATTTTTCTTTCTTGTTCTTCACGCGAAAGTACATTCTTTATGACGTAAGTTTCTCCATTTACTGCGGTTAACACATTATAATTTAATTATGATTTTAATGTCTTATTTCTGTTTCTAATAGTCACGTGTAAATTCATTTTTAATTGAAAGGGAATATTATTATGTGTACTGTCTTACAAATTGGCAACAATTTAAATAAAACGGCTTTTTTGAAATAAAAAATAATTAAAATGTGAATTTCTTATTAAAAAATTGAAAAAATATCCTCACAAAATATTCAAATTAAAAAAATAATTACACACTGCAGACCGCAAGCTTATCAACTATATCCTTTCATAATATTATTAAATTCCTATGCACAGTTTTTGTTCCTATATACCTGTTTGAACAAAACTAAATTGACCGACTTTAATATTAATTATCTCTTAAAATAATTCTTCGGCGTGTTCTTCATCGTGTTTATCGAACATTTCTATATAAAACAACCAATTTTCATATTTTTATATTAAATAGTTTTCTGAGTATTAGTCGAGAAAACCTCAAGGCTCATAAAATGCATTGACAGCGGCTGCGGGGGCGGTGGTTACTTTTCTGTTATTAATATAGAGAGATTCATTTTTATCTTCTTTTTCTGTAATTGTTAAGCATTATTGAAAGCGGTATTGTTACAATATGCATTCAAATAATTAGCTCACATGTAAACAATATTATATAAATAGAAATCTAAAAATATACATATAATGACATTCTTATTGTTTTCAAAGATCTTATGCTTCAACTGCAATGCTTATGCTTGTGACGCCAGTCTTCCTAGTGCGGTCGGCCGTTGAAAATCAAATTGTGCACAGTAGTATCTGCCCTGACCGGCATGATTCGCGTAAAAAAAAAATCTGGCACAAATCGTGTCCTTGAAGAATAGTTAAATATCATGAGTTTTATACATTTAACTTTAAAAGCTTAAGTTTAATCCCGCTCACATGGTTGATTCCACGATTTAAAACTCGTGACGTTTTGACTAGCGGACTTTGCTCCAAGTGCCAATACAATGAACGAAAGTTTTCTATGCTTGAAAAAAAAATGTTTTTAGAGAACAAAAGTAATCATGATGTTCAATTTTAAAAATTAGAAACACTTGTTCTTCTCATCTTTGTACAAGCCCCTTCTCTCACACCATGCGTTTATCAATTACTTATCAAACGACATCTGTAACAATAATATGATATGGGGAAATAAAATTAAGGTAAATTTGAAACATTATAATAAAATGTAGGAAGAATTTAAATGTCGACATACCGATCAATCCTTTTTGCTTATATAATCATTCTGATATATACAATGGATAATGATACCATATTATTCTACATAATATAACTTATTCTCAACCTACAGTCTGTCATTATTTCTAATATGATTCAGTACTATGTATAAAATTTCCGAAAGTACTTTGGAAATAGGAATTATTAATTTTTAATAATAGAATAGTTAAAACCATTCAAGGATAATAAAATTATTTTCTTTCCATTGAAAAGAAATGTTTTTTTATACATGTGAGTGCGACATGCATTGTTACTTTGTAATGCATGCTTCCAAATACCTGCGAATTATGAAACAATCAAAATAAAATGTCGTTAACTAATAACATACACCGTATCATTCTAAAGAAAATTCATTATATTTTCACATAATTTTATATAATTTTATAATTCTTATATTTTGCATTGCGGGCGTGGGAGTTTTGTTGCATGTTTGACCAACATGATAAATTATTAATATAAGATAATTATTAATACATGATAAATTATTGATATATGATAAATTGTTAATATTAAGAATAGATTGAAAGATCTCTTTACAATTGGAAATGGTTTTTAAATCTTATATTGCAAGAGATATATCCATTAATTCCCGTTTCTTTCTTAGGTTTATTTTGGTTAAATATTAACTTTTTTAATTATACATTCGTTTGCTATCCAAGAAATATTGCGTTCCTACAACAAAACATATAGATACTGAAATATATTTTTTAAGTTGCCTAGCTTAATGGCCTGATAATCGAGCTTCATTACTTTAGCAATAAAATATTTATTTTGTTTCTTTTAAGATGAAGATGCAAAAATCTGTCACTAAAACATGGAATTGCTACACCAACAACTGCTGCTATAATTGTCAGATTGTCTATGTGAAAGTGAATGTTAATAGTAAAAATCTGCTGCTGTACCAAAATTAAAATTTTATGGACTTGTGTAGAGTATTTTATCTCCCACATATTATATATTTACTAATAAAATGTTAATTATATTAAAGACATTTGGTTTATTTTTCTGTAAAACATTAACATTTCCGTTTTTACGAGTTACTAATAATTAGTTTATTTTTTTTTTATGAATTTTAAATTTTTCATTGATTACCCACTTTTTCGTGGATTAAGCGAGTTTTAACTGATCTCGAGAGTCACGGCTACACACACATACATACATATATATATTATATATGTATACAGGGTGACCCAAAAATCCTTGACACATTTTAAAATTCACTAAATATTCAAATAATTAGCGCACAAGAGTGTCGTTTGGACAAAAGTGATTTTTATGATCTGAAAATTTGTTTAATCAAATAAAAATAGTTCCAAAATTTTCTCATAGATGGCGCTGCTTCTGGAAAGGTATCGAAGAACTAGAGCCTCATAAGAATGGCAAAAGACGCACAATGCGTATGCACAGTTTTTTCCCGAACTATGGCAACCCACATTCCAGAACTTAAAAATACTCGACCTCCTGATTTCGATTAGACGAGTGAGGATGTATAGACGAGTATTGTTAACTTCTGGAATGTGGGTTGCCATAGTACAAAAAAAAACTGTGCATATGCATTGCGAGTCTTTCGCCATTCTTATGCATAAAGGCGTTCTACCTAATCCATAACTTTTGAGAAACAGCGCTATCTATGACAAATTCATTGAACAATTTTTTTTTGCTTAAACAAAATTTCAGATCATAAGAAGCATTTTCGCACCGCATTCTCGTCGTCAATTGCTTGATCTTTTTATGAATTTTAAAATGTGTCAAGGACATTTGGGACACTCTGTATATAATATATATATATATATATATATATATAATTCATTTATTATGTCATTCAACGAAGTAAATAAAAATGTACAACAATTGCTACTTACATTTTTATAAATAACTGCACTAAATAATTTTAAATTTTCATGTATTGTTTACTTACTAATTATTAAAATAAAATTGCGTGACTTGTTTCTTAAATTAAACTGTTTAGTTGTATGCATAATTTTCATTTTAATAGAAAATAATTTATACATGTTGTCTTTTCATCTTTTCAATTTAACGATATCTTAACTCAAGGGACATTTGATGTGACAAAAATAATGAGAAGATACATTTAAAGTAATTATGGTAAATTGAAAGAGATGCCATTAAAATGAAGCAAACTTATTAAAATAACGAATAACAGAGTAATTTAAATTTCCTTTCAAAATTGATATATGTGGTGATATGAGCTTAATAAATATGCCATTTTTATTAAGCTTATATCATCAAAGTACACCTTTAAAAAACTAAACAACGGTTTAATTACAGATGACTGATTGTTTATTGTGAGAATGTAAATTTTCAAAAAAAGGCACCATATGTTTTTTTTATTTTTATCTTGATGGTAATTTCATCGATTTTTAAAGCTCTAGGGGAAGGTGGCCTAAAATGCTCCTAACGGGCAAAACGACCCACATATATTTTCTTCCAGACATGTCGCGTATTTACATGGTAACACATAAACTAGTTGTGATAAGTGAAGAAGAAGCAATGGCGGTATTCAAGCGATCGCAGTTTTACGCTTGATTATTGCAGAATAGAATTCTTTGAAAAATTGGGTTTTATAACATCTGTTATAAGGTAAGCACTAACTTTCATATTTATTTTGATATACAGTATTTCGTGTAAAAAAATACGACTTGGTTTATTTAATGGAGTATGTTTTTAGATGTGAATTACACTTATGTATTGTCATAATTACTTTTATATTTTTTATTTCGCCGATAAAAAACAATTTACAATTATTTTTAAATGAAGAATCATTTTGCCCATTGGTGAGGGTAAAATGATCCTTTGGACACTTAAAAAAAAATCTATTTTTGTCTTTACTCAATTTGGGTTTAAAATATTATTAAAATATGTTTATAATACAAAATATAGTGTAAAATATACTAGCAAAGGGCCAAAGTATATTTAAACAGTTATAGTATTTTACACAAGTTTTTCCCTTAAGGGGATCATTTTAGGCAACCTTCCTCTAATTACGCTCTATTGGACTAATGTTTTGGTATTATATTGCTTATATATGAAGCGGAAAGAAAAATATAACTGTATTTGAAAATCATTTACATACTAAAAGGAAAACAGGGATTTAAAATACTTATTTTTACTTTTTCTTATATTCAGCTTTTAGTCCTATTTCCATCTTTAATAAATAATGGATATTAACTTTCATCTAACAAAGTAAAATAAAACATACACTGCACCATTTGTAATCCATGCGTCCATGCACGAATATGGGGTGATATTCGGCAGATTTCCCGGTCATACGATGAGTATGTAGCAGAGTACCCATTATTTAATTCACCAAGCACGGTGGGTACTCGTTTTATAAACTCCGAAGTGGTATAAGTTTAAGTAAATCGTGCCCAAAACCGTAAGATAAGCTTGTATCTGTACACTTTAAAATAATGATCTGGCAAGAACGTTTGTGAAAGTACAATATAACTTCTCCTGGAGTACCTGCTAGTCGAAAAAGCACCCTTTTCGACTAGCTACCCTTTCTTCTTCACTAACAATAGAATATTCAGTTACATAAAAGCATTTTTGATACAAACGTTTATTTTACTGCCTTTAATTTTCGAAAACGTCTCCGGGTAGATATTACAGTGTTTTAAACAATTTTCTCAAGCAGGTATGAACACAAAATATTAAATTTTAGGACGTTATTAATTCTGAAGTAAACATTATCATGTTAAGGACATTTTACCTTATTTAATTACCTTTATTTATCATGTTATTAAATTCTAATTGAAATCTTTCGTACTCATAACAAGATATTTTCAAAACTGGTCAAACAAACACATAATACTTCAGAGAGTGTTGCACATGTTATTGTGAAAAAAGAAAAACATGTGTTTAATTTTTTTAAAGTTTCAAATTGTTAATATTAATTCCTAACACTTTTTCGGCTCTTTTTTCTTACAACATTGGTCTTTTTTTTTTACAAATGATATAATTACGAAGGAATATGGCTTATTAGTTTCAGGAATGTATTTGTGCTTTAAGAATTAAAAATGGAAAGTTTTATGAAAGTAGTTCTTAGTAAATTTGCGAAAGAAAAACACTGGAGTCTTAAATCTATTCAGTAGGTTCCCAGTCTTATAAGTGTACCCGATTAATAATTTATGTATAGTTAAATATGGATTCTGGGACAGATATAATGTTTACTCGTCTGGAATATCGAAATTTATAATTTATATCCAAATAAATTGAAAAATTTCTACCATTTATATATTCGTAAAATCCTATTTGTTACGTTTATTTATATACGTTGGAAATAAACACAAATTTTTGTGAAACATATATTTCTTATCTCTAAGAATACATTACTTCTATGCCATGTGCATGTCGAAATAATGTAATAATCTGTTATGTTTAAAAATTATTTGATGTTTACTAAAGTGACATACGAATACTTTAGTGTCAGTACAAATATTTAGTCTTAAATTAAAAGAAATATTTTATTACAGACAATCTTAACTTTTGAAAAATTTCTTATATATGTTTATTTTTTTCCTGACTGGAACTTAAAATATGCATAATTACAGCATTTCCAAATATTATTTTATTTCAATCGTAATAAATTTAGTTTTTATGTACCGATGTTACGTCATAATTTACGTAGAATTTTTGCCCTGTTTTTACGAATAACAATACAAACATCATCATTTAGAAACTACTGAAGTGTAGCGAGACGGAGAATTTTATTGGTCCTTCCATCTAATACTGAATGCATTTGGGGCTTCCGCTTAGCTGGAAACACACGTGTATTTTCAGAATACACCACGCAAGGGAGAAAGATTAATATAGATGATTAGGAGAAATACATAGTTAGTTTTGGAGTTTCGGAGAAGTCTTGACAAATTTTGATTTTAAAATAATGAGGGCTTCTTGAATCCTTTTTTAAAAGAGGTGGCGCGGTGCTTATCTATAAATAATAAATCAAAAACAACCGTTTTTCAAATTTCTGTAATTTATTCCAAAACAAGAATCCATTTTTGCAGTGTTTGAATTATGTACATATCTTACAATTCTCACAAGGGTGGAAATTCATTAATTAATATTTATGTATGTAAAAATTATACCCAGGTAATATTTTAAATGACTATGAATCTACATATTTTTATTATGAAGTTCAGTGATAATAATGTTAGATAGTTCGAATAATATTTCTTTCAAAAGAAACTTTCTTTTTTTAAATATATTGTAGAGATTGAATTTTATTGATCTGAAGTATGTCTCGAAATAAAAACCTTAATTTAATGGTCCTATTAAAATAGTTTTGAAATTACATATACAAATAATCAACCCAAATTATTGTTCGCTACTTATTGGAATAAAATATGCAATAGTGATACATAGTTGCATTTAAAGTGGCTAATTTTATCGTTGTTATTTATTGTTTTTTAAATATTTATCTTAAGATGTATAAAGGTTCCATTTCTTTAATAAGAAATTTTCGGGGGGACAAAATATAATAAATTGAAACAAAATGTAATGGGATGATATATAAAGTAATTAAAAGAAAGTTGTTACATTTCATAGATGAATAGAGCAGGGATAAGTAAATTTTCGATTTTATTCCATAAAATTTGTAAACGTGTTTACGGATGAATAATGCTGCATATTTTTTCAAAGTGATTTCATTATATATATATATATATTATTAAGTTCAAGTTTTTAAACGCATAACATGTGCATAAATATTCACTGTTTGTTATGCAAAAGTCACATAGCAGTAATAGGCGAAGATTAAAAGATTGCGAAAAAATGTACGGTACAGATATTTTAAAATAGAAAATAACATGTTTAATATTGTACTGTTTAAAGTCATCGCATTTCGTTCATAAATTTACAAATAATATAAAATTGAAAAGATATTCTAGTCAAATATTTTCACAGATATTTCATTATAAAAAAAAAAATACATATTATTAAGTTCAAGTTTTTAAAACCATAACATGTGCATAAATATTCACTGGTTGCTATGCAAAAGTCACATAGCAGTAATAGGCGAAGCTTAAAATAGTGTAGAAATATGTACTGTACAGATATTTAAAATAGAAAATAACATGTTTAATATTTTACTGTTTAAAGTCATCGCATTTCGTTCATAAATTTACAAATAATATAAAATTTAAAAGATATTCTAGTCAAATATTTTCACAGATATTTCATTATAAAAAAAATACATATTATTAAGTTCAAGTTTTTAAAACCATAACATGTGCATAAATATTCACTGGTTGCTATGCAAAAGTCACATAGCAGTCATAGGCGAAGCTTAAAATAGTGTAGAAATATGTACTGTACAGATATTTAAAATAGAAAATAATATGTTTAATATTTTACTGTTTAAAGTCATCGCATTTCGTTCATAAGTTACCAAATAATATAAAATTGAAAAGATATTCTAGTCAACTATTTTCATAGGGATTTCATTATAAATTAAAAAAAAAAGACACATATCATTAAGTTCAAGTTTTTAAACGCATAACAAGTGCATAAATATTCAGTGCGTGTTATGCAAAAGTCACATAGCAATAATAGGCAAAGCTTAAAAGATTGTAGAAAGATGTACTGTACGGATATTTTAAAATAGAAAATAACATGTTTAATATTTTATTGTTTACAGTCATCGCATTTCGTTCATAAGTTTCCAAATAATATAAAATTGAAAAGATATTCTAGTCAACTATTTTCATAGGGATTTCATTATAAATAAAAAAAAAAAACACATATCATTAAGTTCAAGTTTTTAAACGCATAACAAGTGCATAAATATTCAGTGCGTGTTATGCAAAAGTCACATAGCAATAATAGGCGAAGCTTAAAAGATTGTAGAAAGATATACTGTACGGAAATTTAAAAATAGAAAATAACATGTTTAATATTTTATTGTTTAAAGTCATCGCATTTCCTTCATACGTTTCCAAATAATATAAAATTGAAAAGATATTCTAGTCAACTATTTTCATAGGGATTTCATAAAAAGAAAACAAAAAAACCCACATATTATTAAGTTCAAGTTTTTAAACGCATAACATGTGCATAAATATTCACTGTTTGTTACGCAAAAGTCACATAGCAGTAATAGGCGAAGCTTAAAAGAATGTAGAAAGATGTACTGTACAGATATTTTAAAATAGAAAATAACAAGTTTAATATTTTACTGTTTAAAGTCATCGCATTTCGTTCATAAATTTCCAAATAATATACAATTGAAAATATATTCTAATCAACTATTTTCTGTAAGAACATAAATTAAAGATCAATTGTGTGCAGACATTTTACATTTTTCACCAAAGATTGAAGTCTTCTATGAAGTCTATCATTTAAAAATAAAAATTATCTTATATAGAGCAAGGTATGTATTTTATAAGGAAAACTATAAATTAAATTTTGTTGTTCTTTTTAACTATCATCTCGATTTTGTAAAAAATCAATATTTAATTATCGAACATTTTTTAAAAATCTATATTATAACGCAAAAGCAGTGAGAACGTTAAAAAAGACGCCTTGAGAATCGCTGATGTCACTACTGATGGTGGCAACGACCTGACGAATAGATATTTGTTAGTACGGTAACTTTTTAAACTATTCCATCGCACGATTTAAATTTTTATACCGAATGATATAATATGAAAAAAAATATATTTTTTAAAAAAACAATTTGTGTGCAATACGTATCTCCATTTACTATTTTATTTAAGGTTTTCAAAATAATTTTCAAGCATGAGTTTTGAAATTTTTAATATTATCTGATTTTATTTATCTTCCCAAATCTATATATTATGGTTATGGTTATATGTAATTTTCTTTTTCTTTTAGTATTTTTAACCAACTTTGATTAGTGGATTGAAAATGCAACCAGTGTTTTTACATATGATAACAATAAACAAGTGATGTCAATTAAATTATTATAAAAAAAAAACCAGTTCATACCGGAAAATGGTGTGACACAGCTACTTACGTTAATGGTAGGTATTTCCCATAAAGGATCGATTTCAGAATTTTAGACTTTTTATAACAAGTATTAAATTACATACTGAAATATTTGTCTCTAAATAATTAAATAATTAGAAGGTAATTTTGCGGAAAAGATATTTTCTAACGGTAAATAGTTAATATATTTTTATTCAAAAAATAAAGGGATTAAAGAAAGGGAAAAAAAGAAAATATCATTCCATTTGACCCTTAATAGGTTTATTCGTTGTGTATTTTTAATTTAATAATTTATGGCCTAATTAAATTGTAACATTTAGCACACATTTAAATTAAACAAATATATAATGGATTAATTATTTTCTCTGAAAGTTTTTATTCGATAATTCGGTTTTCATGTGCTTTTTGTTTCTACATAATCCGAAAAAAATATGTATTCTCTAGACATAAATAAATATAATAATGTCTTCGCAGTTCATATAGTGATGATATTTTCTGATAGGCTAAATTTGGCATTTTCTTCCATTAACTAAGACGGATTTAACCTTAAGTCAATTTCTTATATGTTATTTTCAAGCATATTGGTGAAGAAAATACTTTATTTGGAGTAAAATAAACTACACCGCATTTATACTAGTAAGATATTTGTTTATTTTTCATTCAAGCTTAAAAGATATATATTGTAGACATTTTGAACGAAACAGAATATAAATTAGTGTGCCCTTTATGGTTGAAACTTTGCAGGATTTACCATAGTTTGTTTTAAATATGCCTGTTTTTTTTATTTTTGGTATAATAGTAATACAGGAAAAAACATTTACTTCTACATTATACTTCTTCATTTAACATTTTACTTCTACTTAAATATGGAAAAACATAAAGAAATAATACCTTAAAAATAATACAAAAATAGATTAATTAATTAATTAATTAATCAATATTTTTTATTTTGATGAAAAGTTTGAAATCATATTAAAATATTATAAATTTTAACTACATCAAATTCCTTCAAAGAAGACCATTAAACATTTCCATTATAGGCAGATTCCTTTTTTCTAATGCCTTATTGTACTTACATTATGTTTTGAAAATGTTCGTGAATAATTGTCTCCACAAGCACTTTGTTCCACTGTATTTCTGATGTTACGTAGAAGCAATATCCGTATACTTTGTGAACCTTCTTGCTGCTGGAATCATTCAATATACTTAGATCGAATTGTTTCAGGTTCAATATGTGTAAAATGTCTCTTAAATTCCTCTATATTGTATGGCTTTCCTTTTTCACTTACGCATTCATGTAGTGTTACTATGCTTTCTATAAGTTCAACATCATTTATTATTTAAATTTTCCATCAGTTTTCTCTGTTTACATCCATTGATTGACTTTTACCTGCGTTCCTTGCGAATGATAGAAAGTTACGATTAAAACCGTGACGGATAATGAAAGTTTGGTGTGTATTTTTTGAATTAAATTTCGAAATAACATTTCATATCACGTTTAATTTAAACATTAGTTAAATGATATTTTTGAGAGCTTATTATGAATTTGGAGAAAAATAGCATGTTTAAATGTTCATCAGAATTCACATAAAAATGTTGTAGCTTTAGTTTATAATTTGCAAGTATAAAACTTCAAAATTTATAAATACATTTTTGAATAAAACAACGTAGCTATATTTATCAGACCAGTTTATCTAGTTTTTCACGTCTAATTTTTAATTCCTTTGAGATTATTTGTTCGTAAACGATGAACTTATCCCTTTTTAATATGTATATATTTATAAAGGTGCGCTAAATTTATAAAGAAGAAAATAATAATATTATCCAGAGACTGAAAACAAAAAAGATGAAATAATTTACTGTCTTCATCGACTAGCGATTCTCGTATAAGAATATGTATTTTGATATAATGGTAAAATGATATGTATTTTGGTATAATGATAATAGATAATCCATCTCTTATCATTATCTTACAAACATTTCTCTTATTAATCTTCTTATATTAAGCATTATTTAAGAATATATATTGTAAAATTTGTTCTATTTTCTAACATCTAAAGTAACATTCAACAACAACATTTAAAGTAATATTGTTATAAAAAATGTGTGTTTATGCAACTTATGCATTCTTTCTTAAAATACTGAATTTTGTAGTTTCTTAGCTATAAATTTAACAACTGGATAAAAGATCGATAAATTAAAATAACTAACTACAGAATTCTCAAAATGATTGAAAAGTATTTTTTTTTTTTTTTTTTTTTTTTTTTACTTTTGAAGAAAAAATGGCATTGTAAAATATAAAATTGTTCACAATAATGTAGGAAATAAGAATATGTTAACATTCTGTCATTTATTTATTTATTAAATTTTATATGGATTCCTTAGAGAAAATTGGGCAATGGATTTTTTTTTCTCTTTCGCTGCCGCAAAATCACAGCAATAAATTCCCTATATGTAAACTATTAAAATTTTGCAGCAAACTGTCAAGTCATTCCAGCGTTTTTATAGAAAACAATTACATAATCGTAATTAAACTCTATTCTGACCATAATATGGACAATAATATGGTCAAAATAGAGTTAAATAACGGTTATGTAACCGTTTTCATAAAATCAAGCAAATGACTGGGCAGTTTGCTGCAAACGTTTAACAATGTATCTCTAAAAATAACTCAATTATGACAAAGGAAAAGAATCTGACATAGTAGTACTTTTGTGCACCATTCAATATGCCGTTTCATTTTCCAATATAGTGATTAGATACAGAATGACGATGGCATTCTTTAGATCAAAAACATATAAACCAGTCGATAGTATATTACAGATTTATCTAAATAAAGCATTGCATAGGCAGAGATAAAATAAAGATAATGATGTAGCTTTACATTTTAGAAACAAGATTAAAAACTGCAATTACAAGGCATTTTCGTAGTGTGTTCTTTCAACTGCAACACATAACTGGACTTAAATATTACTGTTTATGTAAATTTATATGTCTTTACAACTATCATTTCCCTGCTTAAAATAAAAACATACGTTATAGAGTTTTTTTTTTTTTTTTTTTTTTTTTTTTTACTTCTAGGAACGAGGCACTGTGGCAACATTTCCGACAAAGCTGACCAAAGTAAAATAATAAAATGTACAATATGTCTACGAACAACTTATCCTAAATGTATATCAATATACAGTCCTGGAAAAAACGCACTATCTCGACTACTGAAAACCAAACACTTTCCTGAAATGCATTCGCAATAATTTTGTAAGGAATGTTTAATGTAATAAAAAAACGTGATAAAAACAATATACAGGTATATAACAGTAAATCCTAAATCACAAGATAAAATTGATGCAAGAAAATTAGTACATAGGTTTTCAGTTTCTTTGGCCAACTGTGTATTACAAATATACCTTCATTATATTTTTAAATTTTCGGAATAAAATATTCAAATTAAAGGTAAAATATATATATTGATATTCTATTTAGGAATTCCATGCAAGTGTTTTCATAGATCGTGAGAAGTAGATCATCAAATTTTCATTTTTAGTTTACGTAGATGCTATGTTCGTAAGAACGGTGTTCACAAACCTGACATCTTTATCGTAATTTATTTGTAAAACACAAATATTTACTTGAATTGTAAAAATTGACAGAATTAACTTTCGTGTAATTTATATTACACGAAGTTCTATTCTATAATCCTTCTAAGTTTTCTTACTGTCCACGGAACAGGAAACTTTACTTTTCCGTTCTTGAATTTTCATGATTTTAAATAATCATAAGCACAAAAAAGAGATTTTTTGTGCATGTAGCACTTGTAATGTATTGCTGTGTATAAAATGATTAACTATTTTTTTTTTACACTAAAGGTTATTTTGCTGTTATCAGTTGAGCTATTTAGAAACCATCATTTTTCAGACTACGGACATGACTAGTGGTCAAATAATTTCTCCAATAAACAACTCAATGAAACATAAATACTGTAACATGAAAAATCTTTTTATATAAACTATACAGGCTTATTACGTGGTACAAAGTGAGGCTGTGTCAAGCCATGGACGGAATACTTCAATCTTTAAACATGTAATTTTTATGAAAAAAATTATACTTTTTATTATTTTATTATTTACAATTATTATCAGATACACCACATTATCAGATACAGATCTATTGTATCTTTTTTCAATTGCAATTAGTATGTTTATTAATATATTAATAAATGTTATATGTGACTTCAATTTGTACGTTTCTATGAGAATGCATCATTTTAAAGAAAAACAAAATGTTTTTATATACAATTTTTAAAAATAAAAATATTTCCTTATTTAAATGACATTAAAGAAATAAAATTCCTTTGATCTTACATTCAATCAGAGTAGATTTTTAATTCAGGAGCTGGATGATTTGTTTGAACTTAATTACTTTTTCGATTTCTTAAATTTCTTTTGAAATATAATTAAGAAAAGAAGAAAATTTTAATTCAGTTTATAATGTAAAGAAATGAAAAGAAATCGCCCACTGAAAAAGTATAAATTAAGTCTCACTGAAACGCATTTTAATTTATTATTCATTTTTAAATATCTATGAAACTGGAAGTTCATATCGTTGAAGGACTTATTTTATTCTATTTTATTATTTTATTTACGTTATTAAACATTTATTGTCCATAAAATTCATATGATATTTTTAAAAAAACTAAAATATGCAATAATGAAGTTCGCAAATATGTTTAAATTTAAACAATAATAAAAAAACTAGATATTATCTACTAAAAAATGTGCAACAAAGCGTTTTTTTTAACAATAGTGCATTTTGTTACACAAGGGAAGAATTTCGTTTACTTATGAACTCAAAATGCGATGTATATTTGTAACTGCAGAAAGCAGTTAATAATGTTGTTCAATAACATTTATTTTATTGTTGGCACGGTATCTTCACCCCCCCCCCTCCTTAGTTTAAATTATATAAGTTTAACCTTTCGTAGAATATATAAAATATTTTGAACTCTTTCGTCATGAAACATAAAAAATCTAAACCATTTAATTTGAGAATGTTAAATTTGTTCCGAAATTATTTTTCAGAGTTTGTACATCGTACATAAAAAGAGGGAGGTAAGCTCTCTTAGTTTAGATTAATCAAGTTTAGTTTTCGTTAGAATTAACCGATTGGCTTCAAACTTTGCAAATCCATATTTGAAGAATTGGGAATAGAAAATATCCTTTGATGTTGGAGTGTAATGCAGGATTAGTATACAGAACCTGTAAGCTCAATTTTTTTTCAGAAAAAATCATAAATTTGATGTAAATATGATATTAAGTCAAATGCAAATCCAGCTTTTACTATACAGAATGCAAGAATATGTTTTATGTTACATTTATACATTTACACATTAAAGGTCATATCGTTTATAACAGCCTTAATGTATTATCTTTACAATACTGTTGATGATATATTAATTTAATTTCAGCTTAGTGTGACGCTTGCACATTTAAAAAAAAATCTAAGTTAAAACAAATCAAATACTATATGAAAAACAAATAATTATAAAGAACTTTTTCAACACCTCCCATTATCAATAAAAAATAAAAAGCATATAACTATGGTAAATTCAGGTTTGACGCCCCATCGGGTTATTTGCCCTAGTTACTGTATTTCAGCTATTGTCGTGTGTCGCGGTTAGTGTCGTTCTTCTACTAGCAATCCTTATAAAAAAGCGTAGAAGAAGAAGTTACAGATATTTATCTCTACAAATAAATGCTTTATCCGTTAAAAGAAAGGTTCATTTGGCTGTTATTGTATGATCTTCTAAGACAGAGATAAGTAGAAGATAAAGTATAATGTACTTACTAGAAATTTTTCAAGAAATATTTAGTGAATGTTGTTGAAACAGGTATCGATTGTGTTTCTTATAAGTTGCAGCCATAATTTTCTACTGCCAGAGCTACTGGCTCTGGCACCTATTCCGGATTATAAAAATACATGCCCCACCTACATTTCGGATAGATATCTTACTTGCGATTCGGCAAATGACGCCCCATTTTTAATTATTAAATAAATTTTTTGCTTGAGAATTATTTTTAAAACTTCAACATTGTGAGAAAAAAAAATATTTCTTCTTTTGGTTGACCATGGCCTTTCTGGGGGATCCTTACCTTACAAGTCCGGGAGCGGTGTTAGTAGTGATAAATTCTCAATTTAAGCAATGATTTTTTTTTAATGTTTCATTTCAGAAAATGAGTTCAAATTATTGCAATTCCTTACATTTTTAAGTGAAAAATACTGAAGTGTTTGGTATGTACAGATGTGCTCAGAATATTTTAATTCATACATGCCGAACTTTCTCTCTCTTTATATTACGATATATTCAGAAATACTAAATAGAAATCTAAAATCTTTTAAAATTTTATTCTCACAAGGAAATTCGGAAAGAATATATCGGAGTACCAAATTAGAGGCATAATCCCTCTTTATGCTTATTTATTTAATTCAATAATTTTTATTTTATTGTTAGCACGATTTCTGTAACCCCTCCCCCCTCCTTATTTAAATATCACAAGTTTAACCTTTCGTAGAATATATAAAATATTTTGAACTCATTCATTATGAAACATAAAAAACTAAAGTATTTAATTTGAGAATACTAAATTTGCTACCCGAATTAGTTTTCAGAGTTTTTACATCGTATATAAGAAGAGGGAGTGGGTAATCTCTCTTAATTTAGAATAAACAAGTTTAGCTTTTGTTAGAATTATCCGATTGGCTTCAAACTTCTCAAATCCCTTTATTTGAAGAGTTGGGAATAGCAAATGTCCTTTGATGTCAGAGTGTAATACAGGATTAGTATACAGAACCTGTGAGATAAAAATTCTTTCAGAAACAAATTGTAAATTTGATATAAATAGGGTATTAAGACAAATCCAGGTTTTGAATTATAAATATAAATGACCTATATTTCCTATTATTTTAAGAATGGGGAATCTATTCCGATCAAGTGGGGTGTCTAACCACGAGCTTCAGGATAAATGGCCAAAATCACTGATTAAGTTTTTTGTTAAAAACACTATTTTTTATGATGATCTACGTAAATTTTGCAGTAGATGTGTTACATCTGCCCTAAAACAATCATTGCTATAAAAATGAAAAATCAAGGGGGGGGGGACTTAAGTAGGGCAACTATCCCGGACTTATCCTATTATTAACGTTATCAGATCTTTTTCCTATAATGCACAATTACTGAAGATTAAACTTATCTGTATAAGATAAAGATTAAAAAAATAAAACTACCCTTAGAGATTGAGTCGCATTGGGTTTTAACGTGAAACATTAAAATAACGAAAAAAAAACAGGTAAATAACGCAATACGTTTTTATATGTAATTATAACAAATTTAATGTTATTCTTCATAAGCTAAAATAAAATAAATTACACGTGGTTGCTTTTCGACATTCTCCAGTAAATTCTTCTTCAATTACTATTTAATATAATTTATGGTGCATATAAAACGTTCTAAGAATGGATCGATTTCTAATCGACTGAATCGACCACAAACGCACGCAAGCACTTAGGTAGATTACATTAGACACGGTCAATTTTCTGTTGAACCGTCTAAATAGACGATAATTTGACTACTGTTAAATCAATTGAAACATAGTGATTTACTCATATTATAAGGTAGTGGAGCTACATATTAACATAGACTTGTGTTACATGTTAGGAAAAATGGACTAGTATTATGTAACAAGTGCAAGAATAATAAACAGAAGCTCCGATCGGAAAAGTTAGTTTCTTTTGTTACACACTCTGCAATCTATGTACGCAACTTCCTGGCTAAACGTGCTGCAATTATTGTCAAACATCCTCCATACACCACGGATATGATGCCTGTGCAGATTTGTTTTTTCTCTGTTCCAAAGAAATCATGAAATGTATAGATTTTGCAGATGTACTAGGCATACATAAATTTTCCTAACTATTTGAAAGATAGTTTTCCCTGACAGTTTCCAATAGCTTCACAAAAATTCATTGTGACCAATAAAGATACTTTGGGGCACTTTGAGGATGAATAATTGTATCATATGATTATTTAATTGTATCACATGCTTTTTTTTGTCTGCTTATGCAATTACCTAAAGTATACTTAGAAACACTCTGTAGTATATGGTTTAAGATATTCTGAAATGTTCTCATTTTACTGTGTGGTGAAACCTACAAATTAAATAATCGTAAGGAGTACGTTTAATATAAACGAATATACTCCAGAACCCCCATTACAGATTTCACTTCCTGTCATTTGTAAACTAAACACCAAACGCGACGAGAAATATTTTCTATACATAGCTACTAACAACTTAATGTTTAGCATGTTTATTAAATTATAACCTTCATGTTATGTAGAATTCAGTACTTCTTAAAAAGATTTCAAAAGTCGAAAATCAAAATTCACGACGCAGGAGTACAGAATTATTACTGAAATAGTCTCCTGTCCTATTTCACTTGTTATTGAGATAGCCGTCTTTCAAATGAATGCGCATGGTATAAAAATGTTTAAAGAATTTACTACTACAGTCGGCTCCGCATAAACAAATATCAGCAGTTCCAAAACAAGACATTTGATTAAAACGATAATCGATTAAGCAAAGAAAATTTAAGTCAATATGTAACTCTGCTAATACGCGTATTAAAACTTAATTATAAAAATTATAAATATGGAAGTAATTTACAAAAATGCAACTGCGAAAAAAAAAATCACATGAACACATAACGGCATGAAAATTCCCAATTTATAAAACGAATGATTTCTGTATTTAAGTTATCTCTACCCGATTTCTGAAAAAAATCACTAAAGATGAATTGTTTATTCATTTTTTAAACTATAAATGCGTATTAAAACTTAATTAATAAAAATTATAAATATTACAGTAATTTAAAAAGAAAAAAAAATAAATGACATGAAAATTCTCAAATTATAAAATGAATGGTTTCTGTATTTTACTTATCTCTATCCGATTTCTGAAAACAAATACCGTAAAATAGATAATTTATTCATCTTTTAAACTATAAATACGTATTAAAACTTAATTAATAAAAATTATAAAAATTAAAGTAATTTAAAAAGAAAAAAATGCAACTGCGAAAAAAAAATTAAATGACATGAACACAGAACGGCATGAAAATTCCCAATTTTAAAACGAATGGTTTCTGTATTTAACTTATCCATACCCGATTTCTGAAAAAAATCCCTAAAAATGGATTGTTTATTCATTTTTTAAATTATAAATGCGTATTAAAACTTAATTAATAAAAATTATAAATATTAAAGTAATTTAAAAAGAAAAAAAAATAAATGACATGAACACAGAATGACATGAAAATTCTTAAATTATCCTAATTATTAATTCTGAAAAAAAAAAAATCCGGAAAAATAGATCATTTATTCGTTTTTTAAACTATAAATACGTATTAAAACTTAATCAATAAAAATTATAAATACTAAAGTAATTTCAAAAGAAAAAAATGCAACTGCGAAAAAAAAAAAAAAAATTAAATGACATGAACACAGAATGACATGGAATTTTGCAAATTATAAAACGATTGGTTTCTGTGCTTTACTTATCTCAATCTGATTTCTGAAAAAAAAATCCCGTAAAATGGATTGTTTAGTCATTTTTTAAACTATAAATGCGTATTAAAACTTAATAAAAACTATAAATATTAAAGTAATTTAAAAAGAAAAAATAAATAAATGACATGAACACAGAATGACAGGAAAATTCTCAAATTATAAAACGAACGGTTTCTGTATTTTACTTATCTCTATCCAATTTCTGAAAAAAATTCCCGTAAAATAGATCATTTATTCATTTTTTAAACTATAAATACGTATTAAAACTTAATTAATAAAAATTATAAATATTAAAGTAATTTAAAAATAAAAAAAATGCAACTGCGAAAAAAAATTAAATGACATGAACACAGAATGACATGGAATTTCGCAAATTATAAAACGATTGGTTTCTGTATTTTACTTATCTCTATCTGATTTCTGAAAAAAAAAAATCACGTAAAATGGATTGTTTATTCATTTTTTAAACTATAAATGCGTATTAAAACTTAATTAATAAAAATTATAAATATTAAAGTAATTTAAAAAGAAAAAAAATAAATGAACACAGAATGACATGAAAATTCTCAAATTATAAAACGAATGGTTTCTGTATTTTACTTATCTATATCCAATTTCTGAAAAAAATCCCGTAAAATAGATCATTTATTCATTTTTTAAACCACAAAGTACACTATAATCCCTATTTTCCTATAGTCACTAGCAATTCTTGCACTTCACATAAAAATATTGAAAGCGCTACTACACTAGTGCAATTATTATATACTATTGAATTTAAAAACATTTGAAGTCTCATTATTTTCCATTGCTCGTTTTCGACGAGTTCTATCAGATACAAAACCTTTCTTTTTAGTAATTTGAAGTATCATTAAATTTTCCATCTTCATTGATATTCACTAAGGTATTAATTGTGAAGTTCTGTATACAAAGAAAAAACCTTCATCCTTGCTTGTAGAGATGAGATGGAGTCATCCTCACACTTTTATTTATCACTTAACCCGTTCTGAATTATAAGCTCAATTTGTTTCAGAAAATAAATCGTAAATGTGATGTAAATAGGATATTAAGTCAAATACAAATACAAACTTTTGAATTATAAAAATTAATGACCTATGTTTCCTACTCTTTTACGAATGAGTCATATAATAATAACACAATTAATAAAAAATTCATAAAAACACTATTTTTTATGATGATCTACGTAGAATTTGGAGCAGATATGTTACATCTGCACTAAAAGAATCATTGCTATGAAAATGAAAAATGAAGGGGAGCTTAAGTAGGTCAACTATCCCGGACATACCCTACTATTAACGTTATTAGAATTTCGCAACCCGTATTTTTTGAATTGAAAATATTATAAATAAAAAAAATAAATATATGTACTAAATTTCAAATCATTCGGTTTGGTAGTTTTTGCCCTGTTATATGCGGACGGACAGACAGACGGACTACGATAGGCGCTACGTATTTATATAATTAAGAACGTATCTAAAAAGAACATCGGTTCGTATTAAATGCAAGCTAATGCGTTTTTATATATAAATTATTTATATAAGTAAAATCAGTTACAGATCACTTTATGGCTTTAATATATACTTCAAAGATAGAAATAAACTAAATACGCATTAATTATATCACATATATTTTCTATATTTTTCCTTTAAAAACCTAATACCATTGTCAATTTCGTTTACTATTAAGAACATGATTTATTATAATTTATCATTTTTGGAATATGAATATATTACAGTGTGTTCTCACTAAACTTAATTTAAATTAGACGTATTTTGTGATGTTATAGAAAACACTTATTATTGCCATAAATTATCAAAAAATGACGGACACCAATTTATCTTGTATTCACAAAGAGCTATTGTATACGCTTTTATTATTCTTCTCTATAACACAAGAAGACACAATTGTAAATTACAAGGAAAATCCATAATATCTTCTAAGAGTTATGAGTATTTTATCCTTGAGTACCCTTAAATCTCTACAGCATAATTGCAAGTAATATATACTTAAGCACCTATTAAAGTCAGGGGATACATTGCTTTGTGTAATTTGCTTTTCTTTGTGTCTAAAGACTTGAAATAAATTATCATTTTTTGTATGAATAGATATATACTTCACTGTTCATAAATGTGCATCAAATTTATTATTTTTCTAAATACATTTACAATTTAAATTTAATAAATTTTTGATAACATTCTGCGGATATGCTTTATAATTAAAAGAAGCCTTTTTATTAAAGTTTTGTGGAAATTTAAAGTACTAACGTAATTTTTTCAGAAACATTTTTTCGCATTTATGTTCAAATGTGCATATGACAGCAGCACCAATAACTGGCCACGTATTCGAGAAAAAAAGGCAGATTATTCATGCCAAAAACTTACTAATGCAACAATTCTTTTCTTTTGGATTATGAATGACGAAAACATTTAAGAATTATAAATAAGAAATATAATATTTCATTTGGAACCAAAAATAATCTGTGTATAAAGCATTATAACCTGTGGTCAAGTATTGTAGCACTTGCTAATTTATTTATTTTTTTCCGAACAAAATTAATTCTTTAAAACTAGTTTTTTTTATACTATTATTTTTCAAATTGCAGATCTTTTTTTTCTTATTAGTAAATCTGCAATCAAGTTGCAGCCTTAGCTTTATAATCCTTAAAATTGACAGAATATGTACTATGTTTACCTATTGAAAGCCATGATCAAAAGATGAAAATTATGATATGCGTCAAGAAATATATATTTGTGAAATTACTTTGATGAAGCGATCGATAGCAAATTCGCAATATTTTATACAGGTTTATCTGATAGAATATGTGCATAACGGAATTTAAAATAAAACTAATATAAGGATATTTGAGTTACATTCTACATATTATGTACTTCTCTGAATTACAAATCTAATATAAAGTTGTAGGGTACGTGTTTATATAATGCAGACGTTTCCGACAAGTAAACTATGTTTTATGCGTGAAACTAACTTAGTGTGCATGAAAAATTCTAAATGCTACATGTTAACAAAGTTTCTTATGTTGAACGAATGTGACATGGAAAATAAATTTGAAGAACGCTCCAACATATGTGAGGGATATTTTAGCACGTGTTCAATACTCCTTTAGAGGTGGATATTTTCAGTGGTTCCCAAATTGTTTTTTAAAAAAACGCTAGTGATATTTGTCTATCTACCTGAGTTACTACCCTGAGCTGTTGTTGGTAAGCGTAAAATTTTGCATCGATATAATAATCATGCAGTTAACAAGTTATAATTAAAGAGCAGTTAAAATATTAATTTGTGAGATTTTAATTAACATAAATATTTATTGTACTAAAGAAACTCTGTACCTATTTAACTATGTTTTTTTTTATTTGAGTGTTTTAAAATACCTTTTTTACATATTAGTTAATGGCTTTATGATAAAAAATATGATTCAATAAGGAAAAAAATACAAATCTTGTAGTAAAGCTTAAAAATTACTAAAAATAATTAAAAACAATTTAAACGCACACTTCTATAATTTTGAACTGATTGAAGCATTTTTTGAGAAATGTTACTACAGATGCGCTTTATAATTGTAATGATCAGATTCTCAAAAAGTTCATTAACTTATGAAAATATAAAGAAATTTTAATTACATATGTAAACTCACAATAAGCAATTACTATAATAAACATTTTTATTTAACAAAATTAATTTTATATATCACTTAAAATCAAATTCTTAACTTTATAGAATCTAAATTAAAACTCGTCTGTAAAAAATATTGAATCAATGTACAGTTTTAGCATTTTGATCATAGCGATATATTAAAAAACACAAATTGGGAAAAATGATTTTAAATATTGTGTAATATTGAATCAATGAAAAGTATAAGTATAAAATTTTGTAAAAATAATTTATTGTAAATTATTTTTACTAAAACGTATTATCATATCGATATATTAAAAAACACAAACTGGGAAAAACGATTTTAAAGCTTGCAACTATGTTTAATTTGAAGGAAACTATTTTCAATAAAAAGTGTTTTACGCAGACTTACATTCATCGGTATTTTAGGCTATCCCGTGAGAATACACTACGGTTGTGTAAATGATTTTTGCTTGAATTTACTTATACTTGAACAATGAAAAGTATAAGTTTTAGCAATTGGATCATATCGATATATTAAAATAACACAAATTGGGAAAAATGATTTTAAAGATTGCGATATCGGCCGTAAAAAATGTTGAATCAATGACAAGTATAAGTTGAAGTTTTAGCATTTTGATCATATCGATATATTAAAAAGCACAAATCTGGAAAAATGATTTTAAAGGTTGCAACTCTGTTTAATTTGAAGGAAAAGGTTTTCAATAAAAAGTATTTTACGCATACTTACATTCATCGAATTTTTAGACTATGCCGTGAGAATACACTACGGTTGTATAAATTATAAAAAAAAAAAAAAAAAAAAAAAAAAAAAAACTGATACTAGTCAATTTTCGCAAAATGGAGGAGTATCCCTCCACGAAAGTTAGTGGAATTAGTGATTTATTAATTAAAGAAAATTAGATGAATCAGAATTCAATTATATATATTTTATAATAGTTTGGAAATAGATAAAATGAATTGAAAGTCGGACTGGTCACTTACTCTCTGTGTATAGTGATTAACCAAAAGTCTGCGCGTTTACCTCATATTTAAGTATTGACGTTTATAGTTTTATCCGGAATCTTATATAGCCTTCCAAACGGTTAGTAAATATTTCTTTACTTGAATTAAATGTTAAGTTTAAAGACTATTATTATCTCTTTCTCTCTCTATATATATACATACATAACTTATTAGCAACATATTTATAACTTTAAATAAAATGTGTTGAACCACTCGATAAAAACTTTCAATATCATTCAATGTATGCTACTGGGAACGGATATAGAAGGATCACAAATGACATGTCCATTAATTTTTCTTAATATTATAAATTACGAAATTTTGGAAAGAAAATCGAAGAGAAAAACTATTAGAAATTCTCAAATTTGTATTTTAAAGAAGCTGTTAAAACATAACTAGGAAGAGTATGTCTAAAATAAACAAATACATTTGCAATAAAGATACAACAATATGTTATATTAAAACGCAAGTGTTTTTTAGTAAACATACACACATAACAAAAGAAACAATTATTTTTGTTTGTTACTGTTATTTAAAAAAATACATCAGAACAAATGAAAATAAATTCTCTCTGATGGATGAAAATAAAAGTGCTCTTTGATAAATAGTGCATCACCAATTGCATAGAAAATGAATAATGATGTCACTCTGTTTCCACTCAATACGTTTTTATTTTCGTTTTTTAATGTAGTAGGGTTCTTCATGAAATGTACAATTTTTCTACTTCTTCAATTCCAATATTTTAGGTATAAAGTTCACAATAATTAAATTTCGGATGCAAAATTGATGACAGAAATTTTAGTCACTGCAGTGTAAAACAAACCTTTTTTTTTAATTAAACGATTGAAAATAAAATGAATTATAATTAAAATAAATGAAATGAATTAATATTTTGTGCGGCAAAACATTCGATTTAAAATTAATATAATTCGGAAAATGATTTTACTGTATTTTAGGAATATAGTGAATTAGGAGTTCTAAATTGAAGTTTTATTATGGATAATTATATATTCATTATTCAATTTTTTAGCAAATTCATCCCTAGTTAAAAAGTGTTTATGAATTTGGTTGGTCTGTCTGAGTGTCCGTGCTCTAACGCCCGTAAATATACTCAGATTGACAAGCATTTTTTATGTGTTAATTAATTTCACTTAGAATATTCGCTATTTAAAATGAAGAATGTACCTTTTACTGTTCGTTTAAAGGAACAAACTGAAGATTCCGTTACAGCACGGGAAAATTCGTTTACGGTGCATTTTATTAAAACTGTTTAGTTAAGGTAGGTGAACCAAATGTGGTCATGGCTATGTTTTGAGGATTTTTTCTAATTTTATGGTTGTGTGTTGTTTGTAAAATTTTACACTTATCACTAACATATATGAAGTATACCTTTCTTTGTAAAATAAAAATGTATTACTTTTATAATACAGTTTCAAAATTGTAGCTTGTGAGCCACTTTTGGTGCCCAGTGTTCCAAAAGTGATCCATGTATTGAAATCATTTTTAAAATGTGGAAATATACTCGGCAAACTACACTCGTGTGCAAAACCTAAGCAACAATCACAAAATGCCAATTTTTGAACACGTGAGTACTCAAAAGGAAATTCTATAAAGAGCAAGTGTAGAAAAGATGTACTACTCTAACAACACGGCCAGTCGATGTGACATTTACATATGATTTAGTGGTTGTTTTCAAGTCTATGTAGTTCTGACTAATCTTGTGTATATTTTACATTAAACAAAAAAAAAATTCGCTTATTGAAATAGAAAACATTTTAATATTTTATTTCTTCATTCAGTTTTGCTTAAATATTACAATTGTTTTTTATTGAAACGACAAAATATTTTATAAAAATACGATTAAACAGTACCACAGATTTTGAAACAATCTGATATTTGTTATGCTATAACTCTCGTATTTATGAACCGATATGAATGTTATTGATCAAGTGTACAGAACATACCAAGATCTCGCCCGAGTTCGTTGGTCATCTTCATGCGCCATTTTGTTTCAAAATAGCGGCAAGTCAAATTTTTTTATATGCATTTTAATTCAAAAAGATGTATAACAAATTATAAATTTAAAAAGTTGTTTTTGTTCAGTGTTAGATCGTGATACACGGATTCCGGAACATTTTTTGTTATGGCTTTATCTTAAAAAATGGCTGAGACATGGTAGTTTGAAGTTCTAGGGTGGCTGATATTGTGAAACAATCTGATTTTTGTTATGCTGCAACTCTCACGCTGAAATTCGCAATAAAAATCAGTATTAATGAAGACCGGGAATGAATCCTCTATAATCGGGTTCCAAGCATTTCAGCCTCGGGTGTTTGAGTAAAATGAGTTGAATTTTTAAAAACATGGATTATGAAACTACCTTTTTATCCGGGTACAGACCGGAAGGACTTTTATAATTCATGCTAACTTCCATTTTAATATATAAAAAGTATCTAATAAATAAATTTTATCATATCTTATGCAGAAGAAATGCGCATGGGACATTTTACAATATGACAATCAATCGTCAGTATAAAAATTTAGAAATTGTATAATTTAAAAACATTTTATTATTTAAACACCAAATTTGGAATATAATCATTTGAATTTGCTATTTACAAGTGTATCAATTTTCAAATGAAACCATTGAAAATTAAAGGATTCAGTTTTTAATATACACTGACAATAATATTTTTGATGTAAATTTTTAGTATAGAGCAAAAATAAACATCATGTTTTGCATCAGTATTAATGAAGACCGGGAATGAATCCTCTATAATCGGGTTCCAAGCATTTCAGCCTCGGGTGTTTGAGTAAAATGAGTTGAATTTTTAAAAACATGGATTATGAAACTACCTTTTCCTCCGGGTACAGACCGGAAGGACTTTTATAATTCATGCTAACTTCCATTTTAATATATAAAAAGTATCTAATAAATAAATTTTATCATATCTTATGCAGAAGAAATGCGCATGGGACATTTTACAATATGACAATCAATCGTCAGTATAAAAATTTAGAAATTGTATAATTTAAAAACATTTTATTATTTAAACACCAAATTTGGAATATAATCATTTGAACTTGCTATTTACAAGTGTATCAATTTTCAAATGAAACCATTGAAAATTAAAGGATTCAGTTTTTAATATACACTGACAATAATATTTTTGATGTAAATTTTTAGTATAGAGCAAAAATAAACATCATGTTTTGCATTACTATTTTTTTTTATCAATTTAAAGATATTACAAAAGATAAATTCGCTGCTTTTCATATAATTACTTTCAAGTGAGTTCATAAACGATAAACGGCAGTATATTGTTTGTAATGCACCAGTTAAAGTAGATTGTACCGATAATGTGAAACGTTTTATCGCTTGAGAGAGCATATACGAATTACTATTTGGAAAAAAATCTAATGCAAAAATTACGTTATAGCTTATAGATCATGAATATCTTATCGCACAAGGTTTCGTTTTTCTATTTTCCTAAGCAATGTGTTCTACAAATTCTTTGTTTTTTATATAGGGCAATTTCAATATGGTTAAAAATTGTTTTTATTCTCATCTCATCATATTATATTCTAGGAATCAATTTTTATTCAATTTTATTATAATTATCTGTGTGTTTATTACATATTTCGTTTTATTGTTACACTCATGTATGGTACTTAACTTGATATTTGTGTGTAAGGATGAGTTTTGAATTCAATTTTTGACTTATTTCATGATATGCTGGAATTATTAAAAAAATAATATAAACAAAAGTTTTTTTTTTTCCAATGACTTTACAACATTTTATTATTTTTGTACCTTAATTTGAATCTAATAAATTAATTATAATAATTTTGCTTAGTTTGACAGGCGCAAGGCGTGAATTGTGAAATATTATTTACGGTTATAACTGTATACGCGTTTTACAATAACAACTGGAGATAGTGATGCACCAAATCACGGTCGCCAAAATTAGCCGAGCGGCTGTGAAACTGCAATAACGATATATTTCAAACACTCCAAAATAGAATATATAAATAGAAAAAAGTGTCTTTTATTTCTAAAGTTTCAATCATTAATTATTTATTGAAAAAAAAAATCAATTTGTACCTTGTAAAATATATTATTTTATTATCGTATACTTTTATTACAGCGTCATTTTATTATTAAATTTTATTGAAATTATTCACAGAGGACTAGACAAATTTGAGCTTTCTTGTGTATTCGAGTCAAATAAAAATATGCTACAATATGTTACATATTAAACAAAATGTGTTATCTGTCATATTTTTAGTGCAATAAAATATAAAAATGTAAAAACTTCTTCCACCAAACATTTTTGCTTTGAAATATATTCATAACATTATTCCCTTTCAAACGATGTGTATTACAGAAGTTGGATTTTTTGAAACATTGTATTTTTTATAGCACACGAACATTTGGGATACTTTTTTGTATCTGTAAAACTGAAACAAATGGAAAATGCAGAAGATAAACTATAATTTTCCAGATAAATTTTTCATTCATTGTTCTTATGAGCGAAAACATTTTAAATGATAAAGTTCCTATGAGGTGAATCTAATAAATTAAAGTTGGACAAAATGAACTTTTACTGAGATGGGATTTTCGTATTTTGTTTACATATTAAAAAATCTGAAACATATTTTTCACTCGTTTGATACTTTTTATGAGTTAATTAATGTAATCGAGTTTGCATAAGCTATTTCTCTCTCCCATATTATTCAGTAGGTAATTTCAAGCCTGTACAGAGAAGACCATTGCTTGAAGAATGATCTTCATATAAGCTTCGTAGGATAAGATAAGAACGTCCCTCAGTAGTATTCACAAATGTCAAAAAATGCTAAAATGTTTTCTCCGAGCATATCAACAAAGGCACAGATATACTGAACAGTGTGGAGGATTCACAAAGCGCTTCAAATGAGATATGTTTGTTTCAAGGGTGATAGAAAATGTGTTGACGTATCAAACAAGATATGCTAGGAGGATTATTAATATGGCTTTTTAGCATTTTTTCTCATGCATCCTCCGAGCACTGCTTGATTACTAGATCTGAAAAAATCCTGAGAGGTAGGCATACGTTAACAAGAAACTTGTTCATTTTATCAATTTTTATTTAACTTTTTTTCCAGTCACATTAAATACAAATTCTTTCAAAAATATTTTTTTATATAAAGGATTTTAATAATCACATACCATTCAAGAAAACTTCTCAGACACAAATTTAGCTTGCTTTACAGATTTTACTGAATTTTAATTATTTAAACAGTTTTTTAATAAATGTCAAATATTTTTAACGAAAACTGTAAATTACTTTTTAAAAATAGCATGGACTATATTTTTATAATGTTATTGGTTAAATTTCCCTTTTTATCAGTTTTAGATTATTACGTAAGTTTCAATTAATTTTACCTTTTAATATGTTTTAGGCCAAGATTACGAAAATTTATCTTTAGTTGATATAGTACAATAGAAACAATAATAGGAATAACAAAAAATAAATATAACAGGGTATAGAATATTTGACATACTTGTTGTTTTAAATATATTTTTCTCGACATTTTTTAAAACTATTTTTAAAAATACTTTTGATAGAAAATTTTATAATATGTATACCTATATCTATTTTTTTCAGAATCATATTCTTTAATTTTCTCTATTTCGGGTATCCAACTATCTCAAGTAAAATTAAATAATAATAATAATAATAACTTTTAAATTGAAGATTTAAAGACAATATTTCGAGTAAGAACATATCCCAAAAACGAAAAAATAGATCCATTCAAATCAAAAATGGAAAGGTTTTTGGGAATGTTCCCTGGGAGGGAGACTTGACGGTTTCTGATAGCATTTCCGTCCGTATGTCTGAGAGCACGCTTTCATAAAGAAAGGAATGCGATCCTAAGAAAAAACGTGCAAAGTAACCTCTTAGTCACCAGTGAAATATTTCGAAGAAAATGGATGATTTGCAGACCATATAACTATTAGATACAATAATTATAAATTTTGTTTAAGGGCATTTTATATTGATTTTTAAGAACAGCAGTGTATATCAGTGTCGCTTGAATGCGGATGTGTAATATAGTTTGAAAAAAAAAACATATTTTAACAAGATTACATTTAATAAAACGCATCGACAATCATTATAACATGAAACGTTACATGGATGACGTTTACCCGGTTAAAATAATTTCATATCTTAAAAAGAATTTCGTCTGATTTGGACTATTAGAGAAAAGAAAAAAAAAAGCACGATTGCCCTATGAGTGAAGGTAAATTATTACTAAAACATTCAATAAAGTTATTTTTTTAATTCCTTGTAACAAGAAATTTGCGTATAATAAAATGAAGAGATAATTAAGGTGCCCTTTTTGCAGGCACATTTGAAACAGTGACAAATTGATACAAATTGATACATGGTATACAAAAAGAAAAATAATATTTTCTGCAATTCCATGTTGTTTCATATTACATTAAACGCATTAACGGTCAGACTATTGTAGATCACTTTTTAAATGTATACAAGATTATTACTAAAGAGTTAATAAAGATAATATCATTTTTTCATTTGAATATCGTGCTGTAATAATGGAAGCGTACTTAATATGTTCAAATGAGATATATCTCAACTTCCATTTGTAAAACTACTACTTTATTTGAGACAGAAAATCAAGAAAATTCAAAATGTTTCTTAAGACTATATAGAGTTAAAAATAGCAGTTATCATGGCGATGGATTAATCTGTTTAAATGTATGTGCATACAAGAAATCTAAATGTGAAAGACAAACATATACATATATATATATATATAATGCACACACGCACACATGTATATATATATATCATACCTTTGAAATACATTTGATCAATAATAAAAGAACTGAAAATTAAAATAAAAATACTGATGTGAACACCTTGTAACTTAAGTACGCGAAACCCGTTTTGATTAAACAGAAAGTTCGGGGTGTTTTCGAAAAGTAAAGATACACTTCAGACAGCAGGAAATAAAATGTTATAATGAGCACGTTGACAACACATATTGTAACCTTGAACATTTTACCTTTTCTTGAAGTCATTCGTTATTTGCACGGTGAGACTGTTTCTTGTAGCACGTGTTTATAATGGCTGCGTCAATTCAGAATCCCGCCAAAGGTGAAGTACGTTCCGTCATACGTTTTCTTCATGAAAAAGGTGAGCGTCCAGAGGATATTCACAAATAAATTGTTTCCGTCTGTGGGAAAAATTATGAATCGACAAAATGTAACGAAATGGTGTTGTGCTTTCTCTGAGGTAGTACCAATGTTCATGAAGAACCCAGAACAGGTAGACCATCTGTGATCTCCAATGCCCTTCTTCAAATAAAGGAGGAACTGATTCGAACGATTGCCACTCATAACTTTACCTGAAGAAACATCTTGCATGGCAAACCTACCACGACGATTTTTAGATGAAAATCGAAGCTGAAATGTGGTTTTGTTGTGTGTTTTGTTTTTGTTGCTAGGTGAGATGCTATCACCTTTTTCAAAAACAATGAATGAGTGCAAATTACCTGTGACTAACAATTGAAATGAATCCTGTCAATATGCATACCTACAAAATTATTCTTAAACTAAAATAAATTTGGAAAAAAGAAAATGGATTAAATTAAACAGAAACAATTAAAATTTAAAGAATTTAAATTTACTTGAATTCTAAGTTTTCAATTCAAAATAGTATAAGAATTAATTATTTAAAAGCACTGACAAGATCCTCAATTTGCACTACATCCAATTCCCCAACAATCAGCATTGTGAATTCAAGAATTAATATGAAGGGTAATAGCAAGGAATTTTCATAAACATAATAATTTAGACTAAGTGAAAATTTTGGAATAAAAGGGAAAAATCTTTCTTTTAAAGAAAGTATAGAAAGGGGGTTATAAAATTGATGAGATAGGTTAAACAAAATAATATTTGGCCAATATTAAAAAAATGCAGAATTAATTTCAAGAATTCACAACACTGAAGCTGTGATCGTATAGTTTCATCATTATTTAAGAGACCATGAGTTAATAATTAAATTTTGAATAAGTAATTCATTATAATAAAATGCTTCTCAAAAGACTTTAGATCAAAATGTTAAAATTACTTTATATAAAAATTTCAGATAAGTATGTCCTGTAATTAATTAAAGAATAGTAAAAGGTCTCAGCTAATTAAATAAAATAATTTTGAATATTAAAGATTACAACATCCAGTAAATTAGCAGTTTATTTTTTTATTAGATTTAATGCTTAAAATAATATTTAGAAATTCCATGACTAGAGAATACAATAATTTATTTTAATTAATTAATTTATTTATTTATCTTTTTTACCAGAATTAATATTTAGATCAATAGAATAAATTAAGTAAAAGGATTAATATAAATCCTAGAGAGATTGACTCTCGTAAGTAAATAAAAGGTAAAATTTTGAAAGCAGACTTTTTGAAGTAATTAAGCAAATAATCAAAAAAAAAGGAAACAGAGAAGGAATTAAATTAGAAAGAACAAACATTTATTTACTAACAACACTTTAAATGATGTAAATATCATCCTATATATATATGTATCAAAATACTAAGACACAGATAAGTTCAGTCATATCAGACAGAAAACATAATTTAAAAATCATAATAATGATAAGAAATTTTTTTTTACTTACATCTCGATATAATAGAGTGAAGGTGACAACAAACCTTCTCGCATAGAGAATATTTAATGTATTGGCGATTAGTTTTGCGGTTATATCACTTGTATTTCTTTTTCACACTGCAATTAAGTTAGTGAACATAGCGTTATTCTATGGGAATCATAATAGGACTACCAAGTTGGTGACATACTTTGTAGTAGTGATGAGATGATCAACCATTAATTGCACGAATAAAGTTACCCTGTAGAGGGTGAGACTAGCGTTAAACAAGCTGCGAAATTCACGAAAATTAAGGACATCTATTAATTTTCTTACTATTATCGGCACAGAGTCCACAGATTCTCAGAATACACTACAAAGAGCATGTGTAGTGTCGGCAAGAGCACTCGATAAAATTCTCGCTGTCATCATCATTTCAGCAGGTATCTTCTCACAATTTATCGTTCCCGATAAATACTATGCACTTAATACAGTGTCACTATAACGAACTGTTTAGAACATCCACATCGTGACAGAATGGTAGAATACCTCCTTCGTAGGTATGCACTTTTTAAAAAAAAAAAAGTATTTTTTTTGGTCGTAGCAGGTTGCTTTACGAACGAACATAGTACATCAACCCACTGTGTCTACTGCCAGGAGAGAAGTCCCTCTCAAAAAAAAAAATCACCACTGCCTAACCGGCGGGGTGAGGGAGGGAACCCTCCACCCTCACACACCTAAACTATCCGAGCTTCAAGACATGACTGCCTGCTAACTAGCTCTTCGTTCCCTTGGTAACGCTACCAGGGGGGAAAAGGGTCAACGCTGATTGGTTGAGTGGGGGGAGCAAATAACACGCTTATTGGATTATTGTTGCTAGGTGAAAAATCCTAGCTACAATTCCTGGAAATTAGCCGTCTGTTGGGTCCCACGAAAAGGAAGAAATCACGTGTACGCTTGCACCTGTTATTTCGTAAACAACGACTCGAAAGCAATAAACTGTGCATCTTCCTAACAAGCCTTCGAAGTAGTTTTATGACTCTCTTTACTGAGGGTAATAAAAAGTCGCACACAATACAACTGACCATAATGCTTCAGTTATTCCCATGACTTCTTATAAAAGCTTATTGTACTATATCCAATCTGCCTGTGTGTGTTCCGAATTTACGATCCCTTAAACTACGTGAGAATTTCAAGTAAAAGTTGTTTGCGTGGAAACTATCTCATAGTGAAAAAGGGAGAACTTGGGTGGTCTTGACTTATAGAGAAATACAAATGTTTGGATTTTGAAAATAAGAGTTTTAATTAATAATGTTTAAGAAAAAGGAGGAGGGGGTTTGATTAAATATTAAAATAGAATGAGTTTATAAAAAAGAAATGTTTTAAGATATTAATGAAAATATAAATATAAAAATTTAGATTAAATTACCTCTAACAAGAATCCCCCGTCTCTATTTAAAAAACACAATTTTTTGAAAAAAAAAAAAATTGTTTTTTAAGTAAAAAGTGCGAGTAAAATTTCAATGGATGCGGGAGAGATCACTAAATGGGGCCTAACATTTCAAACAAACCAGACCTCGGTCCGAAGAATTATCAAGAAACACTTAGCAAGCCTACCCCTCAAGGTATACAGTCCGGAATGCATAACCTGAGTTTGCATACACAAAACTCTCCTCACCTGTCAACAAAATCCTAGACACACCTGTAGAATAACAAAAAAAATTAACAGATGAACACAAGGCTGGACATTGCTTTTGTCACCACTAACCTTATCAGTCGGGAAGGTTCCATTCAAAGTATTTACCTGAACACTGTTTGCTAAACCACAAAAAAAAAATTTGAAAATTGCCAAAATAATTTTTTTTTTTTTTTTTTTTTTTTAAGCCAAATAAAAATTTGGGAGAGAACATTGCCAACCGAAAGAATCGCCAAATCCATTACAATAATAATGCATATCAATATAGGTATAAATTGTTAGCTCGATGTACACAGATATATAAAAACATATGAACTAGTAATGTATATGCATATAAAAACACAAACAAAAAGAATAAAAAAAAATGGGTAAAAGGCAATTTGCACAATATACAGTTAATTCACAATAAAATACATTTCACTAATTAAAATTCAGTTAACACAAATTGTATCAATGTGTAAAAATTGAGAAACACTTTCTCCAGTTGATTGATATGCAAGTTGAAACTATGAAGTAAGGTATTTACATATGCACTTACAGCGACACTGTGCATATTGGAAGAGCAACCCATTTATCTGTGCTATAAACAATTGCCAAAATAAAAGCATGATGGGGCGAAGAAGACCCAAAAGCTATGGTGAAGATTATCACCATCAGAAACTTAATTTATACAGTAAAAATTTAAATTTTGACAAAAGAAATCCTTTAAAAAAAAGGAAAAAAAAAATAGCACAGAACCAGATAAAATTTTATAAATTTTTCAATAAAACCACACCACTATACTTTAATGAAGTAATGTACTCAAGAACAAAATTAATAACCTCAAAAGTTTTCAGGTTAAAAAAATTATACACAAAACAGTACACTAATACTACCTTACACTACGAAATACCTACATATTATATCTAGTAATGAGTAAAATTAATAGTTCCCTCAAATATAGTATTATCCTGTAAATCCACTTATACTCATCTACTGAGAACTTAACTAGAACATCAATTAAAATATAAATAATATGCAAATCGATGGATACTATCGTATTTAACAAACAGGGAGTACTACATGAAAATAAAAGGGGAGGGGAAAAAAATTTGGATTCCCATTTTCAAAATGCACTAAAAATTTTCAAAGTCTCGAAATTACCCAAAAATCGAGAAAAAACGTAACATAATTCCAGAATATACCTGCGGAGAGGTTATTTGCACTATAACTATCGAAATATACCTTATTTACACTAAAATTAGCTATATAGAACATTAAACGTGATGAAAACACAACCGCTCAGATCGTTACCGCTAACCAAAACAAACGGTACAAGTACTCTAAAAAGCTTATTTTTCACGTTAAAATACAATAAAAACTAACTCTATACTATCTATATACATTATACAAACAAAATATAAGGTTATTAAAATAAAAATACTATAATTACTACAACTTAAAGTTTATAATTGGGACGCTTGTCCCTGTTCCTGAATCCATAGGTATTTCTGGACGAAGGAATCGAATCAGTCGGTTTGCACTGAGATTCGATTAAAGTCGGAAAACGACTGGTTGAAGGAATAACATAGGATTGAGCTTCAACAACTTCGTTAGCTACCGCGATATCTGGCATGTCCGTAACTGGATTTTCAGCCGTGGAGGGGGAGGGGGTGGTTTCAGCTCGTGAGTTCTCGAACTCGGCTGAAGGAAGAGAGGGGGAAAGGGGTTCGTTGCTGGTGGCTAGTGAAGGCAACGTGTTGGCTGTTGCTTGCATGGGCAATGCTTCATCTCTGTTTACTGCTGATGCTGTAGGTATGATAAACGCGCGCCTGCGTTTTTTCGTCCGCCGTTCTGGGTTATCGTTAATCGATTGGTGAATGGGAGTAGTTGGATTCTGAATATTCGATTGATCATCGAATTGACTCTGCGGCCGTTGGTCATTTGTTTGGAAATCAACATGCCTGTTTTTAAATTCAGTCAGCCTATCGACGTGTACCACTTGCGTTAATTTTAAATTTGATTGGAGGGCGATTTTAAAATTTACCTCATTTATTTTTTCAGTTATTGTATAGGGACCATTATTAAATTTAGATAGTTTTTTACATTGTCCTGGTTTAACAGCTGGTGTAAAGAGCCAAACTGAATCACCTATTTTAAGATTCTTAGAAACAGCAGTTTTTTCTCTGTATTTTTCTTGCTTCTCTGAAACTTCCACCAAACTACTGTGCACTTCAGCATACACTTTCTTCAAAGCAGGGAATAAAAGTTCACAATAGGTGGGGGCGTCATTATAATTTAAAGTTTGGGGGGTGGAAAAAAGTTTATAGGGGAGATTTAAATTTCTGCCAAACATTACTGCGGCTGGGGTTAATTTTGTAGAAGAATGCACGGCTGTCCTGAGAGCTAAAAGAGCAAATTTTAATTTTGTATCCCAGTCCGACTGATTTTCATTGACAACATGGCATAGGGCATTAATTACAGTTCTATTTTGTCGTTCAATCTGATAATTTCCTGCTGGGTGGTAAGCTGACGTGTGAATATGTTTCATTCCAAAGTTTTTATAGACTCTCTCAATGGCTTCTGATATAAGATTTCTACCCTTGTCGGAAACAATATAGCTAGGAGCACCGTACCTTGAAACGAAATCTGCTAGAGTATCCGCTACAACGTCTGAGGTGATAGAGGATACAGCATATGCTTCAGGCCACTTAGAAAAAGCATCGATATATGTCACGATAAACTTGTTACCCGAAAAGGTTGCCGGTAAAGGACCAATTATGTCGAAATTCACTTTTGCCAATGGAAATTCTGGTGTTGGCATTCTCTGCAAAGGGGCTAGATGTTTAGGTCTATAAGCTCTTCTTTGTTGGCAACTAATGCAAGATTCTACTAGATGCTTGACATCTGCAGACATACCTGGCCAGTAAAAATTTTCGCGAATGCGATCAATAGTTTTTTGGAAGGCTTGATGACAAGCTGCTAGAGAATCATGTGTTAGTGCGAACACTTGGGGGATTAGTTCTTTTGGCACCACCAGTTTTGGCAATTTATTTAAAATGGGAAAGTCTCGAGTGTCCTCGCACATCAAGAGATCATCTCGGAAGAAAAATTTCATGTACTTTGGTGCTATATCCACTTCTTGATCTAGCTTCTGAGCAATTTGGCAACACTTTTTGTCAGTCTTTTGGAGTTCTTGAATTTTTTCAAGAAGATCAGTTTGGGGCATAAAAACATTCTCCTCTGCTATTTGTACACAAAAATTACAATTTACAGTATTTACAGAGATTTCATTAGAAGTAGTGTATCTAGACAGAAAATCCGCAACACTGTTGCATTTGCCCTTGATAAATTTGATTGAAAAAGTAAAATCAGATAAGGTGCAAATCCACTTTGCCATACGAGAAGTTGGGTCCTGAATTTTAAGCATATAAGTTAGGGGAGCATGATCAGTGAAGATAAAAAAGTGGGTGTTAGCTAGGTAACACTTAAAATGGGCGGTTGCCCAGACAACAGCTAAAAGTTCCCTTTCTGTGGCTGAGTACCTTGTTTCAGGGTCCTTCAACTTTCTGCTAGCAAAAGCCACAGGGTGTAAAAAGTTGTTCTCATCCAGTTGAGATAAAACTGCGCCTAAAGCTTCACCACTCGCATCAGTATAAAGATAAAATTCCTTCGAAAAATCAGGGAGGGCAATACATGGCTTAGAAATTAAAGCAGCTTTTAAATCTTCGAATTCTACTTGCGCTGCAGGGTTCCATGAAAAACGACCATTTTCTTTAGTTAGTTCAATTAGGTTTTTAGCTCGTTTAGAAAAATCAGGGATAAATCTCCTGTAAAATGAAATTGTACCAATAAAAGATCTAACTGCTTTGCGGGTATCAGGGGGTTGAAATTTTTCAATTACTTCTATATTTTTATTAATGGGTGAGACTTTACCTTTATGGATTTCAAAACCTAAATATTTAATTTTATCTGATAGAAAAAGGCATTTACTGGGTTTTAATTTTAAATTATGCTGGCGAAGTCTATCAAAAACAGTTGTTAATTTTTCAAGGTGGGATTCTACATCTTTGCTAGCAATCACAATATCATCTATATATACAAGAATTCCCATATTTCCCAGATCTCCAAATATTGCACTCATGAGTCGTTGAAAAGAATTTCCTGAGTTTGATAAGCCAAAACAATTTCTCGACCACTCAAATAGTCCTTTATGAGTTATGATTGCTGTTTTGTGTCTGTCCTCAGGACGCACAACTTGCTGGAAAAAGCCACTTGTTAAATCAAGTGTAGAAAAGAAATTTGAACCGGATAGTGCATCAACCGAATCTGTGATATTAGGGATGGGGTATGCATCTTTAACTAAATTTTTGTTTAATTTTCTAAAATCGACAGCCAATCTATAAGATCCGTCTGCTTTCTTAACCAAAATGACTGGAGCCGCAAATTCAGAAATGGAGGGGGATATTATATTAGCTTTTAACAGGATATCTAATTGATCTTCCATTTCTTGTTTAAGATTATGGGGAACTCTATAGGCTTTACATTTTACAGGTTTATCAGAAGTTAAATTTATTACATGGGGAATAGTGTCACAGCCGGGCAAGTCTAGGACTGATGCTGCAAACACATCTTTATTTTTATTAAGAAAATCCTGCATTTTAAGTTTAAGAGGGGGGTCTAAATGGTCAAGATTAATATCTGAACTCCAGCTGAGATCAGCATGATCAAAATCAGCTAGTGGAGTGGGCACATTAACATTAAGGGCATAATTACAATTATTAGAATTACACTCAGAATCATCGATGCACTTTTGAATTTTAGCAACCCTCATTCCCTTATTCAAAGTAACCTCATCATCCGAAAAGTTAGCAAATGAAATAAATAACCCGTGTTCCTGAGAACAGATTGTTCTAGATGATAAAACACCATTACCAAATTTTTTTACTAGGGGTTCCAAAATAACAACATCATTATTATCAATAAAATTACTTCTCGAGCAGTTTACTTGAGCTAAAATTTTAGATTGGGGGGGGATAGTTACTAAATTTTTCAAAACAGCAAAACTAATTTTAATAATCTTAGACTTTTCACATGTATCACTTACTTTAGTTTCGACATCATTAGATTGTGACTTTTCGCTATCATGACAACTCACTTGGCATACAGGGGCATTGATTTCATTTTCATTATTTTTCACAACCCTGATATTATTTACACTAAGATCACAACCATTTGTTTCACATATATTATCCCGACCAATTGCCTTATTTTCATTTAATTTATCAGTACACATATAACTACAGGTCTCATGATTATTTGTATTATTAACATTTTCTAATTTTGAAACACCTTCAGAAGATTTTTGAACAGAAGAATTGCTATCATTACCTTCGCATTTATCTAAAATCACCTTATTTTTATCTTCGCTACTACATTTTTCACTATCTCGAATCTCTATTTGTTCACTACTCTCCCTTACATTGGCTTTTACTACCATACAATTGTTCTCACTGTTCTTATTCTTCTCAGAAATATTACTAACATTAGAAAAACCTTCTACATTACCCTCAGTTTGACATGACACATTTTTAAGGCAAGAAATTTTGTTATTTACAATAATTGGCGGTTTAATATTTACATGACATTCTGAAATTTTTGGATCATATTCACAAAAAGTTTGCTCATTAATACCAAGACTAATAGATTTGTCACTACACTTTATGATAGCCTTGTACTCACTCAAAAAGGGCATACCTAAAATAGCAGTAAATTCATCAGCGAGTTTACCTGCTACTACAAAAAATTCGGCTTGGCAGCTGACATTACTGAAATTGAAAGATAACTGAACTTTCTCAGTGAGAGGGACACATTCACCTGTCACAGTTAGAATGGGTACATTGCATGCCTCAGTTTTTACACCTGGGAATAAACACAATCCCTGTCGAGAAATTAAATTGATACCTGATCCCGTATCACACAGTGCAGTAATAAAAATATCACCGACAGCAATTCTTGCGGTAGGGAGATTGCATGCTGATGGTGGGAAAACATTATACACAGAGGGGGTTTTGTCGTTCGGCTTCTCATGAGTTAGTCCGACTACTCCAGACTCAGCCATTACCCGTTTAAATTTTGTTGAACATTGTGTTCATTGGCAGTGTTGTTATTCTGCTGGGTTACATTATTGTGATTACCCCTATTCCTATAATTACCTCTCTGGCCATTGTTGGTACCTCTGTTTCTCTGGTTATTGCCATTTCCCCTATAGTTTCTTTGATTTTGATATCCCCTGTTACTATAACTGCCTCTGTAGTTATTGTTAGGTCTGACCATACCTCTACGACCATAGGGATTTTCATTAAAATTTTGCCAGCCTTGATTTCTGGGGTTTTGGGGGCAGTCCTGAAAAAAATGGTTGGGGTCGCCACATCCAAAACAGAAAAAGGGGTTGTATTGGACAATTTCCTGGGCTGGTGGTCTCGCTGCAGCTGGTTGTTGCATAACAAGACTATCAAGTTTAGCCGTTAAGATTTCCATTTTGTTTTGGAGTTCTATAATTTCACGGTTGGGATGGCTAACCTGGGGTGTAGGGGGGTAAACAGCAGCACATGCTACACCTGAGGGGACCTGGGGGGCAATGTTTGCAGGTTCATAGCTGTAGAAGGGGTTAACACTCCTACAAGCCTTTTCTTCAAGTAAGGCAAACGTTAGTATTTCCTGAGGGGTCTTTGGATCTTTTGAAATGACACCCTTCCGAATTTCTGGAGATAGGTTACCTAGAAGCATAGAGTGCAGTATAGCATCTCTACTTTTATTTACAATGCCCTCAGCAATTCCATCAATGACAAGAGCTCTGCGTGACAGATCAGAGGCTCTGTCGAAAAAATCTTGGACAGACATTGAAGGTGTCTGTTTGAAGTTAAGAAACTTCGATAATGCCACATCTGGTGACTCCTGTTCCGTGAATCTGTCTTGTATAATTTCCACTAATTCCGTATAATTTTTGCCTTTATTAGCCTTAAATAATTTGGCTGCTTTCCCTGACAGTCTGTTAAACAGGGCGAAAATTTTTTCTTTTTCATCCCAGTTAAAGAAGGTGGAAATATCTGTGAACTTTTCAAAAAAGTCGGAGAAGGATATAGTGGAGTCCCCGCTAAAAGGTGGGATGTTGGATAAATTATCCATCAAAGACGATTTCTTCTGTAGCTCAGCCATCTCCTTGGTAAGGGTTTCCGCCATATTTATGAAATGTTTTGACAACAAAAAATTCAGCGATAAAAATTTTTTTTTATAATTAACCCTACCTAAACCTTAAGCAAAGAAAAAAAATTTTACACAAATGCAAAATCTAACTAAAATTACTGAGAGCTACACTCATGTATACACTAGTCGCCTTTGTCAATATATATAATCAATTGCAAATAAATATAAACAAATGGGAAAGGTATGTTAAAATTTCTAAAAATTCAGTGCGGGTGGGGTATTATGAAAAAAAAAATTTTTGAACAGCACAGATATGAGGGTTAACACTTCATAATATATACTCAAAGACATAATGCACAATACATTTTGAAAAAAAAAATAGTTGTCTTATACCCTTAACTTTAAGTATACACAAATAAACATTAAAAATTTGAATTGTGCCACACAGGTAAGTGTCACGGCATCAATTCTTTGTTGTGTTTTTTTTTTTTTTGTTGCTAGGTGAGATGCTATCACCTTTTTCAAAAACAATGAATGAGTGCAAATTACCTGTGACTAACAATTGAAATGAATCCTGTCAATATGCATACCTACAAAATTATTCTTAAACTAAAATAAATTTGGAAAAAAGAAAATGGATTAAATTAAACAGAAACAATTAAAATTTAAAGAATTTAAATTTACTTGAATTCTAAGTTTTGAATTCAAAATAGTATAAGAATTAATTATTTAAAAGCACTGACAAGATCCTCAATTTGCACTACATCCAATTCCCCAACAATCAGCATTGTGAATTCAAGAATTAATATGAAGGGTAATAGCAAGGAATTTTCATAAACATAATAATTTAGACTAAGTGAAAATTTTGGAATAAAAGGGAAAAATCTTTCTTTTAAAGAAAGTATAGAAAGGGGGTTATAAAATTGATGAGATAGGTTAAACAAAATAATATTTGGCCAATATTAAAAAAATGCAGAATTAATTTCAAGAATTCACAACACTGAAGCTGTGATCGTATAGTTTCATCATTATTTAAGAGACCATGAGTTAATAATTAAATTTTGAATAAGTAATTCATTATAATAAAATGCTTCTCAAAAGACTTTAGATCAAAATGTTAAAATTACTTTATATAAAAATTTCAGATAAGTATGTCCTGTAATTAATTAAAGAATAGTAAAAGGTCTCAGCTAATTAAATAAAATAATTTTGAATATTAAAGATTACAACATCCAGTAAATTAGCAGTTTATTTTTTTATTAGATTTAATGCTTAAAATAATATTTAGAAATTCCATGACTAGAGAATACAATAATTTATTTTAATTAATTAATTTATTTATTTATCTTTTTTACCAGAATTAATATTTAGATCAATAGAATAAATTAAGTAAAAGGATTAATATAAATCCTAGAGAGATTGACTCTCGTAAGTAAATAAAAGGTAAAATTTTGAAAGCAGACTTTTTGAAGTAATTAAGCAAATAATCAAAAAAAAAGGAAACAGAGAAGGAATTAAATTAGAAAGAACAAACATTTATTTACTAACAACACTTTAAATGATGTAAATATCATCCTATATATATATGTATCAAAATACTAAGACACAGATAAGTTCAGTCATATCAGACAGAAAACATAATTTAAAAATCATAATAATGATAAGAAATTTTTTTTTTACTTACATCTCGATATAATAGAGTGAAGGTGACAACAAACCTTCTCGCATAGAGAATATTTAATGTATTGGCGATTAGTTTTGCGGTTATATCACTTGTATTTCTTTTTCACACTGCAATTAAGTTAGTGAACATAGCGTTATTCTATGGGAATCATAATAGGACTACCAAGTTGGTGACATACTTTGTAGTAGTGATGAGATGATCAACCATTAATTGCACGAATAAAGTTACCCTGTAGAGGGTGAGACTGGCGTTAAACAAGCTGCGAAATTCACGAAAATTAAGGACATCTATTAATTTTCTTACTATTATCGGCACAGAGTCCACAGATTCTCAGAATACACTACAAAGAGCATGTGTAGTGTCGGCAAGAGCACTCGATAAAATTCTCGCTGTCATCATCATTTCAGCAGGTATCTTCTCACAATTTATCGTTCCCGATAAATACTATGCACTTAATACAGTGTCACTATAACGAACTGTTTAGAACATCCACATCGTGACAGAATGGTAGAATACCTCCTTCGTAGGTATGCACTTTTTAAAAAAAAAAGTATTTTTTTTGGTCGTAGCAGGTTGCTTTACGAACGAACATAGTACATCAACCCACTGTGTCTACTGCCAGGAGAGAAGTACCTCTCAAAAAAAAAATCACCACTGCCTAACCGGCGGGGTGAGGGAGGGAACCCTCCACCCTCACACACCTAAACTATCCGAGCTTCAAGACATGACTGCCTGCTAACTAGCTCTTCGTTCCCTTGGTAACGCTACCAGGGGGATAAAGGGTCAACGCTGATTGGTTGAGTGGGGGGAGCAAATAACACGCTTATTGGATTATTGTTGCTAGGTGAAAAATCCTAGCTACAATTCCTGGAAATTAGCCGTCTGTTGGGTCCCACGAAAAGGAAGAAATCACGTGTACGCTTGCACCTGTTATTTCGTAAACAACGACTCGAAAGCAATAAACTGTGCATCTTCCTAACAAGCCTTCGAAGTAGTTTTATGACTCTCTTTACTGAGGGTAATAAAAAGTCGCACACAATACAACTGACCATAATGCTTCAGTTATTCCCATGACTTCTTATAAAAGCTTATTGTACTATATCCAATCTGCCTGTGTGTGTTCCGAATTTACGATCCCTTAAACTACGTGAGAATTTCAAGTAAAAGTTGTTTGCGTGGAAACTATCTCATAGTGAAAAAGGGAGAACTTGGGTGGTCTTGACTTATAGAGAAATACAAATGTTTGGATTTTGAAAATAAGAGTTTTAATTAATAATGTTTAAGAAAAAGGAGGAGGGGGTTTGATTAAATATTAAAATAGAATGAGTTTATAAAAAAGAAATGTTTTAAGATATTAATGAAAATATAAATATAAAAATTTAGATTAAATTACCTCTAACAAGAATCCCCCGTCTCTATTTAAAAAACACAATTTTTTGAAAAAAAAAAAAAATTGTTTTTTAAGTAAAAAGTGCGAGTAAAATTTCAATGGATGCGGGAGAGATCACTAAATGGGGCCTAACATTTCAAACAAACCAGACCTCGGTCCGAAGAATTATCAAGAAACACTTAGCAAGCCTACCCCTCAAGGTATACAGTCCGGAATGCATAACCTGAGTTTGCATACACAAAACTCTCCTCACCTGTCAACAAAATCCTAGACACACCTGTAGAATAACAAAAAAAATTAACAGATGAACACAAGGCTGGACATTGCTTTTGTCACCACTAACCTTATCAGTCGGGAAGGTTCCATTCAAAGTATTTACCTGAACACTGTTTGCTAAACCACAAAAAAAAAATTTGAAAATTGCCAAAATAATTTTTTTTTTTTTTTTTTTTTTTTAAGCCAAATAAAAATTTGGGAGAGAACATTGCCAACCGAAAGAATCGCCAAATCCATTACAATAATAATGCATATCAATATAGGTATAAATTGTTAGCTCGATGTACACAGATATATAAAAACATATGAACTAGTAATGTATATGCATATAAAAACACAAACAAAAAGAATAAAAAAAAATGGGTAAAAGGCAATTTGCACAATATACAGTTAATTCACAATAAAATACATTTCACTAATTAAAATTCAGTTAACACAAATTGTATCAATGTGTAAAAATTGAGAAACACTTTCTCCAGTTGATTGATATGCAAGTTGAAACTATGAAGTAAGGTATTTACATATGCACTTACAGCGACACTGTGCATATTGGAAGAGCAACCCATTTATCTGTGCTATAAACAATTGCCAAAATAAAAGCATGATGGGGCGAAGAAGACCCAAAAGCTATGGTGAAGATTATCACCATCAGAAACTTAATTTATACAGTAAAAATTTAAATTTTGACAAAAGAAATCCTTTAAAAAAAAGGAAAAAAAAATAGCACAGAACCAGATAAAATTTTATAAATTTTTCAATAAAACCACACCACTATACTTTAATGAAGTAATGTACTCAAGAACAAAATTAATAACCTCAAAAGTTTTCAGGTTAAAAAAATTATACACAAAACAGTACACTAATACTACCTTACACTACGAAATACCTACATATTATATCTAGTAATGAGTAAAATTAATAGTTTTCTCAAATATAGTATTATCCTGTAAATCCACTTATACTCATCTACTGAGAACTTAACTAGAACATCAATTAAAATATAAATAATATGCAAATCGATGGATACTATCGTATTTAACAAACAGGGAGTACTACATGAAAATAAAAGGGGAGGGGAAAAAAATTTGGATTCCCATTTTCAAAATGCACTAAAAATTTTCAAAGTCTCGAAATTACCCAAAAATCGAGAAAAAACGTAACATAATTCCAGAATATACCTGCGGAGAGGTTATTTGCACTATAACTATCGAAATATACCTTATTTACACTAAAATTAGCTATATAGAACATTAAACGTGATGAAAACACAACCGCTCAGATCGTTACCGCTAACCAAAACAAACGGTACAAGTACTCTAAAAAGCTTATTTTTCACGTTAAAATACAATAAAAACTAACTCTATACTATCTATATACATTATACAAACAAAATATAAGGTTATTAAAATAAAAATACTATAATTACTACAACTTAAAGTTTATAATTGGGACGCTTGTCCCTGTTCCTGAATCCATAGGTATTTCTGGACGAAGGAATCGAATCAGTCGGTTTGCACTGAGATTCGATTAAAGTCGGAAAACGACTGGTTGAAGGAATAACATAGGATTGAGCTTCAACAACTTCGTTAGCTACCGCGATATCTGGCATGTCCGTAACTGGATTTTCAGCCGTGGAGGGGGAGGGGGTGGTTTCAGCTCGTGAGTTCTCGAACTCGGCTGAAGGAAGAGAGGGGGAAAGGGGTTCGTTGCTGGTGGCTAGTGAAGGCAACGTGTTGGCTGTTGCTTGCATGGGCAATGCTTCATCTCTGTTTACTGCTGATGCTGTAGGTATGATAAACGCGCGCCTGCGTTTTTTCGTCCGCCGTTCTGGGTTATCGTTAATCGATTGGTGAATGGGAGTAGTTGGATTCTGAATATTCGATTGATCATCGAATTGACTCTGCGGCCGTTGGTCATTTGTTTGGAAATCAACATGCCTGTTTTTAAATTCAGTCAGCCTATCGACGTGTACCACTTGCGTTAATTTTAAATATGATTGGAGGGCGATTTTAAAATTTACCTCATTTATTTTTTCAGTTATTGTATAGGGACCATTATTAAATTTAGATAGTTTTTTACATTGTCCTGGTTTAACAGCTGGTGTAAAGAGCCAAACTGAATCACCTATTTTAAGATTCTTAGAAACAGCAGTTTTTTCTCTGTATTTTTCTTGCTTCTCTGAAACTTCCACCAAACTACTGTGCACTTCAGCATACACTTTCTTCAAAGCAGGGAATAAAAGTTCACAATAGGTGGGGGCGTCATTATAATTTAAAGTTTGGGGGGTGGAAAAAAGTTTATAGGGGAGATTTAAATTTCTGCCAAACATTACTGCGGCTGGGGTTAATTTTGTAGAAGAATGCACGGCTGTCCTGAGAGCTAAAAGAGCAAATTTTAATTTTGTATCCCAGTCCGACTGATTTTCATTGACAACATGGCATAGGGCATTAATTACAGTTCTATTTTGTCGTTCAATCTGAGAATTTCCTGCTGGGTGGTAAGCTGACGTGTGAATATGTTTCATTCCAAAGTTTTTATAGACTCTCTCAATGGCTTCTGATATAAAATTTCTACCCTTGTCGGAAACAATATAGCTAGGAGCACCGTACCTTGAAACGAAATCTGCTAGAGTATCCGCTACAACGTCTGAGGTGATAGAGGATACAGCATATGCTTCAGGCCACTTAGAAAAAGCATCGATATATGTCACGATAAACTTGTTACCCGAAAAGGTTGTCGGTAAAGGACCAATTATGTCGAAATTCACTTTTGCCAATGGAAATTCTGGTGTTGGCATTCTCTGCAAAGGGGCTAGATGTTTAGGTCTATAAGCTCTTCTTTGTTGGCAACTAATGCAAGATTCTACTAGATGCTTGACATCTGCAGACATACCTGGCCAGTAAAAATTTTCGCGAATGCGATCAATAGTTTTCTGGAAGGCTTGATGACAAGCTGCTAGAGAATCATGTGTTAGTGCGAACACTTGGGGGATTAGTTCTTTTGGCACCACCAGTTTGGGCAATTTATTTAAAATGGGAGAGTCTCGAGTGTCCTCGCACATCAAGAGATCATCTCGGAAGAAAAATTTCATGTACTTTGGTGCTATATCCACTCCTTGATCTAGCTTCTGAGCAATTTGGCAACACTTTTTGTCAGTCTTTTGGAGTTCTTGAATTTTTTCAAGAAGATCAGTTTGGGGCATAAAAACATTCTCCTTTGCTATTTGTACACAAAAATTACAATTTACAGTATTTACAGAGATTTCATTAGAAGTAGTGTATCTAGACAGAAAATCCGCAACACTGTTGCATTTGCCCTTGATAAATTTGATTGAAAAAGTAAAATCAGATAAGGTGCAAATCCACTTTGCCATACGAGAAGTTGGGTCCTGAATTTTAAGCATATAAGTTAGGGGAGCATGATCAGTGAAGATAAAAAAGTGGGTGTTAGCTAGGTAACACTTAAAATGGGCGGTTGCCCAAACAACAGCTAAAAGTTCCCTTTCTGTGGCTGAGTACCTTGTTTCAGGGTCCTTCAACTTTCTGCTAGCAAAAGCCACAGGGTGTAAAAAGTTGTTCTCATCCAGTTGAGATAAAACTGCGCCTAAAGCTTCACCACTCGCATCAGTATAAAGATAAAATTCCTTCGAAAAATCAGGGAGGGCAATACATGGCTTAGAAATTAAAGCAGCTTTTAAATCTTCGAATTCTACTTGCGCTGCAGGGTTCCATGAAAAACGACCATTTTCTTTAGTTAGTTCAATTAGGTTTTTAGCTCGTTTAGAAAAATCAGGGATAAATCTCCTGTAAAATGAAATTGTACCAATAAAAGATCTAACTGCTTTGCGGGTATCAGGGGGTTGAAATTTTTCAATTACTTCTATATTTTTATTAATGGGTGAGACTTTACCTTTATGGATTTCAAAACCTAAATATTTAATTTTATCTGATAGAAAAAGGCATTTACTGGGTTTTAATTTTAAATTATGCTGGCGAATATTAAAATAGAATGAGTTTATAAAAAAGAAATGTTTTAAGATATTAATGAAAATATAAATATAAAAATTTAGATTAAATTACCTCTAACAGTTTCGAATACGACGAAACACAGTCGATACAGACGAAAAACTTCTATGACTGTGGGATACAAAAGCTTGTACCCAGACTTAACAAATGAGTGGACAACGGCAACCATGTCGGCTACTAACGGCAACTATGTCGAAATATAAGGCATATACCAAGAAGTAATTTGTAATGAACATTTTATCAATTAAACGTTTTTTGAATGAGTATGCGACATGTATCTTTACTTTTCGAAAACCCCTCGTATTTAGAAAAATTGTTAATATTTAAGTTTATTTCATTGGCATTTATTGATAGTACAACTTACAACAGAGTTATTTGTACATTAATTTGTTCACTGATGCCTGTAGGAACATCATTTTAGGATAATAGTTATCCTTGTTGGAAGATTCATTTCAGAGAGAGATAATAGTATATTAATGGCCTGGGCTTTGCAAAACATTTCGAAAATATAATAGCATCTAAGTTATTTTACTCATTTGAAAGATATCTACTACGAATCACATATATGAATGATTTAGAACATAGCGATGTTTTTGTGCCTTTTTTGATACATGTCTCGCTTTGTTTTCTCGTATTTACGTTGACATGATAGTTAGGGTGTTAATTATGGGTGCACATTGCTACACGATACGATTTTTGTGTAACTTACTTCCTAATATTTTACACACTTTTACAATGTTATGCATGATAAGCAAATTACATGGGAATTTTTTTTTATGTTGAAAAATGCGCTTAAAATCTATTTTTGCGATTATTTTTCGGATATTATCTGTTTTAAAGGTCATTACTATTTTATTAAATTAATTACGTTTCTGAAGATAACACGTTCATTTAATTCACGAATTAATGATATTTTTAAATGGTTTAGACGATAAAATAGGGTTAAAGACAAATACTTCCTAACTTTACAAAGTTTTAACTATCATATTGCAAAACATTGAAGAAGGAACATTATTTGATAATCAAAACGAAACGATTTTTTTTGTGTGTGTGATTTAATTTTTTTTTGCAATTTGTTTTGTAAATACACACATTGTCAATCGATATGCCATTATTCCAAGTCAATTTACTGAAATATTGCTTAATCGAGTCATATTTCGTGAAAGCATTTGTCTTGGAAAATCGTGTGAGATGAGTATGTTATTCGAATGCAATTCACGATATCTGCATCTATCTATCTATAAGAATATCTTTTCATCTGTAAGAAAAAAGTATTATTATAATTGTAAATACATTATTTTTATTTTGGGGCATTGTAAAATAGAGACTTTGTAAGCATATGATTTTCCAGTTTCAGTCATCTTTACTAACAAAATATGTTTTCTTACTATCTGAATATTGCAGATATTATAAATATATTGATCATTTAAATAATTCTACCTACGTCCCTTAATATAATACGCCTCATTTTACAGCTATTTTATTTTGTTCATAAATTTCGTCCATATTTGCTTCAAATATATTTTACTGTAGTTTCGATAATTTTGATTATTACATTCCCTGACATTACGTCCTAACTTTACCTACTTTTGTTTTCGTGAAGGCAAAAAACGAAGGCGAAAATTGTCAGTCGACGAAAAATAGGTGATTATTCAAAGCTTTAATTGGATAAATATCTAGATGACATCTTGACAACATCTTGACAGATGACATCTTGATATCTTGACAACAATTGTATCACGGAAGAAAAAAAAACCTATAAAATACTTAACTACTGGTGCCTTTTTTAGTTTATATACCGTTCACGCATATCTTTAAAAAGTAATAATGATTTTATTCAGCTGAGAGGAAAAAATACTTATGCGTTCGCTCCAATAGTCTCTTAGTGACGCTGCTACTCACAGACAGATCTGCAGAAGACCTTTCGTTCACTACAGTGGTAGATGTCATGGTTCGTGTAAAAAAAATAAAACAAATAAAACTAAATAAATAAATAAATAATCACACACATATTCCGTATTTTAGTTAAGCAGTAATTATTCATCATAAGAGCGTTACTACTTAGCGTTATGCTCATACATAAAGATAAAGACTTAAATTGAAACACACGGCAAGATTTTTTACATAATAATTTAGAACGCGTGAGGTTCCGACAAATTGCATGGGAGTCGAAGTTCGGGATGTAGAGAATGCGAAATTACTAAAGAACGACTTAAGCATTTAGTTTGAAAAGCGACATAATTTTATTGTTGCAAGTATGAGGAATCGACTTTTTGGAACGCTCCAAGACAAACTTTCGTTTGACAACTATGCAATCTTAACGTTCATTCAACATTAGAAATTAGAATTTGTGCTTGGCGACATCAAATGAATGTCTGCAAATTAGCTCGTTTAGCTCAACTTAGTACAGTGTCCGCATGCACTTCACAACTATAATTTAAAATCTATAAATTTGGAGAAATCAGAAATTTATTTATTATTTTGAATTTTATTAAATCTTGATGTTTACTATGCATTATTTTTAATTATTTTCTTTTGTGTTTTTATGTACGAAATTTGAAGCATAGCGTTAACATACTGTCATTGTGTAATTAAATATAAATATATATATTTGTTTTCATATCAATTGTCTTTTGCCAATTCCGCACTTATAATAGATGATCCTGTAAAGAATTTAATCAGTTTTCTTCCTTTCTAATGCCTTTTGTCTACGGTTAAATAATTTGTGTAGAATTTTGCTTTATATATATTTTATTCAAATTGCACCTCTGTTCATCACTAAATCTCGTAATTTCCTGGCGCTTAGAATAAATCCAAAAATCTACATGATAGTTTCGCATTAGTGAATACCAGAGCATAAAACTGAAAAATTTCAGCCCTCAAATAATAGATAATTATTTAAATCCCTTCCCGGTTTAAGTTAATTAATCCTGTAAACTAAAATTTTCTTTTGCGAAATATATATATTATTCTAAGGAAACAACAGCTGATTGTTGGAGGGATATAAGAAAAAAAGTATATATATATATATATATATATATATATATATATATATATATATATATATATATATATTGATTAACAATTATGTTTGTTTAAAACACAATTATCAGTTCTGGGAATATAAACGACAATACAGAATTCATGATTATCCCAATAAAAAGTTAAAACAATAATACTTTTCTTATTTTCACCACAATAATAATATTTCATTTCCAAAAAAATATCTCACAGAAATATATTTAGCGCAATTTAAAATATCAAAGAATGACTCAGCAATCAAATGAACTAAATATATTTTTTTTTACATGCAAGTGTTTTGAGAGATAGTATACATCAATGATTTTTGCAAATTGTTGCACGTTACACAAATACAGTATTTGAAATGTTTCATGAGCATGTTGGATACCATCTCACCTACGTTTTTCGAACATCATGAATGTGACATGATTTGTCTTACTTGATGTCAATTTGTTAAAAAAAGTTAATTGATCGTATTAAACAGACGATCTACACGTGAAATTGCAAAGACTGGAAAAAATATTAGTTAAATCACTGGAATAAATAAGGGTTTTTAAGTATAAACCGGGGCTTTAATGAATAAACATAGCAATCAGCCGAATATCTATGAATAAAATTTTTTTGCAACTTTGCTTACATGCGTAAGTATAGATTCAACGGGAAATCATTCAAAAAATCAATTCTTTATTTTTGGCACATTTTTAAAATGATGTTAATGATTGTTAATGCTTTTTAATGATTGTTAAAATAAGAATATCAACACTGTATCAAACACACAGGTCACAAATACTTTGCCCCTTTGCACACCCCCCCTCCTAAACACCGTGAAACAACTTTATTTTTGGGGGACTCATTGGATTTTCTTTTCCAGTGCCAAAACAAAGTTTTTCCCAAATTTTCGTGAATGCCCATTAGTTGTTTCTGTATAAAACCTATATTAAATGCATTGAAATAAATTTTTCAACTTTGTATTCTTAAGCCTGGAGTAACTTTGCGACAAAAGGTCATATCGACTTGCGGATGGTGTGGTTCAGTTCAGAATTTAAAAAATACTTAGTAAACGATACCCTACTTTGCTTATTTAAAAAAATGAGGTATACCCCTTAAGTTAAAATTTCCCACCTAAACACCGTAAAAAAACTTTATTTTTTAAAGAGTCATTGGATCTTCTTCTCTAGCGCCAAAATAAAGTTGTTCCCAAACTTTCGTGAAGGACCCTCAGTTGTTTTCTGAAAAAACCCATATTTACTGCACTGAGATAAATCGTCGAGTCGACTTTCTATTTGTAAAAACTGGTGTAACTTTGTAACGAATCATCGTATCCACTTGCGGATGGTATCGCTCGATTCGATTCAGAATAAAACATTTAAAACTCAATACGATACACCACTTGACCTACTTAAAAAATGATTTCCCCCTCCCTGAGTTAAAATATCTCCCCCTTTTCCCACAAAAAAAAAACGCATTTCTAGGGGGATCGCATTTCTAGTGCCAAAACGAACTTCTTCCCACATTTTCGTGAATGGCCATCCGTTGTTTTATTGTACTCAATTTTTAACATATTTTACCAGTACTAATAAAATAATTAATGTTCATTTAAAACTTTTTTAAAAATGTTTAATGGTTTTGCATTTCAATATTAGATGTATGAAAATCTGTGAAAAATTATTTGATGCATTCTTAAATTCGGAACTAGTAAAAAAAAAAAAAAAAAAAAAAAAAAAAAAATGCCCGTTTTATTAACATTTTAAAACGCGCTGTTAAGTAGTTTATTTGTTAAATTCAGAATTCATTCTCGTATTCTTTAGGATAATTTTTTTTCCTATTAGGTTATGCTTACGGTCAAACTATTTAAAAACAGTTACAGAAACCTGCTTATATGGATTGTTAAATTATCCTACATTTATTAAAAAAATTAAATAATACTCAAACTTAAAAATATACAAGTATAAATAAAAAGTCTACCATTACGTAATAGAAAAATCTAAAAAGAGCTTAAAAAATTTATTCTGTTATAATATTTTTAAAAAATCTTTAAGCCATTAAAACACAGTGTCTCAGTGTGAATTCTTAAGAATTTTTTTATGGATGGTGAAGCATGTAATAAATGATTTTTTTTTTGTATTTTTAACAAGTACAAAAAAGTATTCTCTGAATATTTAATCTAATTTTCTTGGAAAATGTAACACATTGTAAGCAATAAGATTTTTTTTTGTTTTTTGAAAAAACCTTAAACACATTAAGGCAAAAGAAACGAAAAAAATTGCAATTCAGAAAAGTTTGAAAGTTGTGAATATTTTTTGCTTTTAAATTTTACTACATATGATCAAATTCTCAACGTATATAGAATATCATAAATGTAATTTTAAAGAAAGCGAGAAAAAAAAAAAGATTTTTTCCAAAGACAAAGTTACTTCAATGTATTTTTTTTTCGTATCAAAGCTGAAATATTTTTAATGCAAATGTAAAAATTTTATTGTGTATCAATTATGCAGTATAATAAAAAAATGTATAACGAAATCTCTGATTATACCTTTTTAAAATAATTTGAAAAATCTGTTAAACATGGTAGTCAGTTATAAAAGTTGATTACTATAAATGGTTTTTTATTGCATTTTACAAACTTTGTATATTGGGGATTAAAGTAATTCAACTTTTATTAGAACTCTGGCATGCAACTCGGGTTTCCCGATATACCGAATATAGCTGAAAACCATTTATTTTTTTTAAATTGAAAACTCTAATAGATTTTTTCATTTAATATGTCTTTTAGATTGCCCCCTACACCTTGAACAACACCAAAGAGCAATTTGATATGAAATATGTCAATTATACATTCAAATAAAATTTTGAATGTATTAACACTAGAACGTCCGTTGGTGTCATTTCGACCCTAAACCGAAGTTAACATTATCTCTCCATAAAATTTTTTTAGCTATATTATTCAAATTGTATGACTTTTAATCATTTTACGCAATAAGCACACTGTTGAAATTTTTATTATGTGATTATTTAAAAAAAATTGCAGCCCAATTTACATAGAACGTCTGCTGGTGTTATTTCGACACCAAACAGAATTTACAATAAATCATCGTTCTTTTGTAAAATATAACAATATAAGCTTAATTAAAGCACAATGACACAATATAGTGTTAAATTAGAATTTATAGCGTCCATTTTTCATAAATAAATTAGTGGTGTCGAAATGACACCAGCGGCTGTTTTCGGATGTCGAAATTGTCCGCCATTTTGATTTAATGTATTTTACTCTAAAATAAAGAATCGGTCTTTTGAGAAGGATGTAAGATTAATTAAAGTAAAATGACGAAATATAGTGTTAAATTAGAATGTATAGATTCCATTTTGTATAATTAAATTAGTGGTGTCGAAATGGCTGTGTTAGGCTGTCAAAATTGCCGGCCGTTCTAGAGTTAACCTTTACACAGGGACTCGGACAGCATCTGTCCAAGTTTACATGCATTATCGGACAGTTGCTGTCCGAGCCCCCGTGTAATGGCTAAGAGCGGTAATTTCGTATTGGCTTCGTTCAGAAGTTAATAGCCGAAGTAATCGCTAAATACGTCGTTATATATATAAGTTTTTCTCATACTGATAATTTCAGCGGTTTTAAGCGTTTATTTTGATTATGTCTGTTAAATTTGTGTTTTATTTATACTATTTTATTTATTGCTTAATGACGTTTTAATTTCGCTATGGAATATTAGCTGGCAACAAATGCTGAACTTTTTATATTTTTTTAAAGTGCAAACGGATTAATATTTGGCAATCTTTCGCAAGCGATAGAGATAGATTAGAAAAAAAAAAACTGCTTGAAATTTAATTTAAATACTGTAATAAATAAGTAAATTGCGATACAGTTTTCAAACAAATTGCATTCGAAAGTAGATTTTTTCTCCTATATAACTTAGTCAAAATTAAAAATGTGCAATGTTTAGAAATTTAAAAAATTGCAATTTGAAAAATCACTAAACCGAAATTTCATCGTCAAGTGTTGCCATTCGAAAAATGACGTCCGCATTACGCACAGACACGTTTGACTTTTATAATATAGATACCGAATGTTGTATATTAAATGCGTATTAATAACTGTATGCAGTTGGTAACATTGTGCAACTGGGATTCGGAGCTAGGGCCAATCTAAACATCTAACAAGTTGGAAATTGTACGTCAAACGTTACAAACGAGGTGCGTTCGTTGAATTCGCATAATTTGAAAAATCTGTTAAACATGGTAGTCAGTTATAAAAGTTGATTACTATAAATGGTTTTTTATTGCATTTTACAAACTTTGTATATTGGGGATTAAAGTAATTCAACTTTTATTAGAACTCTGGCATGCAACTCGGGTTTCCCGATATACCGAATATAGCTGAAAACCATTTTTTTTTTTTTATTGAAAACTCTAATAGATTTTTTCATTTAATATGTCTTTTAGATTGCCCCCTACACCTTGAACAACACCAAAGAGCAATTTGATATGAAATATGTCAATTATACATTCAAATAAAATTTTGAATGTATTAACACTAGAACGTCCGTTGGTGTCATTTCGACCCTAAACCGAATTTAACATTATCTCTCCATAAAATTTTTTTAGCTATATTATTCAAATTGTATGACTTTTAATCATTTTACGCAATAAGCACACTGTTGAAATTTTTATTATGTGATTATTTAAAAAAAATTGCAGCCCAATTTACATAGAACGTCTGCTGGTGTTATTTCGACACCAAACAGAATTTACAATAAATCATCGTTCTTTTGTAAAATATAACAATATAAGCTTAATTAAAGCACAATGACACAATATAGTGTTAAATTAGAATTTATAGCGTCCATTTTTCATAAATAAATTAGTGGTGTCGAAATGACACCAGCGGCTGTTTTCGGATGTCGAAATTGTCCGCCATTTTGATTTAATGTATTTTACTCTAAAATAAAGAATCGGTCTTTTGAGAAGGATGTAAGATTAATTAAAGTAAAATGACGAAATATAGTGTTAAATTAGAATGTATAGATTCCATTTTGTATAATTAAATTAGTGGTGTCGAAATGGCTGTGTTAGGCTGTCAAAATTGCCGGCCGTTCTAGAGTTAACCTTTACACAGGGACTCGGACAGCATCTGTCCAAGTTTACATGCATTATCGGACAGTTGCTGTCCGAGCCCCCGTGTAATGGCTAAGAGCGGTAATTTCGTATTGGCTTCGTTCAGAAGTTAATAGCCGAAGTAATCGCTAAATACGTCGTTATATATATAAGTTTTTCTCATACTGATAATTTCAGCGGTTTTAAGCGTTTATTTTGATTATGTCTGTTAAATTTGTGTTTTATTTATACTATTTTATTTATTGCTTAATGACGTTTTAATTTCGCTATGGAATATTAGCTGGCAACAAATGCTGAACTTTTTATATTTTTTTAAAGTGCAAACGGATTAATATTTGGCAATCTTTCGCAAGCGATAGAGATAGATTAGAAAAAAAAAACTGCTTGAAATTTAATTTAAATACTGTAATAAATAAGTAAATTGCTATACAGTTTTCAAACAAATTGCATTCGAAAGTAGATTTTTTCTCCTATATAACTTAGTCAAAATTAAAAATGTGCAATGTTTAGAAATTTAAAAAATTGCAATTTGAAAAATCACTAAACCGAAATTTCATCGTCAAGTGTTGCCATTCGAAAAATGACGTCCGCATTACGCACAGACACGTTTGACTTTTATAATATAGATACCGAATGTTGTATATTAAATGCGTATTAATAACTGTATGCAGTTGGTAACATTGTGCAACTGGGATTCGGAGCTAGGGCCAATCTAAACATCTAACAAGTTGGAAATTGTACGTCAAACGTTACAAACGAGGTGCGTTCGTACGCACGTTTTAGAATTAAATTCATGATATCCCGTGCGTAGAACGGGTTAAACAGCTAGTTAAGTATATATTTTATGACACTGTTCATACAAATATCTTAACTAGTTATATAAATATTCAGATATATATGTATCAGCTAGTTATATAAATATTCAGATCTTGATGATTTTTAATTCTGTGAAATGAATTATATCGTCTGCAGATTAATTTCTGTCAGAAAATAAGTATCTCGGTCGCTTGACGATTTAACATCCATCGGAAGCTCCTCTAACAAGAAAGCACCGATTTTAAAAAAAATCAAATTTCTTAATAAATATTTGTATTAATATCTCCTAAAGTTTTGATTCGATTTTAATAAAATTTAAAATGTCTCGACAAAATTCTGCAAAGATAATATGTTTTAAATTGCAAACCATTTGGTTGGGTAGTTTTTGCGTCGTTATATGCGGACAGAGAGACAGACGGACGGACGGACAGACAGACGGACAGACAGACAGACAGACGGACGGACAGACGGACGGACCAAGCGACGACTATAGGTGCTACGTATTTATATAATTACGAACGCACCTAATAATCATCAATTTAGTAAATCATAATTTATGAATATGTCTCTTATATAAAAAATTTTGGCGTTATTTCTCTTTGTTTGTACAAATATAGAAAACAGTCCAAATACCAAATATTAAAGAACATATTATTTTAAGCCTCCTAAGGCAAAATCATGTGCATTTTAAAAACACGAAGTGACAAATAAACGACAAAAATCTAAGGTTAAAAGTTATTTCTCTTTGTTTGTACAAAAAACAGAAAACATATTCCAAATATCAAATATTAAAGAAAATATTATTTTCGGCCTCCTAAGGCAAAATCATGTGCATTTTAAAAACACGAAGTAATAAATAAACGAGAAAAACCTAAGCAGTTGAAAGTTATGCTAAAATAAAGTTGTATATTGCTTTACAGATCCATGATTACTAAACGTCGATGTAGTTTGCATTTATATGCCGCTGTTGTGCAGTGCATGCTACGAATTGTGCACATGTGCCTTTAACCCTTTCAGGGGCAAGCACTTGTGCTCCTGTAACGTTGAATTCCCACCGGAATTTAGGAAATAATTTAATTCAAAATAAGAATAAGCAATTCTTCAACTTTTTCTCGTCAAAGTTAAAAAAGCAAAATTTTATTAAAAGTTTCTGGTTTTAATCGGATTAAAATTAGGTGGTATATAATATATACCACCGCCCCTCAAAGGGTTGAGGATATTTATAATTTTTATGAAAACGGTTATCAATTCATAATCTTCTGTCGCTTTCTAGGCAATATGTAACTTACAAATATGATTTTTAATATCTCTAAAATATGTTAAAATGTCAAAAACGACAATTTTATACCATGCTGTATATCTTTATAGGAAAACATATGATTGAGATCAATTAGGTGCAAAAGCACATGTTGAATGTGTTTAAATGAGCCCATTTTTTTCACATATCTAGTATAATCTTTCGAAGTTACGTAAAGATCCCAGGATATAATTATGTTGAAAAGACTTTTACACCGGGTTCGTTTCGTTATAAATGCATCAGAGTTGCAATCTTTAAATTCATTTTTTTAATTAGTATTTTTTCAATACATCAAAATGATTAAAAGGCTAAAACTTCCCCATATACTTTTAAATGGCCTCGCTATGTTTTTGGGCGCATGTTATAAAAGTACTGATTGGAATTTCGTTTACACAAAAAGTTTGCTACTTAAAAATAAAAATGTTTAGTAAATATTCAGTTTTACTGATTTTTTACATATGACATTTTATTATTTTTTCTTAAACTAAATAGTGTTTTAAAAATCCGAACGCTAAATCGCGTTATAGATCTCTAGAGTTATAGAACACATTTGTAAGAATATCATGCGAAAGAAACAATAAAAATAACTTAAAAAAAAAAAAATATTTTAAAATTTACATAAATTAATTCAGATTTTTTTTTTTTTTTTTTTAACCACAACAATTTCATTTTTCTATAATTAATCCTTTTCCTTCAAAGAATAGTTTAATAATAAGTCAAAAATATATTAGAAAACCCTGAAAAAAAATTCCCCCTTAAATCAAATAATTTGATAACGAGTTTGTTAAACTCATTCAAAGATTTTTTCTCATCCTATTGAGCATTTTAAAGCCATCTTTTTTAGAGTTAGACATTCCATAACTGTTATCAATATATATATATATATATATATATATATATATATATATATATATATATATATCATTATAACTAAAAACTTATCGAGAAAGGGAAAAAAATATTCAATTTAAAATAATTTCAGTAGTCACGCATGTAAATTGTATTGTTTATGTATAAAATGAAACTGTGTATGATTTAGAAAATGCCGCAATTTAAGCCGAAAAAGTTATTTTTTACAACCTCCTATTTTTACAGTTCTGGAAAAAAAAAAAAAAAAAAAAAAAAAAAAAAAACATGAATCAGTTTTATATCCAGAATAATTTTAAACAATGTGAGAATACAGATTACTATGGTAGTTACAATTGTAACGCTCGAACTATACTCACTCCATCATATTTTCTCTCCTTTTCTTTTTTTTTTTTTCAAAAAATTGACAAGCTGAGTAATTTAGACTTTACCAGAAGAGAATAATGTTTACAGAGTTGTTGCCGACAAGGCATCTGAGCTAAGCCGTAATATTAAATTAAATGAGTTATTTTGTAAATAGTAACATGTAAATATGTTGTAAATATTAAATTTATTAGTCTATGAGGAAGTTATCAAGTTTAATTTGTAACTAAAATAGTTTCCACCCCGGATTCAAAATAATATGTTACAAAGATTGGCTCCCGAACGTCGGGCCCGAATATAGGCAAGATATGAAGATAAGTATTATTTTTAAATAGTGTTAAACTGTTTAATAAGAAAATTTAGATACTAAAGTACAAAACGTATTTCTTTTGATTCATCCGGAATATGAGGATTTTTTGAAAAATTGTATTTGATTCGTCCAGAATCGAAATATTTTGGAATTATTCTATTTAACCTGAATGGTATTTTCCTTGGAATTGAAATGCAAAAAATCGTCTTCAGCTTCAAGTATTTTAGCATCTGAATTAAATGTAGATATTCATAAGAGAAATTTATCTAATAATTATTATTGAAAAATAAACTCGTTTGCTTTATTTTATACATTTATATAGTTGCACTGAGCTATATTATTATTGAAGTTATTATTATAAATGAGTGCCTGGCATTATTTTATTTATTATATGAAGAATTGATTTAAATGATTTTGGTAAGAGTTTTTCGTAACACAAATTAAGTTTGAAGTTAGCTAAAACATAATTAATTCAAATGATGGCGTTTCTTTCTAAGGGTAAGAAAATTGATTTAATCACTTCGGCTTCAGAGTTAAATGTACAAATAAGTAGTGATGATAAAGTCCTCGAATTACGTGATAAAATTGTAAATAATGAGGCATTTAAAGATAACATAGATTTTGTACAGGGAATTTTAGAAAACATCATAGAAGAAAGAAAGACTCTTGAGGAAGAGAAGCGTTTAGCCGAAGAAAAAGAATTTGAGCTACAGAAGCTCAGGTTAGAAACAGGAATAAGAGATGTTGTTGCAAATACAAGCAACCCTCTAGAAACTTCTTCAATCCGCGTTGACTTGAAAAAGGTTTTACCCGATTTCAATAATGAAAAGGATGATATGAATTTATTTTTAATAACTTTTGAGAGGCAAATGAAACTTTTAAAGGTTTCCAAAGAACTGTGGATTACGTATTTAATTGGAGTCCTTCCAAATGAAATTGGTAAATTAATAGCGCGTGAACCGGAAGAAAAAATTGAGGATTATTCTTATATTAAAGATATATTATTGCAGAGGTTCAAGTTAACTGCTGGAAGGTTCAGAGTTTTATTTAATCGACATCCAAAGTGAACCTATATTAGCTGGAAAGAATATTACTTTGAAATTAGAAGCTATTTTGAGGGATGGCTATCCGAATTAAATATAAATTCCTTTGAAAAACTATCGGAATTAATTATTGCTGATCAATTAAAGAAAAAGGTTTCCCCTGATTGCAAAGAACATTATTTAGACCAATGGGAGACTTTAACAGATTCTGTTGAATTAGCTGAAAAGTTAGATTTATATGATAATTTGAGGTCACACAAAGTAGAAATAAAGATATCAAATAAAAGCAGTAAGGTCGGGAGTTCTAATCGCTTTGAAAAAACGCCTTTAGATTTTAAAAGAAATGAGTTTCGTAAATTTGGCAATCAAAATGAGTCCAAGAGAAATAAAATTAATTATCCTTCAAATTTAAATCGGCCAATGTTAAGTTGCTATGGATGTGGAAACCCGGGAGTTATTAAATCCAAGTGTCCAACTTGTTCTTCGAAAAATGTATCGGCGCACTTTCAATATCTAGAATTTCGTACATGTAATATGCAAACATCACCAACATTATTGGTAAAAATAAGTATAAATGGTCTCTCTGGCACAACTTGTGCTGACACTGGCGCAACACATTGTGTTGCGGGTGAAGTTTTGTATGCTTTATTAAAAGACCAAGGTGTGAAGTTTGAAAAAACTCAAATGATCGTAGTCTTAGCGGATGGGCTACAAAACACTACCGAAGTTTATAAAACAAAAGTTCTTGTTAAAATTGAAGGTCGCGATGTTAAAACAGCACTTTATGCTCTGCCGAATGCCAAAAATAATCGTACAATTTTGGGAATCGATTTTTTACGCAAAGCAAAAATTGTTTTGGATGTAGTAAATCAAGAATGGTTCTTTGCTGGTAGATGCAGGTGGAAGTATAGATTCGCCGAAGATACATATAGACCTCCCAGTGAATTAGCAATAAAAACCGTTGAATTAGACACTGTTTTTTCTTAGAGAAGATGAAGGTTGACATCTCAATTCAGAGCAACGAGTTAGGTTGAATGAACGGCTTGGAAAATTTACAAGTAGCTTCCAACTAGGGGAAGAGGCTACACCTAAAGTTAAACATTATATTGATACTGGATCACATCCTCCTGTTAAAGAAGTTGTGCAGCTTGCAAAAAGTGTTTTATATCCCCCGAATCCAAATTCACATCGACCTATTACTAGAGAACGGCCATTGGGGTGCAAAACAGTGTTTGTGGGCGGTTTGCCAGAAAAGATTACGGAGGAAATTATTCGAGAAATTTTCGAACGTTGTGGGTCTGTAGAGACAGTTAGAATGTCTAAAATTTGCCATATAAGATTTTCTGATGAGCTCTACGTAGATAATGCTTTGTATTTTTCTGGATATAGGTTAAAAATAGAAAATAAAGACAAGACACTTTTTACTGGAAGGCTACATGTTGATTATGCTCAAGCTCGAGATGACCAGTATGATTATGAATGCAAGCAGAGAGCTCTACAACGTCAAGCATGCCATGAAGAACTAGACTATTATAGACCGCCTACTCTGCCAGTAGTGCATTATACAGATCATGAAGCCTCACTTATTTGTGAGAAGTTGAAAAAATGAACTGAATGAATTGAGATGAAGAAATGGAACTCAGTGATGATGAAAATTCAGATAAAACAAATACTGATACTGATCAGGTAAGAAAACTATATCAAAAAGATGTTCATAAGTACCAAGAAGAGGCTGATTCTTTGAGATGTCAGTTAGAAGCTGCACAACACAAAATGAAATTATGGTCATGAAGTCTGATCATAAAGAAGAACTTAAACGTAAAGATAATCAGTTGGCAACAATGCGACAGGCTTTACAAAACTCAAAAAAGGAAGGGCTAAATTTGAATCAAAGAAAATCTAATGAAGCTGAATTAAAAGTGCTTCGTGCCTTTAAGCGCAGAATGACAGAAGAAAATCCTGATTGTCTTAATGATTCAGCTTACAAGAATAATTCCCAATTAGGAAATTTATCTAATGCTGATATAGAAAGGGAGGCTCGCCTATTTGGTCTCATTTCAACATTCCTCCCTGTTCATCCATTTGGTGCAAACATTGATTATATTTGTTCATACTTGTACCAGATTGATTCTACTATCAGGTCCAGAGATGTTGAAAATATATTAAAAAGATATCCAGTGATTTTTAGAGAAGATTCTACTGGTATTGGAGCAACTTTAGGGAAAAAGTGGCATTTCACTGGTTTTTAGATGGACGACTGTTTAAAAGTTTAGAGATCAGTATCTGATGTTGAACATTTTAATTATTTAATTTTATTTTTAACTGCTTGTTGAAATCATCGCCATAATTCTTTTATATATTCAAGTACTTCAAATACTGTCTCTTTTCTTCCCTTGAAAAAAAAAAAGTTTTTTTTTTTTTTTTTTCATGGATTATTTTTCATTAAGGCTCACAATGAATAGATCTATAGTATCATACAACCTTTTTCTTGTGCATATATGTTTAAAACTTTTTAAGAAATTGTAATTTGATTAACGTACTTTTTATACCAAGTGCTTCTGTTTAGAATTTGTTTTTATTTGGAGAACAACTTATTTCTCGTAGTGTCATTTATGGATATGGTGGATGTTCTAAAGGCTTCATTCGTCCAAGAGGCAGACCCGGGAAACGTCAGACGCCCAGCCAGCAAATATTTACTAAATGTTCAAAAAACGCGAGAACAACAGAGGTATTTAGTCACCAGAAAGCATCCCGAAGGAATCCACCCAGGAAATGCACACTGCATCTGAGGGACCAGTAATGCAGTGTGAGGGGAAGAGTGCAACGTTCGAACTATACGCACTCCATCATATTTTCTCTCCTTTTCTTTTTTTTTTCTTTCAAAAGAACTGACAAGCTGAGTAAATTAGACTTTACCAGAGAGAAAAATGTTTACAGAGTTTGTTGCCGACAAGGCATCTGAGCTAAGCCGTACTATTAAATTAAATGAGTTAGTTTGTAAATAGTAACATGTAAATATGTTGTAAATATTAAATTTATTAGTCTATGAAGAAGTTATCAAGTTTTATTTGTAACTAGAATAGTTTCCACCCCGGATTAAACATAATATGTTACACAATAATGTTTAAAAATTGTATTGTTAAAAAAAAGAAAAAAGGAAAAATATAAAAAAAAAGTTAACAGTGTAAACCAAATTTTTATCTAGAATATTTACATTTTTTACACTTAAAATAATCATTTTAAAAATATTTATATTAAAATTAATATTTAGCTTAAAATTATTTCAAGGTCAAAAATTTAGCGTAAAATATTTTTAGTGAAAACAAAAATAAATAAATAAAATAAATATCACATTATATAATGGGGTTTTTTTCCGTTTAACTTTCTACCCCAAAAATACAAGCACTGCATTTTTTTTCAGATGTTCCTGACAACAGAAATCCGGAGAGCGCAATCTTTTAATAATGATCATCAATCATGATCTTTCAGATAATGGCTAATTACTTTATGCAAAAAATACCATAAAAAAAGGATGCTTAAATCTCATCTGATAAACCAATTTCTTTAAATTGTCTTTTTCTTTCTTTCCTCCTTCTTTTTTTTCCCATTTACCTGATAAAACGTGTGTCTTGCTAATTTAAATTGTTAAATTTAAAATTGCCCTTTTAACATACAAATGTTTCTGTAACTTAGTACCTAAAATATTTTGCAGAACATTTTATTTACAAATATTTTGTGATGTATTTTCTAAGTATTTTTCTGCATATGTTATCCCATGAAAACTGTTTATTTAAAAAAAAACTAATTATAATTTTAGTGAAATATTTCTTTTTTAATTGTTGTTCCGCGTATTAATATACCATAACTTGTATGTTTTTAGAAATTGCAAAACAATATATTTCATTACAAAAATAATCTTTTCGATTATGTGTTGATAAAATAATTCTCTTGGAAATCAGAAAATGTATAGGCATTTAAACGTACATTTTGGGAGTTCTTTGATTACAAAAATGAAAAGGTCATGGGAAATTATGCTCTATGATACTAGTTATTTAGAAGCCATTATTATATGTTAATATTTTATTTTTTCTGTATATTTTTTATAGATGTTACAAGATTGAAGCTGTACTCAAGATTGAAGTTCTGCTCTATAATTTCATTTGAAGAACATTGGGTTTTTTAATCGTAGTCATAAACTTACTTTCAATTTAATTTTAATAAACGGTTCTTTCATTTTACTTCTGATTTCTTATTATGGCAACAAACAAGAGTACACTATTTTACTATTTCTTTTGAAATTCCTTAAGGTTGTTGTATTGACGTATGTTATTTTATCGAAACATGTTTTGGAATTTAGTATTCATTCTATCTAATGCTTCTTATATAATGTATAAAAGTATCATTATTGTATTGTCTATGACAGTTCAAATCTCCTTGACAAATCATTTGCGGTTGCAGTTAAATAATTTTTGAAAGAAAAGAGAGTGGATGTGTTAGAATAATTATACATCAATTCGACAATATCAAAAATTTGAACACGATTCTATAACGTGAGATAAAGTATGCAATATGTAAAAATAACTATGCATATTCAAGTAAAATTAGACGGAAAGAAAAGCTGTTTAGTTAATTAAATGTGTTTTCAGAAATTTATAAAGCTTTACATTTCGCTTACAACAACGACATGTTTTAATTTAAAATGAGTGCGAAATCAGGTTTCTTTCGTTTATTATACTATTTATTTAATAATACGTACTTTAAAAAACGATGTTCAAATCTTATTTTTGGAGTGGCTTTTCTTTCATATTGGAAACTTCTGCAACTTAGGATACATTTGTAGTTGTAGTTGAATGAACCCTACTTATTGAAAGAAAAGAGACTGGGTGTGTTATACATCAATTCGACAATATCTAAATCAAAAATTTCAAACCCTTTAAGATAGTTCCGATGTACAGAGAAACTAAGTTTATTTTCCGTATTTCTTCATATAGTGACAACTTGAAACGTACATTGAAAACTCGAGATATAACACTAAGACTAAGCTTTCTCTCCGAATGATTCAAATCTTATACTAATTACAGGAGTTTCAAAAACATCAAAAGGATATAACTAAAATTATGTAACCAATACATATTTATTTAATAAACATGCATTGTAAATGAAATTGGGATGATGCACAACGTCCTATGAAATATTAAGCATAAGAATGCACATCATTGTATTAATAACACTGACTAAAGCAAAAGAGAATTTCCGATACAGCAACGAATATTCGAAAGTTAGGACATGCGCAACTTATTATAACGTGAAATAGAAAAAAAAATATATAACACAACATGTGTTTATAGGAGTAAATGTATACATACATTTTAAAAAATGATTTATTTACTGTTTTTTTTCTTCTTTTTCTAATTTTTTTTTTATTTTCACTGCAAAGGAGACTTTTTTTTTATATTTTGGCATTATCTGCATAATTTACTCTTTTTTTAATGAATATATTTTATCTTGCAAATTTTTACAAAACAATTCCTGTAAAAAAGTTTGAATATATATATATATATATATTCAAACTTTTTATCAATATATATATATATTGATAAAGCAAATCGTTTAATTAAAATTTGAGTGGCTTGTTCTCTATCATTTTGTACAAAAATAAATAACTTCTAAATCATAATTCTGTATAGTTAAAAGTTTTATTCAATTATTACTGTTAAAAATGTATTAATGTATAGGGATGTCAAAACTTTTGACCAAGGTTGAATTATCATGAAATTTTTACGTTACATACCTACGAAATCGATATCACACCAAAAAAGAACTTTCGCTCCTATGTCGCAATAATCTTCTAAAGTACGTTAACATCTTAACAACAAGTTAATTGCAAAAATAAAGTTAAACGTCATTTATTTATTTTACTCCTGAGTATCATGCTTCGCTTCACTTTAGAAGAGGTTTTAACAATTTATATGTGCTGTGAGAGTAAAACGATAATGATTTATGCATCAAAGACTACATTTAAAAGAGTTTTTTACAACATCTCTCAAGGGAACGAAGCAATAACATAAAGTACTTATTCCCTGTGTAAAGTATAAAATATAACCAAATTTACCTCTCAAAAATTCAGTTTCATTTAAACTGATGAATGTATAATAATTCATTTTCTTATTTCATATTAAGTTTACTTTACACTTACTTTAGAGTATACAAAATTATAAAAAGTTGTTCATGGCTGTTGTTTTTTTTTCTTATTTATTCTGTCAAAATAACTTTTGCTTACATTATTTCACTTACACTTTTTCTTAAACTGGTAATACAAAAAAAATAGGAGATATCCGTCATCTGAACACTTTTTAATATTTGCTTACTAACATGTATTTTCGCACCTAATTACACTCAGGCTTTCTACTTCATTTAGTAGATTACTGGCTTAAATTATCTCGTAAGATGGCATTATACGGACTTTGAATTATTTTAGTATTTTACAAATTTTGAATATTGATTTCATTTCTCCTATTCCTATGAATATCATAATAAACCAGTAACAAGAATTTTCAGTTGAATATAACAAACACACAGAAATTATTATCAACTAGAAAGCTTTATTTTGTGATGCTTTATAAATGTTGATGTTTTTAAATATCCGAAGCCTATCATTTCTAACAAGAAGAGCTAGTAAAGTGTTACACTTGTTCTTTTTCTCAAACTTTTATGTTTTGTAAATTGAATTACAGTATTTAAGCAAACTTCATTAAAAAAAATTTTTTTTACCATTTAACGATGTAAATTTTGAAATTGTGCTATGTTTAGAAGTTACAAAAATTGCTTTAAAAATGACATTTATTGGTAAATTACATTGTGTAAATGTCGTTACCATTGCCAATATTACGTTAAAGATATACAAATATTATAATACAGACATACATACAATAAATACAATAATCCAACATGGACGTTACGTTAGCTTTACACACAGATATATTTTGCTTTATAATGTAGATGTACCACATGCTTTTACATTGGTGATACTTTATTAATTCGGTTGTAAATTAATGTCTTCTCTAAATTATTTTACACTAACTATTTATTAGAAATTAGAAGCATATCGTGAAAGAAATAGAAATATTATAACTGTGGTGCGATAGTAGTATCATAGGTTGGTGATGGGCGACTTTAAATAAATATCAGTACCTTATAATCAATAACATGATTTGGCATTGTCGTTAAAAACTTTGTTTGTCACCACATGGAAATTCATTTACGAATAGTTACCTTTTTTAAAAAGTTGAGATATTTGAGTTTTTATACTGTTCCTGGGTTCTGTAAGTTATATTTAGAAAATAAAACCTTCGTCCTGCTCTATCACATAAATTAGTAAAAAAGACGAAGTGCGACGAAACCTTACAGAGGTATGATACTTTGAGTTTTATTAATTTTGATCGTTAATTTATAAAATCCAATGTATCACAAAGCGTAAAGTTTTGGTCCTGAACCAGTGAAATAATTACTGTTTAATTGGTTAAATTATGAAGGACAGAAAGTTTTCCAAATGTAACTTATAGGGTACAGTGACTTTATAAAAATTTTAATTTTGTATTTTTTTTAAATTAATATTTTATCATAAATAGGATAAAATATGATGTATAAATTATGAAATATGAAACATATCGTGAGAGCGAAAGAGATATTATAACCTATGGTGCGATAGCAGTATCATAGGTTGGTGATAGACTACTTTGAATAGATACCAATACCATATAATCATTAACATAATTTGACATTGTTGTTAAAACATTTTTCGTCACCACATCAAAATTCATTTATGAATAGTTACTTTTTAAAATGTTATGATATTTGAATTTTTGTACGGTCCCTGGGTTCTATAAGTTACATTTAGAAAAAAAAAACTTCTTCATGCTCTAACAACTAAAGCAGTAAAAAAGACGAAGGGCGACGAAACCTTACCGAGGTATGATACTTTGGGTTTTATTAATTTTGATCGTTAGTTTATAAAATTCAATGTATCATAAAGCGTAAAGTCTTGGCCGTCAACGAAAGAAATAATTTCTGTTTAACTGGTTAGGGCATGAAGGAAAGTTTACCAAATGTAACTTATAGGGTATAGCAACTGCATAAACATTTAACTTTTTGTAGCTTTTAAAATTAATATTTTATCATAAATGGGATAAGATATGATTAAAAAACAACAATTTAAACACTCTTGGAATTAACACTTCTAAAACCAGAATTTTAAGCACGAAATAACATATTTTGGGAATTCAGAATTTTAAGCCCGATTCCAAATAACTTCAAACAAGACAATTCTATAAAAACGTATAAACCTTATCGTTTCTCCGATAGCTAATACTTCAACCATTTATAAAATATATATATATAAATTTAAAATACCCCCAACAATTGCATATAAAACAAAGTATATTTTAAGCCTCTTTTATGTAAAAAATTTTCAAGGAAAATAAATTTTAATTTTAAACATATGTATTTTATGTTAGGACTTTTATGTTAACTTATAGGAACTTTTTAAATTATCCGATAAAATAAAACAAATTTATTTTAAATCAATGGTAGATTTATTATTTCTTTCTAGATCATTTCATATAAATATCTTGAATACTAACTAAAAATTCGAGAATTTCATTAAATGAATTTTAAAATTATTCATTAATTCATAATCCGATTGATTAAGATAAAGTTACTTCGTTTAAGAATCAATTCCCAAGGAAATTCAGGTAACTATAACACCAACTAGATACATAATATAAAATTTCATTTAGCATTTGAAATTTGGATTGAAAAGAGTAGGAGGCTAATATAAAATAACTTAAATTTAAAATTATTCGAATTTGCGTCTCAGATTATTTAATTGAAATTTATATATTATTGAAAAAGAAGAAGTAGATTGTCACTAAAGAATATATATCTTAGTTTAGCTTAATGCACATTTTTGAGAAGAGGATACATTTAATTGTACATTCTAATATAAAGATGAGTGAGAATGTACAGTTTAATATGAAAAACTTATAGGAAATGGGAAAATTGCAATTTTAGCAAAACCACTAAAATCTAAATTAACAGAAAAACAATAACGCAAATGTAACTGAAAAACAAATACTTTAATTTTTACTATATTATGCATGGGTACTTATGATATTAATATAAATAGTTGCGTTAAAAACTCAAACAACCTCGCTAAATGCACCATTAACCATGTGCAGAATTGTGGCATTATATAGTAGATGTACATTTGCATTACTAAAATGAACACATTGAAGCAAGTTATAATTTATTGTAATAACAAAATAAAGTCGAATATTGTCAATGTGCTGACCATCGGCGGTAAAACAGAGCTGCGCCACCAGTCGCCTGAGGGCGCCCGTTAGGCGTCAACAATCGTACCCAAGTTCTCGAGAACTGTTAACGAGAACGACCAGGGGAGCTCCTGTATGCTCCACGGTCGGTGGGGGAGCCGCCACCTGCTGACCACCCCTAATTTTCCGAGTGAAATACAACATTGTTCACAGCGATTTGCGGTGGTTTCCACTCTCTTGGGAGACCATCATATTTACACTTGGGAACGAGCCGGAATCCCCCAGCAGCTTCGGAGCCGGACACCCAAGAGAGAGCAGGGTCCTAGGTTTTAAGTCAAGTGTCTGCGCCCCGCACTTGCTTTACCAAAGCATGAGGGACGTCACTCGCATGCATACACATGCAGTACACATGCATTGCTGTTGATGGACACACTGAACATACTCAACTCGATTTTCCTATGAAATATAATTGTACCTTGCCGACATGATATAGTTTGATTTGTAAATGTGCATCAGCCTTATAATGCTATATTTTGTAAGCGAAATACGATGTATTTCACTCGATGATTAGAAATCCTTTGCGTTCCTGGACATACAACAAATATAGATTTAGATTTAAGACATCAGTGCATACTACATCGAATCCCACATTTTTGCAACTGATATTTACTCGCGACCTCTCTTACGTTCCAAGATAGGGTTCCTAACATTATGTACTAGAGGGTAACATCTAAATTAAATATGATAGCTTATAGTCGAGTTGCTAGAAATATACACTCGTTCAACAATTCTACATTTATCCTTTCAAAAGACATTACGTTTCATCCTATAATCAATATATCAGTCGTATAATTGCTTTTTGTTAATTGTTTACTGTGAGAAACCAGTGTTAAAAAACTTTGTAAAACACAAAAACCGTCAGCATTATATCGTATTTCCTAGTTAAAATAAGATTTTGTCAAGATTTTTTTAACATCCAATAAATTTTATAAAATGAAGTTTTAAGACATATGGCTACATTTTATCCCAAATTAAATGAATTAATATTTCTTAACTTTAGATTAAATATATATTGAGAATAAATTTCAACACAAGTTATGTGAAACATTATATATTATAATGTGCTGATGAAAAATAATTAATCAAAAGTCCTTTAAATTAGATTAAATACTATTATACCCGTTTAAATACTTCGTAAATTTAAAAGAAAATGTTAGTTTTGTTTCTTTAAAAATGTGAAGCTTGTTGTTTAAAACAGATTAAAGTAAAAACAAGTATTGCATGCATCTGAGAATGTGTAAATATTCAGCAATATATATTCAATGGTATTTGGAAATATATACACCCATAAATTAATATAAATTTAGATGTAAATAATTTATATTCGTGATCCAAATTTCGAATTTTTTCTGCTAATGCGGTTCAAATCTTCTCGTACCGGTACATTTTTACTTAAATATTTTTAATTGTGCCATGGCATAGTGATTTCTAAACGTACACGTTATCCATTAGAGTTTGTTTTTTAATACGTGAGTAATTTTCTAGACGACCATCATCTGTAAACGAGGACACTTAAAAGAAACTATCTCTAAAAATCGACGTTGCACAGTTCAGGCGCTATCAAACAGACTAAATATTCTAAAAGTACAGACATCTGAAACAGAACTTTGTCCATATACAGAAAAATTGCACGAGCAGTCTTACTAGCATTTTTACCTTTCTTGAAATAAAAAAAGCATAATATGGCGAAAATGAACTGTTTCGCTTTCTTAGCACTGCCTGAAAGAAAAATTATGCCGCAACACAAGCGAGAATTATGTAGCGCAAGCAGTAAAGACTGAATGTACATATCTAAGTCATTCAATGTCATTCCTTATCAACACTATCAAAATGTAACTAGACGAAACAGCACTTTCTTTTGATAAACAGAAGAACTTTTCGGATGATCCATTTTTATGTTATTTTATTTTTGCTATAGTTTACTGTGTCTCGAATATAGCCCAAAAACGAATTTGTGAAATTCGAATTATTACAACAGTTAATCTCACAAATATACTGTAAGTATTTGTCGATAAGTCAATCTTTAAACTTTGAACAAAATTTTCTAAAAACGAGATTTTAATAAACTGGCTACTTGGAGTACTATAGAACTTCGGGATCTATTTCCTGTAAATTTTAAGAAACAATTTCAAGATTGATTTTCTATGGCTCTAGAATATGTTTTATATTTTTATTTTTGGATTTGTTACAAACAATTTATGGTTATTTTTATAGATTGATTTTGATTTTTGTTTTAAATCTAGCCACCACTTTCACAAATGTTTAAAGAAAAAAAAAACTTCTACTTTATACGATAAAATTTAATTGCATGTTTTATTTATTTTTATTTTGATGTTTTAAGAATGCCAGCTCAAACTGTATTTTCAGGACACCGTCATTTAAATAAATTCAATGAACAAATTATGAATTTACCTCAAGAAAATATTTTGAAACACTTTCAAAGCATTTCATGAATTCCAAACTGTTTACATTGTTATAAAAGTGCACAAAATTTCGTAAAGTATGAGTTTTTTTCGACGTTTAAAACGGTGTCCAGCATTAAAACATATTTCATACGATTAAATGCTAATAATTATATTTTTATATGTAAATCATTTGTATTATTGAAATCATTTATGTCTTTCATATTTAATTGCCTTTAATTTTTATTGTTTAACTATATATGTCAAAGTTAAAAATAAAAACATTAATTAAATTTCTTATATTTTTAATATTTGTTTAAAGAAAAAGATAAATTATTAATATATTTTCATCTTGAAAACACAATTCATCATTTTTGCAATACGAATAGCATAGTACGAATAGTCTCTCTTCAAGAAACTAAATTTAAATGAGGCTTAACTTGTAATCTCTTTGAAAAGAATTGTTATTTTCATAATTTCTCAAATAATAAGGCGTTCCAATTTGTCTTTTATTTAAATTGAGCTATTTTATACGCTTTCATTATGTTTCAATATAACACAAGGAAATATTCAAGATATCTTTGAAGGGTTACGTGTAATTGATCCTTGAATGCCATTAAATCTCCATAGAATAATTGCCTGTAGTGTATACTTGAATACCTATCGAAGTCTGGGAATACATTAGTTATGATGAATGCGATTTGATTAGTATCTAAAGACTTGAGAAAAATTATCTCAAGGGATTTTTTCATATGAATATACATAAGCGTCATTATTCATGTTCAGGTCACTGTTTGAATTTCACAAGCTTCTAACGAATTTTTTTTTTTTTTTTTTTTTTTTTTTTTTTTTTTACAAATATTGTGTGTTTAATTTATTAACGAAAGCTTTTAACACTGAGTACAAACATCTAAAGATATTAATTATAAATAAAAAAACATTAAAAAATTATAGGTATATAAATATAAATAAAATATTAGTACGAGATAAATATACGAGGGTAAGTCATTAAGTAAGTCACAAAAGATAATTAAACAATAACTTACAATGATATCCACTTCAAAACTATTTTTTACTTTACAACATATTCTCCACCAATATTTATGCACTTATATCACCATTTTATCAGTGCCCTAACACCAGCTGCATAACATACTTTGGGTTGCTGTCTCAGCCACATTAGGACTTCAAGTTGAACACAGGAGACAATTCAAAAGTTTGGTTGGCAACTTCTGCAACATCCACAATACAGCTTCGACTTAGCCCCAAGCGATTTTCATCTGTTTAGTCCATTAAAAAAAACATCTTAGAAGCAAGATGATGTTCACAGATGATGAAAAGGTTCAACTTGAAGTCCTAATGTGACTGAGACAGCAACCCAAAGAATGTTATGCAGCTGGTGTTGGATCACCGATAAGACGTTGATATAAGTGCATAAATATTGGTGGAGAATACGTTGAGAAATAAAAATAGTTTTGAAGTGAATATCATTGTAAGTTATTATTTAATTATCTTTTGTGACTTACTTAATGACTTTCCCTCGTATTATGTATCGCCTTCTAGAAAATTGTTCCAAACACGAGACAAACGCATTACATACATTTTATTTGATAATCTTGAAACAACTAGATCAACTTAGCGTAGCATAATTTACTCAACAATGGCATTTAACTATAGGCCTTAATAAGTTAACGGTATCTAAGTTAAAATATGACAGAAATGATGGTCATTATTATCATGGAGTTTTCGGGTTGTACCTAAAAGTAAACAATTCCTTCAACAAATTCCATTATGGAAGGACTATTTACAACGGAATTTATTGGATAAATTATAATACTTGACAGCAAAATAATATTTATTTAGGAGAAGATCTTAGAAGAGAATTTATTTACATAATAACATAAATTATTGAAGGAGGTAAATTATTTATTTATTCTAGGAGTTAGAATGTTGATATATGTAATGTAAGCATTTTCTTACAAATCTGATAATAAAGACTACTTGACTTTAACGCTATTTTGCATTTCGCAATAACTTTCATTTGATTTATAGCGCACAATTTTATTACAATTGCGAGGCATATTTAGATATTTTCAGGTAATAGCATATTTAAATGGATTTCTTAATACATTTTGAAAATCTCATTCAGTGTTTAATTGTTTTACATATAGCAAAAGAAATCCTGATAAGAAATCCTTTTTTCGTTTCATTGTTTATGGAAGTTTTATATATCCTTGCATGTATGCATGATGAATATTTGTGTTTACGTGGATGTGTGTTGTTAAGAGAAAGGTAGAAAGAGAAAGAAAGATAAAACGAAAAATACATGGATAAAAATTATTAATAAGGATTATTTTAGAAATAGCTTAAGAAATATATGATAAGACAGCCGTTCAGATTTTTTTTTTTTACTTTTTTCTTCAACGTAATAACAGACATTTTTATGTACGGTAATTAAATTATATAATGCGTATTTTAATAATAATAAAAATTATTTTATACTAGAAATACAATTCTGGAAGTAGAATGTCAGCGAAAGGTGTACGAAATAAGAAGTAAGCATCCAAACTAGAATATTAAAATGAAACCACATGTACAATGGTGATCCAAAAAGGACAAACAAATTTGAAAATGAATTAACTATACGTGATTCTCTAATTCTCCTACGGCGCTCAATTATATTACACACCAGCTTAATCTGCATAAAATAATTCACTATCTGATAAAGAGAGTATAACATTACGTTTACTTTTCCTTTTTATACTACATCAGCAGTTAGATGTCTAATAATTAAATGAAAGGATTTTCCGGTAGGAATTGATTTTTCTAACCGGCATGAATTTTCCGGACAACCTAATATTTCTATATATATTTTTTTTAAACTTAAAGTGATGTTTTCTTAAAATTGAAAATTTCACACATTTCTAAATTTTGAAACGTTTCATGCACATTCCTAATTATCAGATTCTTTTGAAATTTATACTGTACATCTTCTATACCAAAGTTCCCAAACTTTTAGACAGACGTACCCACAAATCGAAATTCAAACTTCCGCGTATTACCAAGTAACAAGAATAAAGCTAATATAGAAAAACCTGTAAAAAGGACATTCATTTAAAAAGTAGTATCATCATTAATTTTAAAAAATGCATACAATATCAAAATACAGTGTTTTGGAATGTGGAAAAAAGACACAATACTTAATGACATATTGGCGCACACTGATTCATACACTATACTGTTGTAGTAGGCTGGTTCCACTAATTTGCTTCGATCGCTAATGTAAAGTGTGGGCTTTTTTTTTTTATCAAACACAGCTTCCTGATGTCTGGCTCAATACTAGGTAGTATTAGTCATAAGACAGATTCGATATTTAGTTTATTCCTGTATTCGTTTTTCATATAACGAAGGGGGGGGGAAATATTCATAGAGATATATTGTGCTAAACACAAGCAGACATTGACGATATCAGACGGTACTCTGATATTCACATCGGCAAGAATTCTGTTACATTCATCCTTTTGAATGTGGACTCCAGTAATCCGGCACAGTACGGCTGAATAAGTTCACATATTTCCTCTCTCGTGAGATACAGTGGCAGGGTGCCTGAAATCAGAAACGAATTTCTTATACAAAGCTTAGTTGGCACATTTAACATAGGCTCAATACAACTGTATTAATAATCTGTATACCTTTAAATGCAACAATAATGTCGCGCAATAGGCAAACACTTGCAAGTGTCTTCCTAAATTTATGTATATACAACCTCAATACATATGCACTATGTTTTACCACAAATCCGCACTGCATATGATCACAGTTTTTGTTTGATTTCAGATACCATTTTCAATCCTTACTCTGTTAAAAACTGATTTCCATGAAAAAGAAAGAAATTATAAGACGTTTTGTACAAGAGCAGAAAAATATTTCAATCAACAGAATGAATTAATTTATAAATAATGTTTGAAATAAAACTATATAATGAAACAATTTCATTCTCTTGTATAAAGAAAAAAAAAACAATATATTTCTCTCACAACGAAGGCCTCATTAAAGCGCATACTCACAATATTTAGAAAAAAAATGAAAATGGAACTACTCATGTACGTAATAAAGAATCAGTCAAATTTCTGCGGAATCCCTGTAGAAAATCTGCAAAAAAAAAAAAAAAAAATAAAACACTTTCGAGTATTTGGCGCAAAAGACGCGATTTGGCTAGCAACACTTTTTTCTCACCATATGTAAGCGATTTTAATGCATTTAGAAATTGCTTTTTTAAGTGAGTGTTTAAATGCGTAATACTTTATGAATTTAAACTTAAACGATTAAATAGTGTGTTATTTTTACTATAGGCTTATTTAATATATATGCAAGTTGCGTATTACTGAAGTTATATATTTTTACACGGTTTCGCCAGCTGGATACATTTTAAGTGTATTTTAACAGTTACTGCCCGATTAAGAACGCTCTCATGATACATAGTAGCCTTAATACTAGGTTTACGTATTGACTCAATAATAGTGTATGTCGTAATCTGATTTTTAAATGAATGTACTGTCTCTTTAATTTGGTTATCACAATGATCTTCATCCGTTTTACACAATTAAATATGGCGAAGTGTATTGTTCAGAAATACTAATATTAAGGTTAATGAGAACATATGAACGCTAAAAAATGAAAACTGCTTATAACATCGCCATTTTTTTGCCAGGACTTAGAACAAGTAATCAGGGAACTGTGACGACTTTCTATTAAAAACGTATTTTATGGATCAAAATGTATTAATTTCATATTATATTTTATTTGTTTTTAATGTTTTTATTAAATAAATAATGGGATTATTTTTATAAATGAAATATATTTTCCATCAAATTTACATTACGAAATATAAAAGTCATATACGAATAATTTCAAATACATAATTATCATAGTCAGTTAAAATAATTACAATTGAAATTAATAAAGATTTTGACTTAACACAAACATTCAATTATATAAATGTCAACTTTTCTTCTTAATTATTCAAATAATTGTTTTTGTGTATCCACTGACGACAAAAACATTCAGAACATGTACGCTAATCCGTCAAAAACTTTTGATTGAACTTATAACGGGAAATTTTTTTTATCATTAATTAGTTTTAGAATAAATGAATTAACTTATATTTAACTATAATTTTTCTTAAATATTTTTAAATCATTTGACATAAGCTGCAAGAAATAAAATACAGCGAAAAAATTATTTTTTTATAGCGTGTAGTAAATGGAAAAGGCATAAAACACATTAGAAAATCAATTTAGCAATTTGTTTTATATAATTTTAAACTATAAAAACAGTAGCTTAAATTTACATCTAATTATATTCATTAGTAAATTAGTGTCATGGGTGCTTAGCTACAATTAAATTTACTCAATATAATAGGGGAAGATTATGTATTACATAAAACATTTATTTTTTACAATGGTAATAGAATAATTAGTTACGAAAAAAAAGAAAAATCGATTAAGTGCTTAGTTTAAGAACATACTTTATCGGTGGAAAATATTACACATCTATTGGATAATAAACTGAATTCAAAGAATTTATATTACTTTAGTTTCTTTTGTTTCTAAACGGTTAGCCATAGTAAAAAAATAATATAACTTTCTATTTAAAAAACCCTTTTTTTATATTATTTTTTTTTAATTTATAAAAAAATCCTTTTTTTAATTTTTTTTTTCATCCTTTTTTTTAATCTTTTTTTTCATCCTTTTTTTATCCTTTTTTTTTAATTTTTTATCCTTTTTTTAATAGTTGCAAGAGGTAACTAGATCTTCATGAAGATGACTGAAAACTAGTTAAAATTCATTTCATCAGTAAACTTTTAGCATTATTATCCGCAATTAAGCATGTCGGACGATCAAAAACAAAAATATACCATTTAGCATCATCAGAGCTAACTGCAAATGGTTCCTAAATTTACTAGTTGACATAACTGCAAAACTAAGGTAAAACTTCCCATCCGAAGATTTCTCCAAGAAACAATACCGAAAGACTTCATCTGTTTGTGAAGAATGTGAAAATCATTGTGTAAAACACATTTACTCGCTATACGATCACATTCTTTCATAAAACACAGTGTCAAAATATTTAGTTTATTAAAAAACATTCTGAGCATAACCAAGAAAGCATTTATGACAGCTGGATTTCCTGATTTAGTAGTGAATGTTTAAACATAGTTTACCCAATATTTTCAAATAATTACATGATTCAAAATTCTGATTATATTGTTATTTAAATACTTTTTATAGTACTTTACTTTGTGGTGTTGTTGATTTTATTAAAATAATATTTAAACATTTCAAGAGGTTGGAGATTGAATTAATGTCAAAAGAAGGATACAAAACTAAATGCAAGTTGAAATTATGATTTTTTTGCTTTGAACATTGACAATAAACTAACACATCCTATTTCGAAAAAAAATTAACCAATAAATAACACGAAAAAAGAAGTAACACGTGCAACATTAATGTTTAGTTTAAAATTCGGAAATCTTAGAGATATGATAGCGATGTCTTAGAGATATCTATGATGAAAATGACCTGATGCGTATGATGATGTTACCCGAAAGTTTGCGTGTAGTGAAGAGTTAATTAATGAAAGAAGGCTTTGTGTCATATCTGTAATAACCAAATGGAAATGCATGAAATGGATAAACTGAACTTTATAATAAATGTGTAAATTCCATTACGAACAATGATTTCAAAATAGTAAAAATTTAAGAAAAAAGTTTTAAAATATTTTTTCTCGGTTCTTAAATCTCTCATATAATAGCAACAGTTTGTTTTAATAAATGAAATAACCATGCTGTAAAGTGTAAGTAATGTAAGCAAGTAAGTTAGCCAAAAATTGTTTACAAACAAAAAATAGCGCAACACCCTTTACTTATTTTCATTTATTTTTTCCTGAACGCTAAATTGACACTCTTTTTTACATTTATTTGCTATTTTAAAAAATTCAAACATTTTTCTTTTACTTTTTATCTATTTTTCATTTATTTTTTGCTGCACCATAAATCATCGCCGTTTACCTTTTACGTTAATTTGCTAATTTCACATATTTTTCCTAACTTTTTTTCTTAACGGTTAAATCTGATTTTCTTTCTATCTAAGTTGGATTTTTTTCCTTCATTTCACAATATTTTATCGAGAATTGTGTACAAAGTTTGGAAACAAAAATATTAGAAACTTATTTCGAAAATAAAGACAAAAGACATCTAATAACAGAAAGTGTCAAATAACGCAGCGCCACACCAGAAATAGAAACATCTCATATCATTTATTTTAGAAGTGCTTTATATTGCAAAATTGTCAGAGAGACAGTTAAAGAATATATCATCAACAAAATATGTGAAGCAATAAACATATTTCTCAATCTCCTTGTTTATGTTTCTTGAGTCTATATAATGCGGTGATGATTAGATTGGATATATATTAAAGTACTTTCATTTTATTCATTTTATTTCTAACACGGATGTCAGTCCATACATTAGAAAAAACAAATTATATTATTGTATTTTGCTTTATGCTTATTTAATTTGTGTTTATATATATTTTTTAAATTACAACATACTTTAAAATTTTTATGTAATACAAACCATTTTTATTTCAAATGAAGTAAAATCATATGTTTGTAGTTTAGAATATTATATTTAAAAATTACTTATGAAGGTTTGACTTGGTAAATGGCTAAATCTTTAAGATCTTTTAATAACTTATAATTTTATAAAGGTGAACAGTATAGCAGTAGTTTAAATGTTTTTAAATTATTATATATATTTATTATAAATTGTATATTATTATTTATACCAGTGTTTCTCTGCCTTATCGATGAAAAAACATATGTTACTGAACATACAGTCAAACTTCTTCTTTGTTGTTAGTGATAGCGGCGGAAGACACAAGACATAAGATTGAATAAAGTCAAAATTACCATCTGCTGATCTGCAATAATCAAGCAGTAAAACAGTAGTTTAAATATTTTTAAATTATTATATATATTTTATTATAAATTGTATATTATTATTTATACCAGTGTTTTTCTGCCTGATCGATGAAAAAACATATGTTACTGAACATATAGTCAAACTTCTTCTTTGTTGTTAGTGATAGTGACGGAAGGCACAAGACATAAGATTGAATAAAATCAAAATTACCATCTGCTGATCTGCAATAATCAAACAGTAAATGCAATATTCTTATTTTATTGAACTTTAAAACATTCGATTTTGTTTAAAACATGTACAAATTTTTTAAACGATATTATTATAACGTTGGGAGGTGTTTCATAATTTATGTGTGGCGCAATAATTTCTTTTCTTCTGTTTACTCGAAAAAATAAGCATTAGAATATCAAAGGATAGGTTTTTTAATTACTTGAATCCCTGTACTAGATACTGCTATATTTCAACACGTGTGCATGTTATCCTGTGTGTTACACAATGAATGCTAGAAATCAACATGATTGAAATTGAGTGTTGTTAAAAGGTGGTTCGAGTTCAAAGCGGCTCTGTAACTGCTTGGTTTGAGTTTTTATACTTTTTCTCTATTTTCTTATGTACAGCGTGGTCTATAAGAAACATGTTATTATTATTATTTATTATTATTATTATTATTATTATTATTTGCTTACGGAAATTACCACGATAAGTATTTTTTTTTAAAACTGCGAATCTTATTACTTGATTTAACATTAAAGTTTTTAAATGGTCAGTGATTATTTTAACTCTGTGTATACAATTAAGCCAAGAAAATAATTATTTCGACGAACACTATGTTTGTATAACTTTTCAGAAATAGTTTCTTTCGCAAAGGAAACGTGTTTCATATAAAATAAAGGTTTATTTGGTAAAGCCAATACTTCTCTGTTATTTACACTTAATTCTTACGCTGTTTATTTTTTATCCAACTCACCAATCTTTTCTTGCAATGTAACTTATTATTTTCAGATTGTTACCCGCATTTGGTTTATGGAATTTCTATTTATTTTATATTTTTGTAAGTACCAGTAAGCTTTGTTCCTTCCATCTACTATGTTACTTTTCAAAAAATAGCTTAAGAAACAAAACTAATAAATTATACTCATCATATATTAATGTTTTATTTCTTAATCACATTAAAAACATTGTGTCCATTCTGTAGTGAAAGAGTGTGCAACATATTTTTAGCGTTTTCACTTTTCAAAATTACAAGATAAATTACTGAAATGTAATACGATTAATGTAACAGAAATATCAAATATGATCAACGAATCACATTAAGTTTAAACACAAATAAAATGCAATTAATTTTTTCAAGATACTTAATAAAATTGATGTTCAACACCATATGTTTAATTAATAACTTATATCAGTAGGCATATCTTCATCCTTCATGCACTCCGATACATAACAACATCTATTGCAATATGCAAATATTTTATGTAAAAGTGTGTTCGAAAACAGTTGCAATTAAGAGTGTTCGAAAAACAATCGTTTTGTTGTTGTTTTGCTAAATATTCCTTTTTTTGTACATGTTTGTTTAAAAGAGCAATTATGAAGTCTACAAATTCGCTTATTGCTTTTAAAAAACTTTATTTAACTTACTAAATTATTTAACTTACTAAAAGTCGTTTATTGCTTTTTTGTGAAACGTAGTCTAATTTAAAAATAAATCAATCACGTTTATCATCGATGAATGTATTAAAATACATGTTTTTAGAGATTCTTATACTAGGATCAGGAGGCCAAATGCTTTGAAAGTTAGTATGAATATATTTCAATGGGGAAATGAATAGACAAAACTTGAAAGCCATTTTACAAAAATCGATTTAGATTTTTTTTTTTTTATTATTCCTTTTGGAAATCTGCCAAACAGTTTATCCGAGATGTATGAAATGAAATTAGCAATTATTATCATTATTGTTTTTTTCTTAAGCGACAGAGCTGTTTATTGCTATCAATTACTGAAAACGACTTGCCGATTGCTGGGCCGCCGCTGGCGAATATTTGTCGATTCTACACGCACCACTATTTTTAAAAAAATAGTTTTTTTGTATATTTCTCTTGGACACGTTGTCAAGGTATACATGAAAAAATCTTGTTTTGAGAAAGGGATGCGAGATAGAATTAAAATATAGTGACCAGTGGTAATCGTGCGAATGTAATAACGCCAGCCCCGCCCTCTCCAATTTTAACAAGAAAGAAAAATCATGCGTCAAGCATAGATTATGAAATACTTTCCAACACAGCCAGAAAACTGTAATGAAACTTCACCGTTAAATAAGGTGAAAGAAGATATGTAAGTAAACAGTTTAGAAAACATATAACACATTGAAAAATACAGTTTTTGAAATTACCTACCAGTATAAAAAAATAGTCGAATTATTTTGTTGAGTCCTGTATATGATCAATAGATGTCGATTTACAGTATGATAAAATTTAGTTCTGTTTGAATATTCACATTTAGCAATTTTCGCCAATCGATGGAAATGCACTCGAAATCTTTTGGACAGCCCTGTATATTATCTGACTACTTTTGTACACACCACTTATTAAGCTAAAATGCAACTGAAAACCCCGTCGCAGAAATTACCAACCGTAGACGACAATGTATATTTTTCTTTGCGTAGCCCTGTATATGAATTTATTTATATTCCAAAAACTTCTATTAGTCTCCTAACTATAGTTCAGCGCGAGAAATGCGTGAACAGAGTTAAAAACTACTCTTAAGCAATTCACTCCCATAGTCTATAATACTTACGAATTCCCTTGTGTAGTCGTGTATATGATCAATCAAGTTTATAAACACGCCATGAAAAAATTTAGTTAAACTTAAAAAACGCAAACCAAAGTTAAAAAAAAAAAAACGCAATTATCACACATACACTGTAAATATCGCAAATGTACTGTAACCAATATCTTACGTGTGTCCCTGTAAATAAACGCAATGCACGCCAGAGAGCAATTTATAGTAAACCTCATTAATGCATATAATTTTCATTATGTTTGAAATAGTGAAATATTACTATTATACTGCAACCGATTTTCCCCCATAGAACGATGTGTAACAGAATCATTTTGTTTGAACCTGTAAATGAATAATAAATGCTTTGCACCCCATATTCTACAAAAAACATGTTTTAATCCGCTTCATAATTATATATCAATTTCATTATGTTTTAAATGACGTAGCGTAATAAAAATGCACTTGAAACGATTATCTCCCATTGACTGTAATGTAACGGAATACGTTTGACTGTCCCTGTAAAAAAATATACATATATATATATATAAGTGTTATACACTTCAGTTGAAATAGGGAACATGTTATAGTAAACGACAATAACATATAAAAATTTCAGGGAAATCCGAGCATATTTACGGGAGTTAAAGCACTGACAGACAGACAGACGGCCCGACGAAATCAAAAACACTTTTCAACCAGGTTAGAAAGTGTTAAAAAGAGACCGCTGAGCTAGAAACTGCTGTTTTATGGAAGATTCCTCTTTACTCTTTCTTATATTTGTTAATTAAAAAATGCATTTTTATTATTGCATTCGTTGAATTCTATTGAATATAAGTGTGTTTGTGCATTTAAAATTTATATGGGATGTATGTAAGCATACATGTAAAGCAAGCATGTAATAAGTAAAAAAAAGACGTAATAAGTAAATAAAGGTAATTATTGTGTGGAGTAATAAGCCGAATGATAATTCTAAACTAATTCTATTTATTCAACATGACTGTTGAATAAGAAACAAAGAATATATTGAATATACAAGAAGAAAATTTAAAGTAATTTACAATAAGAAATAAAAGTCTAATGCGTATAAAATAAATGAACTTGTTGCGATCCAAATAATTCAATGTTTTACAGGACTAGGATTAAAATAGGACTTTCGTGGACTTCATAGAGTCGTCAAAATAAAACCAAATGTTTATTATGTGGTAGAAAAGAATTGAAATCATGAATGACAAAATAAAACCTTTCATGCTGCAGAATTCATGAAGTTTGCTTTAAAAAAATCCTTTCAACAATGTCATCAGTGCGTTGTACAATCAGACTCTGCACAGTCTCTAAAAGAACTGACTTTTATTTTGTATTTTATTGTCTTATTTATTTTTTTCTTTACAGATCCATTGTCGTGCACAAATTCGTTAAAATGTTACTGTCGAGGTAGCCAGTTTGTCAGAATGGCCGAAGGATGTGAATAAAATGTTTAATACCTGAACTCTGTTGATGTGTACTATACTCAAACTAGTTAAAAAGGACATGAGGCCATGGTTGGAACAGTATTCAGTTAGTTCTGTAAAAAAAATTAGCACAGATGGTTGGCTGCTGTTTCAATAGAGAATGTATATGTAATTCTTCATAATATATTCGTGTATGCTCGGAATAAAATCATTTAGGATCGTGTTAAATCGCTCTACAACTATCTGCTGTCTATTTCTTTAGATATGTTGTGCATAATTAAATGTTCGTTGTTTTTTGTAACTAGCGCAATCATTTCAATCATTTTGTAAACGATTTATTTCAGTTACCTAATAACTAACTCTCTCTCTCTGTCTCTCTCTTTATATACATATATATATATATAAGTCAACAGAGATAAATAAATACATATACACACACAATATATATATATATATATATATATATACCAGCTGACATGCCCGTCGTTGCCCGGGCCCGTGATAATAACATTAAAAATACCTAAAATCAATGTTGAATAATTTTATATTTTTAAATGAAAATATATCCAAACGAACTGAAGGACAGTCATTATAGTTATTGCCGATTTAATTTCTGACGTTTTGAACTTTCAATTCTGACCAAAAGTTCTTGAGGAAACCTAGATAATATAAAGAGCACCCCAACCTCATTTAAACTCAAAATAATATACAGTATTGACCAATTTATTAGTCCCATTCGAAAAAAAATCCAAAACCTTGTTTCTAAGATGATTATATGAAAATTAAATAAAAATAATGCACTCGTGGCATCATAATTCACTTTTATATTTTAACAGAATAGTAAGGCTACTATAATTTGTTACTCGTGCTATAGCCAGTATACGTCAAGGCACATGGTCCTTATCATTATCTTTTTACACGTGAAGATTTCGCTATGATATTCCATTGTAAAATTTAGTAATTTTGTGAAATTCAATATTTGAAAAACTGCATAATCATTAGATATGAAATTTATATCAAGAAAAAAATTTTTTTTTACCTTTCTAACGAAGTTTGACTAACAATTTTCTGTCAAATACTTTTAGAGCTATTAATTTTTTCAGTAACTTCAAATGTTTCATTTTCCGAGTTTAATCTGTGGCAACGATTATCGAAAATCCCAGTCGTCAGCAACGCATAACTTTTTATTAAAGAGGATGTGTAAGATAAAACTTTAAGGTCTACATAGATAAATAAATGCATACACACACATAAACATATATATCTATACTAATATTATAAAGTAGTAAAGATTGTTTTCTTTTGTTTGTTTGTTTGTTTGTAGGGCGTAATCTCTGGAACTACTGAAGCGATCCCACTACCCCCAGAGGGGTGCAAGAGCGAAAATTTCGATTTTTTTTATACTGGAGGAGCTAGAAACATGAAATTTGACGTGGTAGTTACTAATAAGATGTAAATGCTCTCTAAGAACAAATTCTAAAAAAGTTCGAAAATTAAAAGTTTGAGATGAGCGAAAAGCGTTCTAAATAACAATTTCTATGGAATCTCTGGAACTACAAAACCGTTTTCAAAAGTGATTATCGCAAATTGATGGTGACAGTCCCTGCTCAAGCATAGGCTATATTTTATGTCGGTACCACCAACCACATGGGGGTGCAGGAGCGAAAAACATTCTAAAATTTCGAATTTTTTTATACTGAAGGACTTAGAATCATGAAATTTGGCATGATAGTTACTTATAAGGTTTAAATGTTCTCTGAGAACAAATTCTAAAAAAATTCGAAATTTAAAAGGGTGAGATAAGCGAAAAGCGCTGTAAAAACATTCTAAATTACAATATCTATCGAATCTCTGGATCTACAGAACCGTTTTCAACAGTGATGGTGGCAAATTGATGGTGACACTCCCTGCCCCAAAATAGGCTATATTTTATATCAGTGCCACTACTCACAGGGGTCTTCAGAAGCGAATAACGTTCTAAAATTTAGATTATTTTATACTGAAGGTGTTTGAGATATGAAATTTAGCATGGTAGTTACTTATAAGATGTAAATGCTCTCTAAGAACAAATTCTAAAAAAAAATCGAACTTTTAATGTGTGAGATGAGCGAAAAGCGTTCTGAAAACATTCTAAATTAAAGTTTCTATGGAAAATCTGGGAACTACAGAACCATTTTCAAAAGTGATGGTGGCAAATTGATGGTAACAGGCTCTGCTGTAACATAGGCTATATTTTATGTTGGTGCCACTACCACAGGGGGGAGGGTTGCAAGAACGAAAAACGTTCTAAAATTTCGATTTTTTTACACTGAAGGTGTTAGAAACATGAAATTTAGCATGGTAGTTACTTATAAGATGTAAATGCTCTCTAAGAACAAATAAAAAAAAATCGAAATTTTAATGTGTGAGATGAGCGAAAAGCGTTCTAAAAACATTCTAAATTACAATTTCTATGGAAAATCTGGGAACTACAGAACCATTTTCAAAAGTGATGGTGGAAAATTGATGGTAACAGTCCCTGCTGTAACATAGGCTATGTTATATGCCGGTGCCACTACCACAGGGGGAAATGATGCAAGAGCGAAAAACGTTCTAAAATTTCATTTTTTTATACTGAAGGATCTAGAAACATGAAATGTTGCATGGTAGTTATTTATAAGATGTAAATGCTCTCTAAGAACAAATTCGAAAGAAATTCGAAATTTAAAAGGGTGAGATGAGCGAAAAGCGTTCTGAAAACATTCTAAATTACAATTTCTATGGAATCTCTGGAACTACAGAACTGTTTTCAAAAGTGATAGTGACAAATTGATGGTGACAGCTCCTGCTGTAACATAGGCTATATTGCATGTCGGTTCTACTACCCCCAGGGGAGTGCAGAAGCGAAAAACTTTTCAAATTTCGATTTTGTTTTATACTGACGTAACTAGAAACATGAAATTTGACATGGTAGTTATTTATAAAATGTAAATGCACTCTAAGAACAAATTCTAAAAGAAATTGAAATTTAAAAGGGTGTGATAAGCGAAAAGCGGTCTAAAAACATGTTAAATTACAATTTCTATGGAATCTCTGGAACTTACAGAACCATTTTCAAAGGTGATGGTAACAGTCCCTGCTGTAACATAGGCTATATTTTATATTGGTAACACTACCACAGGGGGAGGGGAAAGGGGGTGAAAAAGCGAAAAACGTTCTAAATTTTCGACATTAATGTGGCTTAATTAGTAATTTCTTAATTATATGTGGCAGTAAAATTTCCTCTAATGAAAATAAGCAAACAAATACCAATTGACATTTTTCAAGAATTACGCAAGCAAAGCCGCGGGTTTTGCTAGTATATATATAAATATATAAGATTAGATTAAAGATTTTGTACATAAAAATGTACAATTAAATTATAAGATAAAAACGACACAAGAAAAGCTTAATTAAATAATATAATAACAATGTATGAAAGTACGATATAAATAACTAATTAACATCAATCCAAACGTTTTAGATCCACTGTATCAATACAAATCATAAAACATACACACACACACACACACACACACACATATATATATATATTAGAAAAGTTTGCAACCAACGAATTTATATTTATAAAATAAATATTATAATTTATATCTTCATCAATACAAAATGCGCAAAATATGTATATATATATATATATATATATATATTAGAAAAGTTTGCAACCAACGAATTTATATTTATAAAATAAATATTATAATTTATATATTCATCAATACAAAATACGCAAAACATTTAAAAATAAAATAAGAATATAATAAGTATAATGAATCTAAAGTAGAATGCGAACAATCATTACATTGACTGATAATAGGTCTGTCGAACATTTCTAATATAAGATTAGAAAACTGAAATATTGATTAATATTTTTACAATTTAAAAAAACTTTAATAAAATACTATAAAAGTAAACAAATTTAACGAGTTTTATTACTGCAAGAACAAAAACAAAACTTCGGTACTGCTCCATTATTTACAAACAGGTGCAATTTTTTGCATTACTTATTATTATAAGATTATATCCTGATGTATGTAATTTTGAATGTGTGTCCCTGGCTCCCGCTCTTCTTGCCAGTGATCATGAAATACTTCACACATATGGATGTACGTATAATAAATACAATTAAAACAAATCTGTGTTTAATATTTAAGCAAAGGAAAAAATCTCTATAACGGTTTAAAATGTTTTAAATATTTCCGAAATTTAAAGGACAATTGTTCACACTAATGAGCATGTTTTAATGTATTTATTTTATATTTTAGCATACAATCTTCAACCACTTCACCGAAAATAGAAATAGTGCGCAAATGAAATTTTTATTGTAAAACAATTATTACAGTTAGCCGAATTTTGCGTTTCACAGGAATTCGACCTAGCAGTATTTTTTTTTTTATCTATTATTGATTTTGTAAATTATCTCATATATATTTTTGGTTTTCAATGAGATTAGCAAGATCATTTTAATAGTTTAAGTGCGTATTTATGATCTTGCCAGATTTAATGCATCTAAAGCAGCGTAAATTATGAAAATAAAAGTGAATATTCTCTTTAAAAAACTCAGTAATATATTATAATTCCAAATGTATATAAAAAAAAATTCCGAAATAGGTTTAAAAATATCATTGCAAAAGTAAAAAAAAAAAAGAAAGAAAGGTAAAAAAAAAAAACTGCCCAGTTAAACTGAGGGCATTGAGCTCACAGGCTATTCACACTAATTGTATATTATACTCTTATTTCAAAGAATTTGAAATATGCCCCTCGAAAAATAAAGAAATCAACAATATATTAAGGGGGGGGGGTCATCCCCCCGTTATCCCCCTCATAGTTAACTAATGAACCCCTTAAACTAATCAGGGAAGTCTCTAATTACAATAAATATATATACAAAATTTGAAGAAAATCGGATAATTCTGCATGAAAAACCCATTTATCTAAATTAAGGGGGGATTAGCCCCCTTTCCCCCTTTATACTTAACCAATGACCCCCAAAACTATTCAGAGAAGAGCATTATTACAATGAACCTATATACAAAATTTGAAGAAAATCGGATAATTCTGCTCAAAAAACCCATTTATCCAAATTAGGGGGGGTTATCCCCCCTTTCCCCCTTTATACTTAACCAATGAACCCCCAAAACTATTGACAGAAGCGCATTATCAAAATGAACCTATATACAAAATTTGAAGAAAATGGGATAATTCTGCATGAAAAACCCATATAGCTAAATTAAGGGGGATTAGCCCCCCTTTCCACCTTTATACTTAACCAATGACCCCCCAAAACTATTCAGAGAAGCGCATTATCACAATGAACCTATATACAAAATTTGAAGAAAATCGGATAATTTTGCATGAAAAACTCATTTATCTAAATTAGGGGGGTGGGGGTATCCCCCCCTTTCACCCTTTATACTTAACCAATGAACCCCCAAAACTATTGACAGAAGCACATTATCAAAATGAACCTATATACAAAATTAGAAGATAATCGGATAATTCTGCATGAAAAACTCATTTATCTAAATTAGGGGGGAGGGGGTATCCCCCCTTTCCCCCTTTATACTTAACCAATGAACCCTCAAAACTATTGACAGAAGCGCATTATCAAAATGAACCTATATACAAAATTTGAAGAAAATCGGATAATTCTGCATGAAAAACTCATTTATCTAAATTAGGGGGTGTTATCCCCCCCTTTCCCCCTTTATACTTAACCAATGAACCCCAAAACTATTGACAGAAGCGCATTATCAAAATGAACCTATTACAAAGTTTGAAGAATATGAGATAATTCTGCATGAAAAACCCATTTATATAAATTATGGGGGGTTAGCCCCCCGTTTCACCCCTTTATGCTTAACCAATGAACCTCCAAAACTAATCAGGGAAGCGCCTTATCACAAGGAACCTATAAACAAAATTTAAAGTAAAACGGTTAGTTCTATCAAGAGTTATCGCGTTACGTACATACATACATACGTACGTACAGAACCGGCGGGCACATAAGCTCTCAGGCTTTGATAGCCTGTGAGCTAAAAAACGAAAGACAATTAACTTTCTGTCTTTATCTCTAACAGTATATTAAAAAAATGTTATATTTTAACAATAATCCATCTTTAAATTAAAGACATACTTTTTCGTGGTACTAAAATATGAATATAGTTTTGTTTTTCAAGGAATAAAACGTGAAAAATAAAATTTTATAAATTCTTAAAATATTTTCTTTTTCATAAAAAAATATTTTCTTTTACAATAATGTTTAATATTAATTATTCACAAACTTTAAATTCTTTATTCCAACCAATCCCTGTTATGTGTCTAGCTTATTAAAAATTTCAAAAATATCTGTGTTGAAAGAACTGTTCTTTATACAATTATTGATGGAACGTTAAATTAATTTTATATATATTTTATACATATAGATTATAATGACAATAACAGACCGCAGCAATTCCCCAAGCATCCACATCCACTTCATTCTGTGTATAGTGCATTAACTGAGTGTGAAGATATATCAACAATTATCGATTTTTTTCTTTATACAGAGGTTTGAAATATTAAAACCACGGATTCATGTAGTAATATTTGATTTTCTTGCAATGTTTATCTGAACTTTATTTTACTGAATGCTTCATAACGACTTCTTAACTTCTTCCATTTTTGAATTATTAACTTACACGTTAAAATAAAAATGTTACCACTTAAAAAGATTTCATAAAATATTTTCTTACAAAAAAAGGAAGCTTAATTTTTGGAAATAATAGTTGGAAAAAGTCCTTCCGGCCTGTACCGGGAGGAAAAGGTAGCTTTCCTATATCTTCGTTTTAAAATTTTAGTTAATGTTACTCGAAAACAGCAAGCTAAAATGCAAAGAAACCGTTTACAAAAGATTCGTTAATACTGAATTTGAATAAGAAATTCGCCAAATTATTGAGCTATAGCCAAGTCGGCTTCATTTATGAAGACTTATTTTGGTCGCCAAATTTGGCGATATTTCGCCAAATGTCGCCAAGTTTGGCGAGAATTTGGTGCTAACGGATATGAATATATAGTTTTATGCGCTTGATTGGGAAAATGATTAAAACAATGAAAGAAAATAATTTGCGAGAAATCACGTTCACTAAAACTCTTAAATTAATCGTTGTTTTTTTGCAATGTGCTGTCTTGTAATGTGTTCAAAATGTTAGCCACCCTAGAATTTCAAACTGCTCTATCTCAGCCATTTTTTAAGATAGAGGTAAAAAAAAATGCTCCGGAATCCTTGTACCAAGGCTTAACAGGTAAGCAAAAAATAAATTTGAATTTTTAACTTTTTTGTAAATTTATTTTAGTTTTAAATCTTTAAGTGGTTTATCTTATATATATATAAGATGTTAAGTTTATAAGATGTTAAGATATATGTTAAGTTTATAAGATGTTAAGACATATATGTTAAGTTTATCTTATATATATATCAATCAACATTTGAACGGAGGGTGGTTTTGGGGTCTGGGGGTCATGATCGGTGAAAATATACCAAAATTTTCCGGAATTGCTTTCCTCCGAACGGCTGCAATAGGTAGCTTTATACTTTTTTGTATTGAAAGCTACCTAAAAGAAAAGTGGTTTGCTAGATCTTAGATGTATCTCGATAAAAATCTCGTATAAACACAAGGAATTGAAACATTGTACACAAATAATAATAATACGTTGCAGATGTTAAAAAGATTTTTTTCCTATTTATATTCATTAAAATTCGTCGTTCAAAGAAAAACCAAACCATTACGTTTAAGAAAATAGAAGGTCTAACAGTGTTACATAATGATAAGACATAGTAAAAGATGGAAGAAATCCCTTTTTTTGTAATTACTTTTTAGAAAAGAATAAGAACACTCTCGAAATAACTTGTGGAAGAGATGCATTTTCTATTCTTTCTAAAAAGAAGTTTAATCTTATCCGCTAAATCGAAATCAAATCTTCACATCATTTAACATTAAAAGAAATTTTTGAGAATCTCAGTTTGATAAATTTTGCACAAGAAATAATAAATCGGTAACGTCTTTTTCAGATTTAAAAAAAAAGTATTATGTTAAGACATTTTTCATTTGATATTAAGACGTTAGTTTTACTGCTGTATTAAGGAAGATATTAAAATTTGCCCTTCCTTTTAAATGTTAGTTTTTGCATTATTTGAAATAGTCCATAGTTTTTGTTTTATTTAAAGCTTATTTAAATACTTGCATATTGCTAAAATAGAGAGTTTTTCTCTTTTTTTTAATGCAATTTACGGGTGTAATGTATTTGGTACGCCTGTGATATTATTATTTCAGAAGATACTGCTACCTTTATTCCAATGAACCTAGTAAAAAACGTTTCAATTTAAATAAATTATTTCTTCTTCTTAACGTTAATAAAAAGATAACAAGAAGTAATTTTTGCGGATTAAGGATGTTAGCAAGATTACATATCCGTACCATTTAGCGAGTGATTTAAATGCTAGAAATGACTCACAGATTTTGGACGTAAACGTTCTTATTAAACTCAGTAGTATAGCGTTCTGTAACTGTTTCATACACAGCGATGCAATTCCAAACATTGATGTTTCAAAAACGCCATTTTTTACAAATTTGCGACTGATGGAAATTATTAGCAAAAGTGAATGTCCAAATTTCAAATTATTCAAATGAATTACATCACTGCAATTTTTCTTGAACAAAAATTATTTGCGATTTTAAACACAACAATAAATAGGATTAAAATTTTTAATAAGTTTATATATTTAACAAATGTAATGGATATTTGTATATATATTTTTTGGCTATGATGTCATACACTCACGCACAGTTTTTTTTTTTAAATCGGTTATAAAAAGGAAAAAAACTCGCCAAATGTAGGGGATTTTTTCCTTTAATGGCAACCTAGTTATTGTATTAAGTTATTGGTTTGGCGCGGGCTTGAAAATCGCTCCAACCAAAAAGCCACTAAACATCGGTGCGTAAGTGAAACACATCTGTTACTATTTTTTATATGTTGCATATGTTGTATGTAGTTTCGTATATGTTAAATAAAAAATGCGTGGACGTCTTGAATTGCATCTGAAAGGAAATTCAAATTCTACGTATAATAGCAATTTTTGGAATTATAAAATATATTATAAAATTCATCAAGGGAACATAAATTTAATAGACTCTAAACTTAAATATATGCCCATTTTCCTAATATAAATTATATATAAATATCTATATACCTACATTTTCCAGATATTTTTTGTGTGTGCTCCATCGTGCTTCATCAAACGTCATTCTAATAAATTACTTTGAATTTATTTTATCAAGGGCGGGGCTTTGCCATCATTGCCATTCCAAGATTCCACAGCGTTATGGGTCTAATTCCATTTGACGCTCGAATGTACACTCTGTTTTTGGTCCATCTCCAGCCGATGAAAGCACGGAAGCTCGGCATTATGACACAGTTAGAATATATACATAGTTTTGATTTCTGTGAGATGCAGAACTGGTGATTCAAGATACTTAAGTTCACTCTCGTCATCATCTAGTGAGTAGTAAGAAATTATATAATATTTCTTTGCATTTTATTACATTTCAACATTATTACTAAAATAAAAATTTTGATAAACTCAAGTGTTTTTTTTTTTTCAGTAGCTTTGATGTAATAGATTTGTTATTGGAAGAAATGTATAATATTCAAAATAATATTGGTCGCATTTCGAACAATGGATTACTTTTTTTCCCTTTTAAAAATTTTTATATGGCTCTAATACAATTTCTCATATTTACATAAAAAAGCATAAAGCTTTATACGTGAAATAGATGTAGTATTATAAAGAATTTCTCTTGGAATAATTATATATTCTTTTTGTTAGATTGTTTTCTACATTATAAACAAGGAGTTTCTACGCTATCTGTGCTTTTACGGATGGTCAAACGGGCTATGAAATCTATTGCTCTAATGGTATGTTTATTAGAATGCTCTTTGTGCGGATAGGAAGACATGAAGTTTTCTCAGGAGCAACGGATTTCTATTGTTGAGCAGTATTTATCTAGTTCTGGTGAACGAATTGTAGACAAATTTCGTGAAAAGTATCTAAATGCAGCAATGGCTTAAAGAATTTAAGCTAAAATAATGGCTAAAAGTTATTTTTAAAGAAAAAGATATTTATTGTCATTTTCTGGGAATGCAGTTCAATTGCAGATAGAACAGCGGTTCCTTACACTGAGTTTAAATAGCGTCTTTAGCAATAAGCCTTAGAGTACTCTCAATTTGCGTTTTAAGAGGGATTTGGTACTCTTTCAACTTTTCTTTATTATTTTTATTTGAGTATTTTATAGCTTATTTTAAATAAAATTTTAAACAGTTTTTAAAGGAAAATGATTTAACAAAAAAAAAAGTTTATTCTTCTGGTAAAATCCTACAAAAATTAAAATCATTTTAAACCTCTCCTACAATTTTGACATTTCAGAAACATTTTCTTTTGCATGTTTTTCTTCCAAGTGAGTTCCATACCGGTATGGATGTGATTTGCAAAAGTTAATTACTTTTAAAATTTCATTACATAATTAAAAATACAGTAAAAATGCATGTTTACTTAACGATTTTATCTTTAAAAACTAAACTATTTATGTTATTGAAGATACGATCCCTAATTTTATGAATTGGACCTTAAGGATCGTCCAAAAAGAAATAGCTGGTCCATTGAAATGTAAATGTGAAAGTTTCAGCATTTTCATCATATGAATATATGACGAAACGCAAGCTGCGAATTAAAACTGCGAAAACTGAATTTTAAGTCGCTTTTGCTTATTTATTTGGATCCTTAAGTAACTTCGCCAAAATAAACTAGGGATTTTAAAATACAGTTTAAGTAAAAAAAAAAAGGAAAATTTCTTGTTTCGCCTTTTTGGCCAAATGAAAGGCACGATGTCCCCATAAACCCTTAAATTTTCATTATTTAGATCTCAATATAGCGGGGAGGAAGGAATGAATTTTCTTGTAAGCTGAGCATAGACTTTCAAAGACTAGAATAAACCCGGTTTAAACCCTGGATTAAACCGGGTTTTTTGGAAATAAACCGTTTTTTTAATAAACCGGGGTTTTTTGGAAATAAACAGTTTTCTGGGGAATAAACCAGGTCTTTTGGGAATAAACCTGGAAATAAACCGGGTCTACTGGAAATAAACATGGGAATAAACCGTTTCTTTGCAACTCTAGCTGGGCAACACCGGGTGTGTGAGAAAGAATGCCAAAACATCGAATTTCAAACAGTAGTTCATTATAGATGTATTTAAAGCAATTTACTTAATTGTAACTTAATGCATATTTTATAAAATCCAAATTCACTTTTTCTCGGCTATCATTGCTGATTAAAAATTATTGCAAATTTCGTTGAACACTAATAGCATAACAGCGCTTGGAAAAAAATATACTTTCTTTAGCTCAATTTGTATTTGAGCAAATAAAAATTGGCTTAACATATATAGAGCGCGTCCAGTAATGTCACCGGTACGTAACCGGTCAGGTCGGTTAGTTACCAAAGCGTTCAGTGCTGCTAACCGGTACGCAACCAACGTCGTTCAGCGGAAGTAACCGAAGTGAACGGTAAGGGACCGAACTAACCGAAGAAAAATCTAGGTTACTCGGTTACTTGGGTCACGTGATCGGTTACATGAAAATTTACGATGACGTGATACAGATGTAATTACCAACAGATGGCGCTACAAGTAAATAATACCATTTTCGTTCAGTAGATCTGTCGACCGGTTAGAAACCGGTCACTTACCGCCCCGGTAAGTAACCGGTCACACTGGTCACTTTGGTTAGGTCTACTGGACGCGCTCATAGTTATTAAAAATATAATATACATTTGGTCGTCATTTGTATTTCTTTAGTTATTCTGCAAAAAAAAATTAATATAGAATATTTAGTAATATTATGTGTAAATTCGAAAGTATTAACTTATTTTAAGCCTTTTCAGTCCGTCCAATCAGTCATGTCAATTATGGAATTAGCATAATTCATTATGCAATAACGTTTTGATAAATGAATATTAATTTAAAGGATAAGCATATTTGCATTTCAATGATCTTCAGTTGAGGTTATTGAATTCACAATTTATGTCTGGTGATCTCAGTTTGTAAATGATATTGATTCGAGAAGGATTATCGCCTAAACGATATGCAACACTATTGTGAACACAATATGAAATTTATGCATGCTACATCTTCCTGAAAGTCAAAACAATATCGTATTATTTATACCATAAACAATTTAACTATCTTTATAAAAGCACATGCAAAAATGAACTTCTAAAACAGAAAAAATTAGAATTATGAAAAAATCAAATAATACAATTAAAGAATACTGCTTTTATTATTTTATATGGTTCTTTGATAAGGAATACAGGGTGCATAGAAAAAATTATTATCCTGAAATAAACTTGCGAACGGAGAGAGTTACTCTGCAAGTGCGATAATGGTATAGTAAAGTGATAACGCCCGACACCACGCAATATATACCAGTGTAGCTTCTGGATAAAGTTCAAAGTTATACATACTATTCCTAAAAAAATGAGATATAGCGAAAAAGCTCAATTAGAAAAGCGCAGAGCGTCGCCTATGTTGTATATAATTATGACTTACATGCAAAAAAAATATTAGAAATCCTAAAATGTATATATATTTTATATTTAATTGCCACCGGCTTATATAACTCACTAATCCCATGAGAGGTATGGATTATAAGACAGGTGTACATTTACAAGGAAGTAAGATTGCTATAAAAATAAGGCCAAACATTGTTTTAAAATTTTTTAAGAAGCCAAAACGGAGTTTTCATTTTTATAATTAAGATTTTTAAAAAAAGTGAAGTATATTTGGTTAATGAAGACATTCAAATTTATGTAAAACTATATCATTTCTAAGTTTTTTCTTTGTATATTATTCTTTCTAGAATTATATCATTTATAATAAAGCAGTAACGCCAGTCCCTCTTTTTATCTAGATTACTGTATGAAAATATTTTAAAAAGATGATTTATGAGAATGGGATAGTTTAAGGGCTCTTTAAAAAACATTTTTTTAATATGTTTAAAAGATTTGTTGCGTTTCAGATTATTACAATAAAAAGAACGTCTGTAATTTGAAAAAGTAAAATATACTGTATTGTTCTAACAAGGTACTTTAAAAAATTTTTATTTAAAAAATTTAAAGTTTTTAAAGTTTTCTCGTGGTTACTTAAATATTCCTTATATGTATGCTCTAATGCAGATTATTTATTTTTTTCTGAATATACTTATTCTCATAATATCTCATTTTTAAATGGGAGATGATTGTGTATTCATGCAAAATAAAAAAAGTGTAATTAAAACCATTTTAGTAACCACGGATAGGAAAATAATACCAAATGCTAAAAATAATTCCAAATGGTTAAAATAATAAAATTATTTATTACTATTTTTATAATACAAGACTGCTATATATTTTTAATACTAAGATTATAAAATATACTGCAAAAATACTTCAAAGTGTTGGCTTAAAGTTGTGTAAAAAAAAAAAAGTGTTCTTGCTTCGTTTGAACGGAATAAGAAACAATATAAAAATCTATCACAGTAAGTTTGGATATGAATAGTCAGAAAACTCTTCGAATTCATAAGTAACTTTTATTAGTAAATAAAGTTTACCTTCGCAGAAATTAGAATTTAAAAATGTTTTTCTTTTACCAGACGTAAGTTTAACCCATTATTAGAATAAGACGCACTCCATACGCTTAACCTCCTTTGTTGGCACCACGGCTGTCTTGCTTTCTCTTTCTGCTTCAAAGACTATTGATTGCATCGCCATCTCTCGCCGATATTTAGAATTAAAACAAGGTACAATGATATATAAATATCTGAAACAATGTATTACAGTCCTGCATGAATGTCTTCAATAATTATCATCATTTTCAGTCAGTAGATTTTAGGACGCCTGTTGTGATTAACTAATTGTTATTATAGAATATGTAAGAGTTCTCTGTCTCTTGATGTTTGTTAAATGGGACAAAATGCATTGAAATGGTGGAAATAGGCTGAAGTTTTATCGTGGATTAAGGAGGTTGTAATTATTTTAGACTATTACTTTTTTATTTATTTATGTTTTACATAAATAAAAAAATATCTGTTAAATAATAAAAAATAATAAAAATAGAATAAAGTATAATAAAGTATACATAATATAAAAAATATAATAAATATAATAAACTTTACATTAGCAGAAATTATAATTTAAAAATGATTTTCGTTTACCAGACTTAAGTTTAACCTATTATTAGAAATAGATGCACTCCATACGCTTAACTTCCTTTGTTGGCACCACGGCTGGCTTTATTTCTCTTTCTGCATCAAAGACTATTGATTGCATCGCCATCTCTTGCCGATATTTAGAATTATGTCCAGGAACAATGATATATATAAATATCTGAAACAATGTATTACAGTCCTGCATGAATGTCTTCAATAATTATCATCATATACAGTCAGTAGATTTTAGGACGCCTGTTGTGATTAACTAATTGTTATTATAGTATATGTAAGAGTTCTCTGTCTCTTGATGTTTGTTAAATGGGACAAAATGTATTGAAACGGCGGAAATAGGCTGAAGTTTGATGGTGGATTAAGGACGTTGTAATTAATTTAGACTATTACTGTTTATTTATGTTTTACAGAAATAAAAAAAATACTTGTTAAATAAAAATAAAAAAATAAAATAAAAAATAATAATAATGTACGTCAAAAATGAGGGGATCTCTGTAATAACAATGCAAGTGGAGTTTCCTTGATTCTCAATTTTCTGAGTTAAATAATGTATTATTGTGCATGTAAGGAAATATAAATTTTATGATAATAAGCAAAGAAAAGATGCTAGAAATCTCTTCTTAAATGGAATATATGCAAAGAAGTTATATTGTAAATGAAAATGTTGAAAGTAAAATTAAACAGTTTGCAGCTGAAAACACCATTGTAATTTCTTTGTTATTACATAATCTTGCAAAACTAGTTTAGACACGCTTTTGGAATCTACGTTGTATTTTTTTACGTCAGAATTTCTCTTTTATAGTGCTTATTACGTTGTATTTGGATTATACAAGAAACGTAAAAAAATGTAAAATATTATAAAAAATAATCGAAATCCATAAAATATAATAATATTTTTTATTATAACTTGAAAATATTTCTGAATGTTTGTTTTTCCCGGTATATTTTGCAAAAAAATGTATTTAATGTATTTAAAAAATGCCTATGAATTATTTTACGTGTTCTCGGATTTCCATGAATTAGCTTCATGTAACTACAATCGCAATGTATATCAGTGTATTAAAATACTCTTTACTTGCATACATTTATACTGGGTGCTTGTATTGAATCTCAAAATGTGACTTGCAATTTTTATTTTCTCTCAAAAAAAGTAAGTATAGGAAAATAAATACACATATCAATTATACTGAAAAATATATAAATTGCCTTTTATTTCATTAAATGTATTTATGATAACGGATAATATTTATGAATTCGTACTTGTAAAAACATCCATATTCTACAATCGCCTATCAGATATGAAAGTATAATTCACTATTAATTTTTGTGTTTCATTAAAAACAAATCTATTAAAATTTAACGGAATATTTTATTAATAAATGTTTTATGAACATACAAACTTGCAGAATTTTATATTCGTGACGCTCTTATAGGATGAAAATATTTTTTTTTAAAAATCACTCCGAAAATAAAATGAAATAATATATCACAACGGTATGTTCACAAATTCTTTAACTTAATGCTTTAATCTTATGCAAATGTTTGCTTATTAGTTACGTCGATCACTTTTTATTACATTTCAAGACAATCCATTACACAAATATTTTAAAAAATGAAGATTCCATTAGTCACTTAAAGTATATGAGTGTTAAGATTTTTCTGCATAATAAATTAGAGCTGAAAAGAGATTAGGGATTTTTACATCTGCATATGTTTAGTACAAAATACCTTTTTTATTTTATTTTTCGAAATTATCTTTAATATCGAAAAGATAGTGATTTATTCTATAGAAAAGTGACATGTTAATGCAATAATTCTTACATTGCAAAATACTAGCTTTTAAAATTATTATTTGTTTTGAAAATTGTTTGTCCGTTTATATATATATATATATATATATATACTAGCGGCCCGTCCCGACTTTGCACGGGTATACAATGTGTTGACTACAATGTAGGGTAGAGAAGTGTAGGTACTTTAAAAAAGTTGTTCTAAATTGGATAAAAGTGGAAGTAAGATAAAATTGCAGTACTTAGAAATTTTAAAATTTAAAAGCTTGTAAAAATATGATAAATAATTTTTGCTGTTTATGTACTTATTGAAACTAATAAATAATACACGGCCCATGGAAGAACATAGCAACCATATGTGTTCATGTAGAATGTGTTTTCCTGAATTTCACGCTCCTACCTAAATCTGCTGCTGAGATATGGTGAAATGACCCAAAACTTTTGAATACCCGTTTAACCACCTTCTGGAGGGAAATTCCAAAATCGCCGCAATACATGTTTAACCAATTTTTTTAGTAAATTTGTTTTAATTAATTTCGCTTTCCTACATAAAAGCTGAGAATGGCGAAATGACCTAAAAAATTCGACCCCACCCCTTTAACCACCTTCTGGGGGGAATTTCCAAAATTGCTGAAATACGTGTTTTATTCATTATTTAGTAGATTTGTTTTCCTGATTTTCGCGCTCCTAACTAAAAGTGCTGCTGAGATATGAAGAAATGATCTAAAACATTTGACCCCCTGGGAAATTTCTAAAATCGCTAAAATACGTGTTTAATAAATTTTTAGTAGATTTTTTTTTCCTTAATTTCGCGCTCTTACATAAAAACTGCTGCTGAGATATAGCGAAATGACCTAAACCATTCGACCACCCCCTTTAACCACCTTCAGGGGAGAATTTCTAAAATCGTTGAAATACGTGTTTAATCATTTTTTTAGTAGATTTGTTTTCCTGATTTTTGCGCTCCTACCTATAACTGCTGCTGAGATATGGCCGAAATGACATAAAACATTCGACCCCCTCACCCTTTAACCCCTTCGGGGGGAATTTCTAAAATCGCTGAAATACATGTTTAATATTTTTTTTAGTACATTCGTTTTTCTGATTTTTGCGCTCCTACCCGTAACTGCTGCTGAGATATGACGAAATGACCTAAGACATTCGACCACCCTTCTTTAACCCCCCCCCCCGGGGGGAATTTCTAAAATCATTGAAATACGTGTTTAATCATTTTTTAGTAGATTTGTTTTCCTGATTTTCGCGCTCCTACCTATAACTTCTGCTGAGATATCGCGAAATGACCTAAAACATTCGAACCACCCTTTAAGCCTCTTCGGGGGGGGGGGGGGGGGGGGGGATTTTCAAAAATCACTTCGTATTGCTTGCCTAGGCCATAACAGCAATCTACAGTCCAAATTTCGTGACCCTGACTTTAGTAGTTTCGGCTGGGCGTTCATGAGTCTGTTAGTCAGTCACCGTTTCCTCTTTATATAGTAGTATAGATTATATGCTATTGTAGATGCTTAAAGGCCAGATTTGCTAATCATTATACTTATCTGAATCATACAAGTTTTCAAACATAATATAAGTTATAGTGTTTCATTTAGTTTTTTTTTTTTTTTTTTTTTTTTTTTTTTTTACTGGTTTGCCATAATACAGTGACACAGAAAAAGGTGGGAAAGAACGGCTCGTTTGCCTTGTATTGCTTTTGGTCATAGTCTACGAGTCACGGTTGCGAAATAGTTATATATAACAAATGTAAGAAAAATGGGGAGTGTTTATCAATGAAAATGCGTTTCCATAATTACTTTTGAAGTTATAGATTTTTGATACGTATGTAACTTTTCTCGATGACCTTGCATTAATATTTTTCTGCTTATTTATTTATTTGTTTTTAGGAAAAACTCTTCATTTAAAATTGATTTAAATTTTTAACCTGATTATCTATTAATCTTTTAAAAAGAAGACAATTTTTACCACCAAAATGTTTCTTACGACAAATTGACATTTACATACTTACCATAGACCTTCTGATATACTTACCGTTTTTAAAGAAAAATTCCGTTAAATTAAATCAAAAACTTTATTTAATGAATGAATTCATGTTGATTACAAATGGAAACCCATCAAAGAAAGACGCATTTAATTAAATAAATAAATTTTTGGAATACTTTTTTTGTTTGTTTAAAAATCTGGAAGGCTCGCAAGTAAGTGTTTGTTTTATTTATCATATATTCTAATACGAGGAAAAATTGTGTGTATATATATATATAAATATCATTTTATCTTAAAAACGGCGCAAACGATTTTGACGAAATTTTGAATCCTACCGTTTTGGGCACTAGAAAAACATGGGGCTAGGTCACATGTTAGAGAAAATTCGATTAAGTGGTCATTTTGGGTCACAAATGGTGAGGGTCAAGCTAATTGTATCTAAAAAACGGTTCAAACGACTTTGACTAAATTTTGTATCCTACCATTTTCGGGCACGAGAACGCAGTTGGGCTGGGTCACATGTTCGAGAACTTTCGATTAGTGGGTCTTTTTGGGTCAACGCGGTTCAAGTTAATTTTACCTGAAAAACGGCTCTAACGATTTTGATTAAATTTTGTATCATAAGAATTTCGGGAGCGAGAAAGTAATTGGGCTCGGTCACATGTCCAAGAGAATCCGATTAGTGGGTCTTTTTGGGGTAAGTGTGTGTCAAGTTAATTTTATCTAAAAAAATAGCTCAGACTATTTAAGCTAAATTTTTCATCCTATGGTTTTCGGGCACGAACAGACTGTTGGGCTAGGTCACATGTTCGAGAAAATTAGTTTGGTAGGTTATTTTGTTCATGTGTCATTATGGGTCGAGCTATTTTTTATCTTAAAAACCGTTTAGAGGATTTGAACTAAATTTAGTATCCTACAGTTTTAGGGAACGGGAAGACTATTGGGCTTGGTCACATGTTCGAAAAATTTCGATTAGTGGGTCATTTGGGTCATGGGTCATTATAGGTCACGCTATTTTTATCTTAAAAATGGCTCAGACGATTTGAACTAAATTTTCTATCCTACAGTTTTTGGGCACGAGCAAATCATTGTGATCATCAAAGAAACATATTTATACAAATCATCAAATAAACATATTTGAACCAACAACTTCATTTAATGAACGAAATTATTCTGGTTACAATCGACCACCAATAGAAACAAGACAAAATTAAACAAATAAATTTTCTGGTTCAAAATAAGTTTTTTTTTTTTTTTAAATTAAAAACACAGAAGACCAGGTACGCTCCCAGGTTTATTCTCCAAAGAAAAAAAAACAGTTTATTCCCAGGTACAAGCTGTAATTTTTCCAGCCTTTGAAACTCTATACACAGGTATAAAATATCCAAAGATATTGTTCATCAAAATTTTTTCATATTTTCATTACCAAAACCATCATGAAAAGGAAAGTATTACTTCAAACACAGGTTTAGTTAGAATAATATTGTATTTGCTTTATACTCTTTATTAATTTATTACAGTGTTATAATAGAAATTACAATTTATTTTATTAACTATCCACATTGAATTCTTTTTATTATTTACCATACGGATGCAATAAAATATTTTAATATACATGATATTATATTATAGAAATATGAAAATATGAAAGTTTCTTTCCAAAATTGGGCATCAATATCATTTATTTAAAGAAAAATGTATACGACAACAACAACAACAAAAAATGCAGATTTACTTAACGGTAGTTAATTGGAAAATGTATTTAAGAATAAGGCAGGCTATTTGAAATGTAAAGTTAATTAAATTTTAGTTTAATTTTCAATAACGTTTTAAAAATTTACTCAAATCAGTTTTGTGAAGCATAATTGGTGTGTCTTTAGGTCGCTTTTATTACATTAATTTTTGCATACTTTTTATATAATTACTATCTTGCGTCAAAGATTTTTACAGTATATTTACCTTCAATCGTTTACAGTGAATAAATCGCTTTAAACGTTTAAATGGGATTAAATGTTAGATGGGAAATGGTTAAATTGAAGAAAAAGTAATGCAAATAATTTTAACTGTACACATATTATCAGCATAAAAACATGTAACAAAACCTTATATCTCAACTTATGAAAGCGTCAAAGTAAAGCTGTTTTCACCGAAATAATCTATTTAAGATTTTTCATTCTTCATTTATATTTATTTTTCTTAGTGCAGAGTTAAGTGTGATTTTTTTATTCAAAATTTGATCATTTAAAAAATAACAATTATTTTTTAAAAATCATTTTTAGGGATTTTAAGTTTTTGGTAAAAACTAATGTTTTAGCAATATTTCATGTTTAAGAATGTTAAGTTTGGGGTAAAAACTATCATGTTCTTTTACAAAGAAAATACTTAGAATCCTTTTCTTGAAATCCATGCTTTTTCAGTGCGTTTAGTTTGCATAAAAATTGTATTTACATACAGAAATGTTCACAAATATTCTTATGAAAAAGTTCCAAATCAATTTAATCCTTTTTAACTGTGCAATGAACTGGAAGTGAAGGAGTTTGATAATTTTTGTTGTTGTTGTTATTTTAAAGATATTTTAAAGGAAAGAAAACACCCGTGTTTCACATAATGTTTAACTCTTTGGAAATATGTGGACATATTGCAGTCAAAATCAAGCAGGGCGGTCGCTCTGCCAAGCCAAGCTTAAAAAAAAAAAACGCCACACAAACAACGCCAAGAACTGGAATAAAGACCGCTAATGCTTATATACAGAAAGCAACTTCGCAATGTTAAATCGACAAAACATGCCAGATTAAAATATCAGATATCAAACAAACCAAGCGTCGTAGAAAAAAAAACGAAAACTAGAAGAATCTAAGGAATAATTTCTTCAATTTAAGACCAAACTCATCTTCATAGGTGATTTATAAACAGAGATATAGCTTTTTTTTTAAAAAAACGTCGAGTTACTTAAAATGATCACTATTTTCTTCGTCAAACTTTTTTTTTTCAAACAAGCTACAGGCCTTAATATTGGGCAGAATAAAAAAAGGATTACATTTTTGGACAAGTAATTACGTAATCTATGTGCTTTTATAAAATTCAGTGTAAAAAAAAATATTTTCTAACCTTAATTAGCAAAAAACTGTTAATTAACTTGGCGATTAAAAAATTATGCCAAAACAGAGATAAAACCCGCCAACGAACATGTACCATCTGTATTAAAATAGCACAAATCAGTTACAGGTTATAATATAACCACATCAAATTTCATCTGCAAGTCAGCCATTTTCTTCTGAAGATATTTTTTTTAAAATAAAACTTCACAATTATAAGAACACATATTTTATCAAATAATTAAATATGACTGCAAACTGTGGCAGATGATTGTTTCTAACATGAATAAGTATGAGAAATTGCCAGTTACGGATATGGATCTGGATAGCTCAGTCGCAGAGCGTCGGCATGGTACGCATAAGGTCCCAGGTTCGAGTCCAGGCCCAGGTCAATTTTTCACTCATGTTTGTTTAGTGTATTTAATTGTCTGATAAAATGCGTGTTCTTATAAATATTGAAAATAAAGTAATCAGACGTAGTGTTTATGCTTTAAAAATATTTTAAATATATAATTTACGTTTTTAGAAAGATCTTTAAAAATAAATTAGTTTTTGAGGGAAGATGTTCCTTCTAAAATGTATACATTAAGAGTTATCGCTATTTAAAATTTCTTTCCAAACGTAAACAAAAATTTTGAAATGAATTAAATGTGATTCATTTATTTCTAAAAATAAAAAAAACACGGTAAAGGACAGGCATTTCGTTCGCAGGAATACCTTTCACGTCATCTACTATACAGTCCCTGACCAAATTATTAGACGCAGTTGTTTTTATTATAATTTGTTAAATATCTGGAAAGATACATGAGGAATTATCTTGAAACTTTAGGAGTGTAAACAACATGATCAACGTCATATATTTCCGAGAAGATTTTTTCTTGAAACCCCATAAGGGGCCGTCAACAAATTGAAGAAAAACGAATACGTTTTTGATAACCCTGTAAAAACCAATATCACAAAATCGTTGAAACGGTATCACACGCTTAGGAGGTTTATTGTAATAATTTGGGTTCATTTTTATGAAGATAGCATGTATACTCGAAGAGAAATTCAGGTTTTTATAAAAACAGTCCTAAATTTTACTAAGTTTTTTGCTTATAATTTGCAGAGTTTTTAATATAAAAACACGTTATTTTCAGAAAATATGACAAGCAAAATTATACACAATACCCTGCAATCAGAATTAAAAAATAATAAAAATTGCATGAAAAATGAGCAGGTTTACTAAATATTTTTTCACTGCGCATGCGCGAATTCAATCAAAATATACTGTGCATAATATATTAGCTAAATATATAGACCAACTTTTATGAAAGTCTCAAAGACATAGCTTGAAAATTCTAATAGTGATCGTCGATAGAATAAGCTCGAAATTCGCTGTTCCCAAAAGGAAGCAAAAAGATGAGGGGTTGTATCAAATATAGAATGAGAAACACTCCATTCTTATTATGTCAACTTTCATAAGCTAGTATATTTGGATACAACCCCTCATCTTTTTTGCTTCCTTTTGGGAACAGCGAATTTCGAGCTTATTCTATCGACGATCACTATCAGAATTTTCAAGCTATGTCTTTGAGACTTTCATAAAAGTTGGTCTATATATTTAGCTAATATATTATGCACAGTATATTTTGATTGAATTCGCGCATGCGCAGTGAAAAAATATTTAGTAAACCTGCTCATTTTTCATGCAATTTTTATTATTTTTTAATTCTGATTGCAGGGTATTGTGTATAATTTTGCTTGTCATATTTTCTGAAAATAACGTGTTTTTATATTAAAAACTCTGCAAATTATAAGCAAAAAACTTTAGGACTGTTAGGACTGTTTTTATAAAAACCTGAATTTCTCTTCGAGTATACATGCTATCTTCATAAAAATGAACCCAAATTATTACAATAAGCCTCCTAAGCGTGTGATACCGTTTCAACGATTTTGTGATATTGGTTTTTACAGGGTTATCAAAAACGTATTCGATTTTCTTCAATTTGTTGACGGCCCCTTATGGGGTTTCAAGAAAAAATCTTCTCGGAAATATATGACGTTGATCATGTTGTTTACACTCCTAAAGTTTCAAGATAATTCCTCATGTATCTTTCCAGATATTTAACAAATTATAATAAAAACAACTGCGTCTAATAATTTGGATAGGGACTGTATATACGAGGCTAGCGGTTAGCCTCGCTATATATATAAAACACAAACGGAAATTTCGTTCCGTTCCTTTATAACTCGAGATCTGCTGAATGGAATTTGATGGAACTTGCACTGTTCGAGAGATAATTTTTCAGGGAAGGTTTTAGTATGTAACACAACGTTCTACGTATATTAGCTATCGAATTATGATAGAAAGTTCTGTTATTTTGGCCGAAAAGGTTACCATTGTTAATTTTTTGGCGATCATTACTGTTGCAGAAAGAAATGAAAAGGCTATACATCTCGAAAAATAAAAGAAAAATTGTTACTAATTTTATTTAAAAAAAAAAAAAATGAAAGAAAGAAAGAAAAAAAAAAGAGTTTTGATGAGAGAATATTATAAAACGAAAATATTTAATTTAAACATGATTAGAAATGTTCATAATGCTTAAAAAATTATTCAAGGGGCAAGATTTCTATTGAAACAAATTTGGCGATTTATCTTTTGTTTTTGGCGATTTTGATTTTACTTCTGACCCCAAACAATTTGATTTTAAGCCAAAAAGTGTCTTTTTTTGTTGCAGAAAGAATTGAAATGGCTATACATCTGGAAAAATAAAAGAAAAAACTGTTACTAATTTTATTTTTTTTAAAAAGAAAAAAAAGAAAAACAGTTTTGATGAGAGATTTTAGGCCAAAAGGTGTTTCTTTTTCAAGTGTACGACTACATTTTCGCAGTATATTTTTTTTGTACTTTTTGGTCAGCCGGGCGCCAGTGATATATATATATATACATGTATATATATACACACACATATATACACATATATCTACACAAATACATGTATATACATACATATATATATATACACTTATATGTATGAATATATATATATATATGTGTGTGTGTGTGTGTGTGTGTGTGTTCATATATCACTGGCGCCCGGCTAACCGAAAAGTACCTTTTTTTATTCAAATGCAAAATATATTAATGGCAATATACTTCTATTTACTTCTGCATATATGAAATTTCGTTCCGGCTGCTTATAACTCGAGTTCTGCTGAATGCATTTTCGTAGAACTTAAACTAAGATAATTTTTAAGGGAAGGTTTTATTGTATAACATATCGGTCTACGTAGCTTAGTTATATAATTATTCTGGGAAGTTCTATAATCAGATCAATCCGATTATGAAAGATTAGACTTTTTAAAAGATTTTGCCGAATGTATTTCGATGGAACATATACTGTTAAATAATTTTCTAGGGAACGTTTTATTATATAACGTTGCTTAGTTCTAGAATTATAGGGGGAAATTCGAAAATCGGGCGACCATTTTTTTTATCAAATATTAGCCTTTTCAATATTTGATTCCGATTATGAAAGATTAGCCTTCTAAAAAAGTTCTACTGAACTGATTTTGATGAGAATTGTATTGTTAGATGCTATTTCGGAAATGGTTTTAATGTACTATATATTGTCCTACGTTGCTTAGTCCAACAGTTATGTGTGAAGGTTATATAGTCAAGTGAACCCGATTCCGAAATATTAGCCTTTTTGATAGTTTTTACTGGGCGAATTTTTTGCGACTTGCATTTTTAAGTAGATAATTTGTAAGGATTGTTTTAGTATAATTTATATCGTTTTGTTGTTTTAGAATTATGTGGAAAAGTTCAATAATCAGATTATCAAAGATTAGCCTTTATAAAAACTTCTTCTGAATGGATTTTGTTAGTTAATTTGTTTGCATTGTTATTTCGATAATTTTTAGTGATGGTTTTAGTATATTGCATATAGTTTTATCATTCTTTAGCAAACCCTAACTGTAAATGACCAAATAAAAGAGTTGGTCCTTAACAGCTAAAATTTTCACTGCACATTAGAAAATATAATAGCGCAATCGCGTCATTTTTCAGTAATGTGGAAGGATATTCCACGTAAATATACAGATTGCTTTCAAATACAAGGTCAAATTAAACGATATATTTCGTTTGATTCAGGGTTCATTTGTAGAAACCGACCAGCGCAGCGGGCGTAGCTTGCTAGTTTTCCTATAAATTAATGAAATCCAGTTGTTAAATTATTTTTGTTTTAGAAGTGAAGTTTCCATTTAAATTTATTGTAACAGTACAATGTTTAATTGAATAAAATAAGGTAAATCTAAAAAATTGCTAAGAAATTCCAAACATGCACAGGGCAACGCAAAAAAATAAAATAATAATAAACAAAAAAAACAAAATAGATAAATAAATAAATAAATAAATAAAAATCAGCTTTCAGAAATTCTGAAAATTGTTCCGCTATTCATATTATGTATCTTCGGGGTCCATCCTCCCACTTTCAGCTCTCCCACCCAAAGGGGGCACTTTTCTAAATTTTGCCGACACCTCTCATGTGATATATCGTTGGAAAAGTCTGTGAACGCTTAATCATAATATGCACGGGGGGGGGGGGTTATTTTCTAAATTTTGCACATACCCCTCATGTGATATATCGTTGGAAAGGTCTGTGACCGCTTAATCCTATTATGCATCTCCGGTGTTCATCCCCCCTTTTGCCCCCCAAGCCCGATTAGCTTTCACCACCAGGGGACGCTTTCCTATATCTGTTCCTACGAGTCGGATCACGACGGGGTATAGCTCATTCGACTCGACATCTTTAGCCTTAACGATCTCAGTGCCCGAGGTTCATACAGAACAGATTGCGCTACCTGGTGGTGGAAGATGGAACTTGAGCGTGCGCAGCACGACTGCTATACGGTGCCGAAGGCAGCGGGGACCCCTGTCGAAGTTAGTTTGGTTAGAGGTTTATACTACTCGATGTGCAAATTAAGGGATTACCCGGTGCCGAAGGCAGCGGAGAACCAGGTCGGAGGTTCGTTCGGTTCGAGGTTTATCTTATTCGAGGTTTTACAAGATTCGAGGCCCCGATATAAATTAGGGGTCCGCTAGCGGGCGAAGCCAGCTAGTGCTAATAATAAAAGAGCGTGATATCACGTTTGATTTCAAATTCAGTGCTGACACGCTATGTACGTATTGCATTTTTATTCATTTCATCGATAAGTCAGTGATATTTTTTAACGGGGGATAACAAGTATTATAACAAGCCACATTTAGTACGTTGTTATTAGTTTAATTTAAAAATCTACTGGTATTTCTAGTTAACCTTTTAAACAATGACTGAAAGTAAAATGTAATTTTAAATTATTTCTCATGTTTAGATTGTTTAAATTATGTTTATTCTGTTTAAAAAAAAAAGAAGTGATATCTACAAAAACAACTTTTCAAAATTAAAAAAAGCCAAGCGTAAAAAAAAAAAAGTTGTGGCTAAAAAATGGTGTGATGTCAAATTTCCAAGCTATTATATTACTTTTTTAACTTTTTTCCATTAAATAAGTTATCATATATATAAGTCGAGTGCCTACGTATATGTTAATAGAAATCGTTTTCTCCTGTACTAAATACATCCTAACGAGTTTCTGAAAATTCAATTTTTTTCAAATTATGCATGATGGGCTTGGCGACCATCTTTTCATATTTCTAAGCACCCAAATTTCTAAAGTAAAAGCGTAATATGTTTGCAATGTAATATGTTTATAACAATTTCGAACTTCAGATTTTAACTACGGACAGATAAATTAGATAAGACTGATATTTTGAGAATTTGATTTTTACTAGTTTGAAATTATTAATTACTGTAAAAAATAAATCATAAGATGAATCTTTAAGATAAGTCATCATTATCTTAAGACACAATTTTCAGATCATACAAATCTATAAATGAAACGCTTAAAATATTTGCTTAAATAACAATTTTGAACTTCGGATTTTAACTACGGATTTGGATGCTTAGAATTTTGTGAATAATCCAATTTTGTGTTGTATCCAAATATACTAGCTTATGAAAGTTGACATAATAAGAATGGAGTGTTTCTCATTCTATATTTGATACAACCCCTCATCTTTTTGCTTCGTTTTGGGAACAGCGAATTTCGAGCTTATTCTATCGACGATCACTATTAGAATTTTCAAGCTATGTCTTTGAGACTTTCATAAAAGTTGTTCTATATATTTAGCTAATATATTATGCACAGTATATTTTGATTGAATTCGCGCATGCGCAGTGAAAAAATATTTAGTAAACCTGCTCATTTTTCATGCAATTTTTATTATTTTTTAATTCTGATTGCAGGGTATTGTGTATAATTTTGCTTGTCATATTTTCTGAAAATAACGTGTTTTTATATTAAAAACTCTGCAAATTATAAGCAAAAAACTTAGTAAAATTTAGGACTGTTTTTATAAAAACCTGAATTTCTCTTCGAGTATACATGCTATCTTCATAAAAATGAACTCAAATTATTACAATAAACCTCCTAAGCGTGTGATACCGTTTCAACGATTTTGTGATATTGGTTTTTACAGGGTTATCAAAAACGTATTCGTTTTTCTTCAATTTGTTGACGGCCCCTTATGGGGTTTCAAGAAAAAATCTTCTCGGAAATATATGACGTTGATCATGTTGTTTACACTCCTAAAGTTTCAAGATAATTCCTCATGTATCTTTCCAGATATTTAACAAATTATAATAAAAACAACTGCGTCTAATAATTTGGTCAGGGACTGTATAGTAGATGACGTGAAAGGTATTCCTGCGAACGAAATGCCTGTCCTTTACCGTGTTTTTTTTATTTTTAGAAATAAATGAATCACATTTAATTCATTTCAAAATTTTTGTTTACGTTTGGAAAGAAATTTTAAATAGCGATAACTCTTAATGTATACATTTTAGAAGGAACATCTTCCCTCAAAAACTAATTTATTTTTAAAGATCTTTCTAAAAACGTAAATTATATATTTAAAATATTTTTAAAGCATAAACACTACGTCTGATTACTTTATTTTCAATATTTATAAGAACACGCATTTTATCAGACAATTAAATACACTAAACAAACATGAGTGAAAAATTGACCTGGGCCTGGACTCGAACCTGGGACCTTATGCGTACCATGCCGACGCTCTGCGACTGAGCTATCCAGATCCATATCCGTAACTGGCAATTATTAAAAGGCTATTAAATTATGTCTAACGGTCAACTGAGTGCTTATTTGTTGACGTAAACATAAAAAAACCACATTATTTTTATTCTAAAGTGTCAATTTTTAAATATTTGTTATAAACATAAATAACATTTTAATTCATTTTATAATCGGATTAAAGTATAAATCAATACATTTTGCCATTATATTACATTTTTCAAAATAAATAATTGAAACATAAGCTGCCCTTAAAACAATGTATGATGGGAAAATAAAATAAAGTTCATAATCTTAAATATATTGTTCTTACAATTTATTTACAATTAGCATGAAAATACATCGCTGATAGTGCGATAAAAATATTATTTTGTTCTATTTTATTTAAACAGGAAATAAACAAAGCATATTAAAGTTATATACTTTTTCTGCGTGAGAATTTAATTAAAATTTATCCAGTTAAGAGATATATTTAAAAATATAATTATATAAAATATTTTCACATTAAAATCAGACATAGACTTTCTAATAAAATATGTTCTTACTTACATCGTCCACTAAAGAACATAAAATAATTTTTGTTTCCTTTAGCCCTATATTTTACTTTCTTTACCATTAGAAAGATGTGTAAATAGCCTGGGACTCACTTAAGAGTTTTACATTTCTTGCGGAAACGAACCGTAACTTGGCACTAGTTACGTGCAAAGTGTTCAATTGCACGTGTGTAAAGCGATGTAAAGCGAAGTAACAATTTGGATTTATTTTTAAGGAAAGAGAAAAAAAAGTTGCACGACGTGTTTGTGTATGCAACGCGTTGTGTGTGCGACGTTATTTTGTAAACATCTGGTAAACGTACACTCTGTCATTAGTAAATGATCTCTTCTTAATAAAAATATTTCTACACCTTCTTTATGGTATTATTTTAGATTCGTTTTTCATTGTGATAGCATTTGAAAAACATAAGCTAGTATTATGAAGTCATTGCAATTAAAAAAAAATAGCGAAACAAGTGAAATGTATAAGATATTGTTTCAGCATTTTAATCTTAGTGACATATCGAAAAAAAATAAACTGAGGGAATTGTATTTAAATATTGAAATTCTCAAACATTTAAAGCAAACAAATACAGAAAAATGCCTTTTATACATATTTATTACTAACTAACCCGCCGACGTTTCCCGAGGCCATAAAAAAGTAGCACGAAACACCAAAAAGCTCTGAAAATAAAAATAAAAAAGATCTCGAATAATTTAAAAATCCCTGCACGAATTCAGAATAAAATTTATTGAGAAAAGGACAAAAGTTACTATATTGGACTAGACGATTAAAACAGTACTTATTTTTCTAATGTGGAAAAATCGCAGTGATTCGCGAAAATATTCTATAATATCAAATATTTCAGAAGACAAAATATACTATATTGGGCTAAAAGAGTGAAAGAAGATTTCTTTTAATAAATTTTATTTTATCATAACCAAAAATTAACAATTGCTAAATTATGTAGTAAATTGAATGAGTGAATTTCCCTACTAGAATTTCCCTCCTATTGCAGCCTATTACAAATCAATGAAAGGTTATAATAGATTTTTCATGAATGTAACATACAAAAACTAATTTCATTTTCAACGTGGAATATGTATTTTGTTAAAGAAAGGGCAATTCAAAATTTTGTTTTAATTATCTTTAAAAAAAAGAAAAAAAAGTACAATTACAACCACATTTTATACAACTACTCTTATCTATAAAAAATAATATTTTTATTTAATTTTCCTTGTTTGTTTCTTTTTTGAAACGATTACTTTCTTTATTTCGCTATATATATATATATATATATTTCTTTTTAATCTGTATTCTTTATATCAACTTGAGTTTAAACAAAATGCTTTCTTTTAACGTAATTAAATGAGCTAACTCCGTATAAATAAATTCTAACCGCAAATGACTATTTTGATTTAAGAAAAGTAGAAATAAAAACATGGAACTTTTATGCAGCTTTTTAATACCGTAAACATATTCTATTTATTAAAAAAAGCAAATCCATACTCATTACTTTATAGACTAGGAAGATTTAACTTAATGTAATTTAAAAATGAAAATTGATGCAATTTTTTAGCTATGCTAGCATATTTGTATTTAGTGTAAATATATAATATTCAAATGTGCTTAAAAGCGATACACTTTTTTACTAAATTGAAAAGAAAGCCTAAGTTTTTGTCTATACATATGAATTTAACTTTTAATTCATTTTTTATTACGTTCATTAAACTTAAGTCGTGGAAGATTTTTTTTTTTCACGTGGATAAAAAAAAGTACACATCGAAAGGAAAACGATTGAAACTTAGCTTAAGGGAAACAATTTCATGCGTTTAATTATGTACTCTTAAATTTCTAACTGATGACAAAAAAAATTAGTACAATACATATGTGTTAAAAAAATTTTTGATGTAATTTCCAATGAAATTAATTACCTTTAAAACATACCCAAAAGGATTATCTTAATGCATTTTTTCCTAGCTTTGTCAATTTATCATACAAAACACTTTATGTTACAATGTTTAAAAAAAAAATGCCAGAACGAAATGAAATTTATTAAAAAAAACAGTTAAATCTGTAGAGATATTTTGTTGTTAATTGATCGATTATAAATTTATAGATTATATTATTTCGAAATTGCCATTTATTGGTTCTTTTGAACTCATTTAAAATATAATGAAAAAGTAAGATTTTTATTCTTATAAAAGTAAAAATATTTGTATGTCCTGCAACTAATTTAAAACTCTTTCATGGTAAAATTCCTAAATATAAATCTGCTCTAATTTAATAAAACATCATTGCACTGTGATAACGAAAAATTATTGCTGCTATTAGAACGAAATTAGGCTGTTATATTTTAAAGAGCACAAAAATAGGAATGTAACATTTTGAAAATCTAATTTCGATATTTCACACTAACGCGATAACGACCCTTTCATTTACAGTGATAATTAGTTAGTAATGAAAACAGATAAAAATATTAAATAATCGTGAAAAGTTTCAAACTCAGCTGCACATAAAATTCTTTTCATTGATATTTAACCTCTTAATCATTTCAGATAAAAAACATTTAAAGCATTAATCCAAAGAAGTTTTACTCATATTTAATCAACATAGATATTTTGCATTTTAATATGACAATAAACTAAGGAAGAATTACACGTTTAGAAAATGTTTGCATTAAACAGATTCAAACGCCATTAAAGGATTATACATCCATAATAACCTTCTAGTATATATATATATATATATATATATATATATATATATATATATATATATATATATATATATATTAAAGTTCGTTAAAAAAATAGACTTTATTTTATACATGAAAGTGAAACGTGTGTTTGAAATATAATAATTTTTATTTGCGTAAAGAGATTTACGCAAACTATATATTTCACTTTTTAACTAAATGCTGAAACATAAATGAGGATATATATATAATAATAAACGTCTATACATTTATTATTATGACACAGACTATCAATATTACATGCAGATTACACCAAGAATAGTTGTTAAAAAATAATAATCAATGTAAAGATATGTCTTATTAAATATCCAAAAAGATTGCATATTTATGCCGAATATTGTGAATATAACGATTCACACTCATTTACAATGGTAATCATCTTCCTAATTCACATTTTTGGAGCAATTTTCATTGTTGATTTATTGTTTTCTGAAACGTATGGCCATTAAATATAATTGTATTAGCCTTAAAAGTTTTTAAGTATTGTGGAACAAAACACTTCCTCTTGAATTTTAAGAATTTCTTAAATGTTAAAATTAATATTTGCAGTATATTCTCTATGCGACTCAATAGAAGAAAATTTTCAATTTAAATTGCTTTTAAATTTAGAATATTTCTGTTTTAGTTTTAAATAAAGAGACTAGTGACTATTTTATAATTAATTCAGTGCAGATAATTAGTTTGATAACAAACCGGTCATTGTCTATCTATTTATATTTTAAAAAACTTATTGACAATGTACGTTTACTGCTACGAAGATTTTGTTATTAGTACTTCTGTCAGGTTGTGGTTGTATTTTGCTGTTAATATTTACAATAAAATATTGAAAAATATTTTCCATAATGCAAAATATTAAAGAATAGAAAAGTTGAAATAAACGCAAATCGCAATCATAGGTTTGTGTGAAAATAATATAAGAAACTGAAATCGAATATTTTGCTAATGCCAAGCGTTATACAACAACTGGATGAAATGAGATATAAGGACTTAATTTTTCGTAGTGTGCCATTTAAAATCCCTCAAAATACTAAAACACCATCCAAGCTATATCCCCTCCACGCTAGCATAATTAGAAAGAGATGAAGAAGTAAGGGGTTTTCATTTGATATAAATGAATGCCTCATGGCGTCGATGCAACTTAAGGAGCTGATCAGTCGCTATTTTATCTGATTGGCACAGTGGCCCTTAAGCATTTGGTAGTCTGAAAATTCTGAGAATCTTCATTTGATTCAAATGATTGTTTTGCATTCATGAGGTTAGCGCAGCATTTAGAGTCACATTTCGACGGGAACAAGACGAGACAAAAAATAATGCATCAACGGTGAGAAAAAAAATGTTCAACTACCCAATTTTAAAAAATCTAAATTAATGTGGATTTCAGGAATCTACTTTTATATGCCCATGGATGAAATTTTTCTATTGAATTCAGAGCGCAGGAATTTCTAAACTTATTATTGGTCTAGCGTTTTCTACTATGTAGATCGCTCAATCGCTTGATCCTGCAGTCTAGGCATTTCTGGTAGTAGGTCATGTAAAATGCCTAATGTACACAGAAGATCCATAGTATAATTTAGATACTTTGACAGACCGGATTACACTACAAGTGATAAAAATCTGTACAGGCATGGTGCATTCTTCACTCGATAGAATTATTTTGTGAACACACATAGTAGAAGTTAGAAATTGATAAGAAATACGTATTCTAAGGGTACGTATTCTAAGATATATTATGAAACAAACGAAACAAAAATCTAAATAATAAATATAAGTACGATTGTGAAAAGTTTATTTGAATTTGTTAAATATCAAATAAATGTTGAAAAAATACATTTTCGCAAATGTTAATGTTAAAATTCAAATAAATGTTCGATGATAACTTAAGATGTTTTCTGTTATCTTACATAAATATGTTACTAACACATTTTGAGTTCCTTTTTTTACCCCCCCCCCCCCATCACTTAAATATGATATTATTTTTACTTTACTTACTGTACTCCGCATGGTCTAAAATGTATTTGCAGTAAGGTTGTTGTATTTAGCTTCGTGGATGGTTGATGGCTCAGTGGTTTGTTGTGTTTAGCTCAGGTTTAATCAAGGTTTAAACAACTCTTTTATATTGATAGTGAAATTCTATTTAACACGCATGGCAAAATATTGTATTTTATTTTTTTATTCTTTTCTAATTAAAGTAAATTTCAAAAGATTTTTTTAGTTAAGAAAATTGTACTTTGATTTTATATTGATACAAAATCTATAAAATGAATATAATAAAAAAATTAAAAGTTGTGTTAAATACTTTTTTCCTAATCACACTTCTTCTAAAATTAAATAATCTGATTAGCTTGATATTTCATCTAAAATTGTCTAATGAGAAACTACAAAATAAATTCGAATTGCGTAGTTCCAGGGATACTACTTGGACCAAAAATAATCTTTAAATCAATTCTTCACCTATTGCGTTGACATTATCGACGTGATTAACCCTTTTAGTGCGGAAGTCGACTAATGTCGACATCTAGGAGTTGGGTTCTGTAGACTACATTAAGCGTCGACAAAAGTCGAATAGGCGTTCACGGCGTGTATTGTACTCACTGTAGTGCGTCATGGGCTTAGCAGTGATGACGGAAAATTCTGCCCGGTAATCAGATAAATAAAATCGCTTTTTTGGTCAAAATATTCCGCTTTGGGCATTAACCCCCCCCCCCCCCAAAAAAAAAAAAAAAAAAAAAAAAAACCGCACTGAAAGGTTTAATCAATAGTTTAAACTTAGCAGTAAGGCAGAGAGGGGCATATTTAATCACTTTTCAAAATTATAATGTTATATGCTAAATTTTCATGAAATTGTAAAATATAAAATATATATTTAGAATGTTCTAATCTTTGTAAATGCATATAAAAAAATGTAAATATTTATTTGTAGCGAAAGTTAGCGTATTCATTTATTTTGTAAATCAGTTCAAACTGGTCAAATGTGACCCATCAAGGGGTACCTTTGATCGGCTATGGAAAACTTATGATAATTTATTTGAAATAAAATAAAATGTATTTTAAATATACATGTTACATATTATCTTTATCAAATAAGATTTTAATGTTAACTTATGTTTTTTTAGAGTGAGGAAAAGAACCAGATGTCAAAAAATTTTTTTGATGAAACATACAAAATAAAATCAAATCATGCTAATGTTATTTGGAAAGCTTATAAAATACCTATTAAAGATGTTTATAATTTTCAACAAATGTTAAAGACACCATTTATAGGATTATATATTTGTACATGTTTATAGGAAATATCATTGCAGCAATTGCCCGCATAGTTTCGCCCACAAGTGATGGAAGCGGAAATTTAAGAACAATATCGTCAAAGTCCACCAGGCATACAACTGGAATGTCTGGGAAATACAACTTCTTAATCTTTAATCTTCTTAATAAAATCTTCTTATTTTCTTTAAAAACTTCATTTTAAAATATAATTCTTCTTCCTCCACAATAATTCTTACAAAATGACTGCAAGTTTTCATCAATGTAAATTTGACTAAAACATAGTTATAGACTTTGAAATTCAGTTAAATCATTTGTATCATAAGTTACAAAGTTTTCTGGACTCTTTAAAGTGTTAGAATCATCATGAACTGAATAATTAACTTCTGTATCTGAACTTTGCAGTAAATTTGTAAACTTCGTGAAGGATAACAGGGTTGGTTTTTTGCTTTTTAGGAGGTTTCAAGCACTGGGCTGGAGATATAATGTGTTTAATCTTCTTAAATGCTTTTTTGGATTCTCATTCCACTCTCTTAGCCTCGATTTCATACTTGTCAAGTGTATATGTAAATACTCTTGATTGTATCTTGTTTCTTATCCCTTTCTTTATTTTAAGCTACTCAGATTTTGAAAATGGTAGAACTTGCTTTAGATATGAAATAGACTGAATTTACTCTGGTTAGAAAGGTCCATTTACAGTCTAAATGTGTTTATGTACATTATTCGTAAATGTTAAAAAATATCTTAAGTAATACGTGTTCCAGTTAATACTGTTTTATATGTTACCAGCTGACCCGTCTAGCGTTGCCCGAACCCGTGTAATAAATTTAAATCTCTTAAAAAACGAAACTCTGGCCACGGTCTCGTTGGTTCGGCACCGTACACCGGGCATACTTGTACGCTCTGGAAAATCTTTAATTTTCCCCCTTCCACCGCCAAAAAGAGCATTGTGTTAAAAAACAAACCTGTTTTGGAATGAAACACTGAAACACGTTCCCGCTGCCTACGGCACTGTATAATAGGCATGGTACAAAATTGAGCTGATTTGGAGAAGATGGGAACATTATTAGCCGAGTTATTGAAATAAGGCACAGCTAGAGAAAATAACCTTGAGGGAGGTTCCGGGGTGTGCTGATGTTCAAGTGCCCGAAACTGATGTTCAAGTGATGTTCAAGCCGTAGAAAATGATTAATTTGGAAGACCATTATGTATCTTTAAAAATTCATTCGTTTGGTTAAGCAAGGAACTTTATTACAAATTTGTCTTAAACTATTATTTGGAAATAGTGATAACCGCTACTTATAAATTTAGTTTAAAGTTATAGAAGGTAATCATTAAGTTATTTTAATGTTTGGAATCACTTGCGTTGAAAACGGAAAGATAGTTGCGGAGATATGGAAACAGGGCATAGTTAGAGAAAAAAACCTTGAAGGACGTGCCGGGGAGGAGCGGATATTCAAGTTCACTTCAGTAAATACTTAATTCGGTTGACCACTATGCATTTTAAAAAATTCGGTCGTTTGGTTAAGCTAAGAACTTAATTACAATTTTGGCTTAAACTATTATTCGGAAATAGGGGTAACCGCTACTCATTAATTTACTTTAATGTTATAAAGAGTGACTATTAATTTAATTATAATGTTTCGAACCGCGTGCGTTGAAAACAAACAGATAGTTGCGGAGATATGGAAACGGGGCATAGTTAGACAAAAAACCTTGAAGGAGGAGGTGCCGTGGGGGGGGGGTGCGGATTATAACTAATTAGAGGGACCACTATATATCTTTAAAGATTGATTCATTTGGTTAAGCTAGAAAATTAATTTAAAATTTTGCTTAGACTATTTTTCAGAAAAACTGTTAACTGTTTTCTAGAAATACACCTTGAAGCTATGTATGAAGCTGATTTTTATGATATGTTAGTAAAAATGGAACTGGTTTGGAGACGTTCGGAACATTATTAGCTGATATTTAAAATAGCAGTATTCTCTGTATAAAACAACATTTAATCGCTACGGGTGAAACTAAAAATATCAAAATTGTTAAATGTAATTAGCTTTGTTGAAATCAGAGCAGTAGATTTGGATTTATTAATCAGAGGGGTCAATTAAGGAAAAAAATCGCCCACCAAGTGGCACGTGGTCAAGTAAAATAAATACGATATTTATTAAAAAGTTGTTTACACTTACCCCCTCCATCACCGAAAATATAACAAATAATCTGTTAAATAAAGTTTTTTGTATTATTCATCTCTATCATAAGAATATATATGTGTAAAATATATATATATATGTATATAATATATATATAACCTTAAACCTAGCTAATTATTATGAAGAAAAACGTGCCTGGAATATTTTTTCAAACAAATGGCGCTGTGTAATATGCCGTGTGCAGGTGGCGCTACATTAGTATGGCTGTTCACCGATAACTGCAATCAACATTAAAATTAATTCGTTAGAAGTCCTTATCTATGCATCTCTACTCCGGTTTACTTATTTTCTTCTGTGAAGACGCTATACAACCAACCAACCGAAGAAATAAAAGCATATGTTTATGAGAGTTCTTTGGGGATTTTAATTAATATTTCAGTAAATAATAAAATATTAAAATTCTGAGTCTCAGGTGCACCAGAAGAAGGCTTGGACTACCTAAATCTAAATTTTCTGGTTTTTAGGTTTGCTAGATTCTCCTTGCCATCGCAGATAAAGAAACAAACATACATAGCCACACATAGAGCGAAGCTTTCTTTTATTAGTATAGATAACATTGTGGTGTATTACATACTTCATTACCAACGCAAAAAAAACAATAAAATAAAAACAGTAAAGATAAACAATCAAATGTCATGGGACACTTTTGATATCATTAACAAAGGTGCCCCATTTACAATGATCAAAAGTGCTCATATGCCCATGTAAAATATTTTCTTCTATAACTTTTGTCTTAATAGTTGAAACATTTTGCTAATTTTACATAAAAATAGATGTTTGTCACTTTATTGCTCTGGTATATTATCAAAATTGTAACTAATATCCTTTTTATGTAAGAACCTTAAAGGAAAATGTAAAAACAATCGTAAATTAATTTTTTTCCATTTGATGAAAGATATAAAAAAAAAGAAAAGAAAAGAAAACATTGTCACATGTGTAGCTCACGTATAGTAAAATGTAGAGTAAAGAATATCACCACTAGAGTTATAGAAGTTTGGAAAATTTAGACTGATCAGAGGTACCCCATTCTCCCCTATTATCTGGCAACACTGTACACACAAGACTGATTTTAAATTATTTTTATGTGTGTTACTGTAGACATCTTATGAGTTCCAGTAACCCCAAGCTATGGTATTGTTTAGAATGGTATTCAGCTTTATGCAAATTTCTTTAAAATTAGAATTTTGCAATATCACAAGGCGTTAAGAAATTATAAGAAAGTCAAAGAATTCGTGAATTGTTGAAGCAGAAGAAATATTATGCAACTTTTAATTAGTATATTAAAATTGATTATGCAACTCTTTCTACACTAATCGCCCATTTAAAAATAAAATTAAACTGAATTAAAATTTACTCACTTTTAATAAAAAATAAGTAAGAGATCGGTCACTCTCGGAATGTCGCACCCTAGCTGAAAGATACACAATATGGTTTTGTATTGTATTTCTCGAGCGTTTCAGGAAAAGCTTTCAAAAGTTAAAAACATTTCTGCATTAACTAAATTTCTAGAGGTGGGTTATAATATAAAATAAGGCAATATAGTAAAATTTTCTGATTTTACATTCCTGTTTTATTATTATTATTATTATTATTTGTTATATAGAGGTATATGGTAAAGATCCATAGAACATCGCGTTTCACATATTTATTAACTTATATGGGAATTTCTAATTATTTTATTCAAACATTCTCTCCCTATATTACTTAAATATAAATCAAGATTTTAAAAATGTAAGGAAATTAACTCTGAATACATACATACAAAAACCTTAGGATATAAAATTTCAGGAGAGCATTTAAATGTCTACAAATTAATTATAAAACAAGTAACATGGATATAGATTTAAAAAATCAAAAAACCCGACAGCGTAATAAGCGAATTAAAATAATCCAGATACATAGATAGAGTTTAATTAGGTACTTATAAATTAATTATTTCTCATCAATGTGGAACTATTTTTTTATATTACTTACCTATATTTTTTATTTACTTGTATTGATGACTTTTAAGTTGTGTTTAATTGTTAGTTCCTATCTATAAACACTGTTTTGATGAGGCCTATAGATGTCTGTGAAGGTTAGAGTTTTTTTTTTTCCTTTTTTAGACCACTGACCAGGCCCTACCAGCCAGGCTTGCCTAGCTTAACGAGTTGATACCTGGCAACGGGGCGAGAATTCGCCTGCTCTTCGCTTGGCGAAGATGGGTTTGTTAAATCAATTTGCCGACGTGGTTTCAGTGCGTCTTGTTGCTTTAATTGCTTTTTCTTAGTTGGCCAGTTGCTAATTGATTTTGAATGAGGCGGTTCAGCACTGTGCAGTGTACCGAAGTCATGCCGGACAAGAGTTACAGTTAAGCTAGAGATCCTACCTACACAACTTTCAGGTTGTGTAATATTTCAATGGAGATTCTGACTGTAAAATAGTCTAGGAAACATCTTCTTCATTTTGAAAGACCTATCCAATGATATGCAACTCAATATGGTGCGTAATTTTTTTTTTCGTCTCTACCGCCATATTATATTTTACGGCCTTCATTTTGAATGTATGAAAACAAAAAATAGCCTATAACCATCGGTCGGTTAAGACGAATCGATAGAAACCTCATTCATTAAAATCCATTCCGGACGGAGGAGATTGCCATTGGGATGTTTCGAGGGTATAAATAAATCTACATACCCACCCAACCACATATATACATAACCAGATACGCGTCAAACACATAACACTTCTTGGCAGTCGGGTAATAATCAATTAGCATGTGTTCCAAAAAGTAGCACAACTATACCAAAACTTTGAAATTACGTGTAAAGAGGACTCAAATATGCGTAGTATTATTTTCTAAGAAGAAAAATAATATTTTCTTGTGATATGCTGCCGAATGAAATAAATATACAGTTTCTTTTTTCAGATTCTAGAGAAAATAGCTTTTATATTAAAAAAAAATATATATGTATTTTTAGAAATGAATTCTTATTTTTTTCTTAAATAAATGTATTGAAAAGTGCATTCAGTGATTATTTTCCTCCATACAATAAAACATTTGTCGGTATTTTTTATGAATAAATCTATTTTGTTAGGCGTACCTCACATATACATATCAATATTACGTATGACTTTAATGTAAGAGGCGTTTAAACGGTTAAGAAGTCTAACACTTTTTGGCTTCAAAACATCGATTTTTTAATTTTCGGTTATAAATACTTCATTAAAAGTATTTTAAACCAAACGGCATGCACAAATTAGCAATGTAAGTAAAGGTATGACAAAAATAAGATGTATTTTTTGTATGGTATTTAACTTAAATTATAACTTTGACACAAGTTTTCTTGAAAAAGTAAGTTTTCAATTAAAATTCATAAAGATACAACTTAATGTAAATATATTGCTTGAAGGTGCGTAAAAACATACATAAAAACATTTAAAAGCACATTAAAGTCCTTTTAAAAAATCAAAACGCTTCCAACCGAACTTACTCGGTCATCATCAGTGAAAAACTAATAGTTAAGTTGAGTTGTTGTCTCTTCGCGTTTTCTAGCTTGCCCGGAACAAACAATTCCACTTCAAGAGTGTGGAATATAAGGTGGGATGGGAAAAGTCATGAAACATCTCAAAAACAAGTACAGGTTAATCAATTATGTATTAATTCATTCCAGACTACGTGGATATCATATGATAATACATCGTTACAGACTATTTCTTTTTTAGATATTATTCCCAGAGACTCTCTTATGATACCCTCCTGGTGATTACTTGTGCGGAATATAATTTTGGATCCATTGAAATCTACTTTTATAGGTTTAGTTTGTGTTAATCTTGCTAACGCAGTGTGGGGTCTATTGAAAACGTTTTGATTTTTTTTAAATGAATTTAATGTGCTTTTAAAGGTTTTATGTATGTTATTACGCAACTTCAAGCAATATATTTACATTTAGTTGTATCTTTATGGATTTTAATTATTAAACAAAGGGAATTTGCACTGAAATTTTAACTTTTTATTGAGTACGTTTTCCATTACTGCGCGCATGATATTTTGGAACGTATGTATGCATTGTTATACAATTTGGTATATTAAAAAGGCACATATGTGCGTTTAAAAAGACCTATTTTTATGTATTTACAGTGATAAGAACTTTAGTTATGATTTTAATTTAAAAGGATGAAGGACCAATTTATCGTAGACCATTTTAAAAATACATTATTGCTCTTTACAGAAAGAGTATAATATATGCAGAAACCTATATTTACATAGAAGTTAGGTAGCGCGCAATGCTTGACGGAGTAAAAAATAAGAGCAATTTAAATTCAATAATGCGCACATTCTGTAAAAGTCTAGTCAGTTGTTTTAATAATAGTATATTAAAAAGCGTAATCTATTTACTTAATAGTCCAAATTTCAAATTTATACATTAAAAAAAAATTAAGATACACGAATATAAACGTTGAATTATTTTATTGAATTTCATCGCGTTTAAAAACATTTTGAAAATTAATGACAGGGTGATTTTACCAACATAATCTAAATTACTACCTTATGTTGAACACTTTTGTTTTTCACATTGTCTACGTTTCTCCAACAGCTAAAAATTAAAGCGCGTTTTAATCTTTTCGGGATTGCCTATGCATTAGAAAAAGGATTGTCATGGCAAACAAATGTTAAAAGTAAATAAGAAATGCTTGTGAAAAGTGTTTAAAGCATAAAGAATACAAATGTCAAAGATTAGAATTCTGACTGCATTAGTAAAATTCTTTCTAGATTTAAGATTTTAGCAATTTAATGCAATGTTGTTGTGAATATCTGATTTCTAATGTATAATTTCAAACGTTTATCAATTTTCTTTCACCGATCAAGAACATACTTTACAACATTTGCTTACATATTAGGAATTTAAATCCAATTACATCAAGCGTTAAAATAAAAAACTCCTTGACGGCTCGGCCTACAAATACAGGAAGATTTTGAAGATGTAGACCGTAGGGCACCTGTTTATTGGAAATTGCAGAAGAAATGTCCTTTTTGTCACAATGCGGCATTTGGGATCACCCACTTCTAAATCTACCTGTGTTTGTAGACGGAACCGCAAGAATTTTTTTTTCTGTAAGAGTTGGACCTATAAAAAATTGTCACTATAAAAGTTGTATATAATATTACGAAAATTTATAATACATTAAAGCGGAATTTATATTTTGTGAACTGACGAAGTTATGATTTTTTGTCTTCTTAAACCCCTATTTCCCCCCCCCCCTGAGGCGATTGTTAATTATATCAAAAATCTGTCATACATAAATTTTAGGCCCTTTTTCTGGAAGTAATAATAACTTTAAACGGATTCGATATGTAACATAATTAAGAAATTACGTTTTTTTTACTGTTTTCACAAAAAGACCCCTCCCTCTCCTAGACCATATTTTGCCCGTTAATGAACTTGACCGAGATTTTATACCCTTTGATGTTATGTATCAGTTTGGAAAATATTTGTGCAGAATTATGAGAGTTATCGTGCCCATAAAAAGTGATTTAGACAGATAACTATATAGATAAAGTTTTGAACTGGGGATGGTTTTAGGTTGTAAGAGTCATGATCGGCGTAGATATGCAAAATGTTTTCAGAAATTACGACATTAGGGTAGAATGTAATAGGTGTAGTATTTCTTACGAAATATACCTAATAAATGGAATAATTAATAATTAATATTAATATGTATATAATTTTATATTGCGTTATAATTGTATCATAGTATTTATTATTGTATCAATCTAACTTATTTTGTTTTAATATTACATTGTAATATATTATTTACAACTGATGCTTTTCCGATGTACATATTCTGTACTTTCGATGTTGTTCTTTAACAAGCATTTTATCGAAGTTTTCTTTTTTCAGATAACACAGAATAGAGTTTTCTCGTTATTTTCCAAACATGATGAAAGTGACAAACATAATTATGTCGTTTTTACGAGAAACCTACAATAAGTCCTTTGTAGTTATAAACATATTATTTATGACACTTGCAAGAGTAAGATTTTTTTCTAAATCCATCATTTTTTGCTTTTGCGGTTGCATTTGTCAAGTGCAATTTTCTCACATCGAATTCAATGTATAACGTATATAAAATATTTTAAACGTGTATCATAAAACTATGTGCTATCAATTTAGAAATTGTTATAAGATTTAATACTCTATTTATGACATTAAAATAAGAAATATTTCCTTTCATTTGATGCATACATTCATACATAAGTATATAAATATTCAATTTTGTTCTACGTACATATACAATTTTATATTGTCGCGTTTGGAGATAACAGATCACTTTTATTCTGAAGTATTAAATATTCATATTATTGGCAAACATAAAGGCATAACTTTATTTTCCCAAATATCATTCATTTATTCCAATTTTCACTTCCTACGCCTAATTTCCTCCTTCAGTTTTAATGCACATTGGACTATAACTTTGTTATAATTTTATGCAAATTTTAGAAAAAAGCGTAAAAGTTTTGATAATCAATCTTTTAAAAATATATAAAGTTTATTATTTTTTCAATTGAGATCGAGGCAAATTGTTGCTCCATAGATAACATTACATAATCAGTAACGGTTCTGCGTCGAATCTTCGCGCACAATTCATCGCGGAACAATTCATTGCACACAATTCATCACAGCGTTAATCGTCGCAGCGACAATTCGTCGCGGCCACAACTCACCGCAGCGTCAATTCGTCGTGGTGTCAATTGGCCGCGACTACAATTCGTCGCAACAAAAATGTTTTTGAAGGCTATAATGATAAAGTAAAGACAATTTAGTAAAAAAGTTTTGTGATCATTAGTTTTTTAGATGTAAAGAATTATAACTAACAAATTACATACGATTATATATAAAAAACTAATTATCATTAAATAATTTTACTAAATTATCTTTATTTTATCATCATAGCTTTCAAAAACATTTTCGTTGCGACGAATTGACTTCGCGACGAATTGACACCACGACGAATTGACACTGCGACGAATTCACGCCGCGATGAGTTATCGTGAGCGACAAATTGGCGCTGCAATGAATTGTGCGCAACGAATTGACGCGACACCATCAGGAAAAGGAACAGTAGATGTGTTCAAGGGACTTCGTATTTGCAAGGCAACTTCACGCCTTGTATATGAGCACGTTGTGTAACGTATCGTAGGGATTAGTCTAACAGTAGTACTACGACTCTACTTAAAAAATAAGGATAAGAATTTACAAATAAGAAAAATAGACGAAATGTGTAGGGAAGGATAGAACAGAGTCTATTTATGCGGAGTGGCAGCGAACAACTAATACAAAAAACCGGAAGGCGGAGCTTCGCCAGAAATTATTCAGAATTAAGGAGAGTCTAAGATTGAAATAAATATAATTATAATACAATTAACCTTCTTACTGCCATGAACTGATATATCCGTTCACTGTGCTGTACGTTTCACTGCAATATTAACACCATTTAAATTAGCATAACTCTACAAATATAATGCATGATTATACTCATATACGTAATTAGGTTTTTTATATCATATTTGAAAAATCCATCTTTTTTAGCATTTTTAAAAAATTAAGAGAAAACAATATTACAAATTTGCCTTTTGATCGTCAGTCAGGAGGTTAAAATTTAAGTTATGATAGAAAATTAAAACATATATTCAGATGTTGCAAACACTTTGAACAAACGCTTTAGTAAAGATGTTAGGTGAAAACTTCCCTAAAAAAGGCCCTTTTCATTGCGTTGGATTTTGTTTTCCTAAATTGCGTAGCATAAATTATTAGATAGATAATTTTATAATGTATAAAAAGTTAATAAAGTTATGTTTTTATTTAAGTTAATAAGACTTAAAAGACGAAAGGGAATAAATTACGTAAAAAAGTGCAGCATTATCTCCAAGAGATTACTCATGCAAAATCGCTGAATATCCGTGTCTTTTTTTATTAAAAGGTCTGTAGACATCGATGTCTTAAAAAAATAATAATTAACATTGCGTGTTGAACAATTGGAATATTACTTTGTTATAATTGAAAAAATAGACAGTCAGTTAAAACGCTTTTTTATATATGCACTTCTCAGAACCAAAGTAGATGAATTCTAATTTTCTGTTCCATGCACTTTAACCATGTCACGTCAGTTGCGAGAATATATAAGTAAACAACAATAGGTGTGAAGAATGTTTTAATACTGCTGGCGCTTTGTAAAATAAATCTTTTGCGAAGGGTGAATAACGCAAAGCCATGGCTGTTACTATTAGTTAGTAAAGTCCATTGTGATTGACAAGAATTCATCCTCCACAGATAATATTTTCTTTCGTTGTCGAAAAAAGATATCTAAGTTGAAAATATAAGGAATATTGGTGCCTGACATCCTATGATTCATATCAGCTTCTATAACAGCCTATTAATTTTATCTCCAAACATATCTTGATATCGTTTAATGCAGTTTATATACAGCGTGATCTTTTTTAAAGTGACAGTGTTTGGAGCGCCCTGTAGCTCGATCTGATAGACGAAATGACACCAAAATTGGTATTTAGACTAATCAAGACATGTGGAAAAGGATTCCGCGAAAAAATAGTTCCAAAAATCGCCGCTAGGGCATTTTGTGGCGCTGCTGTAGCTTACAATAACGAGAATTAGCATAAAACACGGGTATCAAAGAGAAATGCAAAAGTTGTGCGATGACAGCGCCAGTAATAGGGGCTATAAAAGCAAGTAGTAGACAGCTCCGACAAATAATCTCAGCTGAAGTAAACGAGCTCCAGTGGACATGCCTCTCACGTTACCGGAACGTGCGTTACTGGTGAAGCTGTATTATATGAATCAATGTAATGCATCCGCAGCTCTTCGGGAATTTCGAACCAGAAAAAAATCACGAAAGGGGCCTTTATCGCTAAATGGTCTTAAGAAAATGATTAAGAAGTTCGAGGAAACGGGGTCACTGACCATTCGCGCTGGGAGAGATCGTAAACAAGTATCAGAAGATGTAATAACTGATGTGGCAACTGCAATTTTCGAAGGATCGCAGGGAACCATTGCTGGTACTAGCAGCGCCCGGGGGTGTAGCTCGACAATTGGACATGAATTATTCCACGGTATGGAGAGTTTTGCGGCGCGTTATTGGATTTTACCCCTACAAAATCAGCCTCTTGCACGAACTGAAACCAAGTGATTATGATAAGCGAGTGACATTCGCTCTATAGTTTCTTGCCAGGGTAGAAATTGATGATGCTTTCTCATGGCACATTCTGTGGGGAGATGAGTGCCCTTTTTATCTCACACAAAATAGCCGAATTTGGGCTTCTGAGCATCCCCACACCGTGTATGAAATCCCATTAAATTCCCCAAAAGACACTGTTTGGTGTGGTTTCACAGCCGAATTCGTAATTGGGCCATTCTTTTTTTAGACCATCACTCCGACAGGAACCGAAACGTGCACCATAAATGCAGAAAGGTACCACGAAATGCTGCAAACGTTTGTTATTCCACAACTTCAACAAAGAAACCGTCTCCAACAGACAATCTTTATGCAGGATGGTGCTCCGCCACACATTGGTAATAAGGTAAAGCAGATGTTGCGCCAAATCTTCACTGATGATAGAGTCATAAGTTGGAGTTTTCCAGTTTCATGGCTGCATCGTTCCCCTGTCCTCACGCCATGAGATTTTTGGCTCTGGGGTTATTTGAAATCTCAAGATTATGTTGGTGGAGTATCAAATTTGTCTATTCTAAAGGACAACATAACAAAGGCAGTGCAGATATTCCTCGTGATATGTTACATACGGTTGTGGAGAACGTTGTGCACAGAATGCACGGTGTTATTTCTGAGAACGGTGCTCACATTGAAAGTGGGCTAACTCCTCACCGGGGAAGTTAATGTAGTAAATAAACATTAATAATTTAACTGTACGATTGTGTGTGTTAGTATTTTTCTTTTCTCACATTTTATATATTGCAAAGCGTCCCAAAATGCCCTAGCGACAATTTTTGGAAATATTTTTTTTTTTACAGAATTCCTTTTCCCATGTCTTGATTAGTCTAAATACCAAGTTTGGTGCCATTTCGGCTACTAGATCGCGCTACAGGGCTCTCCAAACACTGTCACTTTAAAAAAGATCACCCTGTACTTTGATTTCGGACGCCGCCTATGAACATGCTTTCAAATATTTACGCATTGCTCTTAAATTAATTTGTTATTTGAATAACATGAATTGTTTAAAATGTAAAATCAAATCAAGGTTTATGTTTCAAAAGAATTTATTTTAACAACATACGGGAATGAGTATGAGAAATATTTTCAGTATTAAAGGTCTGTTAAAGACAACTAAACATTCCTCAGTTATTCTTTTCCTTTATAGAATAATCTTCGTTAGCTAAATTTACGATACATTATCTCAAAATATATAGGATAAAAAATTCAAAACAGTTTAGGTACGAAAAATGTCAATTTTTTTTTCTTTTCATGGGATAAAATAAATTTGATAATTTTCGATAATGTATTTTAAATTACATAGGTTAAAAAAATAAATGGATTTCGAGGCGAAAAAAAGTAAACTCTTCCATAGATTTTTATCTGTACAAATTTTATTGTTTTCAAAATATAAGGATTATATGTAAATAAAAGACTTAAAACCAATACTTATTTCTACATTAGTTCTTAAATTAATCAGTAAATGTTAAAATAATATAACTTTTGCAATGCAACTAAAATGAAAAATGATTTAATTACATTTTAAGTAATAAAAGAGAAAAAGAAATAATTTAAAATTTAAGTAAAAATTCAAATGCAAAAATTTATTTCTAATAAATAATCATAAATACGCGATTGCTCTTAAAATGTAGAACATTTTTAAAAAATAGTAATGGAACTATGGCAATATCAGTAATTTTTTACTGATATAATACAGGACAAATTAGAAAATGGGGATTTAACCCCATCGGTGTTGCGCTGATATGATGACTGGAAGTGCTGCATACTGCGGTCTGTTCCTGCTGATAAATGAAAAGAATGATGAATTTTAACAAAATGATGAATTATGATGATTAATGATGAATTTTAACGAAAGTGCAGTTTCATAAGAAACTTCCATTATCCTGTAGGATGCAGGAATATTCCACTGATAAACATTTTTATCTATTTATTATTTGGTTTAGAATAAAATATTTACAAGTTGTCAATTGCTATCAGCTTTGAATTATACAACTGATGAAATGACTCACTTATAGCCATAAATGTGATGTCCAGGTACGTTAAAAATGCTATGCGCTGCACGATGGGGTTACTCGAGCGTGATAGTTAGAGATATCCTATCATGAAACTATAGGAGGTACAATCATAAATTCAATTGCGGAAAAAATAGTATCCCTTGTTTCTTTCATTCTTAAAATAAAAGTCATTTTTCAGATTTCAGGCATTTTCATTCGACCACACGTGAAAGTTTAGCATTTTAAAACGATTTTATTATTATTATTATTTATTTTTCCAACTAAAATAAATTTCCCGCATTGGTTTCGGATGTTTTTGTCTTTGCTGATGTCTATTAAATTTATTCGCGTTCAAATACGCCCTTTTTTATCCCTCGATGAAGTCCTTTAACCCTTCTTTGCATGAGTTTTTCTTTTACAATTGTGTTTTTTTATACATATATTAAATATTAGACACCAGATATTTTAAGATAGATTTTTAACTTTATTCAGCAACATAGTTCACGGGAAATTTACTCCATTAATATTTCTATATAAATATAGTGGTGGCGAAGAAGTTGATTTATTTATTAAAAGTTAAATAAACAGTGATGGAAATTTCCATCACTATGCAATTAAGGGTTAACTTTGTCTTTGACCTTATGGACGTATCCTCTAAATTTTTCGAGATACTTTCATTAATTTTGTATTTCGCCGCTAGGGCATCCCAGAGTACCGCATAGATATTCAATTAAACTTTGAAACTAAAATTACAATTAAGTTTACATGGTCCACGGTTACACAAGTTTTTTAAACGAAATGGACTTAGGGACAAAACCTAGGGAGATAACAAATAAATAAAATGAGACTGTGTGGGTAGGAGATAAAGTACGCGAGAGAGTGGTGGGTGGAACTATATTATACATATCAAGCAGGGCGGTCGCTCTGCCAAGCCAAGCTTTAAAAAAAAACGCCACACAAACAACGCCAAGAACTGGAATAAAGACCGCTAATGCTTAAATACAGAAAGCAACTTCGCAATGTTAAATCGACAAAACATGCCAGATTAAAATATCAGATATCAAACAAACCAAGCGTCGTAGAAAAAAAAAAACGAAAACTAGAAGAATCTAAGGAAGAATTTCTTCAATTTAAGACCAAACTCATCTTCATAAGTGATTTATAAACAGAGATATAGCTTTTTTTTAAAAACGTCGAGTTACTTAAAATGATCACTATTTTCTTCGTCAAACTTTTTTTTTCAAACAAGCTACAGGCCTTAATATTGGGCAGAATAAAAAAAGGATTGCATTTTTGGACAAGTAATTACGTAATCTATGTGCTTTTATAAAATTCAATGTAAAAAAAAAATATTTTCTATCCTTAATTAGCAAAAAACTGTTAATTAACTTGGCGATTAAAAAATTATGCCAAAACAGAGATAAAACCCGCCAACGACCATGTACCATCTGTATTAAAATAGCACAAATCAGTTACAGGTTATAATATAACCACATCAAATTTCATCTGCAAGTCAGCCATTTTCTTCTGAAGATATTTTTTTTTAAATAAAACTTCACAATTATAAGAACACATATTTTATCAAATAATTAAATATGACTGCAAACTGTGGCAGATGATTGTTTCTAACATGAATAAGTATGAGAAATTGCCGGTTACGGATATGGATCTGGGTAGCTCAGTCGCAGAGCGTCGGCATGGTACGCATAAGGTCCCAGGTTCGAGTCCAGCCCCAGATCAATTTTTCACTCATGTTTGTTTAGTGTATTTAATTGTCTGATAAAATGCGTGTTCTTATAAATATTGTAAAATGAAGTAATCAGACGTAGTGTTTATGCTTTAAAAATATTTTAAATATATAATTTACGTTTTTAGAAAGATCTTTAAAAATAAATTAGTTTTTAAAGGAAGATGTACCTTCTAAAATGTATACATTAAGAGTTATCGCCATTTAAAATTTCTTTCCAAACGTAAACAAAAATTTTGAAATGAATTAAATGTGATTCATTTATTTCTAAAAATAAAAAAACACGGTAAAGGACAGGCATTTCGTTCGCAGGAATACCTTTCACGTCATTTACTATATATACGAGGCTCTCGCTATATATATATAAAACACAAACGGAAATTTCGTTCCGTTCCTTTATAACTCGAGATCTGCTGAATGGAATTTGATGGAACTTGCACTGTTCGAGAGATAATTTTTCAGGGAAGGTTTTAGTATGTAACACAACGTTCTACGTATAATAGCTATCGAATTATGATAGAAAGTTCTGTTATTTTTGCCGAAAAGGTTACCATTGCTAATTTTTTGGCGATCATTACTGTTGCAGAAAGAAATGAAAAGGCTATAATACATCTCGAAAAATAAAAGAAAAACTGTTACTAATTTTATTTAAAAAAAAAAAAAGAAAGAAAGAAAGAAAAAAAAAAAAGAGAGTTTTGATGAGAGAATATTATAAAACGAAAATATTTAATTTAAACATGATTAGAAATGTTCATAATGCTTAAAACATTATTCAAGGGGCAAGATTTCTATTGAAACAAATTTGGCGATTTATCTTTTGTTTTTGGCGATTTTGATTTTACATTTGACCCCAAACAATTTGATTTTAAGCCAAAAAGTGTCTTTTTTTGTTGCAGAAAGAATTGAAATGGCTATACATCTGGAAAAATAAAAGAAAAAACTGTTACTAATTTTATTTTTTTTAAAAGAAAGAAAAGAAAAACAGTTTTGATGAGAGATTTTAGGCCAAAAGGTGTTTTTTTTTCAAGTGTACGACTGCATTTTCGCAGTATTTTTTTTGGTACTTTTTGGTTAGCCGGGCGCCAGTGATATACATATATATACACACACACATATATAAACATATATCTACACAAATACATGTATATACATACATATATATATATATGTGTGTGTGTGTGTGTGTGTTCATATATCACTGGTGCCCGGCAAACCGAAAAGTACCTTTTTTTATTCAAATGCAAACTATATTAATGGCAATATACTTCTATTTACTTCTACATATATGAAATTTTGTTCCGGCTGCTTATAACTCGAGTTCTGCTGAATGCATTTTCGTAGAAATTAAACTAAGATAATTTTTAAGGGAAGTTTTTAATGTATAACATATCGTTCTACGTAGCTTAGTTATATAATTATTCTGGGAAGTTCTATAATCAGATCAATCCGATTATGAAAGATTAGCCTTTTTAAAAGATTTTGCCGAATGTATTTCGATGGAACCTATACTGTTAAATAATTTTCTAGGGAACGTTTTATTATATAACGTTGTTTAGTTCTAGAATTATAGGGGGAAATTCGAAAATCGGGTGACCATTTTTTTTATCAAATATTAGCCTTTTCAATATTTGATTCCGATTATGAAAGATTAGCCTTCTAAAAAAGTTCTACTGAACGGATTTTGATGAGAATTGTATTGTTAGTTAGATGCTATTTCAGAAATGGTGTTAATGTACTATATATTGTCCTACGTTGCTTAGTCCAACAGTTATGTGTGAAGGTTATATAGTCAAGTGAACCCGATTCCGAAATATTAGCCTTTTTGATAGTTTTTACTGGGCGTATTTTTTGCGACTTGCATTGTTAAGTAGATAATTTGTAAGGATTGTTTTAGTATATTTTATGTCGTTTTGTTGTTTTAGAATTATGTGGAAAAGTTCAATAATCAGATTATCAAAGATTAGCCTTTATAAAAACTTCTTCTGAATGGATTTTGTTAGTTAATTTGTTTGCATTGTTATTTCGATAATTTTTAGTGATGGTTTTAGTATATTGCATATAGTTTTATCATTCTTTAGCAAACCCTAACTGTAAATGACCAAATAAAAGAGTTGGTCCTTAACAGCTAAAATTTTCACTGCACATTAGAAAATATAATAGCGCAATCGCGTCATTTTTCAGTAATGTGGAAGGATATTCCACGTAAATATACAGATTGCTTTCAAATACAAGGTCAAATTAAACGATATATTTCGTTTGATTCAGGGTTCATTTGTAGAAACCGACCAGCGCAGCGGGCGTAGCTTGCTAGTTTTCCTATAAATTAATGAAATCCAGTTGTTAAATTATTTTTGTTTTAGAAGTGAAGTTTCCATTTAAACTTATTGTAACAGTACAATGTTTAATTGAATAAAATAAGGTAAATCTAAGAAATTGCTAAGAAATTCCAAACATGCACAGGGCAACGCAAAAAAAAATAAAATAATAATAAACAAAAAATAAAAAATAGATAAATAAATAAATAAATAAATAAAAATCAGCTTTCAGAAATTCTAAAAATTGTTCCGCTATTCATATTATGTATCTTCGGGGTCCATCCTCCCACTTTCAGCCCTCCCACCCAAAGGGGGCACTTTTCTAAATTTTGCCGACACCTCTCATGTGATATATCGTTGGAAAAGTCTGTGAACGCTTAATCATAATATGCAGTAGGGGGGGGGGGTATTTTCTAAATTTTCCACATACCCCTCATGTGATACATCGTTGGAAAGGTCTGTGACCGCTTAATCCTATTATGCATCTCCGGTGTTCATCCCCCCTTTTGCCCCCCAAGCGCGATTAGCTTTCACCACCAGGGGACGCTTTCCTATATCTGTTCCTACGAGTCGGATCACGACGGGGTATGGCTCATTCGACTCGACATCAATAGAGCTTTCCGATTTTAGTTCGTTTTTTCACCACCAGGGGGCACTTTTCTATCTCTGGTTCTATGGGCTAGATCACGACGGGGTACAGTTCATTCGACTCGACATCTATAGCCTTAACGATTTCAGTGCCCGAGGTTCATACAGAACCATTGCGCTACCTGGTGGTGTAAGATGGAACTTGAGCGTGCGCAGCACGACTGCTATACGGTGCCGAAGGCAGCGGGGACCCGTGTCGGAAGTTAGTTTGGTTAGAGGTTTATACTATTCGATGTGCAAATTAAGGGATTATCCGGTGCCGAAGGCAGCGGAGAACCAGGTCGGAGGTTCGTTCGGTTCGAGGTTTATCTTATTCGAGGTTTTACAAGATTCGAGGCCCCGATATAAATTAAGGGTCCACTAGCGGGCGAAGCCAGCTAGTGCTAATAATAAAAGAGTGTGATATCACGTTTGATTTCAAATGCAGCGCTGACACGCTATGTACGTATTGCATTTTTATTCATTTCATCGATAAGTCAGTGATATTTTTTAACGGGGGATAACAAGTATTATAACAAGCCACATTTAGTATGTTGTTGTTAGTTTAATTTAAAAATCTACTGGTATTTCTAGTTAACCTTTTAAACAATGACTGAAAGTAAAATGTAATTTTAAATTATTTCTCATGTTTAGATTATTTAAATTATGTTTATTCTGTTTTGAAAAAAAGAAATGATATCTACAAAAACAACTTTTCAAAAGTAAAAAAAAAAAAGCCAAGCGTAAAAAAAAAAAAAAAAGTTGTGGCTAAAAAATGGTGTAATATCAAATTTCCAAGCTATTATATTACTTTTTTAACTTTTTTCCATTAAATAAGTTATCATATATATAAGTCGAGTGCCTACGTATATGTTAATAGAAATCGTTTTCTCCTGTATTAAATACATCCTAACGAGTTTCTGAAAATTCAATTTTTTTCAAATTATGCATGATGGGCTTGGCGGCCATCTTTTCATATTTCTAAGCACCCAAATTTCTAAAGTAAAAGCCTAATATGTTTGCAATGTAATATGTTTGTAACAATTTCGAACTTCAGATTTTAACTACGGACAGATAAATTAGATAAGACTGATATTTTGAGAAATTGATTTTTACTAGTTTGAAATTATTAATTACTGTAAAAAATAAATCATAAGATGAATCTTTAAGATAAGTCATCATTATCTTAAGACACAATTTTCAGATCATACAAATCTATAAATGAAACGCTTAAAATATTTGCTTAAATAACAATTTTGAACTTCGGATTTTAACTACGGATTTGGATGCTTAGAATTTTGTGAATAATACGCAAAGATGGCCGCCAAGCCCATCATGCATAATTTGAAAAAAATTGAATTTTCAGAAACTCGTTAGGATGTATTTAGTACAGGAGAAAACGATTTCTATTAACATATACGTAGGCACTCGACTTATATATATGATAACTTATTTAATGGAAAAAAGTTAAGAAAGTAATATAATAGCTTGGAAATTTGATATTACACCATTTTTCAGCCACAACTTTTTTTTTTTTTTTTTTTACGCTTGGCTTTTTTTTTTACTTTTGAAAAGTTGTTTTTGTAGATAATTTATACTATAAATAAGAAGGATTCAATTTATTTTCTTAATACTTCAGTTTTTGTTCTAACCTTCATTTCTGTCTTACGCTATGGTTTCATTACAATTCTTTATTTCTCTATTACTTTCCCACATTATATATTTTATTTAACTGTTCAGTCAAAATATTCTCCACATCAATTCATTCATTGTCTTAAATTAATTTACTACAATATAATTTGTCCTTTTCAATTTTCAAATCGCTTTTTATAATACAGTTTTTTTTTCATTAAATTATCTGTTTGTCTCTGCTTTATTTTAAATAAATAAATTTAATTTTTTTTTAAATTTATATTTATAATGCACTCATTTTTTATCGTATATTTACACCCCCTTATTATTTACTAATTTTATTTTTTAAATTAACGTTTAGATCCATCATTATAACTTGTAAGTTTCATCCACTATAGTTAAAGTCAATGCATTCAAGATTATTCCAATTTATTTTTATTGTAACATGGAAAATGGCTGCACTATAATTTATCTTATTAAGTTATTTCTGGCTTCATCTTTTTAACATTCAATCATTCATTAAAAATGTATTCAATTACCAATATCTGTATATTTAATATTTATTCCTCATATTACCAATTTTTACACTCAGACATTATTTAAAAAATGCGGTAAACGTGTTATAAAAACAATTCACCATCAATAAAAATATGTTTAAAAATTCACATGAAACTATCGCCATTACACAAAAACTTTTTTTCACACGTTTCAAACGTTTCAGGGGAGGGATGCTTGAGAATTACAAGTAATGATGCCCGGCTGGAGTACAAACGTTTTTTAAGTAATAATGAGAGTTTTTAACATTTTGTAGTGATGGTAACATGTTTTTATAAATGTTTACCATATTTTTAAATAATGTCTGAGTGTAAAAATTGGTAATATGAGAAGTAAATATTAAATATTCACTTATTCTGTTTGACTCCCAATCTATCGATCAATTATCATGAGTCATTCCCCAGTTGTATAATTTCCGAGTCATTTTAAAGTTTGTAAAATTGATTTGACAAAAAAGTGTTATATTGCAAATCATTCTTGTAAGTCTCTTTTTATGATCTTTATCTTGTCTTTTTTAAGTCTCTTAAAATATTTTGTTCGAGAACGAGTCTAAATTATATATACATATTATAAATCGCTAAAAGTGAACATTTATTGGAGTACAAGTTATATGTTTTATGTTAATTTTATAATACATATTTCATTCATGGAAATTAGCATAATTTATTAATGGGGGCTAATTAATTCTAACACAATCGAAACAATTAAGCAGGAAATATATATATATATATATATATATATATGAAATGAATTGCATGTCATAGTAAATATATCAATGCTGGCAATCGATGATCCCGTAAACAACAGATGATTAGCAGTTAAAACTTTCAAATGGAAAACGATGTTTCAGAAAAGCATTAGGAGAAGTTGACAGCACGTGACGATCGACAAGTGTGAAAAAAGATCTTTCGAATCGTAAAATTTCTAAACGTTTTAGAACCCCAGCCCTTCGCCATAAAAGATGAAACAAAACATGACATGCCAGATTTCGGACTTGTCTTAAATTAATTTTTTAAATCTAATTGAGAAAAATGCAGAAAAAAACAAAAGTTATTGAAAGATAAGCGAGAGCAAAGACTTGAATGAGTTAAATCAATGTTTCGCTGCTATTAGTATTATGTTAAACAACTACTATGTTGAAAACATATGCAACATATTCATTTATTTCTATTTTTCATACGTTAATAACTCATGAATATCTAAAAGTCTTCTAAAACCTTAAATCTTTAAAAGTAATTTCCATTTTCGTTGCTTTACATCGAATGAAAATATTTTTATAAATTAATGAAATGATTTTTTCCATGTGTTCAAAATGATATTCATGTTATCATTACAAACTAAACCTCTCTTTTTAATTTAAACAGTATGGAAAAATTATTTCGCAAACAGTTTTCTCCCAAAATGAAAATGTGTAATATTTGGCCATTCATATTTTATCCTGTTTTCTATTTAAGAAGCGAAAAAGTCATTATCTTTTATTCAGAAAAATATATGCTTGTAACAAAATTAGCATAAAAATGCAAACGGGATTTTTTTTACATTAAAAAAGCATTTAAGAGAAGCTCTTATTGCAAGACTGGACAAGTATAACTGAACAAATTATCTAATCTTATGTATATACTCCCTGATATTTTTCCTGTAATCTCTTACGGTATTTTCTTCATTCTATTTTCTGCTATTTAAAATATATTTCATGTTGCATAGTATTAAAAAATGTGATAATAATTTCCGTTTGTATATTTTTTTTCTTTATATCATATCAAAAATTGCATGTACATCAAGTATATTTGAACAATATTTATATACTAGAGGGCTCAGCCCCCTACTCGCTAACGCTCGCCAACCCCCCGTGAACCGCTAAGCAATTCACATTGAGACCGCTTCGCTCGTTCGCCCCTTTTTATTTTTGCAGTAATTCTAGCCGGAATAAGTACTACCATAAATCATTTGAACATAGGAAATTGACAATTTTTTTATGTAAAAAAGTAATTGAACTCCGTTGAAAACACAACTAAAAATGCATTTAGTTTGAGCTACTTATAAGCATATAAATCATTTAAATACTATGAATAAAGGATCTTGGAAACATAATTTGTTTAAAACTTATTGCACCTATAATATTGTACAACACGGCTTATTCATTAAGAAAAAAACAACAACTACGTAATAGAAATATAGTTTATCATCAATGATTGTTTAAATTTCGTTCGACATTTTAATGTTCTAATTGATTATAGATTTCTGCAATAGATGGCAGCAGGTGCAGCCTAGACAGTTGATATTTTTGCTTTTCTACGATTTTTTATGTGAGTGAAATTCATAAATAAATTCTAAATAAGAGTTGAGAATTGATTTGAAATTAGCAATATTATTCCTAATTAAAATGAGGAATAATCTCAGACGCTTTGGATTACGTACATGTTATTTTATTTTTAATATTTGCTAGCTTGATTTTCCATGCTCTGACACTGTCCGCCATATTGGAGGCGAAGCAGATATATCTAACATAATCTAGTCTTTTCATTGGTCTGAGCTCTGGAAACTACGGTTGTTGCCAACAATAAGCTAGAAATTCTGCCCTATTTCCGCGCCACGTAAGACAAATATATATATATATATATATATATATAGATTACAGAGATTTTGTATAATTTTTTATTTGTCACGCATAAAGTTACTATAAAAAACACCCTTTGAAAACAATATATTAACATTTTAACATTATAGGAATCTTATACCATGGCATGAAACACTGTGTCTTTTGCCGACATTTGAGAAAACGTACAGCTGTATTCGTTACATATTTTTTTTTTTCCTGTCGTTATAGTTGATGTACGCAGGACATATGTAATGCATGTCAAATTTGTAGGATACATTATATTATTTTGTAAATTACTAGTTAGTTTAAATGTAATTGGGATAAAACAGTTTTTTAAAATTCAAACGAACTGTATTATTTTTTATTGAATACAAAATATAATAAATTGACTCGAAATTAAACAAGTACATGGTGTCCATAATTAAAATACCCTACTTTAAAGTTGTCTACAGGCGAAACTATTAGTCAGAAATTTGTGAAATTTTGTGAAGGACATAATGAAGGAATGGGAATTTGTTTAAGCGGAAACGAATTGTTCAAAATTTCGTCGCCAGATGGCGTTTTTACTGATTTACACATTCAATATACATTTACGATAGTTTACATATTTTATAGCAATAAAACATGGTCCGCATGACGGCCATCATTTTCAGCTATCATCTGGAATCGTAGGATAGCATATTCCACAGTTGACCGCAGTGTTTTCTGGGATATGTTAAAAACATGTGCCAAAAAAAAGTTTTGTTCAACATATTTTGTTGTTATAAAATGTGTAACCTATCGTAAATGTATGATAAATGTGTAATTCATTAAATAACGCCATCTGGCGACGAAATTTTAAACTAATTTTTTCCGCTTAAACAAATTCTCATTCCTTCATTATGTCCTTCACAAAATTTCACAACTTTCTGAACAACAGTTTCGTCTGTAGACAACATTAAAGTAGGGTCGTTTAATTATGGACACCCTGTATATTTTATTCATGAAACACTCGTTAATTCAATTTATATTTACTATTCGTATTGTGAACTGATTTCCAATAATTTTAGCACTTATCATCAATTATAGTTAAGAAAACGGTACCAGTGGTGAGCACAGTACAAATATTGAACACTTAGATTTCAACATAAGTAGCAGGTTTTGATAGTCAGGCAGAGCTTCGCATCCTCGTGTGATTGGCAACTCTCTAATGTTAGCTGGTTTAACTAAAGAGATTCATAAAAGTCAGTTCCGAAGGAAAGAGAAAGCAGCTCAAACAATGCAACTCTCCATTTATCTTATCGTAATTACTTGTAGTTAGGAATAAAATAGGCTAATTTTTTTTTACGTGCGTGCGTATTGTTAAACTATTTTTTATGCATGTTGCTTTAACACTTAGACCGTTACAAACACGCTCAGCGAGTCCCTCTCTGATTCTATTCCCCAACATTTCGGATGCTCTGCACGCTTCTATATGAATTTGTCAAGGTTTTGAAAGTTACGAATGCATTTAACGTGTTCTAAAGCTATTGTTTATTTTTTTCATCATTAGATGTCAACACTAAATGGTATTTGAAAACATCGAATACAAAACAACTGGGGAAAGAACAAAAATGAGAAAACTGGACTGCCTAAGTGTTAATATGACTAAAATTGCTGGGTAGAAACCGTTTATTATATTCATTTTTGAATATTACATGACCTCGATGCTTTTCTTAGGAGTCTATGTTTACTACTGATACTGTGACATATCTCATAACCAGTATTAGAAAGTACACTGATGTGAGAATTTATATGGGCAAATTTGAGTGTCATATTAGTGAAACTGCTTATAAAAGATAAATTGTTTTTTGTAAAATATGATGATAAATGTATGGTGTCGCTATAATTTATTTCGGTGAGAAGAGGTAAGAAATACAAACAAATTAAACACTAAATCTTCGTGTATAATACAGGTGTATCAGTGTCTAACATAGACCAAATGTAAGCCAAATTCGTAATAACTCAGTTGGATAAAAAATGTCAAGCATTTTTTACTTCTTTGTATAAGTTGCCGAATATGATCTTTAAACTTTTAATATTTTTATTTTATATCTTTTTTTATTTATTTGAATAAGGAGTATGTTTAATGTTAAGCAGTCGGACTAATTTTCTAAGTATCATACTTTTGGTTGCGAAAGTTCTGTTACATAAGCGTCCACAGATGCAACAGAATTCGTTGACCAAATTTGATCAATAGGAAAGAATCAATTACCAAAAGTAATTATCATTCTTAAAGATTCTGGACCTTAAATAATATCTATTAATCTATTAATAAATTATATTAATCTTTCTTTTAAATCCCAGGATCTAAAATAAAATTACAGTGATGTAGGAAGAGCCGTGTTTCAAGTTATATCCTAAAAGTCATAAAAATTACCTTAAATCTCATCGAACGGCAATTTTAAGGAGCTTTAAATACTGCTAATTATTTAAATGCATTAAATTCAACAATAAACATACATTGATGTAGATACAGCTCAAAGAGAATTATATTTTAAACATTTTTATAATAATAGTAAAATTGCAAACATGACGATAAAGAATAAGTAAAACTCATCTGTCCGAATATATACATATATATATATATATATATATATATATATATATATATATAAACACACACACACACACACACATATATATATATATATATATATATATATATATATATATATATATATACAGTGGCGGCCAAAAGTGTGGACATTTTTTGAAAGTTTCATTTTTTTCAACTTTGTGAATATATTCATTTGTAGAATATATTCATTTTCACTTAAATACAAACGTTTACATATAAAATTGAAGGTAATTTAATGTAAAATTTAATAATAAAAACTGTATTACAATATCTGTATTACAAAAAAGTTATGCAACTAATAGTAAGATCTATCTTAGATTTGCATTTTTTTAAAGTGATACTTACACAATCAATACTTAGTAGGATAACCCTTATTTTTTTAAGACAGCTTTACAGCGTGTTTTCATCGAGTGAACGAGGGTTTGGAGTTCATCTTTCGTATCACATGGTACCAAGAATCAATTATAGCTTCAATAAGTTGTCTTTCATTGGATGGAAGTTTTTTTCGTACAATAATTTTCAAACGTCGCCACAAATTTTCAATTGGATTGATATCAGGGCTGTTTCCTGGCCATGGTAATATATCTATGCCTTTATTTTGAAACCATGCTTTGCATATTTTTGCTGTGTGGCATGGAGCTGAATCCTGCTGAAAAATAAATGGTGCGTTGTTGGGGAAGAGATCCCTGATGGAAGGTATCAATTTTGGTTCCAGGACAGTTTCGATGTATTTTTTGGCATTCAGGATGCCATCAATCACTTGAATTCGGCCCACACCATCTGCAGACATACATGCCCAAATCATGACATTTGTTGGTTTTTTGTAGTTGTTTCAATGCAATCAGGATAAGGTGCTTCTCCTACTCTACGTCTCACGTATTTTCTACCATCACTACCAAAGAGCGATATTTTACTCTCATCGCTCCAGTTTACTTGCATCCATTGATTTTCTGACCATTTAATGTTTTCTTTTACCCACTTAACACGTTTTTCGTGTTGCTTTTGATTTAAATATCATTGATATAAACAATGTTTTTTTCCTTGGAATTCTAGCTTGCAGTCCAAATCCTGATAACCTTCTTCTTTTTGTTCTTGAACTTACTGTAATGCCCGCTGCATTCATTTCACATCTAATGGCATCTGATGAAATTTTTCTATCTTGAAGGCATAGCCGTTTAATTTTTCTATCGGCAGTAGCACTTGTGCATTTTTTTCTTCCTGATTTGACCTTATTTTCCACTGATTTCATTTTTTCATAACGTAAACAGAACTTTCGTACACAAGAACGAGTCACTGAACCACCAACTTGTCTTGCAATTTCAGTATAAGAGAGGTCATTTTCTCTCAATATGACAATTCGGCTTCTTTTTGTAGATGTCCAATTAGTTCTTCTTGTTGATGACATTGTTTAAAATTAGTTTAATTTAAAAAAAAAAGGACTTTAAATAGTCAAAAACAGCAATACTCTATTTAACTGTACTAGTATGCATCATTCCGCAAAATATTTCCACAGCAATAATTCTTTTACCATCCAAATAACCTAAACTATAGTTACAGATATTTGATTGGTCCTCAGAGAAGTGTTTGTGAGTGGCTAGTACGCTTTTATTACAAAACACGTCCTTATTCAAAACGATTTGTGTTTGATTGTTCTACTAAAATAAGCATAACTTTTTTTCTAATACAGATATTGCAATACTATTTTTATTATTAAATTCTACATTAAAGTACCTTCAGTTTGATATATAAACGTTTGTATTTAAGTGAAAATTAATATATTCTACAAGCACACAAAGTTGAAAAACATGAAACTTTAAAAAAATGTCCAAATTATTGGCCACCACTGTATATATAATTTAAAAATTTAAAAGGTGAAGGAGTAAGCACTGATAAATTACACAATAAATAAACTCTGAATTATATAACAGAGCTGCGATTTTGAAAGATTTTGCAGGTAAACTTAAAGTTGGAAAACATTATTGAATATTTATGAATTAAAATTATAATAACAACTATGCTTTTATAGATTTCCCTTTTATATCTTTTAAAAATTCGCCTAAAAGAATGTATAAACTTATAAAATGTCGACTGCATACATTTATTTTTATGTTTTTAAAATACTAATGTACCGTTTAAGCTTTTAAGAGAAAACGGAACCCGTATATATTAAAACTATTATTTGGATTTCATTTATTCATATACTTATAAATGCATTATACATAACAGAAAATATTAATGAAACAAATAACTCGTATTTAAAGAACATTATGATAAAAAATAAAATAATATAACTTTAAAATAATTTGAAATTATATATTTCGGAAAAATGTTAAATATTCATGAATTCAGAATGCAAATAATATTATTCAGTTAAGCGCTTATCAATAACATTTCTAAAATCTTTTACTGCTTCAAAGACATATTATTATTACTTTAAGAACAACTCATTTTACTTTATGCAGTGAATTAAATTCAACGAAATGTAAATAAAATTTAAATTGTTTTGAAAATATTTGTTGTATACTATTTTATTTATTTATTTATTTTTACTATTATAAAAGCAATTTGTTTTGAATTTCCATTAGAAATGTATTAAAAAATAACAATAGATAGAATTTGATCGTTTAAAGCATATATCTTTAGTTTGCTTAATATATATATATATATATATATATTTAAGTTCCTCTGTAAATATAGTAATAAAAATCATTATAATGCAAGTATATAATGAGTGTGAATTACGTGAGTGTTAGATGCAATATAATTTTTCTCTTATTATTTATAAATTATTAAAGTTGTAATATTTAAAAAAAGATTTGTTTATTATATGATTCTAACTAATTTGAGTGGGCTTTGTGTCGTTTCAGTGAAACTGCTTATAAAAGATAAATTGTTTTTTGTAAAAAATATGTTAAGATCAGTTAAATTCAATCGTTCGGTTAATTGTTCGTGAAATGTTTTCAAAATTAGGTATAATTCGTTTTTTCTTTTTTAATAACATCAGAAAAAAATCGTACAATAAATTGTTAAATGTTTCTTTATTAAGTAAAAAGTGATATTTTTACATTTTATTTGGCTACAGATATTCTCAGCCGAGAACTTCATTGAAATTATTCTAAATTAAATTCTTACGGACAGTTTATCTAGATTATTGAAATTTTATATACAAGCTTCCTGCAAAAAGTATCAAATTTCTATATTTATCATAGTTTAATTTTTTCTTTCACATATCTCGTCAAAATGAAAACGTATTTGCCCTAGTTCTGTTGTGAAAATTATTGAAAATTACATGTTAAGTAAATGCATGTTCATCTGAATATGCATGTTAAATAAAATAAATAGAAAATAATTTCAAAGATACGAAATCTTACAAATTCGTTAATAGAAGTAGGTTTTAATGAAAATTATATTATACGAAGTTTAAGAAAAAAATATAAAAAAATTAATTGCATAAGTTTATTTTATTTACATTAGAGTATGAAATCTGCTACTTTATATAATTTTAAAACAATAAGGCGTAAATATTTTATCGTGTTTATTATTTACCAAAGTTTTCTTTTCTAGAAATCCACACAATTTCTCGTTGTTCACAATTTTGTCAGCATAATAATGATATGTTAAAATATTCATTCTTTTATCTGTTGAAGGATAAATCTACTGAACATGATGGTAGAGACTGCATGATAAAAGGACTGAATCGCCGATAGAAAAAGAATACTCGGAATGCCATAAATCTATTCATCTTTTATCTTTCTTTTAGTTATTTCCCCTAGTGTAAAAAAGTAAATACTTTTTAAAGAATAACAATATATTTTTGTAAACAATACATTGTTTAAAAATTATCATCATCAGCCAACCATAGCCTCGTAAGTAAAAAGTAATCTATTTACATTTTGTTTGGCTACAGATATTCTCAAACGAGAATTTCATTGGTGAAATTATTCTAAAGTAAATTCTTACGGACAGTTTATCTAGATTATTGAAATTTTATATACAAGCTTCCTGCGAAAAGTATACAATTTCTATATCTATCATGGTTTAATTTTTTCTTTCACATATCTCGTCAAAATGAAAACGTATTTGCCCCAGTGTTGTCGTGAAAATTACTGAAAATTACATGTTAAGTAAATGCATGTTAATATGCATGTACTACACTGAAGTGTTCTGTTTTTCATGAAATGAATAAATTTATACTAGTGACTCCATGAAGTAGAAAGATTGTCTTGCATCCAAGTTGTCGACATATTTTCGATGTCTTGGTTGGCCCTCTCAACGCTGCCTTGAATGTGACGATGTCTGGGTTTACCATGAACAATCTTTAAATTCCGGTTCAGTTATTTACAAGTCGTCTATAATTTTGTTGCAGAATTCCCCGCTACTGTCAGATTGCAGAATACATATATTACTAAATAATAGTATGATATATTGAGCAACTACGTGGCTACTTATTCCGCTCTCTTTGTATGAAGAAATCTTAAAATCACAAACTCAACTAAATGGTCTTGGTAACCTAAAATGAATTGATAGCTTCCATCAGGTTGAGACTGGAAATCTACAAGATCTACTTGACATCTTGAATTGAGATGCAAAAACACCATGAGTTTAACCACAATGGTTTTCTTTTCCATTTTTCTCTTTTGTTGACAAGGTGCACAAAAAAAAAGCTTTATGTCATTCCGAATATTTTTTTATATCGGCGATTCAGTGCTTTTATCATAAAGTCTCTACCATCAGGCCCAATAGATTTATTCGTTTCATGTAAAATATCGAACATAATATCACTTCAGCAATGAAATATAACATCAAATTTTCATCTTTTACGGGCACAATTAACTTTTCTACACCCTGCACATCAAGGACATGATAATGCTTAATTAACCAACAGTCACGTGTTTTTTTCTTTTTTTCCTGTGCAGTTTTAGCATTTTTTACTTCGGCTATCAAATTTAATAATTATTCACGAATAAGTATAACACTATTTTTCTTTGTCTCATGCTTGTTTAATAAAGTTTCAAACTGCTCTTTCATTTCACCTTTCCTATTCATCGATTGATCTCGCATTCCTGTAGAGCTCATTGATTAAAAAAAATAATAATTACAAAAATATTTGTTAATAATCAAAAATGAAAAACACTAACTTAAATACACCATTTACAAAAATATGCAAGTTCAATATAAAAATTGACAAAACATGCACTGTGAATGACAGTTAGAAATGGACTAAGAGGTCTAAGAATTACAGCATACATACTGATTGCAAACCATCCATAATCTGTTCAAAACTGACTAAAAACAGCTAAAACCGGTTCGAACAGCTTTTGCGTGCCGTCATTAATAATCTCACAAATAGGCAGTCGTTATTCTATAAAATAACTAGTTAAATTGTAGTATACAATAATTTGATATACTGTAACCGACTTCGTTAGCTTTTTCATGAAATAGCTAAGCATTTTATGAAATAGCGCTTTAACTATAACATATATATTGTAATAACAAAATTAAAGAATAATTGATTTTCAAACCAATACGGCATACATATTTTAAAACCTTTGCTTTATCATACGTTTTTAAAATCTTCATAATTTCACGTTTTTCACGTTTTAAGGTCTAAGAGGTCAGGACTATCAGGTCAAGAAATGCAGCACACACAGTGATTGCAAATGAGCCATAAACGGTTCAAAACTAACTAAAACCAGCTAAAACTAGTTCAAACAACTTTCACGTGTCGGCTTTAATTATTTAACGATCAGGCAACCGTTATTCTATAAAATAACTAGTTTAATTGTACGTACAATAATTTTATAGACTTTAACCGGCTTGGTTAGTTACTTCATGAAATAACTAGGCATTTTATGAAATACCGTTTTAACTCTAACAAATATATTGTAATAACAAAATTCAAAATTAATTGATTTTCAAACCAATACGGCATACATATTTTAAAACCTTTAGAATTGACTTTATTATACGTTTTTAAAATCTTCATAATTTCCAGTTCTTCACATTTTAACGTCTAAGAGGTCTAAGGACTATGAGGTCAAGAAATGCAGCATAAACTGATTGCAAATGAGCCATAACCGGTTCAAAACTGACTGAAACAGCTAAAACCGGTTCAAACAACTTTCGCGTGCCGTCTTTAATTATTTAACGGTTAGGCAATCGTTATTCTATAAAGTAACTAGTTAAATTGTAGCATACAATAATTTTATATACTTTAACCGACTTGGTTACTTATTTCATGAAATAATTAAGCATTGTATGAAATAACGCTTTAAAACAAATTTAAAAAAAATTCATTTTCAAACCAAAACGGCATAAATATTGTAACACGTTTAGAATTTACATAATTATTCGTACAGTTTTTCATATTTTTATTAGAAATACAATAAAATTTTCAAATAATTAATCCTTTGTGTTAAGTTTGTTATTTCCGGTGTAAAAAAGTAAATTCTTCCATAAAGAAAACTAATGTATACTTCTTTTAGTTATTTCTAAAGAAGCGTATTCGAAAACGAAATACAGACAAATAAATATTTATTAAAAATTATAATATTTCGGATATATATATATATATATATTATTGCAATAACAAAATTAATAAGGAATTGAGTTTTAAAACAATATGGATATAAATTCGTTAAATGTTTAGAATTTACATACATTTTCTTTTCTAAAAATCAATATAATTTCCAGATTTTTACAGTTTTGTTAGCAAAATAATATTATTTTAAACAATTACTATTTGGTCTGCAACATATGCTAGTTCCTATTGTGTATAAAAGTAAATGCTTCTTGTATTAAAACTAATATTTCTCTTAGTAATTTATAAAAAAAATTCGTTTCCAGAATGAAAATGCTGACAATAAAAATTGTTTATAAATTATCATCTTACAAAGTTTTATTTATTTATTTATTTATTTTAATATATATTTTAATGAGAAAAGGCTATAAATAAATGATTTTCAAAAACAATACGGCGTAAATTCTTTAAACTATTTAGAATTTTCTAAATTTTTATTTTCTAAAAATCCACGTAATTTCCAGTTTTTCACAATTTTGTAAGCAAAATAATAATATTTTAAATTAATTATTCCTTTCTCTAAAACGTTTGCTACTTCTTTCAAAGAAGAAAAGTAAATTCTTTCTAGTATATATTTGGTAAGAGTCAGAAAGTATTCGTAAAAATATTGACTTTGTCCTAGTTAGTATGCAGTCTACATCATAAAATGTTTCTGATAATACTTTTTTTTACCTATCATCTGTCGGGGTAAATTGGTACAGTGAGGTAATTTGAGTATAAATTGAAATTTTATTTTATAAAACCGAATATACGTTTTCTAGAATTATTTAATTTCCCATACATTTATGCCATATTTATCATTGTTATAGTGTGAAAAGGTTTTATATAACTAAGTAACTCTCTGTAAAAAAAAGGTTTAACGCGTATTTATTTACTAATCTGTGAGAAGAAGTACAGTGACCTCTCACTTATACGCGATACACGGTAATTATTTTCAGCACCAGTTTCTTTTTAATTTATTTTCTCCTTATTTAATCGCAGAATTTATAAATCGAGTTTTACTGTTTTAAAATAGTGGTCCGAAAAAGTAATTACTGAACATCGCGTATAAGTGAGAGGTCACTGTATCTATTTCAAAAGAACATTCTTACAAATCCATTTAATTGTATATTTTTAATTCAGGTGTATTTAAATTACATTTGTTTACGATAATCGGACTGTAATGTTAATAGCAGTGCTTAGTATGTCAGTTTAATTTTAAAAATGCGGTGATAATTTGTGTATACAGCATAATTCTAGAACCAACCATATAAACTTATCTAGGTGTTATTTTCCAGACATATATTGCCCGTATGTAAGTAAAAGGTTCCCCTTAGATCTGATGGGAATGATCTCAAATAGCTGTAACAGATGTCAAAAAGGGCTTATCAGTATATGCCGCTTTTTCTAGATGTAGGCTTAATAAATGTTCATTAATAAACATCTAAAATTTACGATAATTTTCTTTACATATCTTACATTACGTATAGAGATGTAACTGAGTATATTTATAAAATAAAACACTTGTTTAAATATATATATATACATAATACACTCTTTAACCAAATTTACCCACCCATGGGATAAATTGTGTATAATTATTATTTTATTTATTTTCAGGTATTAAAAATTATAACACTTACATCCTATATCGATTCAATAAATTGACAATAAGAAAATAATAAAAAAATCTTGTTATGTTTAGTATCTGTAAGATTTTTAAATTTTCGTAATTGTTAATTTTGTACACAAATTAACACGACAGGGGATATAAATTGTATAAACAAAATGCTCATTAAGCTGATATCCTTCAAGAGCCTTCAGGCACATATTCACCGTCATATTCCCAAAATCCATTTTGACGAGTTCGAATCGATTTGTTAAAATGCGTATTGTGTATATCATTTTGCGTCTGTCCTGTTCACGAACATCGTGTACGATTGCTCGGTATCATTTCAGAGAAGTAAAAAGCTCTCTATGATTTATTAGTCCAAATACCAAATAGAAAATGGAAATTACATGCGGTTTTTTTTCTTACAGCCCCTTGAATAGTAGGCCTGCGCGGTTTCTTAAAAAATGGCGACTGTCCTTATAAGATTTTTTCAGCGTTATTACGGTCCCTTAAATTTAAATACGCGTATTTACGAATAGTAATTTTTTCTAGATTTTATTGCTGGAAAAAAGAAAATTATTACTATTTGGAAATACTGGGTTTTAGTTTCAAGGGATTAAGTTTGATGATTATTTACCACCAACATTTAAAAAAATCGTCCCACAGAAGCCGCCATATTTTGAGTCAGTACATCGACCTAATATTTAAAAGTACTGTGCTTTTCTGAACGATCTGAACATTCCACTTGGAATTTATCGTATTAAAAAATGCATTTGAAACTTTGTTATGTTTTTTTTAAATTTAAAAAGAAAAATTGATTAAGGTAAAACAAAGAATAAAAAAATCAGGTAATATATATATATATACAGTTGAACCTCCCTTTAACGAAGTCCCTATTTAGTTAAGTTTTCTACTTAACGAAATTTTCTGCAGAACTTTGACTTTGAACACCATTAGCATGTAAATTAATCTCCATATTACAAAAAATATATTCTATATAACGAAGTTTATTCCACTTTTGTACCAGTACAGAATTCAATGTAAGAGGATGCTGTTGCGATCATAGCAGAAGGAATATAAATAGAAGTAGGATGTAGGGTGTTTTTATATTCCTTCTTCTATGGTTGCGATGGATATGCGAATTTATGTCAGCGGATTGTATGAAAATGAACACATTTAAATAATTTCCATTCTGCTTGGTGCTAAATAAAACAATTTTTTCTCACACTAAGAAAACCACTTGTTATCATTACTCTCCCACACCGAGACTCAGTTGGGGGATGTCTAAATTCCCTTTTTACACTCAATGGTATAGAAGGCAGTGACGCAATGGCATCAGATGCATTGAAGCAAAAAATATCAATTACAGTCAGGCAGTTACCATTCTGATAGACAATTCCAATTCTTCCATTGCTGATAGACAATTGCTTTGTGCATCCACAATAATATGCTTGAAAAGAGAAAATGCAAATCGAAGAACATCAAAGTTATTTTTGTTCCTGCCAATACCAGGGTTCGTACGCTTTTACCACAATTTTTAATATAATTTTTCTATTTAATATTCAAAAAGAAGAAATTGTAGTCCTCTCGTATAATTGCAGGATTTGTAATATTTTTCTGCATTTCAATAAGGCGAAAAATTCTATTAAAAAATTGTGGTAAAAGGGTACGAAACCTGAATACAACTTTTAAACTTCTTCAGCCATTAGCCTAAGATCTAAGGAATAATAAAAAAATCTTGAAGTACATTATCGAAAAAGACAATGTAGTGAAAACATTAGTTTGAGAACCTGTGTATCAGAGCTGATAAAAGCTTGAGCCAAAGCTTGGGAATGTGACGCGATTCCATCGATAGTACACAACTGTTTTGAAAAAGACGGCTTCATAATTGAAACTGAATGAAATGCTTCTGAATCCAAAACCTGTTTGCCATATCTGAAGGAAAAGTTTCATGAATTTAAGTTGATTTCTATTTAACGAATTTTCTTCATAACGAAGTTTTTAAGTGTAACGATGAGACTTCGTTAAATGGAAGTTTCACTGTATTACCTCTTTTCTTTAATGAGTTATTTTTTTTAATTATTTAATTTTATCTTTCTATTGCTGGTATCACACTAACATGTTTAGTATACTGTAGTTTAAAATATGTGCGAGTTGATAGATGGTTAATTTCTTCTATTTTTTCTTTCCTTAATAAATAATGTAAATTACTAGTGGTTACTTTTATATTTGTAACACAATATATATATATATATATATATATATATATATATATATATATATATATATACATATATATTCATTTTTCATGATCAGTGTTTATCAGAGAGTCTATTTCAAGCCAATAATTCTAATTTTATTCCTCATTCTGGTAATGTACTTACCAGTTATAATAGAACACCTTTTTTTACACACCTTGGTTTTAAATTATTGGTCAGTAATCCAAATACTCATTTCAAATGTATTCTTACTGTGTTGGCATTACAATTTCATTTTGTAAAGCTATACATGACTAAGCTATTTACCATTAGCATGTTTAACGATTACGTTGTTGTTGTTTTTTGCATATTAATTATTCCCCTTAATACGATTACTTAGGAACCATGAAGATATAAAATTAATTACTAGAAAAAAAAATTAAACAACATTTATTTTTCATATTTTCCAGCAATCTGAAACATATCGATCTAAGGTGATAAAAGTTTGTTCGTCATCCTTTTAAATGTGGTGACAAAAGAGTAGCAATAATTAATCAAATGCAATTTGTAAGAATTTATTCTATTAGCTAAAAACTACTGTTTCTGAGTTTATGTGAAAATAATGTTCAATGAGTAATTTAACTTTGTTATATAATAGCTAATTTTAAAACATATTAGCTTGAATTCTCTACTTTATTTTAAAAATATGATTCATAAGAAAATGCAAATATAAAAACATAAGTCTAAAAACATGTATAAAATAATAAAATATAATATATAAGATCATGCATCTAATAAACAAATGTACACCAATGCATCAGACAGCCAACTACTCAATTTCATTGATATTTTTTATTACGAATTGTCATGCAATTTAATCATGCTTCCCTTAAAAATGTTCTGTCATCTTATATACTATATATATAAACAAACAATGTTAAAAATATAATTGATTTACATAGAAAAAACACCACCATCTTTGAGAATAAAAAAACATGCAGTAGAATAATACTGAAATATGTATCAGCATTTTGCGCAATTATTTGTTATTAAACATTTCCTAATACCATTTTAAGTAAAGAAAGAAAGAAAATTAATGTATGAGGCATAGATTATGCTTCGCTTTCCAAACAGTAACAAAACGCCAAAATACAGTAACAAAATGCCCCCGTTTTATATGGTGAAAGATGATACCTAGCTAAACGATTTGGAAAACGCATATCACGTGAAAAATTAAATTTCATAATTCCATTTATAATCCATATTTCCATTTTTCCATTTATAATCGGTAGAGCATCCAATTTCTGGTGTATATGTTTTATAGAATTTTTTATATGTAGTATGCAAAAATTTAGTTCGGTCAGGAAACGTATAATAAAGTTGAAAATTCCTTTTTGAAAATTCCTTAAAATGTTACGTCGGTAAACAGATATATACTCTAATTATTTTATGCAGTCATATATATGATATATAGAATTTATACACACCAAGTAATATGCAGAAAATTAGTTAAATTTAAAAACGCATACCACAACTTAAAACGCACTTCCAGCAATCATCGCTTATAGACAGTACTGTAAGCGAATTATTTTGTGTGTTTCTATAAATAAACGATCAATGATATGCGCACTTTACTCTTTTGTAAACATCTTGTAGTGCATCTCACTGGAATATATCAATTTCAATACGTTTGCAATAGTATAACAAAAATCAAAATACATTCCTAATTATTTTTCTCCTCAGATAATAATGTAACGTAATTAGTTTAAGTGTCCCTGTAAAATAATTATAAATACCACACACTTCATATTCCATCCCGAACATGCCAAGTGAACCTCATTAACATATATTAATTACAAGGATATCCGAATAAATTTACACAGGTTAGACTTCGGAAAGGCAGACAGATAGATAGATGACTAGACAGACGGCCAGACAATTGGAAATCATCAATACTTTTCAACTATATTGGAAGATGTTTGATAATAAAACTATAGTCATAAAAATTATATTAACTACTCTCTTCTAAATTTTAAATATGATTATAAATACTAAACAGATAGCAACATAATCCAGTAAATAATGAAACGATGTATATATTTAAAATTAATTAAACTTTATCAAAAAATTTAATGTAGTTTTTCTCCATGAAAAAAAAAATAGTTTTAATAAAAAATAAAAGGAATTTCTTTATATTATAGAGATTACTAGTTTATTTTTAAGAATACATATAGAAAAAAAGTATTACGGAAAAGAGTATATAGGTAAAAGGAAAACATACTTTTTCGTTTTTTCACTGAATTGTCTTTTATGGAGTTGCTTTTAGCTTTATTTACTGCAATGATTGATTATTACAATTTTTTCAGTGACAGTTGGACAAAGTGAGTCGAGTAAAAATAAACTCCGAAACAGAATTTGTTCAAAAAATTATTGTAACAATTCATTCATGTCTATTTTTATAACTTTTTAGTGATAAAATCTTATATTAAAGATTTAATACTTTTCAGATAAATATTGTTTGTAGATATTGGTTTAACGCATCCTAATTTGAAATAAAAAGCATAAAAATTTTATAAAAATGTTTAAATATTTTATTTGTTCATTATTTTTTTTCTCTTAACAATGTATTTTATAAAATATACAATACTGAACAGTACTGCAGTAAAAATCAGCAAAATGGGACAAAAAACATTAGCACAGTGCCGAAAATATCTTAATTTCAAGACCTAACAAATGTATATTTTTGAACAATTCTACCTGTTTATATAAAAGCAAACATTACGGTTCTGGCAGTTCTCTTCGCATTCTTTTAAGTGTAAAAATTGACTGAAACATTTTAAAGTTTTTTTCTTAATGTTTATCTATAAAATGCTCCTATAGTTTATGACAAACGTACGAAACATTTAAAAATGCATTTTTAAATTTTTACAGAAAAAAAGCAATTTATATAGCTTAATGACTTGCTATTTATTTTACATACGTTAGAAACTCGTTACAAATCGGTTGCAGTGAAGTATAACACAAAATAGCGTTATTACTGAATCGGAATCTACCGAGTGTACTCTTTAACAAATCCGAACAGATGCTACTAATAATTAATTCAATATAAAAACATATTGAATGTGTAGAAATCTCAATTTACTTATATTTAATATAAAAATACAGTACAAAATAATAATAAATCCGAATGCGAAAACCATGAAAATATAGAGATGATATGTAAATAAAAAAATAATAATAATAAGTCCAGACATAAAGTGATATACAACATACCGTAGATAAATATAAAACAATACACATTGTGTAAAGACATAGATAGCTATTGAAAAGAAGCATAAAAAATACTTAATATTCATTAAGAAATTTTAAATTCATTGAAATTTTTTAGCAAACATTTCCCTTTCAACTAAAATATATGTTTTTATAAACGACCCTTGTGCAAAAGCTAGAACATTTATCACGACTTCACGCAAATTTAATTATCCAAAGAAAGGTTTCACATTATGCAAAAAACTATTTCTTTTCAAAATTCCGTTTAAAATTTAGAATATGCCTCGCACAAAACATTTTATATTAAAGTTGCTTTATTTTACTATTTGAAGAAAATTTCAAGAAAAAATCCCTGTGTCAAAATATTTTAATATATTTTACAAAGAAATTGAAGTTTTACGAAATGTATATAAACATTATTTCGCTTAAAATTAAGAATAAAAAAATTAAAGTTATTTTTTATGATAAATATATTCATAGGTATGAATGGTTACAAAATAACGTTTCAAAACTTTGGATGTTTTAATTGAAAACATCTAGTAATGTAGATTTACAATTTTGTCAGAACGCAAGCATTAATTACATTTAAAAGATTAATTAGTGTCTTCCTTTGTTCCAAATGACTCCAGAAATATAAAATATGCTTTCATTTAGGAAATGTAGTAATTTATTAATTAGATTATGCGCAAATTTTCGTTAAAGCTAATCGCGCCTCAATAATTATTAATCTGGATGCTTTATTTCCTGTATAAAAATACATTTGAAATGAAATATTTTAAATAAAATTCTAGTATATCTGTAATAAAAATTCTATTTGGAGTCTATAAGCCTAATAAATAAGTGATAATATAAATATTAAATAAATATTTTTTCTAAATACTACTAGAAAAATGATTTAAAATTATCGTATAAAAATATTGTGTATAGTAATTCACACGTTTTTACTGAATGGTGTATAAAAATTTTATGTAAAATTATACTTTAAAATTAGTATAATTTACTTTAATGTAATTTTAAAGTATAATTTTACATAAAATTTTTATACACCATTCCGTAAAAACGTGTCGATTACTATACACAATATTTTTATACAATAATGTTTTGAGGGTGTAACGGTCCAGCTCAATCAATGAGTTAAAGTTTATATATATATTTGTTCAAGATTTTAAATATTTTATAATGTTATAGGAGTAAAAATAGTAGATTATTTTAATAACTCTCTTCTCTGAAAATTTTGCACATCTTAAAGAATTTTCAAATGCAGAATGATTTTACTCAAAATTCTGTTTGAAAAAGTTTTGATTTTGAAGAATTTTTGGGACTAGAAATATACCCACAGACAAGTATCAAAATATTCAAGTAAAATCGGATACATGATTTATGATGTACATATCAGAATGCATTTCAGATATTTTCATGCCATGTGAATTTTCTGGGTGATAGATGGTTTCATTTAAAAATATCTCTTATTTCCGAAAACTTATTTAAATGTTTTACGAAACAATAGAAAATAACTAACATATACAAAAAAGTTTGCAAATCGTGACATTTTTCTGCCAGCGTATTTTTAACTCTTGTAAGGATGAAGTACTTCTAAAATGTTGAAAATATTGAACGACACCAGGATTTACGAATAATTTTATATTTTTTTAAGTAAAAGCATTTCTACACTACATTATAAAAGCAAAATTACACTCCAAAATTGTAGAATTTGGGGATTACAATTTTCTGGTAATATAATATTCCACCGCCCTTTAAGAGCCTACATCAGTCATGGGTTGGTTGGTTGGTTGGTTGTATAGGGTTTTATGGCGCAAGGTCATCAGTCATGGGAAAAAACGCGCAAGCTAATGGTAAGTCTATGGGAAGGTTCTTGACAGATCTCTCGCTCGTCTTTTAATATTTTTCAATGGTGTTTTTTGCATAGGATAGCTGAGGTCGATCTCTAACGTTATTAATTTTTACTTTTATGATTTTGGTTCCAGTTTTTTTATATAAGGGTACTTTCACTTTCAGAACCGGTTCCCAACCTGTTCTAAAATTGAAAATGCCCGCTTATAAAAAAAAACTGTAACCAAAATCAAAAAAGTAAAAACTAACAACGTTAGATATCGACCTCAGCTATAATATGCAAAAACAAAACAAAACAAAACAAAAATTAAAATGTGACCGAGAATCTGCCAAGAACGATCCTAAAAATTTACATTAGCTTGAGTGTTCCTTCGCGTGACTAGCGTAAGCTCTTAAGGGGTTAAAGCATAAACATTTTTGCGATTTTAAATAAAACGATAGCTATTTCTTGATAGGTCTCATTTATTTATACTGCAAAATAACTAATTTTTCTACAATATATATTTTTCCATCGAAATATTATATGGATTAAAAGTGTGTTTTTTTCTGTTTTATGAGCAAATCGCACTCAAATTGTTTGCCTTTTCATTGCAATATACCGAGTGTATCATCTTTTGTATTTAATTTGATGTTTTTTTAGCTTACTTTTTTAGTGTACATTTACTGAATTTCTGTGCTCACTTTTTATTTACAATATTAATTTTAATTGTTCGATTATATGTGGTTAAAAATAAAAGAATAGACTATCCCTAATTTTTAGTTTTAAGAAATTCTTAAAATAATGCTTTTCTAATGCGGATACGGATTTTTTTTAAAATGTTTCATCCATATTAACATAATTTTAATATTGTATATTTGCCTAAATCGTTTTCTTTTCAGACAATGCAGTACGAAATACATTATAATAGTAAGCTTACTTAAGAATCATAATTTCTACAAGCGAAAATAACAAATGATATGGTGTATTCAAATGTTATGTATAATTACCGTAATTCAAACTTTTATTTTTAACGATTTCTAACTGTTCTTGAGCTAGGCGTTAGCCTAGTTTTTCACGAAATTTTATTCTTGAAACCATTATAAATATCAGATTTCCATATTCATTATGAATCTGGAGTGATTATACAGGGTGTCCCTAAACTCATGGTACATACGCTAGGGTGTGATGGAACACATCAAGACGAGTATTAGTAAATAGGAAACCAAGGGTCCCAAACGTATTCCAAAGGAGATAGGCGCCATCAAAGTTTAGGCTCCCAAATTGCAAATGATTATAAAAAAGGGAAAAATGGGTCGATTTATTTGCGGTTTTCGCTAAAATCATTCTTTAAATTAGTATTTTCTTTAAAAAAAATTAAAGAGAAAGTTATAAAAATGCCGGTAGAGGGCGCTCTAGACTTTGGAGTACCGAATAACTACTTTTTACCGGTTTTTTTAACACTGTTAAATGTTTTCTAAAGCTTAGACCTTAACTTAAATTTTGTGTGCACAAGTGAAATCATCGGTAGTGGTTAAGTGGAGCAAATTTAACTGTGTTCAGGGGGTTGCTTTTTGAACGATCGTATGTAATGAGCAAAATAATAAGTGATGAAGCAAACTTTAAGAGGTGATAGTACACATCAAAACAAACAACATTCACTAAGTAATGCCTGATTTGAATTCAAACGCAAACGTGTTAGAGCATGTTCAAACTCGATACATGCAAGCGCTATAGCTACCATTATGCTGTAAGTTTCCGGAAGAAGAATATGAAAATGTGATATAGAGAAGAAGAAGAACGCGTATGCAAATTTTCGCTAACATAAAAGTTACTTATTCGAGTGCGTAATTGTAAAACTGGGAATTGTTCACAGCAGCTGTCTTCATTTGCTCTGTGCATAGCCGATAATATGGTTTCGTACTCTAACCAGGAGAAGGCCGAGGTGCATTACATGTACGGAGCTGCACACGGCAATGCAACAGAAGCTCAAAGATTGTACCGAGAGCGTTTTCCAACCAGACGTGTTCCTGATGCGAGGATATTTCAACGACTGCACCAACAACTGTGCGCAAGGGGTTCTTTTGCAAGTTGCATGCAGGATACCGGACGTTCCAGGAGTGTAAGAACGCCATCAGTTATGGATAACATTTTGGATCGTATCAGCGAGAGACCTGAATCTATCACACGGGAACTGTCCGAAGAAGTGAACGTTCCCCGTAATACGGTGTGGCGAGTTCTGCGAGATGAAGGAATGCATCCGTACCATGCGCAGAGAGTTCAAGGACTAGAACCAGCGGATTACCAGGCACATGTCAATTTTAGCACGTGGTTGCTCCAACAAACGGCTGTGGACCCTGCTTTTTGTGCACATGTGTTGTTCACTGACGAATGCACATTCACACGCGAGGATATTTTGAATATCCACAATTACAATGTGTGGTCAAATGAAAACCCATACACAATACGTCAACGTTCGTTCCTGCGACGTTTCGCGGTCAATATTTGGGCCGGAATCGTTGACGATTATCTAATTGGGCCATACTTACTGCCAACGCACCTGGATGGTGATTCATATCTTGTGTTTCTGCAAGAGGTGCTGCCAGAACTATTAAACCATGTTCCATTACCAATCAGACGACGTATGTGGTTCCAACACGACGGATCACCGGCCCATTACAGCCTGGATGCCCGTAACGCCCTGAATATCATGCATTCGGGGCGATGGATAGGTCGTGGCGGTGCAATCAGCTGGCCGGCCCGTTCACCCGATTTATCCTGTCTGGACTTTTTCTTGTAAGGTCATATGAAGAGCCTGATATACGAAGATGGTCCCGTAGATTCTGCTGAAGACCTTGTTTCCCGGATATCCGTTCCTTCGTCCACCATAAGAGAGATGCCTGGTGTTTTCGCCAATGTACGGTGGCCAGTCCATCGACGGCTTCAAGCCTGCGTTCGTGTTGGAGGCCGAAATTTTGAACAATTCCTGTGATGGAGTACTTCGTGTTGTTTATTTTCATTTGGTTGAATAAAATGTTTTTCTTCCTTTTGTTGGTTTCTTTTCATTCCATCTCGGTGTGTCCTGTTTTCCATTATTTTGTTATTATTTTGCTCATTACATACGATCGTTCGAAAATCAAACCCCTGAACACAGTTAAATTTGCTCCACTTAACCACTCCCGATGATTTCACTTGTGCACACAAAATTTAAGTTAAGGTCTAAGCTTTAGAAAACATTTAATAGTGTTAAAAAAACGGTAAAAAATAGTTATTCGGTACTCCAAAGTCTAGAGCGCCCTCTACCAGCATTTTTATAACTTTCTCTTTAAAACTTTTTTTTAAAGAAAATACTAATTTATAGAACGATTTTAGCGAAAACCGCAAATAAATCGACCCATTTTTCCCTTTTTTATCATCATTTGCAATTTGGGATCCTAAACTTTGATGGCGTCTATCTCCTTTGGAATACGTTTGGAACTCTTTGTTTCCCGTTTACTATTACTCGTCTTGATGTGTTCTATCACCCCCTAGCGTATGTACCATGAGTTTAGGGACACCCTGTATATTTAATATACATAATATATTATTTTATTAAATGAATATTTTTACATCATATCTTATTGTACAAGGAAGTGAAGCATCAATAATCGCCATATACATCTGATAGTGCACATAATTTAGATTCGTTCATGGATGTTAATTTTAAAGTATTAAATGACACCAGGATTCATGAACAAGATTATTTTTTAATAATTAAAAGAACTTCTTCAAATACATTATAAAAGCAAAAATACAGGGTGTCCCAGCTAAGATGTTACAAACTTCGAGGGGATGTAGGGTACACCTAGACGACTCGGAATCAAATAAGAATGCCGGATTGGAAACGTTTTCCTGACCCAGTAAGGGGGATTATTTTAAGAATTACTTTACGAAAAGGTTCGTAAAATGATGAAATGATTGACTGACACCAGAATTTGCAAATGAAATTCTTCGAAATAAAAAACTTATATTTTTAAGTATTCACTATAAACGCAAAATTTTATTGAAATATTCTTGGTGTCGTTTCTAAGTTTGGAATAAAAATTAGGTGATCTCGCCGTGGGAACACTGCGCTTGAAAGAGTTAAGGCTCTCTCGAGAAACTTTGCGCCGAGAACACTGCCCGTCTTATCCGCTGGCACCACTCTTGCAACACCAGGACCCAGTGGGGCCAGTAGGCTACTTTTTAAAATTCAAATTTCTTGATTGGCACCACTTTTTTAAAATGATAAAATTCGCCTTATTTAAAGACATATTAATCAAGGCGAAAATGAGGGAAATTTTATAATTTCAAAAAATTAGTGCAATCAAGAAATCTCAATTAAAATAAGTAGCCCACTGGCAACACTGCCAGGGACAACGATCATCTGTGTGTGATCCTGCATTTTCATTGCATCTACTGGGTCAGGAATGCGTTTACGACGCGGCATTCCTATGTGATTCCGAGTCGTCTCGGTGTACCCTACCTCCCCTCGAAACTAATAACATCTTAGCTGGGAAACCCTGTATATTCCAAAATTCTGTAGCCATTGTGGCATTCAAGAATTAAAACTAAGTGTAATTTAATATTCCACCGACCTTGATGCTCTTCCGTTTTAACAAACGTCCTGTTTAATTCAAACGAAAGAACGCCATTTTCATGCTTGCTGAAACCGTGAAATGCGACGGGCTAACTCCCAACCCAATCCCATAACGGACTCTGGTGAGATTTTTATACCACCTTTGCGATCGGGCGGGAAGTAAAAATCTGATGTACTCAAATAAAAAAACATTGTTCTACTGCTTACTTTTGGGAGGGCTCGGATTCTTATGAATCAATGTCTTTGGGGATTGGGTGTGCTCAGTTTCAGAAAAAAAGAGGTTGGACTCATCTCTATTGCAAACATAAAATATTATCAATATTTAAGGAACACCCATTCAAAACATGGCAGTAGGTTATTATTACTATTTTTTTCTTTTCTTACTGTACACAGCAAACAAAGATTTCAATGCACTTTCTATCCGCAATTTAAAAACTTCCGTCACATGAAATCTTTCTTCCAGGATTGTCTACTACTTTGCCCCATCTATTCGTCGAAGAAATAATTATATAATAATATTGCACTGCACCATTCAGGTCTTAAGCATTATTCAAACTTACCTTTCACTTGGTTAACATATAATAAAATAACTTTGAGGTATTTTGTTTTCTTACTTATTTTTCTACTTTTTTTACATGCGAGCTAAAGCAAAATAAATTTTTCATTTCATGTACTCTGTGATAATTGTATTCAAAGTGTAGAGACATCTCCAAACCACTATTGTATAAATCACTAGAATTATTGGGAAATGTCATCCTTTTTTTTCATACGAGTGTTAAATACATTAATATTATTTTAACAACTAGCCGCCACTGGCGACCAGTTTGGTCTTCCGTAAATGTATGTTAAGCACTGTAACACGTTACTTTTATTCATAATTTATTTTTTTTCCGTAATCCTTCGCCAAACAGGAAGATTCTAATAGACAAATCAAAAACTTTTTCGAACATGGTAGCATTTCGCATATTTTTTGTTGTCATGTATTTCATCTTTCTTGACAAAAACCGCTTAACCAACTTAAGCATTTATGCTTCATATCCGTTTGCTTATCAGTTGCAATATGCTTGCTAAATGAGGAGATTCTTAAACATATTAAGTAGTTTTCCGTAATTTGATCCATTGCCAAATGGCGTATTTTAGTTAATACGATTTGGTGCAATGAAGTCTATTTTGTGAAAGTCTTTAATGATATCCACCATTTACACTGAACAAATTGTTCCCAATATTTTTTTGTTTGTTTGTTTGTTTCTCGCTAACTTTGGCTGTAGACTTGATTACGGGAGAATCAAGAAGAAAATCTATCATTATTCTCATTTAAAACGTCTTGAATAATGTGACATAATCGGAGTGCATATTGTAACACGTAATTTTTGAGTATGGTTTGGTGAAACATTGAACTTTTGGAAGCCAGTTTTGATAATCACGTAAATATGTCACACCAACATTATCGCCTATAATTCTAATTACAGCAACCCGTTTTTTCTCTCTATATTGCAACTCTATAGTTAATATAGTGCCCCGGTGCGTCTACGACAGCTGTTCCATCAGAACATTTGATTTCAAAATAAAAGTATCGTTTCTAATTTGCACACGCGAAAAATAAAAGCTGGTATTGGCGATTTTAAAAATTCTATTGGCGAGATTTGCGCCCAAATAACACAAAAGTACTTAATGATGTTATGTATTTTGTAAATGTATATTAAATTACTGTTTTGAAAGCGATTGGTCATTAATAATGGTAAATATGATTGGTGATTAACAATCATTTTCGGTGGTCTCTCTTCCTTTTACGTATAATACATAAATACCAAATTAACTGACAATTTGTTTCAAAATTTGATTCATTAAATATCATTACATGAGTTGTATTTGTTTACATTCAGCTTACATCAAGAAAAGATAAAGAATGAAGTTGAGTTGTATAGCACATAATTATGGTAAACTTTGATTGTGTCACTGGTACGAATTATTTTTTTGACACCAGGCAGCACTCCAAAAAATCTTTCATGGAAAACTAACTTTACGAACGATTATCTCCATGGTTTAATGGTTTAATATTTTAAACCTTCACGACGAATGAATCTTTTTTTTTTGTTTACTTTCATGGATAGAGAATTTGAACTGCGAAGCTAATTTCAACTGAAGTTATTGGAGAATATATACATAATTGAACGTAAGTCATCTTTCAAATATTAATTTATTTTGAACGATCTTTCTAAAAATGTCACATTTATGAAGTTTTATTCGAAAAAATAATTTTTAACAAAAATAGCCGCCTGGCATATGAAAAAGTGAAACGGACATTCCGGAACTGTTGATGACAGTCACATGACTTACGGTTTTATTATAGAGATGCAATCAATTGTTGTCCAGTAATGTTCGAAATAAGAATTTTAAAATGTGCTGCAAATGGTTACAAATATTATATGATTTTTTAATCCCATTTCCTGTTTATTAATTATCTAAAAAAAAATCCAAATAAATGTTTTTATATATCTTACAAAGATTTGCACTTTTCTTGCGATCTAGGATCATTTCAACATTTACGGAACATGAATTTAAAAATACAAAATATTAAAAGAAAAGTAATTTGTACAATATTGTTAATAGTTTTTAACATATAAATGAGTAATTATATATCATAAACGAGGGAGATGTACTACCTGCATCCTTCGTCCGCAAACCTCCACACTTTCAGCTGACTCGCGTGTGTCAAACTTAAACCTAATTTACACATTGGTGGAAACATACTGTTATCTACCTTAATAAATAATATTCTCGTATTTAAGATTACATTAAGAAATTTATATTGTACAGACGAACCGGCCAGCAAACCAATTAATTGCCTATATCTTGTGTTTGCTTGTTTTTGGTAACAACGTAGTTGATTGTTTAGTATCAGTAATGAATTTCTAATTTGTAGTTATTTCCATATTAATAATTAAAAATTTTGAGTTTAAATACAAAGTAATCACAGTAAATGTATTCATACAGTAAAACATATAAAATCAATTTTATTTAAATGTAGATAGCCTATTTCGGACAGGGGTCGCTATAAACACAAACAAAACTTTTTTCATTCAGTACTGCCTATTTTCGTCTACAATACGGCCGTCATACAGAAGATACAGTATGCGCGTAAATTCTGTTTAGAAATATTTTACAATTACTAAAACTTTTACCCAATATACGTCGATGTGTATTCTCAACCTCTTACAATGCTTAAACAAACGAAATTGCATTATTTATTTCTGCCTAGCTATTGACACGTAAAAAAACACGTTCATCCATTTCATGTTTTAAAGTGAACATAAACGTTCTCGTAGGTTAAGCGCTTATGCTCGTAACGCAAAGACACGCACAAGTTAATGTTAAACCAACGGCCAATGAACCAACGAATTTCTCGTTTGCATTTTATTATTTACATTCTTTTTTCAGATAATGTATTAGGGGCAATGTTCAAACTTTTCCCATTATAGTCGCATTGTTATTGTCTGGCGAAATTTCAATTTGGGAATCCTTATAAAAAAAATCGAAAACGTATGAGCATACCCGGTTAGACATTGACATTAGCTATTCTGCGCTAAGAGAAAATCATTTAAAAATATGGAAATGCAAACGATAAACTCAAAAAGAACTGTGCCATTAGTTTCACATTAGCTTGCGAGTGTTTTTCCTTATCTACGCTCTCATAATAATGGAACGCTACTGACTAAATTTTGAACACATATGAAATGTACGTGCCAGCACTTAAACATGTATATTAAGGTGGAACGAAAATTATGATTAATTATATTTTTCCATGTAGAAATTTGCTATAGTCGGCAAAAGTTGCCTCTTAGGATTAGGAAGAAGAATATGAAATTTTTCTGCTGTACTAAAATATTTCCAGATCCCGCAAATGGCTTTAAAATTGAAGTTTTTGTGAAAAAACGATAAAATTTGCATTTAAAAGAATTCTTTTCTCGATTTTAAAATAATATACATATATTTTGTAAACAGAATTTTCAAAATATGATACTTTTGCAGAAAACCTACACGTTCTAAGTATTACTAATTTTTAGATGTCATTACAGAACAAATGATTTTGTAGAATTTAGCGGTTTTCATCATATTAATTTTACAGTAACATATTCTTATAATGCTACATTGGAATGAAGGAAATGTAATTTTTAATTACTCTACCTTTGTTAAACAAATCACACTTATTTATAAAACTATTAAAAGGCTGAAATAACTGATTAACGGACACCTATGGGACCGAGAAATATGTCCGAAAAAATGAGCTGATTGCAGGAGAGATGTTGTTAGTTATAATGAGAGGTCAATTTTTGATGGAAAGTTTTCATTTGGCCGCAAAAGAGTGGTGACCGTTAAGAGGGGTTTCACTGTATAATGATTTTAAAGGCAAAACGCTATTTTTAAGAAACATTCATCTTTTTATTGTACATAGTAGTTATACATGGTCCATTTGGAGATTTTGTGATGGATATTCTGTTCCCATATACAAGCGAAGTATTCTGTTTGCTAAGGTAAGTCATTGTGAATGACAAAATTTATCTGGTTTCTGCACAAAGAAATCAGAAGAGCAATTGCCAAATGAGGTTGTAGTATACATTTCTAACAAGTATTTTTGATCCATACTTAAATCATTCTTAATTCCTAGTAATGGAATGTGATTTTCAATAAGTGAAAACTAAATCACAGGAAGTTCATAACACTTTTCTAGTTGTTTCTCTATTTCATCGACAAATTCATTTAGACCTTTAGTTTTTCCATCTAGGAAACAAAATAGGTGACGTAGGGACAGTTCATTTGCAAGAAATAGACAAATCAACCACTGCAGTGGCTTTCATAAGTATGTTTCTAACGACGGAATCGCATCATTATTATATCCAGTGTTCGAGGCAGTTCCATCACATCCAATTGCAGTAATGTTTAAGTATTGGCTGTCGCCATTGAAAAATGTCATTATGATGTCTGTTGCCGCTATAAGCGTCGTCTATGTAAAATGTAAAAAAAAAAAAAACTTGTGATTGTGAGTTGGGTTCGAGATGCCTATCTGAGAAGTTGTGTAAATCTCGGCTCTCGACCATTTTTATTTAGTGTTGTGAATAACAAAAAAGTTATTAAATGAGTTACAGTCCACTAGTGAATATTTTATTTTGAGATTAAAAGTGTACGAACTTTAACGATTAAAATTCCATCTAAACCAGAAGGTTGGGGTTATTTTTTTTCATCGTTAGAAAGAGCCTTTATTTCTAAAAATGTCCCAGAAAAATATAAATCGGAAATTCTACTAAATCTGTTAGGAGAAAGAGCAACAAACGTTATTACACACATTAAAGATGGGGAATTAGAAGATTATTAAAAAGTAAAGGCTATAGTACTTAGAGAATTTGAGCCAACCACCCAGACTTGTGTAGAACATTTTAGGAAAGCACAACGTCATCCTAATGAAACATATGTACAATTTGCATCCCGATTAACAACGAGTTGGGATTATTATTTAAAATTGAGGAATGTGACAGATTTCGAAACTTTAAAACAGTTAATAGTTTCTGATAAGATTTGTTAAACGCTTGATAAAGATGTCATGTGTTTTATAAATGTTAGACAAGCAGAATCGTGGTTTTGTCCCATTGAATTATCTCGGGAAATTGATTTATATTATACGTCAAAGGGAAAACCCGTAGTTGACAATTCTAGAGCGAGTAATAAAAATACTTATTATCGAAATGTTTCTACAGTTTTTCTAACTCACGTAAAAAATTCTAAATGTATTTTGTCATGTAGTGAAAATCATCCTTTGCATAAATGTCCTGTTTATAAAAACATGTCAGTGGGTAATAGAGTTGAGTTTGTAAAAACCAAAAATCTTTGTTTTAACTGTCTTATGAATCATAAAGTGATTGATTGTAAATCTAAATTCTCTTGAATTATTTGCAAGAGAAGGCATCATGTGACTTTGCATTTCACGCGTGAACAAAAAATAAATAAAGGTGAAAATCCAGAGATAATTTCACAGGAAATGAGTTCTAAAAACGAAGTCGGTAATAAATCTAATTTGGATGCTTCGACTCCAGTATTCCAGCCTTTTCCAAGCTAATAGCCAAAGCAATTTATTTTCAACGATATATAATTTGTCTAACGAGTTAAAATCTGTGTTACTTAGCACATTTGTTTGTTTAATAAAAGATGAATATGGTAATTTTCATGAAGCACGCCGTTTATTAGATGTCGGTGCAAACTCTAATTTTATGAGTAAAAGGTTAGTAGATAAAGTAAATTTGAAAAGAGAAAAGACTAATATTTGTATTTCAGGAATAAATGATTTATCTCTTAATGTTAGATCTAGAGTTAACACAACTATTTCGAATAGAGCTAAAGATTTTTATTTAAAATCAGATTTTTTAGTCGTTCCGAAAATTACGGAATTTACGCCGTATAGACCGCTTGAGACTTGTATTTCATCGTTAAATAACATCAAATTAGCTGATGAAAAGTTTAATGCACCAGGCTCTATTGATTTGCTTTTGGGTGCAGAAAATTTCTATGAATTTTTAAGGCCATGTCAAATTTACCCCCAACCATTAAATACTAGGATAGTGTTACAAAACAGTGTTTTCGGTTATATTGTTAGCGGAAGCCTTCCGGCTAAGTGTGAAAGTAATATACATTGTGGGTTGATAACAGATAATTTGGAGTTAGAAAGAGTAATTCGTGATTTTTGAGAAATAACAAACATTGAGAGAGATTCTGAAGGTTCTAGAAATAAGGAATCAAAAATTTGTGAAGAACATTTTCTGAAAAAATATTCCAGAACTGCAACAGGGCAATGCATGGTAAAATGCCATTTATGGAAGACCCATCTTGTCTTGGAGAATCAGAGAAAAAGGCTATGAAAGTTTTAAATTCATTATGGAATCACTTAGTTAGAGAACCTAAATTTAATGATCTTTATAAAGTCTTTATGCAAGAATATTTAAGTATGGGTCATATGGAAGAGGTGATACAATCTGAAGAACCAGATATCACTTATTACATACCCCATCAGTGCGTGTTCCGTGCTGAATCAAGTAGCACAACATTAAGAGTTGTCTTTAACGCTAGCTCCTTAACTTCTACCGGAAAATCTCTAGATAGTTTGCAGTATAACGGAGGAACAATCCAAGATGACTTATTTAGTATAATGTTGCAATTTCGAAAGCACAAATTTGTTTGTGTAGCAGATATTAAAAAAAATGTACCGTTTGATATTGATACATCCGAGTCAAAGAGATTTATTGAGAATCTTGTTTAAACCTGAGGTGCGTGAACCAGTTAAGGTGTATAAATTATGTACGGTGACTTATGGTACAACGAGTGCCCCTTTTGTAGCAACAAGAACCCTTACCCAGCTAGCTAGAGATGAAAGAAAGGAATTTCCTTTAGCTGCAAATGTATTATTTCAAGACGTACATATGGATAATATTTTGACTGGTGCTGATGATATAGACACAGCTAAAGAGATCCAACAACAACTGATATCTTTGTTAAACAAGGGAAGCATGGATCTTCACAAATGGTCAGTAATATGTCTTCTATTTTGTGTAATAATGCAATATCTGAATATTCATTTTCCAATGAGACAAAAACTTTAGGAATATTGTGGAAGCCGCAACCAGACTGTTTTGGATTTATTTTAATTATAGAGCAAAGTGAAAGGTATACCAAACGCTCAGTATTATCGCAAATTGCTAGAATATTTGACCCGTTGTGTTTGATAGGTCCAATAATTACGAAGGCCAAGGTTTTCCTCCAAAAATTATGGTTGCTGAAAATAGATTGGTGTGATTATCTTCCAGTGAAAGAAAATATCGAATGGACTGATTTTCTTACTTCCTTAAAAACTGTAAATATGATCAATATCCCAAGATTTGTATTTGTAGAACAATCTAATTATGTGGAATTGCATGGTTTTTCAGATGCTTCTGAACTTGCTTATGGTGCGGTCGTTTATGTAAAATCTATTAATTCTAATGGTGATTCTGCTATCAAGCTGCTCACTAGTAAATCTAGAGTGGCTCCTCTAAAGCATATTACTATCCCTCGCCTAGAACTTTCTGCAGCATTCCTATTATCTAAGTTGATGCAAAAAATGTTAAGTGCTCTAAAGCAAGAAGTTTCTAAAACTTGTTTTTGGACAGATAGTACTATTGTACTTGCATGGTTAAAAAAGGAGTCGAATGATCTAAAGACATTTGTCGCAAATAGTGTATCGATTATACAAAGTTTAACGTCGATTGATCAGTGGAATTATGTACCTTCCAAGTAAAATCCTGCAGATCTCATTTCTAGAGGACTAGATCCCAACAAGATCCAACAATGTGATTTATGGTGGTTCGGTCCATCATTCCTACAACAGCCTGAGATGGTGGAGTCTCCTGATATTATTTCTGTTGAAACCGGTGAGTTGTTTATCCGTGAATTGAAAGCACCATCAGTAACTCAAGTATGTACCTTAGTTAACACTGTTGAGCCTTTAGACATTATTAATAACAGTTCTTCATTCATAAAACTGCAAAGAGTAGTAGCATGGTGTAATAGATTCATCCATAACTGTAGAAATCCCTTGTATCCCAAAGGTGGAACTTTAACCAGCAGTGAACTCTCTCAGTCCTTATTCTGTGTAGTAAAAAACATCCAGAAGACTTCATTCGTGAAGGAAATGCAGTATTTGGAAAAGGGTAATTTAAACCCTAACAGTAGTAAACTGAAAAACTTGTGCTCGTTTTTAGATGATAATGGTGTAATCCGAGTTGGTGGTAGACTGAGAAACAGTAACGTAACTGAGCATCAAAAATATCCAATGATTATTCCTTCAAACCATAATTTTACTTTTTGTGTTATTAAATATTTTCATAATTTGTATTTCCATGCAGTTGCTGAGACAACTCTTTCTCTCATCCGAAACAAATTTGGGATCTTATCTGCTAGAAATATAGTTCGTAAAATCCTTTTCAATTGTATGACTTGCAAAAAGGTAAATTCTAAGAATTCAGAGCAACAAATGGCTGATTTGCCAGCTTCTAGAGTAACAATGGCCCGAGCATTTATGCGTACTGGATTGGACTACTGTGGATCTTTTGAAGTGAAAAACTTCGTGGGTAGAAATAAACAGGTAAAAAAAGTATTTATTTGTGTATTGTTTGTTTTACTACAAAAGCCTTGCATTTTGAAATAGTAAATGATCTTACAAGTGAAGCATTCTTAGCAGCACTTAAACGCTTTATAGCAAGGCGGGGCAAACCTTCTGATATATATAGTGATAATGGTCGAAATTTCGTTGGTGCCAATAAAGAATTAAGAGCAATTCTCAGACCTTTATTTAAAGATAAAAGTCAGGAGGAAATAGAAAATTATTTAGCTAATGAAGGTATTAACTGGCATTTTAATCCCCCTTCAGCTCCTCACTTTGGAGGTTTGTTGGAGGCAAATATCAAATCGCTTAAATATCATTTAAAACGTGTTGTAGGTAAAACTATTTTAAGTTTTGAGGAACTCTTAACTCTTATTACTCAAATTGAGGCAGTTCTTAATTCTCGGCCACTCTGCCCCCGTTAAAATGATCCAAATGATGTTGAAGCTTTGACACCTACTCACTTCCTTATTGGTTCCTCTTTAATGGCCTTACCAGAAGCAAATTATAGAGAAATTCCTATGAATAGGTTGAGCAGATGGCAATTAGTTCAAAAATTAACACAACATATTTGGAAAAAATGGTCATCAGAATATTTGAACAAGCTCTTAAATAGACCTAAATGGCACAAGGGAAGGGTAAAGATAAAAGAGGGAGATTTAGTATTAGTAAAAAATTCTGATAATTATTGCCCTTTAAAATGGCATTTGGCCCGAATTATTAAAATTCTTCCAGGCCAAGACAATATGATAAGAGTTGTCACCTTGAAAGATAAAAGTGGCACATATAAAAGGACAGTCACAAAAATTGTTATTTTGCCATATGTGAATGATGGTTTATTAACTACTTAAATTCATACATTTGTTTTATTAAACTATATATTTTCCTGCAGTGTATTATATTCTTGTGTTTATATTTGTAAATTTAGTATTTTATTTAGTGTAGTATTTTTGAAAAGAAATTGTGTTTGAATAATATTGCATTTATATTATTCAATGTTAGCAACATTCAAGGCCCGGCGGTATGTTGCCGCTAGAAGCGCCGTCTATGTAAAATGTTAAAAAACAAACAAAAAAACTTGTGATTGTGAGGGTTCGAGATGCCGATCTGAGAAATTGTGTAAATCTCGGCTCTCGACCATTTTTATTTAGTGTTGTGAATAACAAAAAAGTTATTAAATGAGTTACAGTCCACTAGTGAATATTTTATTTTGAGATTGTGAGTTTTTTTGTAGTGATAAATAATAACTGAGTTATCGGCGAATCCAATGTCTTTTATATCTTTCTAATGACAGAAATCGGTTTTACATGTCCAAAAAACTTTGATCCAGGCTCTTCAAAAAGTGATATATGTTCTTCTATAACAGTTCTTTTGTAATACTTAATAATTTTCTTATTTTGCCCAATAGTCTTGTCTGTTCTGCCGTCAAAAAAAACAATCCTTTACTTTCTGTAACTAGTTTTACATTTTCTTCGACATACCTTTTTCGGCTCTTTATTCGTTCTCAACTAACTTGCATTATGTCAATTACTATACAACTTCATTTTTCATCACTAATCAGATCAACATTCTGCAATTGTTGCAGCAATTCTGTCTCGTACTCCACTTCGGTCGCAAGCAGAAGCTACAGATGGCAACTTCATGCACATTTGATTATTATTTTGATTATTTGAGGTTTCAGATACACTTGACGTAGAGACAATAGCAAAAATGGAATCTAATAATGTGACCTATTCAGAACTTTGTTCTGTTTCTACCTCATTGTATACTATGTATGTTCCATTATTTTTTCATTAAAATGTATTACCCTGTCAGTTTAGCATGTTTTATGACTAAAAGCAATGTATAACTGTTTTTTTTTCTTTTACTTTTTTAGACTACAAGTGTATTCAGTACTCAGTTGTCAATTTCAACATAACTGCGAAATTTGTCAAAAAAAAAAAAAAAAAAAAAAAAAAAAAAAAACCTTCTTGCGGCATCTCTAAACATAATCAAATTACGCTGATATTTAATTTCTATTTTTATTTTGATCAAAGACAACTTTTTAGAACTATAGTAAATTGAAAAAAATTAAACTTATGATGAATTTTGTCAAAATTTTAATAAAACCTAAAGCTTGCCCTTCTTGCGGCACCACTAAAAATAATCCAGTTGTGCTGATATTTAATTTCCGCCTTCATTTTGATCAAAGGCAAATTTGGAAAACGATAGCATATTAAAATTAAAAAAAAAATTGTTCCACTCTAATGTATATTATTATACCGTTTTACTTATAGTTAATGAAATATTGAACACAAATGACGGTAATTATGTTTAGAACATCTTGCAATTATTATAAAAGAGAATGTATAATAAAATTGAAACAAAAAACAAGTAATATAATTTTTTTGTCAATTCCTACTTTTTAATCATAAATATATAAAATAAACCCGTGCAGCATTAATGTCCCACGTTATCTTTATTGAACATTATTTTATAATCATCGTTGAAGTATTTTATTTCTGTGGCATCACTAATTTGATATAAATATTTCATTTCATTTATGAAAACAATGGGAGGATTTTTTTCTCCCATTTAAAACTAAAATTAATTAATTAAATTTAATTAATGAATTAATATTTGAAAAAAACTGTATTAACATAAAGTGTCATCCACTACAAGTTTAAAAAAAATTATTTGAACTTGAGTGGATGAATAGAAAATATTTTATTAACGATTGAAAATTTGAAAACGTTCGATAGATTTAGGTTGAGGCCAGAAATGATGTATTTTATGGGTAATCGGATCTTACGATTCATCATCCATAATCCAGTTCACAGCTAAAGAGCTTATTTCAGCATATGCTACTTAAATTAAATGTTTTTTATCTCTAAATCTTTAGTGTTTTAGTGATATTTACATTGAGGTCGTAGCATAATGTAACGATTGAAATTGAACCCGAATACGAATGATTAATATAAAAGAAAACACTTCTGAATTTGCTCTTATGAATTAATTGTTAATTATGGTACCCCATTTACCACTAGCTACTTTTCATTATTGTAGCGTTGAGAATTTTTTAAAGCTTTAAAGTTATTTAAAATGCATGTAAGTTACATGCTTTAAAGTTATTTAAAAAAATCATAAAAAAATCTCTAAATAGACCAAAAGGCTTGAAAGAAATTTATTTCAAAAATACATGTTATCCCTATTCGACGATGTAAAAACTTAAATTATGCGTCCTTTAGAAGTGATGTATGAGTAATAAAAGCGAAAGTTAAAACGCTGGTTGTTGTTACTATTGTTATATATTTCAAAAGATACCTACTGGTTTTCGAAGGTCGTCGAAAAGTTATATATATATATTTTTTTTTTAGGAAATGGCAGTAAATAACGCATTGCAATAATAAGGACATTTTCCGCTAATAATAAGCTGATATTCTATTTATAAATGTGTATTATTCTAAATATCGTCTTTCTCTCACTAAAAACGACTCAATCTAGAAAATATTAAGCAGAATACCTGTAAGTTATTCTTTCAGTTTAATACTTTACAACATAGTTGAAAAGAGTTTATGATTTCGGCTTGCCTGTCTGTCTGTTCGTGTTCTAACTTACATAAATACACTCCGAGTGAAATGCAATTGTTATAAGTTATTGAGGATTACTATGACATCTTCGGCATTGTAGTAAATGAAGTGTGTAGCATTTATATTTCGCTTACAGGGACACTGAAAAGGATTCCGTTACATTATGGTCAATGGAAAAAATCTTTTCCGTGTATTGTAATGATGTTTTTCTATTACACTATATCGATGTCACACTATTTCAAATATATTAAAACTGATCAATATATATATATATATATGTGTGTTTGTGTGTGTGTGTGTGTGTATATATCACTGAGGTGCACTCCAAGATACTCAGTATAGAAAGTTGTGGGAATAGCTTTCATACTTCATTTACAGAGACACACAAAATAATTCGCTTACAGTACTATCTATGAGCAGTAATTGCTGGAAGTGCGTTTTCATTTATGATACGCGGTTTTAGATATAACTAATTTTACGCATATTATTTGGTATTTTTATATTCTATACATCATATACGGGACCAGGGCTTTATAAATTTGATAAAATATGGTTGCCAGCAAAAAAATCTTGTAGCCCGTGAAGAATATTTACCGCCCATTCCCCGTCATTAAAAAGCACAAAAGTTTTATTTTTATGTATTAATTGAGAAAACATAATAGGCATAATTTTGAATTATTAGTTTACATAATTTAGAATTTTTAGTTTGCATAATTTATAATTATTAGTTTACATAATTTAGAATTATTAGTTTGCATAATTTAGAATTATTAGTTTACATAATTTAGAATTATTAGTTTGCATAATTTAGAATTATTATTTTATATAATTTAGAATTATTAGTTTACATAATTTAGAAATATAATATAAACTTAAATTTCGAACGAAATTTATAAAAATTTTATTTCTCTAAAAAAAAAAATATATATATATATACAGTAAAGGCAGGATTAACCGTTATATTCGGGAATTTCCGATTGCCGAAACCTTATAATGTTCGTATAATTGAGTGCTGCAAAATCTATATCTGATGAAGGGGTGAAATATTGGTGAAAAAGTGAAACAAGAAAACAATTTTTAACCTATTTTCCTGTCGATGTAATTCAAATAATTCTGATTTTATTATTTTAAAATTTGCATTTGATGAAATTATTTTTGCCGAATTAAAAATAAAAGTTAAACATATTTTTTGTTTGTTTGTTTGAATATAGTTTCTAAGTTTATTTCATAATATTGGAGGTGGAGAAAAAATGCGTCTGTGCTCATTTCTTAAATCATTTTTTGTACAAAGGGGAAAAAATGCTAGATTAAATAATTTGGTCGCCGGATAAGAAAACCTGGTCATGAGTGGTGACCTGGCGACCGCATTTGTCAAGTCCTGTACGGGAATACACAAAAAATATCGAATACAATTCCGTTTATTGACAGAAATTGCTAAAAGGGAATTTTCAACTGTACTATCCGTTTTTTAACTTAACTAAATTTTATCATACGTTGTAGCATATTTACAAATCTATAGATCATATACAGAGCTGCACAAACTAATTTTTATATTTTTCCGACTATTGATAGAAAATTCTGACATTGCGTTTTCAAATGCGTTAATTCGCTTTCTAAAGTGTTTATTCTGATATCATCTTTTAAATGGTAAATGTTTTTTACAGTATTCTGAATATGTTGGAGCGTGTTTCATAGTGAAAGCTGAATGCATGTTTTTTTTTTTTTTTTTTTTTTTTTTTTTTTTTTTTTTTTTGTTCTTGTTTAAACGTCGAAAGAGAGTTCAGTTCAATCTTTTAAGAATAAAATATAAATTTCGCTAAAGTTTGTACTTTCGACATTTTTATAAATTATACACAAACTTGAAAAATAAAATAAAAAACCTAGTTTCTCACTGTAAAACTAATGAATGGAAAAATGCACGCAGTGGGTGTTACTTGTCTTCTTCGTGATATGGTGTTAATTAAATTATTAAGTTTGAGAATAATATATTGAGATAATCAGTTCTAATTACGCTGTACAGAGAATATTATTATTTAATTAAATTGAAGTGTTTTGAAGTTGGGGCACTTCTAAACTGAAACTTTATTTTGCGATGAGGATATTTTAATTAAAACTAGTTTAACAATTTTCATCCAACCTGATAAAATTTGTAAACATTACATATTAATGACATTCATTCGTAATTTGCATATCAGTAAAATTGTTCCTTCTGAATAGCTCATTGAATAACTTATTTTAATTTAGTTTATTAAACTTTACATTAATTCGAACTGCATGGCGAGACATAATTACAATTTTACAACAATTATAGGAGAAGGATATTTCCACCATCAAATTTTACCCCACACTTAAATTATGTCAATTACCGTAATTAATTGATAATTATTTATCAAATGCTTAGTGCAGCATCGCATGTTACATGGAAGATTTATTTTAAGAAACTTTAGGAATATATTTGTAACATTTGACCAGACACATATTGAATCATTTATTTAAATTTACGATAATATGCTTTAAAACTAAACTTATTGTGTTTTAAACTAAATAATTTAGACAAAAGTTATTAGTTTCATCGACAGATATTATTTATATTAGTGCTATTGTGACCAGCACAGCCAAAGTCATCCAATTTAAAAGTTTCTTAACAGTATTGTATTGAGAAGGCACATAGAATCTACTTCTATATTTCTTTGTAATATGTATACTTTGGCCGAAAATACATTTTAAAATTACATATTTTCTTCATAATTTTGTACTTAATTATAATTTTGAGTGAGAATTCCGCTAAGCAGGTTTTGATCTTTAGATCAAAACAAATTTACTTTACTCATAGATAAAATTTTAGAAAAAAAATGTGTGAATATTTATTAGCAACGTCTAAAATAAGAAAATATGCAAGTTTGTAATGGAAAAAAATATTAGAATAGCATTTACGTAGTTACTATTAGCTTTTGAATGAGCAGAGAATAGAAATATTTGTTAAAATTTTTATTTTAAATTGTGTGTTTATTGACATGCAATAGATTTCAAGAGCTTACGTGCAAAAAAAAAAAAATATATTTCTAAATTTGTCATATCTGAAAAGGAAAAAAATGTTTTTCTCTTATTTTGCAAAATAAATTGCTGATTTCAGAAGAAAATAAAATCCCATTAAATTGCGAATTCTTTACATTTGAATGTTTCTTCAGCTTCTTAAAAAAAAAAAAAAAATTCTCCTGAAAATGTTGAATATTAAAGGTAAATTGAGAGATGTAATCCATTTCAATAAGGAACAGCAGAAACAGGGGTCGAAAAATCTGCTTTTTTATTGTAGCGAACTACAACTACAACTAATTTATAAAATTGAAGTTAACTACACCTACAACTATTTGTTTTAAACAGTAGCGACAACAAACTACTTTTCAAAAGTAGTCGCTAATTTGCTACGTTCAGATTTTGTAAAAGGATTCAATTTACACTCAAAATAGAAGACACGAATAAATAATGCAGTTGAGACCTCTTTATATTGCATCTGCCTCTATGCAATTAAATAAGTTTGAAATAACCAAGGGTATTAATACATGAAGAAAGATAACATAGAAGAATATATTCTGTGTCGGCCTTCAAAATGTTAGTTTATACACATATTACTTTTTTAGAAAAATTGAGAGAAATACATAATACAATCAATATTTAAATACACATACAGGGTCTGTTCTGAAAGTACGTAGGACTCATTTTTTTTTAAATTATTCATGAGAATAGTACGATTAGAATTTTTCAAAGTAGCACCCTTCCGCATCTACACTGCTAACTGAGCCAACGAGTGCCAACTGAGCCAACTACTGCTGCCAACGAGTTTTTCAGTTTTCGTATGTCTCCAGGAACACCTGGACCGGAATGCTGTTTAACTCCCTCGTCACGGCCTGTTGAACCGCCTCTACCGAGCCGTGATGCTTCCCCTTGAGCGTCGATTTTATTCTCGGGAATAGAAAAAAGTGTGGCGGGGCCAAGTCGGGGCTGCAGGGGGTATGAGGCAGCGTTGCCACATTATGCTGGGCAAGATACTCCAGTACGTGAAGCGCTGGGTGGCTCGGCGCGTTGTCATGGTGCAGCCGAACTCAAAAACTTGGGTTTGAGGAAAGGCTCAATTCATCAGCAAACATTCTGATGCTCCTCCTACGATCACTGTTCAGTACATTTTTCACTTGCGACACATTTTCTTTGGTCTTCCTGGTCGAAGGGTGTCCGGAGCGGTCGTCGTCTTCCACTCTTTCCCTACCTTCTTGGAACAGCTTGTGCCACTCAAAAACACCCTATCTACGCATGGCAGCATCACCGTAGGCCTCTTTAATCATGTCGTGAGTCTCTTTGCCCGTTTTACCAAGCTTTACACAAAATTTGATCGCGTATTGCTGCTCCAGAAAACGTTCCATGATTCTCCGTGACGAGACGTTTCGACAGGGGTTCACAGTACAGGCGACCTGCTCTCTTCAACGGCCGAGAGACAACTGCCGATTTTTCCCAGCATTCGCAATACCCCCCTCCACCGATCGTGCGCGCGCAGGCCGCCTCTCGTCTACTCGCTCGCTCAGGAAAAAACAGGCCAAATAATTTCAGAACAGACCCTGTATTTAAACAAATCTGGAGTTACTCTACTTGACTTTCCGGACAATTAAAAGAAAACTGGAATTGAAATAAATATTACATATAATAACATATAAAAACTTAGATCGAAATTTTACTAAGGTGGGCTCTGGGAACATGAAAATGCAAGGAACTTTTTAATGTACACGCAATACATCCACACACATATGGAACAATTGTAAAATTATCTAAAGCGTATTCAGAGCACCTGAAAGTGCAAAAATATTCCAGTATTACCGCAATTGGGATTTTATCATGATAACAATACTTTTCGTACACTGTATGTGTACGGAAAATAAAAATAAAAATGCGATTAAACTACAGAATATTTCTGGGTGTGGCACCAAAACAGAGCTATATATATATATGTGTGTGTGTGTGTGTGTTACATTATTAAATCTTCCTTCGCGATGTTTCTCTGTTTTATGCTAAATTAACACTATATAGTTTCACTAATTCCTTATTTCTGAATAATATCTATCGTTAATTCTATTAATTTTCCTTATCATCATTATTTGTTTTGTCCAATTTACTTAAATATAAAGCTTTTAGTTATTCCTAAATTATATCATAAATTCTTATCACTTCTGTGAATTCGAATGTTTCTTTTTCGAAAGCCATTTTTTCCCCTTTTCCTTTTTCCGAGTTTTCGCGGTTTGGTTTCTTTTTACTATAAAATGCCCCCGCTTAGATGCGTCAGAACTCTTTATCTTTCTTATTGGTCATGACGTAGATTGTAGGCGTATTCCATATTCTCGCATTGGCTAGAGCGCGCGTTACGTCATGATTTGGTATCTTTCCACTTGTTCATAAAACGCCAGTGCAATCGTTCTTCAAAAAATGAAATTAAAAAAAATTAATTATTTGAATGCTTCAAAAAATGAATTATTTAAAAGTTGACTAGCGGAACTTCTTCGTTTCGTTGCTTGGTTTAGTCCAAACGAACCAAGAATAAAACGAACTTAGGATTGGGGGCCCCACTCTATTCGGCACCGTACGCCCGCTCCAGTGTCGAAAAATTGTCGCAAAACTCAGAAAAAGGTTTCAACGCAATGTTCATATCACATCTCCCTCCCTTTCAGCCCGCTCTCAAAGTATGTGGAACAATGAGCGCTAAACAGGGTTTTCGGTTCTTCTTAATTCTATGGAAGAGGAGCAGCGTTCAAACAAAGTTGACGCATGCGTAATAAGGTGAATTTTGTGTGGAAAATCTTGTGTGAAACTTAGGAAAAACCCTTTCGGCTTTAAATATATGGATTATTTATTTCGATCTTTATATGCAGTTCGATCTTTATATGCAGTAAGTTAAGTTAAATAAAAGAGAGTAAATATAGTGTGGGAAAGTAATGAATTTGAAGATTTAAGTTTTCCTTAAAAGATGTATCTTAAAATATTAAGGAATCTCCCTGAAACGACATTTTATGTTCAGTTATCCACCAACCTTTAAAATCCAAATTTATTTGAAAGTATACATGTGATGTAATATTAAACCCTGATTTCAAGATCAATACGATGTGTGTTTCTATCTTACTTTAACTTTGAGAAAATGACGTATGAATATGAGTAATTTAACAGGTAGATTACGGAGTTAAATTAAAGTTTTCAATTTCTCTCAAAATCAAATTTTTAACATTTTCACATATCATAACCAGCCATTCTGACTGTCAGTCAGCTTCACTGTCTTGAAATTGTCTTCTATATGGCATTGTTAGCATGTATGCATTTTTTTATTTTACAGTTAAAGGAATGCGAGTGGTTCAAACGCTAAAGAAAGTGTCAGTAGTTATAATGTGGTATATATATATGTATATGAATGTAGTGTATATATATATATATATATATATATATATATATATATGTTATGTAAAAAAATTATTTCCTTCGCATTTATTTCGCATTAGTCCTTTAAATTAATCTAACATCTGACATAGTCAGTATTTCCTTAATTCTTAATAATATTTATTCCTATTTAATGTCCTTTTAAAGTAAATACCCGTATATTAATAATTATCTTATTCCAAATCTTAATCTAAAATTTTAAGTTCATTCGTAACTTTATCAGCTCCCCAATCTATAAAATTCCGAGAGACGCCTTTCTCATTTCGAATGTTTTTAAAAGCCATTTTTTTTAATTATTATTATTCCATGCTTTGTTTTCGCGCGCTAGGTATTTTTCACTTCAAAATTAATGCGCAGCTACGAGAGGAACTCTTTCGTGTTAGAGCTGCTCCCTCTCGCCTCATTCGCTGGTCTGGAGCTCGCCTCTCACTCATTGGTTTCTGCGCACGTGACGTCTTTTTTCTGTATCTCTACGCTCAGTGAACAAAACTTGCTTGCACGCTTTGGAGTGCAAATTTTTGACGTGTTTGGAAGTGTATCCAAATGGGTATCTGGTGTTGTTTTAACGTAGAATTTTCATACGGCTCTTTGACATCTATTAAACGATGTAGTGAGCCGTCGCCATCGTGAAGCCTGAGGGCTATAAGTTTATACCTGTGGGAACTGTTACTGCATCGCTCTTATTCATAAATAAACTATTTGTCTGGAAATTGGCTGGTCATTACTGGAGAAACTGTTCGGGTGTCTTTTCATTGCCTCACCTCTTCGCCATGATTATTGATATCGACTGCAACTTTCTATATCTTTAACAAACTGCCATTTTCTCGTGGTATCTCATCTTCGTAAAAACACCACATATATACATATATATATATATATATGCCTTTTTTATTTCAAAATGCCCAGTAGTTTTTACAAAAGAACTGATACAATGCAAAATTAGTGACATCAGAAGGAAATTTGTATAAATGATTCTTTAAATGTAGAAAATATATTGACTTCTCAAGTTTCTCAGGATAAAGAGTGCGTTTTGGAAATGCGGGTAATTTAGTTGAGGTAATTGTAAATTTTTATTCGTGGTTATATTACATTTTTGTAGATTAAGAATCAGCTGTCTCTTTTCAGGTGCGTTCGTAATTATATAAATACGTAGCAGCTATAGTCGTCGTCTGATCCGTCCTGTTCGCATATAACAGTGAAAAAAACTACTCAACCAAATGGTTTGAAATTTAAGATATATTATCTTTGAAAAATTTTGTCGAGACATTTCAAATTTTATGAAAATCAAATCAAAACTTTAGAAGATATTAATAAAAATATTTATTAAGAAATTTGATTTTTTTTAATCGGTGCTTTCTTGTTATAGGAGCTTTCCAGGTTTAATCGTCAAGCGACCGAGATACTTGTTTTATTACAGAAATTAATTTGCAGACGATATAATTCATTTCACAGAATTAAAAATCATCAAGATCTGAATACGTATATAACTAGCTATAGTACGAACGCACCTCGTTTGTCGCGTTTGACGTACAATTTCCAACTTGTTTTATAGTCTACTGAAAATTATTGAGACAAAAATTAAAGTCTTTTTCTTCAAACTAATACGCTCTTAGAATTATAAATGTATTTTGTTTTCTAATATATCTAGAATGGAATGTACAATTTTATCAAATGAAACAAATTCATTCTATACCGGAAGAACTTTTTGATATAATTTGAAAAAAAATTATCGCATAAAAATATTTTTAAGAGTGGTTGCTCACTATGAAAATACACTTTTTTTTTAGTCCTTGAAAATTAAATATTTTTTTAATATTTGAATAGATCAGATTTTCAGTCTATAAATGAAAACACCCTTTTAATTAGAGAGAAAATGTGATACAAAAACATCTTTTTACCAAAAACGTATAATAAACGACTGAATTGTTTTGCGATTGCGTTTACTACTTTATTTACATTACTTCTAATTTTTCATGTGATCTGTGATTTCATAATATTTGTGAATTGATGTATTGTGGATTATCATTTAAATGTATACTAAAATCTCGTCAAAAAACCTAAACATCTTTCTCTTAGATCTGACAAACACTTCTTTTAAACTAAAATTGTATAATATATATGGTATAAAATTTTTTAATATGTATATGGAGTAAGGACATCGTTCCAAAAACATTTTTTATGTCTTTCGAAACGCACATTTCGCTTTGCATTGTTTATGCAATATAAAGCCAATTTCTCTGTAAATTATTACATTTACTTTACGATTCAAAAATTTAAATCGATGCATTCATACATGAAGATACTTTATACAAATTTTAACCATTTTTAGAAAGAAAATAAGGTAAAAAAATGTTTTAGAAAGAAAAATATTTTAAGGTTATTAGAAATATTATTACAATTTGGTATATCATTCGACAAATGTATAATTAAGATGATCAGAGAAAAATGTCTGATAAATGAATACACAGTAAATACACCTTTGTTAACTGCACAAAATTAGTAATTTTGGCGTTTCTCATACATTTCACAAATTAATAAAAGAAGTAATCAAAATTTTCAAAAGCTTAACATTTATTTTATTTTATAATGAAATTATTATAACGAAAGAAAAACTGTAAAAGTTTAAGAATTCCCGGTCTTAGACATAAAATAAATTACTGTGAAATCCTTTACCGTAATTATCGGCAATTAAGCACATTTTCCTAAACATTAAAAAAATGAAAAACAAACACTTTTATATGAGTTTTACACTCGGCATAGTATGGTGCTAATTATGGGTAATTATCTAAATTATCTCAAAATGCGTGTTACATTGCTGTTGCTGTTACCTGAAGTAATAACAGATTATAAATCCTTTGCATAGTCACTATATTATTTTAAGAGGAGTATATATATATATATTTTTCTGTTGGATGTTTGAATTACTTAATTAAATTTTGAAGATATGTTATTGCATGTGTGTCCTCGCGTATTTCTCTCTCTTCGTTTTTATGTATTTTAATAAGATTCCAAAATTAAGGGATGAGAATTATATGTAGGTTACTTTTTTATGTATTTATTTATATTTTTCTTCGGTATTATATTTAGATTAATTTAAGAAATATTTCTCATTTAAATGAAAATAGGCTTTTATAAATTATACAGACCAACAATAATTTAAATGCTTATGTATAATTTTAATTATTTTTGTGACACCAAAATCATATTTAAATTTAGTTTGGACGCCAAATTTCATTTGTTATAATAATTTTAAGTTCTGTAAAACTTTACATTCTGTTAAATATTTACGTATAAAGATGTCCTAAAATACTGCGTAATTATGTTACTAAAATGACACATAAATATATTCTTTTCTCTACATTCGTGCATGAAGTAGCGCCGAGAATATATATTAATAAAAATTAAAATACCATAAAACAGGTTGGATGAATGGAGTGCGAATAGAACATCCTTCGACAAAAGCTGCGATCACATGTACTATCCTATCACAAACAATATCTAATATTTCATCATAAACATATTTTTCAAGAAAAAACTGTCCAAAATGCATATGTGATAGCCCAGGTGATGTAAAAGCGTCAATGACGAGCTTAATTATGTCTAGATATCAATTCGAAGTCCACCAATCATAGCCCTGTAAAAATAGTTGTTTTCAGTTATTTGACTTTACACAACTTTTCTAAGCTCTTAGAAGCTATTACTCGCTAAATGTTCCACGTGTTGCTTACAAAAACTGTTTCAATTACAAACTGTTTTAATAGTCTGTAATACTTACGGATTCCCTTGTGTAGCCCTGTATATGAACAACCGAGTTTATAAACACACACGTACTATGAAAAACTTTAGTTAAACTTAAAAACGCAAACCAAAGTTGATAACGCACTTATCACACAGACTGTAAATATCGCATATATACTGTAAATGATATATTTTGTGTGTCCCTGTAAATAAACGATAAACGCAATGCACACCACACTTTCAAGAAAGCCATTAATAGGGCAACCTCAGTAATGGATATAATTTCCATTATGTTTGAAATAGTGAAATATCACTGCAAACGATTTTTCCCCACAGAACAATTTTTAACAGAATTCTTTTGTTTGACCCTGCAAATGAATAAATAGTGCTTTGCACCCAATATTCTACAAAAAGCTTTATAATTATATATCAATTCCATCTTGTTTTAAATGACGTAGCATCAACAAAATGCACTTGAAACGATTATTCCCTATTGAGTGTAATGTAATGGAATACTTTTGACTGGCCCTTTAAAAAACTGTAAGTGCTACACACTTCAGTTGAAATAGGGAATATGCTATAGTAAACGACAATAACATACAAAAATTTAAGGGCGATCCGAGTATATTTACTTTAGTTAGAGCACGGACAGACGGCAGACAAACTGAAGTCATAAACACTTTTCAACTAGGTTGGAAAGTGTTAAAAAAAAGCTAGAAAAGATTTATTAAAATGTTCTTTATGACGGATTTTAAAACGGCTCAAATTACGACTACCTGCGTTACACGCGTTGCTACGCTCCAGTTCTGAATGCGCTTCAGTGGTTTCAGCTATATCCAAATTATACAGGAAACAATTGCTAAATTGAAATACTAAGGTTTATCTTTCCAATAAGTGTCTATTGTTATACATATGTATTTGAAATTATCTATTTTCTATACGTTCCAATTCCTGTGGTCTATTATCCAGATAGTTCGTTTACTGAGATATTTTAAACAGTACTTGTGCTATATTAAATTGAATAGTATCACTTTTTTTATGGCCACCTTTAATTTTTGTACTAATATTTTTAGTGATTCTTTCGAATGGGTTCTGTAGTTTGATTTAATCGAGTAAGAACACCATCAAGAGAGAGCTGGTCCCTCGTTGCAGGCATTGTATTGTGCATTACTTGATTAACAGACGGTGATTCAAAAAGATTAACTCAGTTTCAAAGATTTCCAATGTCTGATCAATACCGACGCGCCCGGCTTTTCCGTGAAGTAGCGACGGCCGGTGCTTACTTACATAATAATAAATTCGAGAAAAAAGCGGCGTGTGGCGGTATTGGAGTTTCTTTCCTTCAGTTAACGACCTGAATGGTAGTAGACCGATCCCGGAAGTGCCACCGGAAAAAATTTAAAAGCTAAATTCAATAAGTTTAAGATTTCGACCAGCGTGATTTGGTACGAGCTTGTGCGTTTAAAACATCGGACGATTCCGCTGTCTTCAAGATCATTATAGTATATCAGATCACACATCTGTTAAGGATCAATGTTTACATTTACATTTATTATATTGTCTGCCATGGGCATCTGCATTTTGCTGAAATAAAAATGAAACTAGGCTTCCTGTTTACCTGCAAATGGTGTTTATATGTTTCTGATTAAACAGAGCACTTCAAAATTATTAATGAAAATGTTCATGGATCTTAATAAACATTCAGAGACAGAAAAAATGTGCGTTGGAATTTTGGATCTAAATTCAACTATTAAGTAAAAAAATATATGTAGTCTGGCTCTATTCCATCTACTCTATTCCGTCTACTTGTTTCATCATGTTAACAATAATGAAGTATATGAACAGAATGTACCACAAACTAGCAAACTTTTCTGCGGAATTTAGATTTATAAATAAATTATTAAACACACTTTCTTAGTTATACAATCATGTGGAAATATTTATTGAATTGAGTAAATAACAAAAGTAATAAATAAAAGTCCAACATCATATTTATTAAAGTTCAATATATATATATATATATATATAAAGCAATACAAAGAGTGGTTACAAACTGAATTTATTTTCTTTACCTCTTTCAGAAATCAAATTTTGTCGGTGAAATCAGAGTTAAGTGCAATAAAATTTATTCCCGATAAAAGAGAAAACACTGAACTATTTCAATTTTTATTCATTGATGATTTTATTCCTTTTCTATAATTAAAATTCGATTTTCACTTTCCTTCCCATTTTATTCTGTTGATTATCACGCACAGTTGCAAAAAATAGGATTCAGAAAATATATTGTCTTTTTGCTACACGAAAAAATTCCATTTGCGTGCAAGAAAAACAACATATAGTAAATAAAAAAGTAAGCATTTTCTAAAATTATATGACATATTTGACATGTGAATAATGGAAAAAGATAAATGTATTTTTAAACATATATTTGAATGATAACATTTTAATATTTTTTATGAGAAGGAAATTGATAAAATCCCGTTAGTGAAATTATATTCGACGATATCTGTATTAATTATTTTATTACCTTATATTAATTATTATCTATATTATCGACGTTTTCTATATATCTATAAAATAATTCATTTTTTACGTAATTATGTATCATGTATGTTTTTAATACTAGTTAACCCGCCCAACCTTACCCCGAAGCAAAATAATAAGATTAAAAATGACTAACATTACATTAATATTTCCCGTGATTACTTAAAATCTGTATTTCTAGTCATTTTTATCTCGTGGCACATTTAAAGTATTGGTCAAATGTATACATGCATAGTTTTCTTTGAGAGAATTAAATTTTTCTGATGTCGTGAGACCATTTTCATGATTGCCTTGTATATTCTTAAGACGAGTATAAAACCAGAGAAATAAAAATCCACATAATGCAACTTCATGACACTAATTCTCATTTCGAAGAAAATCGTGAGTTGCATTGATCTCTAAAATCTTAGTCTTTAGAGAATGACAGCGTCTGCTACAAATGCTTTCCATGCGGATTATAATCTATGATTGTCATTGACTGAAGAATATTTGAAGAAACCTTGAACATGTAACTGTGCACTTTTATCCCGAACTCTCCATAGAAAATTTCCCCTTTGTCTGTTTCAGGTAAATTTGAAATTTGGATTGTAAAGGAGGCATCATCGATAGCACAATTACAAAGTAGACCTAAAATAAGTTTCCCCTGTCATAACTGCCAACTTTTACGCTTTTTTTCTACCACTAAAATTTAATAGAAACAATTGTCTTATTTATTCGACAAAATACAGCAATTAAATAAAACAAAATTAACTGTTAATTTTTAGTGGTAAGAAAAAAGGGTAAAAGTTGGAAGCTATGCCCTGGCGTCTGTGGGCGTATGAAAAACAAAAAATTATATAATGAGACAATAAATAGAATACTAACATTTTTTTCACATAGGAACTTTGTACGACGAGACAATTGTCATATCTCTTTATAAGCTCCAAAAAGCTCTCTGGGAACAAGTGACTGTTCTGCATACTGAAGAAATGCTGGACGGCTTGTGTGACTTCTTGCAATGTTGAATTCACACACTTCTGTTTGCTTCTATAGGGCCTTCCGTCCAAAGCTTTCTTCAAAATTGTAAATAGATGAAACTCACTGGGCGATAGGATAGGAGTGTATGGAGGATGATAAAGGTGCTTTCAATCAAGGGTTACAAGATTCTTTACGTAGCTCTGACCCATTGTTTTTCGCATTGTTATCCAACAACATAACGGTGTCAAAAAGCCGGGTCATATACTCAGAATTGTCTTCTTCTATTGTAAAATAAATTGGAAAATTAGTGCAGAACTCAAGGTTTCATCCTCTAAAATATCCAGCAACAAAAATCTGTGTGAGTCTAAGAAAACTGTGGAAGTAACCTTACTTGAACAGGGACCTTCTGTCACGGGTGTTTAAACTCCATAGATGCGGTCTTCGATTTTGGCGTAAAAATGTCTACCAACGTTTGACATACCGTCGCAATCCAAAACAGAATGAGTTTCCATCGAAAGCATAAGATGTCCTTTAAACATTTTAAACCCTAGAATGTAGTCAGTTGCTTTACTTTGGATTGTAATAAACGTGTCTATATATAAATTTATATAAACAATTTGTATGATAAATTCTTTAGCAACATGCATGATAAATTGTTGGCAAGTAAGGAGGCGTAATAAAGGTCGACTCTCCGATTAGTTCGATATGTTACGACACATGTTGGTGATTCATGTGCTTCTATAAGAATGATAAGTTTGTGTTCAATACATCATTATTGTTAAAGCTATATTAGACTTACAGTGTATCATTTGCAATTTAAAAATTGCTGAATATAACATTTCCATGCTAATTTATAATCATGATATACACTCAATATTTAAAAAATATATTATATGTTTATGAGTCCTTTAAGGTGTCACATAATTTTTTTCAGAACCGTACAATTTTTTTCATTGTATATCATTATTACATGCACACAAAAGTATATAACTTTACAGGAATGCAGTCTTGCATTTTTTGATTTTTTAAGATTTCTTTTTTTCTAATTTCAGATCAATAATACTTTTAAAGAAACATGAAATATTTACTTTTAGAATATATAAAAGTTATTTCATTGTCACATAATGCAAATATATGAGAAGCGACGGAAAAGAGAACATTTGTAATTTCTTTTCAAAAGAGATAAATAACAGTCAGGAAATAACTTGCGGAAAAGATAGCTGTTTTTTTTTATCTTTTGAGAATAGAAATCTAATCATAATAGTAAATTTGAAATTCAGTTTTAAATTACTTTAATATTAAGTAAAATTTTGAGAAAAGTTTAAATTGCATTTGATACATGTCGTAATAAGAAAGAATTTGAAAATTCTCTAACGTCTATATTATCTAACGTTAGATGTACTTATTTAGCTTCAGATATATTTGAGGATGTTATAAAATATGTATTTTTAAAAATACAAGTTATGTTCGTGTATGTAGGAATATTTTAGCATTGATTTGATACTATTTAATTTATGTCTTTGAAGTATATATTCAAATAAAAATCAAGGTTTTCAAGAAGTATGTAATTCTGTTACAAACTCATAGTAATAGATGTAAAATATTTTAACCCTTAACCGGAAACGTACCGTCTGTGAGACGGTTGCGTCTACATATCTGCACTTTATGCAAAATTGAACATGTCCTCAATCGTATCGCGCCATCTATTCGTTACGCTATTGGTCCTATCCCCCCTGACCCATTTGCAACACCTGCGCTTTTTCAGTTGTTGAAAGAAGAAATATTTTCATTTCGACACAGTCTGTCAGACGTCAATGGTGTAAGAATATGGAAAAAATTGTTTGTATAGTTGATATACAGAAATAGTTGTTATACATTCATAGATTTTTCATAAAGATATAACAATCTGATGATGTTTTTAAAATGTAAATAATGATTGTCAGAAAGTGCTTTGAAAATGTTGCTATTCTCACCAAATTTAACCTCTCCATTATATCTCTCGTGCCAAGGCACCTATAAGAAAGAAACACACTATTTTCATTTACCTGGTTATGGGTATTACATACTGACTTTTCCTGAAAATCACTAAACGTGATCATTCAAAACAATTTATTTGGTGTATATCAGGTTTTCGTATTTTATGCATTAAAAAGTAATACAAATGTCAAAAAAAATATTTTAGACCCCTGAGAAATCTAGTAGCATTAATATTGCACTATATATTACAGTTATGTAATAGTCATCAGCATTTAGTCTCTGAGTAAACGATTTACGTATATCTATAATAATACATTCATCCAATAATAAGTATATGTAATGCTTCAAAAATAGCTAATTTAAAAAAAATATAAAAACAGCGAATTGTTAACGAAAAGATTAACGAATTATTTTCATAAATAATTACTATATTATAAATAGCATGAAATCCAAAATTTAATATTCAGTAAAACATCTGAATCGTGATCATCTCGGAAGCGAGAATTTTGTGCACTAATCGGAAGTGTTTGCTTTTCAGATGTGAAAACATACAAACGGTATATGCGCTGGGGATTTAATAAGTAGTCGCTAAATGGAGGTGTCCACTTTTCGGGTATCCAATATGGAGGTTTTACTGTATTATAATCGCTTCTAAACTGAATATGTTTCCCGAATGTATCAGGTATAGTTATTTTAAGCGAGAATAATGTTTCATAATCAGTTTAAAATCATAAAATATTGAAGTAAATACAGAATTCTTACAGGCTGTCTCTAAAAGAATCATTTCAATATTAATGCAGGGGAAATATAATTGAACTAATGGTGAATGAACGCACCTCAAAGTGAATTTAAACGACTAATGCATTCAGACGTTTGTCTGTGTTATTCTGATGATTTACAATATACAAAGAAGGACAAATATACCGAGTGAGCCAAAAGTTCGTTAAAACTTTAAAAGTTCATAAAAAAGGAAGGGATTATGATAAAGAAGTGCGGTTTGCAAGAAAGGGCTCACAAGGTAGTCAGTTTTATTTTTGCAGCAAAAAAATTAGTTTTAAAAGTCACATGTAGATGGCGCTAACATGCGAGAGATTCAACAGAATTATGCCAATTAATCCTGCAATAAAAGATCGGGATATACGAGGATAATTCGCTTTCAGAATGTCATCATTACCCGATCGAGCGTTGTTGGTGAAGTTGTTCTATTTAAACGGAAAGTCAGCAACTGTTGCGTTGCGAAATTTTCGCACGGCGAAATGACTTTAGACGCAGAATGTGATCTTCAGGTCCCGTTGAACAATTTTTATTCCAAGAATAAATGAATGGAGCGTACTGTTGTCCTATTGATTATGTTTCTAGTCGTCAGCGCCCTCTACCAGTGACATTTTTAACTGAAAAAGTTTTTGCTGCTAAAAAAAATCCGACTACTTTGTTAGTCTTTTCTTGCAAACCGCACTTCTTTATCATAATTTCTTCCTTTTTTATGAATTTTTAAATTTTTAACGAACTTTTGGTTCACCCGGTATATAAAATTTCATCATCAAGCCTAACAGTAGGGATATAAAATTGACAATGGTATGAAAATTGTAATTTTTTAAGTCATATTTACTGAAAAATATCAAACTGAACTAATATAAAGTCATTGTACAGGACTTCCATACACGTGGCTCCTTCGATTCAAGAAATGAACACCAGTTTTTTCCAAAAGAAATGGCCACTTTATTTAATTTCTAAAAGTTTTGATTAAATAAGTAAAATATTTCTTTTCTAAAAAAAACTGGTATTCAAATCACCTGAACCTTAGAAACTTTTATCATTTTAGATATTTTAATCCATCTCATACACTTACAAAAACATTTTAATCATGCTTACTTGCATATATGAGCATTTAAATATAAAAAAATATATAAAAAACATTTTATACCAGAAATAATAACAACACTAATTATTCAATAAATCTTCCGTTATCCTAATTTACAAGCAGCACTCTTTCCAACGAAGATTTTATTTCCATGTTCAGGATGTATTTATTGTAAATGAAACAAAGATTTTTTTCATTGTTTGACAAAAATAATCGGAATCCTACAAATCATGTGTAAGACAATTTGTCGCATAAAAAATCCTTCTATATTTAAATATTTTGCAACTTGCAATCGAAACTTATTTTATATCATATATTTTCAATTTACTCGATATCTTTCTTCCCTAATTTATACATACTATCAACAGTGAGCAACTTTTCTTTTTTTTAGTAAAGTCAAGAAATTTGGGTCTCATACCTTTTGAAATCTTTCTACCGCCAGTGAAAAGAGATGTTGTTTCGAGTTCTCATCAATCTTAAAATAATTATTGAAATTACACAAATTTATGTAATACATTTAACTATATTTCAGGTTTTATAAAATGTAATAATAAACACTTATAATATAATATAATAATTTTAAAAATTCAGTTATTATTGCAAAATTGTTTACATGATATGTCACAATCCGCACGATAACATAAATTAGAATTGATATATGAACATAAAACTTGTTCTCAAATGACCGCTAAACACTGTTTTATAGACTGAATTAATATTATTGATATAGTTAAATATCTTTAATTACTTTTTAATGATTAATTAATTTTTTTTCTATTTTTTTCTATTTTTCAAACTTAATTAAACTTTTTAAATAGTTTCGGTCAATGAATTTATATATCATTAATTCATTCTATAAAATATTGTTTAAATGTTATGTTAACATAAGTTTTATGTTAATATATTCATTCTAACTTAAGTTATTTTGCGGATTATGACATACCATGTGAAAAAATTTTGCAATACTAATTAAACTTTATTTTTTATCATATTATATTATAAGTATTTATTTTTACATTTTATAAAGCCTGAAATATGGCTTAAATATATTACAGAGGTTTAAGTAATTTCAATAAGTATTTAAAAAACTATGAGAACTTGAAACGATATTACTTTTTACTGGCAGTGGGAAAATTTCAAAAGGTATGAGACACCTTAACCCATTACCGCCCAGCGATCTATTTATAAATCACCTAGAACCGAACAAAACTTTTAAATTTCAATACCAGTATTTTAGTACGGAATTTTTCTCATCATCTAATCTCAAATTTTGAGTTATTAAATAAATCAGAATTACTGCATGGGAAAAACTGGTGTCGAAGAATTAAAAGAAGTGTAAAAACAATAGGGCGTTAACGGGTTAAGTTACTTTAGTGTCATAGCATCGCAAACCGAAAACATGTCTTTATAGCATACAAGTCAAACTAATCACACGTTTTAAAGAAACTCTATCTGCAGTTTAAAAGTAAATACTTAAGAAAAGTAGAAAGAAATACCATTAGCATTGATATATTTGAGCAAAATATTAAATTTATAGAATAAATAAAATATTACATAATCTCCCGTATATGAACAAACATCCCATACCGTACCTAAAAGTCAATAAAGTCATATAAATGTTCCTTTTCTAACAATTCAATAAAATGAAATTTAAATGATGGGACCCTTTTTTTAACATTTTCCTTTAGTTTCCATATAATTTTTTATTTTGATCTGTGGTTATTTATTTCAGCACATATTTAGCGCTATTAAAAGAGAAAGTTCAATTAATTTTTTTTAGTAAGCATTAGAAAGTATACATTCATTTTGTTTATTTTACGTTCATTAAATTTAAGCACTTAAAGTGGATTTTTAACCTCGTAAAGGGAAATACAAATAATAAATTTGAAAGGTATTTATTTAAAAGTAGCTCAGGGCAAAACATTTCATTCCTTCAATTACGTACTTTTGATGTTTTCAAAAAACAAGAATTAAATGTAAATGAATAACTGCATTTTTTACAGTTGAAGATGGCGAAATTTAATGAAGTTAATTATTGGTAAAATACGTTAAAATGAAATAATGTTTTCCAATTTCAATGTTTTCCATAAATTTAGTAAGTGAATTTATTAAAAATTAAAAATAACTTCTAGTATAGCTATTAAAAATATACACATTGGAATAAGTTGCTAAATAGAAAAGTGAAACAAATCATAAATAAACAAAAAATATTCAATGTTTGAAAAATATCTTTTCTACATCTAAAAATTATGGAAATATTAGTATATCCAAAGCAAAGATAAAAAAAGGATTTTAAAGATACTTATAGTTTTAGTTATATATTTCCGCTGAACAATTTAATTTATTTCAATCAAGTTCATAATCTTTAATAATAAACTTTATTTCATTTATTTATTTGTCCTACGTTGCTTGTCATTAAATTGTCCAGTCAATATAATGGAAAATATGCATATTTCATTGCAGGGTTATTTTAATAAATTGCTAAACTGTATATTCGAAGTTAGGAATTTTCACTCTCTCTCCATTGTTATTAAAAAAAATTTAGGATTTTTTTTTCTAATGACTAGTTCTAAAAATGTATTTCAGTTAAACTAATTTCATTTAAATTTTTATCAGTGTTCTATAAAATAATCCTAAAGTTATTTAAAATAAAATAACAATCTAAAGTCTTATCTATATGGGATTCTTTATTTGTTTTTCTTTTAATGTCTGTATGTAAGATTTCAATAATTGTAATCATATTTATAGAGACTTACATATTACATTTTGATTTTCCTTGTACTTCGTATTTTATTTTAAAGAAATATATTTATATTAAAACATAAATAGCACCAAATTGTGCGTGTTCTTTACTAAAACAGTGTACAAATACAATTAAAAACTTAGTTTAAAGGTATCCTCCAACAGTTTCGCCTTATAACTTCACAGTCATCATCTTGGAGACCAAAGACACAAATGAACTTACTGAATGACACAAATGAACTTTCTGACATGATAGAAATGTAAGCAGAAAATACATAGGGAAAACAGAGAACAGAAAATGGGAAAAAACAAAATAATCTGGGGCCATCTACCTATTAAAAATGTAAAACAAACCAAACATTCTGTGAAAAAACGAAATGGGTGTTAATTAATTTTCAAAATATTAATCCAGATATTTGGTACGCTAAATGAAAAATTATCGTTTGCAGGTATCGATGTTTCTTAATTTAATATATATTGATTCTTTAACTATGGCTTCAAATGGGTTGTTATATTTAGAGATAATTAGCTTTACTGAAATCAAATTTAATATCATTATTGGTAACGTAAAATATCGAAAGGGCACTAGTTAATCTCCCGTAAGCTAAAATTATCTCAAAATATAACAACCCATTTAAAGCCATAGTTAGAGAATTATTAGAAATTAAATTAAAAAATAGTGATACTTGTAACGATAATTTTTCATTTAGCATACCAAAATTACTACCAGTAATAATAACGAAAAAGAAAAACTTTACACGTATATATTAATTTTGTCAACATTCAATAGTATGACTTTAGAAAAGAAATTCGCTTCAAAATATTTTAAATATAAATGTTTCATACAAAACGACCGCAAGGGAATAGAATCTGAGATAATCGTCGTGGAAAAATATAGGCCAATAAAACAAAGTTGTACCAGAATATAGAACTAGTTGTAGTTAGTTTCGGTAGCATTCAGCGTACAGCCATTAGTGCACTGAAGGCACTAATGACTGTACGCTGAATGCTACCGAACTAGCCTGTCTTTAAACAAAAGTTCTGGTGCTTAAAACATTATTTTATCCACCTATATTGCAATGCCTCCAGTATCATATTAATTTTCAGTCATCCAACAATATATGTTAATGAAAAGAGATTTCTAACCATTTGGATTATTGAATACATAAATGGGAATGGATGAAATATTTATAAATATCAAAAAATAAATTCAGCTCGCAACATTTTAAATATAAATGTTTCACACAAAATGGCCGCATGGAAAATTGAATCTAATCTGAGATAATCGTCATGAAACAATATAAATTTATAAAACATCGTTTTAAGTAGTCGAATATTGAACAAGTTACAGCTATTTTCAGATGTAATGGATAAAATATTAAATAATTAGTCAACATCTTAATTAAATTACTCCACTAATACTTTTTATAGTGAAATATTGAAAGCAAAATATAGACTTAAAATGTGCAGCTATCTTGTGTGAATGGTGTCTATTATATTTGTCAAGACTGTGTGAGTTCCATGCTAGTTTTTCATTTATAGTAGTGTTCGGATTGAATAAGGGAAAATGTTTAACGAATAAATAACATGACTATAATCGACTAAAACAAATAATACATGATTCTTAATAGAAAACAACAATTTCAGAAAATGGTTTCTTTATAAATTTCTCTTCTAATGCGTCTTCCATAAAAATTTAACCATTAGCATTTGTTTAAAAAAAAAAAAAAAAAAAGTAATACACTCTTTTTTTCCAAATTTGTGCGTATTAGTCATGGTTAAAACACAATAAATCTACAACTTTTAAGAAATTTAAGAAATTAGACAGAAAATAAAAAAAAAATAATAAAAAAGATTATTTTCCATGATATAAAACGTAGTATATTACTTATATCGTGGAATTTTATTATTTCAGTATGTTCTTATTGTTTCATAAAATATCATTCAACGCAATTTCCTTCTTATAAATTAGCTTTTATTTCACTTTATATGTTACATTATTTTTTTTTCTTTAAAATGTATTTGTTTAAGTGTAGATGCATTACAAACAAACCTAATCTAGAAAAATTGTCTAACTATTTACTTGAAATGCATTTATTTTTATCACAAAGAAAATTAGTTATGCATAAAGTCAAAAGAGGTAAATTGACATATTTTTCGTTTAAATGAATTATTAGAGAAAATTAATGCATTAAAAAATTCAAGCAAATATATCATAAACATTCTCTCTTTTTTATGTGTATGCATATATCTTTAATATTTATAATCACAATAAGATCAACATATTCGTATATTTAATTAATGCAAATAATAATTTCTCATTCCTAAAAGGTAAAATGTATTAAAAATATAAATTATGATTTAATGTAAACATAAATATATCTATAAGTGTTAGATGTTACTCTAATAAAATATGAGTTTCTCTGAATTTGTATCATGAATATATTTCAGCACTATGTTTAATTTGCTAGTAAAAGAACATTAAATTATATGCAGTATTCATTTTAATTCAATTATACTTTACCTTCATGAATTGAACGCACATATTCTTCACGTCATTACTTGAAAAGCGTACATAAATAATAGTAGGTTATTTAAATATCACGGTTTGCAGTAAGTAAACATTTTCTAAAAATAAACATTTAATTGAATTACGAATAATTTTTGAAAATGAAACTTGAAGCGAAACATAAACTTCTAAAATGGTAAATTCATGAGCTAAAGTTTGTAACATTAAATAAGATATTTAAAGTGTAAATTATAATTGCGAACAGCACTTTTCTAATAACGGTGAAATTAATACGGTTGCATTTCATAAATTGATTTCGGTTATGTATTTTAAAATTAAATGCAAATATCCATTTAATAATCTATAGCATCATGCAGGAATTTAAGATAAAATTTAAAGAAAGAACGAAGCCAAATCTAAAAAGATGTGGTGTAAAACGCCTAGATTTGTATCCCTAAGTAGTACATTTTATAACAGATAAATATTTAAAACATGATTTTTTAAAAACATAAATTCATTAAAAGTTTAAAGTTTCACATTTTTTGCAATTGTTACTTTTTAATTTAAACTGAATTGAATATAATATACTAAAAGTAGTTTTATTCCTATATAATCATTTATAAATCTGGAAAATAAAATAAATTTTTAACATACTTAGAAAAAGGGGGAGGTTATCAATTTGACCCGTATGTATGTATGTTTTGGTCCTGTTCACGCATAAATCACTTTCGTAAATTTGCATCGATTTTGATAGTGTTTTTGTTTGAAAGAGTACAACCCCCAGGTGGTCTCATTTCAATTTCGTCAAAATCTGATAATTAGAACAAGTTATTTAAATTTTTTATTCAAATTTACATTACTTTGATAAAGATTTATTTCATACTAGCTGTTACCCGTGACTTCGTTCACGTAACATTAAAAAAAGAATAAATGCATTAATTTAGTAAAACATTTCACTTGGTAATTAACAACATATATAATTAACCAAAGCTTTATCACATTTTATAGGAGACCATACGGTATTTCTTTGCTATAGGGGCCTTGACATAACCTAGTCTTAAAAAAGTGAAATTTCATGCCAAATAATATATTACAATCTCAAAAATGAAACTGCAACTAATGAAAAAAGGAGGACCAAGTAAAATCGTGAAAATCGAGGAATTCCTCTTTGTAAAACGAAAAACAACACTGGCAGAATTCTTCTATACAACAGTGCATTTTAGATGGCATTTGGTGTACAATTTGTATATGTGTGCATTGCTAAATGGGCATTATTATATTGTTTATTTGCATAGACATATGTTATATATTTCTTACTACATTATCTTGTTTATGTATATATTAAATTAAGTGCTTCACGCTAAGTGGTGTAAATAGTGAACAAACTGCTTGTGTATTTTATACATTGATAGATATTTCATAAAGATATAACAATCTGATGCGATTCTAAAATGTAAATAAAGGTTGCTAGAAAGTACTTTAAATTCTGCCCAATTTAACCTCGATATTTTCTCTATCGCGTCAAGAACACTATAAGCAAATAAATACCGACGACACAAATCTGATGATCTAAATTTACATATTTTTGTTAGTACATATAGGATTATTTTGATTTATTTCATGCGCTTGAAATTTTTTACCCTTTCTCTAGGGTTAGTTGTCGAATAAATGTACTTTCTTGTTATTTTATTTTACCATTTCTATTTATTCTATTTTCCATTCATTCCATTTATGGATATGGATTTAATTTACATATTCGTGTCAAAGAATATTATTTCAAGATTTTATCAGGATTAGGATAGGATACGATTAGGATTAGGATTAGGAAAAAAAATTGAATGACAATGGCATGACCGATTCAGGTTTAAAGTACGAACCAAGAAGTCTATTTACATCATGAAGCAATAAGAAAATTAGAAAATTATCGGCTAATATTTTTTAATATGTTTTACAGTCATAGTTGGCATCAAAGCTGAGCGGGGAAATGATCATCTAAAATACCATTATGTGTTTACCACGCAAAAAATAAATCTGGTTACAACAATGTGTTTAATTTTGCGCCAAATTTCACTTGATAAAAAAAAAAGCAAATTGACTATGGACCTAATTACAGACCCCTAACCTTCCTATTCTCGGAAAAGTTCTACCTATATGTAAAAAAAAATCTGCTATATAGAACGCGCTTTCACGTTTATAATGTTATGAATTGGCACGATCGGCTTGTTCAAGTTTACACAATTCGGCTGGAAGAAAAGATTCATTTTTTTATTTCTTCTTTGCTTTTGCATTACGCGAATTTGTTGGTAAAATCGATTTTATTTTCGATAACATTGTTGTTTTTTAAGTTTAAAAAATATTGTAATTTTACTTAAACATTGCTTTAAAATCTATGCAATTTTTCTTATCCTACAAGACTTTACAAAAATCTATTACGAAACAACTCTAAAAAAAGCTATATTTAAAAAAGACAACAAAGTTTTTCCTATTTGAAAACTAAAAGAAATGTAAAATTAAATTCCGGTTCGAAACGACGATTTACAAATGTGTTTCGATTGTGGGAAAATGATAGAGGAAAAATGCTGTTACTTCCAGACAATCATATTAAACCTTTAGCTTTTACGAGAAAAGCAACTTTCTTTTAAAAAATATAGTTATTTTTATTAAGATTTTCTGATTTTCGATACAGATAATTTTGCGATGCATATCATTGACGTTTGCCATCCAATATTTTTTTCTACTTTTTAAAATTTAAATTAAAAATATGGTACCTTTATGTTAGCCGTGTGCAGACGATAAATCGAAAACCTATCCCATCATTCATATTGAATTCATTAAAAATATAAATCTTTCACTCATTTCATTTAAAACACAGAACTTTAATTTACAACACATACATTTAAAATACATATATTACGTACATTTAAAATAATTCCTTTCATGTGAAAAAGAAAAAGGAAAAAAAAGAGAAATTAATCACAAATAATTTGATAACCCAAGATAATTTTATTTCAACATCAAAACAAATTTGTTTTATTTTTCTATATATGACATCATATTCGCTTGCTTTCCATACTTACTCGTATTTATGCACTTTGTATTATTATCAAGTATTTGAAAACGCACGTTTTATTTCTAATATGACATCATTTCATATTCTATTTAATTCTTAAATAATTCATTTCATTTTCAATTTTCACGTGGAAAATTTTCACTTGAAAATAAATTGTTGATTAAAAATTATTACTCAGGGGTTTTATTTTACATTGGCAACGATAAAGTATTAGCAACGATAAAATAAATTTAACCATTTTGAAAAAAGCTGCAAAACCGGGCCCTTTGGGCCAAACCAACCAAACCAACCAACCATTTTAAATATACGAAAAAAATGTCCATTTATTCTGTATGAAAATAATGAAATTTTTAATTTTTAAGAAAAATATTGAAATAAAATAAACAAAAACCAGCCTATATTCATCTGAGGGTTATAATCAACTTATATGCAAAGATACAGGATAAATAAATGCTTCATTTTGACGCTGGCTTCAGCCTAACATTTGCACACAATCAGATTTATAATATTATTAGGATTAGGATTTCAAAAGGTCTATTATTTGAATTGTTGCCAATTTGTGAAATAGCGCACATAATAACATTCCCTTTCAATTAAAAAATGTATTTACACGTGAGTTTTAAAATCCGAAATAAAACTTTAAAACAATAATTAAATGATCACGTGTTAAAAGCAGTAAATGTAGAAAATTACGTAATAAAAAATATACTTGCGTGTGCATATTCAAAAAGAGAAATAACTAATTTTTTACGCGTTCAAAGCATTAAATGGGGAAACTTGCATCATATTTAAAATGCTCAAATAACAATATTTCCAAACAGTTTCAGTTAAAGAATATATTTACACGAGAGATTAATTTATTTTTAGCAGATGTTTACTAAAATACGAAGCGTCCTTCTGGTCTGTACCGACAGAAAAATATAGTACCCTAATTCCTTTGTTTTAAGATTTTAGCTAATGTTACTGGAAAACACGAAGCGATAAAAATGAATGGAACCCGATTACGGAAGATTCAATCACAGCTCTTGTCAATATTGAATATGAATCAGAATTTCGCCAAATATTTAGCTATAGCCAAGTTGGCTTTGGTTATGACAACTTATTTTTCGATATTTTGCCACCAAATATCGCCAAGCTTGCCGAGAATTTGACGCTGACGAAAATGAACATATAGTGTTTACCATATAAGAGCTGGAATCATGGTTACAACAAAGAATGAAAATTTTCGAGAAAACATGTTCACTAATACTCTTAAATTAAACCCTTTTGTGGAGGAATCCTGCTGCCTTGTTTCAATATGTCGCCCATCGTTAAAATTCTAACTGGTATATCTCAGTTATTTGTTGAGATAGAGGCAAAACAAAAATTACTCCGGAATCCTGGAATTAAAGCCGAACATTTAATGGAAAACCTTCAAATAAGGAGAAGGTTATTAATTCGAATCGCATGTCAGTTTTGGTCCTGTTCACGCATAACTTCCGTAAATGTGCATTAATTTTGATAATTTATTTTTGTTTCAAAGTGTAAGAGTATGGTGGTTCCATTTGATTTTCGTCAAAAAGTGATATCCACTATATCCGAAGTAGAGTAGAAACCACTATATCCGAACAGTAACTTCGTATTCTTTTCTCGGGTTCTATGATCCCTATTTATACGAGAATGGGTTAATTCAAATTAGCTTACGATTCATCTACTTTCTGCATTACAAAAGTTTATCATATACTTCAGTTACCACCTTTTCCTAACAGTAACATCGCATTCTTTCTCTGGTTCTATTAGGCCGATTTCGACGTGAAATGGTACATTCAACTTAGCTAACTGTTCAGCTATTTTCTGCATTATCAAAGTTCATCGTAGGCTTCAGTTAGCACCATTTCTGAACAGTAATGTCACATTCTTTTCTCGAGTTCTATAGGCCTGAGAAAGGGTTTGAGACTTTTCAAAACCGTTGTATATGTATAATTATGTTACCTTTTTCGTACATTTTCTATATTTTTTTAAACTTTAACTCGAGACTTAAATGGATGTTTTATCGTTTTCGAAAAAGACTTATTTCTTAAAAGTGGTCAGAATTGCTTTGGACTTATACAATGTTTTTGAGAAATAAGCTTGTTTTAATCTTAAAAAACGAATTTTCACGAATTAGACACCTATCTAGGTAGCATGCCCGAATTTGTGTAGTATTTAAGTTTTGAGAAAATCGTTTCATACCGTTTTCTACGTATAGCAGCGTTTTCTGTACTGAGTTTGTTTTAACATGTCAAAACGAACTTTCTCGAATTCGGGACCTTGCTAGTTCATTTCAAATGAACAATGACTAAAATATGGCTTTTGCCAATTTCGCACTTTACGGATGGATTGTCAAATTTTTGACACCCACATCTGATGTCCGCAGGTATCGATGTGGACCTTAAGGTTTAGTGAATTATTCTTGAATGTAGACTGTTGTGAATACAATGCATTTGTCTAAATAATGAATGAAAGTATTTTATATTCATTTAAACATGATGAATCTCACATCAAAACTTTTGGGGCATTTACAATATGCAATGTCAATGTGGTTTGTCCTACATAGGACAGACTAAACGACAACTCCGTTTCAGACTCAATGAACACAGAAATTATATTAAGAAAAAAGAATTACAAAAATCCTGTATTGCTTGTCACTGTTGGAATGAGGGACGTAATTTTAACTTTGATTCAGCCACTATTATTAAGAAATGTAACACTCCATTAGATTTAGGCTTCTTTGAGGCAGTTTATATTCATAAATTTCGTAACTCCCTGGTCAATGAATTTTCAAGTGTACCTTACATCTCACATTTTTGTGTTGATTTGCTGTGTCATAGTGAATCACTTCAGGCTTAGTCTGATTGGTGGCTCGTGCGTGATGATTTTTTCGGTGTGTTGCTGTTTTTCATTTGGGTTTTAGATTCAATTTCATGTCTTTGGGGGGATACAACAGGGTTTAATTTTATTTACACTGAGGAAGTGAGTTCAAGTTACTCACGAAACGTGCGTCTGTCCATTGTACGATGATATTGTGTGTTAAACGTTGGTATTTTTAGTATATTTATCCACACAAGATTTTATTCATAACTATCACTATGGTTGATTTCTGCCAGTCGTCGAGCTAGATAATTTTTAGTTGGAATTAGTGGTAGTGAAAACTATAAAACAATTGTCGTCAATGGCATCCCTGTTATATGAATATAAAAGTAGTTTACATTTTACATTATATAAAAAAAAATTCATTAATTTAAATCACAACTATTGTATTGCAGTTAATAAAATATTCCTTTCGATAATTACTTTTAATAATATACCTAAAAAATAATAAACCCTTTCACTACTAAACCGTCCAAGACGCCCGGCTATTCTAACTACTGAAAGATCCACCCGAGAGCCTGAAGAACAAGTGTTGCATTTTTAAAAGACATCACATTTGTATAAAAATGAATGTACTGCGCTTACAGATATATGGATAATGCGCATTTAACACGTCATTGTGGGCGACTTTTTTAACGACATAATTGGTCGCGTACGAGTGTTTTTCTGCCATTGTGTAAGCAGTGCGCTTGAATAAAAATAATTATAAAAAACATTCTTTAGCTGAACAATTCATCCTCCTTATATTGTTTTCCTATCAGATCATTTGTAAGATTTCAACATTCAATTGCACAAGGGAGGGTGACTACAAATTACAAGTTAAATACACGACATTTGAATGAAACCTGAGAAAAATTCTTATAAAGTGCACAATAAAGGCATGATTCCTTTTTAATATAAAAAAGAAAATAAATTTGTTGAAAAATTCATTCAGGTGTAACAGACATGGGCGGGGCTTATGGATGCAAAATGGAGAAAAAGAGGACATGTAATGACATAAATTGTTGGAGCTACCAACGGCATTTGAAAATAACAGCGTTGTTATAGTTTCAGACTAAATGTTAGGTTTTAAAAATTTGACAATACAAGAAAGATTATCCCATATTTTTAACACCGAAAAAGGATTTGCATATATAAAATATAGATTACATAATTGTCTAATGCAGTGGACGCTATGTAAGAAAATATTGTTTTTTTCTTCCAAGTGTTCTTCATGTACTTTTATAATTACATCCCAAGTCTCTAAAAAATTCCTTCTGAATTGATTTACAGTCAGGAAAAGGGTATTGTAGCCACAATGCAAATAAATGTACATTTCTTATTTGGAAAAAAAGACAACAACATGCATTAAATATATACTTTATTTTAGAATGTATCCTATTTTTCAAACGGCAGATGTTCGTTTATCATTATGATTTCTGCTTGTGGAAGCAGAGAGAATATTTTAAAGGGAAACAGCAATTTCTCAAAACACCCTTCAATTCTATGAATACTTTATTCTAGGAAATTGATAATGTTTTTTTTTCTTTTTACTATGTGAATGAAATGAAGTTTGTAAGAAAATTCAGAAATTGAATATTACAATATAGAAGGTATCTCTAATAGTTTCTAGATTTATTTTAAATGTGTAAAAAAATTATATTGTTTGTCAATTACGTATGATTGGACAAGATTAATCATACGTATGTGAGAATATTTTTAAAAAATTGTGCCAAAAATTTAACTGTTGTAACGAGTTATTCTAAAATCTCCAGTTATATACAGTGGGTTGCCAAATTATTAGAGACAGTCCTATCTTTTGCTAGTTTTATACTTTGGGTGCACTTCACTGCGGCTCTAACTGATTTAAGTGTTGCAGAAATGTATTTTACCGTTATCAATATCTCTATAATTCAACTTTTAAGTACTTTTGGTATGTTAAAAGGTTTCTTTGTTTTCTATAAATATTTTAATAACGGGAGAGACGCTGAGTTTTTTACACGCGCAATAGTGGAAGACGCTTTTCTTTAATTTAAACAAAATTCTTTGTTTTGTTTTCTTTTTTTTTGGGGGGGGGGAGTTAAGAATGATATGTGAGTATTATCTTTCTTTTATTGATTAAATATTTGTTTTTTTTCGAAATTATTTACGATTTTAATTTATTTTTAATTTTTATTGATTTCAGTATGGACCGAGGGGTTGATTTGTCCCCTAAGAAAAAATCTGAGGTAAAAACCTTTCTTCTGCATACGAGTCATTCCCAAAGGAAGATAGCAGAACTTGCTGGAGTTTCCAAGTCAGTAGTCAACAGGATATAAATAAATCTGGACAAGAACCAGCCACTTTCGCCCCAAAAAAGGTAAAAGAAAACGCATAACAACTCCACGTTACGATAGGAAAATACGGGATATCTGTTTAGGAAACAAAAATAAAAGTGTGGGACTCCTTACTCAGATCGTTCAAGAATCTGGAATACCAGTTTCTAAGCGAACTGTGCAGCGGAGATTAGCGGAGGAAGGGTTGACAAGTCATTGTCCAGCCAAGAAACCACGGTTGACAGAAGCGATGAAGAAGAAGCGCCTTGCCTGGGCTCGTTAACACTGCCAGAAGACAGTTGATGACAGGAGTAAGGTCAGTTGTTAAGATAATTATTATTTATGTCATTTAAAATCATTTATTTTTAAATTATTAACATATTTAATTTTTTTTTCAGGTGTGTTTCTCAGATGAATCAACCTTTGAGATTTTAGCCGATAAAATCAGCTTTGTCAGAAAAATACCGCCCTAACTGGATCGTGGAGAGTGTTAAACACCCTGTTAAAACAATGGTGTGGTCTGTCATATGCGCTAAAGTGGTTGGACGCCTCTACATTGTCCAGGGAGCCAAGAGACAAGACCAGTATAGGCAAGTTCTGGAAACTTGGCTACTGCCGTAAATTGAAGAATGGTTCCCAGGTGGTGAAGAGTTCATTTTATGCATGATTCAGCGCCTTGTCATAAAGCTAGAAGCGTTACGAAGTTTTTGGCAGACCACAATATCCCAGTTTTACCTTGGCCTGGCAATTTTCCTGATATGAACCCCATGGAAAACTTATGGAAGATCACCAAGGCGGAAATCGCCAAAGATATGATTACAATCATACTACTACAATCATAGGAGTGTCCACTTCAAAGTGCACGTTGATTGTTTTGAGCGTCTAAGAAAAAGCATTGCTATTTTGTTTTGTTTTCCTAAAGTAAGTGCTTGAATTTTCATAGCTATTCATAAGAATTTCTATACAATGTCAGTAGTACAAAATATTTTTAACTTAAACGTTTTATCATAAGCTACTAAACTAGACTAACAATGTGAACATCAACTGTTCGTTTTAGTAGCGGCCATGTTTAAATAAAAGGCCGCGAAATCTCTCCTACAGAAATTGGAGAGTTTGCGCAAATGCTACTTAGGAGAGATGGCGCATTGTTCCCATTAGTTCCCATGTTGGGAGAGATTACGCAGCTTATTGGTAAATTTGCATAAAAAATGCAAAATGAGAATGGACTAATTTTAAGTTAAATGTGTTAACAAGTCACTAAATATTAATTTGTAATCTTATCTGGACTTGATCTTTCTGATTCTTTAATTTTATTTCCTTTAATTAAAAATTTTTAATCGTTTTTAAAAGTATTTCTTTTTTCTGATTCTTTAATCATTAGGTTGAAATATACTCCTAATACAATAATATTTGTTCACAAAAACCTTACAACAATGTCATTTAAGTATCATTTTTATTGTTAACAATTTAATTGTAGTTATTATTATTAACAATCTCTCCTACTCATGTGCGCAATCCCACCAACCCTGTAAGGACAGATTGCGCAAAATAACTTTCTTGGTTTTATTACTACTGTTCTATTAAATTGCAACATAAGAACAAAATAGCAATGGAAATGCATAAAAAAACAGATGAAGTAAAAGTTATTGGATAGTTTAGCAAAAAATTAATATTTAGATTTTTTATTGTTATTCTTTGGAATTGTGCGCAGACTCTCCTAGCTTTACCTTAATATTGCGTAAATAAACTATAACAATAAAGCTTTTTAAACTTAGAAACAGAGTTTATTTTCAAATTATATCCTAATATTGTACAAAAAACCTATCCTTCATAACTGTCTCTAATAGTTTGGCAACCCACTGTATGAGCCACTTAACGCTAGAGTGACTATATGAGAAAACATTCTTTATCAGTTTGAATAATTGTCTTAAAAGTAATCTAGTAGAGTTACTATATCACAAATTTTGTAAAATGTAGGTAAGTGCAAATATATATATATATATATATATATATATATATATATATATATATATATATATATATATATATATATATATATATATATATATATTAAATAGCAATCTAGCATTAAAACAACATTATAAGTCACAGTTTTAAGAAAGATACAATCTTATGTGAAACAACTAATAGAGGTCTACCTATTCCTATGAGCTGAAGCGATATTAATAGTTATAGTTTTTTTCTCATTTTAAGTAGCTCTATTTGGATCGTTTTTTTTTTTTTTTAAATCATTTTTGGTAACGTTAATTTTTAAACAAATGAGGTTTATATCATGCAACTATAGCATTCTTTATTTGTAATTCTTGAAAAATGATTCATTTATAATTTTTGTTCAGCCGGAACAATCATAAGAAAAAAATATCGATTTGACTTCTGTAGAATGTGAGAAATTTTTATTGTAAAGTAAAGTTTAATCGGGCACTTTTTATTAGTTGCTTCTTGAATCCACAATTCCCAAATAAAATGATATGCAACAATTTGTACATTGCATGTGCTTATCTGATAAAAAGATCTATTGCATTTATTAAAATCTGGATACATATAATATATTGTTATAAATTTTGTATATATCTGTAAATATTCCATTTGTTTAAATTTATTTTATTTTATTATTGTGAAAATTGCAGTATTATTAATGTATTTCCTATTGAGCATCATGTAACTCAATGCTAAAGGCCTCAGGTGGTTTGCAAGGAAAACAACCTTACAGCATCGGTTTTTATAATGAGTTCTATTGGAAAATCGCCAAGGAATGGGTTTATCGCCAAGTTGGCGATGGTTTTGGCGACTTATTTTTGTCGCCAAATTTGGCGATATATCGCCAAATGTCGCCAAGTTGGCGACGGATTTGGCGACTTTTTGTGAAACCACACCCCCTTATACCTATACATTGGGATCCTTTCTTGCTTGGGTTCTCTATTGAAAGTTAAAGCACTTTCTGGTAATTTCTAGCATCTGAAGGCTCTGGAATAATCTGGAAAGATCTCTGAAACCTATATAAGGACCACCATCAGTTCAGTTAGTTAGTTGTCTGTCAACTGCGATTGAATTCATACGAGAGGCTTTGCATTGAGAACTGCGTTTCTCGGATCGATTTTGTCGTTGATACGTCGTATTGAACGCATTGTTTCTGTGTGAAATTTTGCTTAGCTTTTATTGGATTTGAAGATTACTGAATATCTTGTAATTTTCAGAAGATATTTGTGAAGGTATTGCACTGTTTATAGTGAATAAAGCCTTTTTATTGTTCTTATATATTGGCATCAGTCCTTTCGAACCCCGAGCTCACAACATTTGGTGTCAGAAGTGGGATTGAATGCCGATCACCAGAGCAATGGAGGCGCAACTGACTAAATTATTGGAGAAATTAGGGGAGATGGATGAGAAAATGACTGCCAACCTTGCTGAGTTGAAAGAAGAAATGAAGAAGGAAATGACTGAGAATCAGGCTGAAATGAAGGAAATGTCCGAAGAAATGAAGAAGGAAATGTCAGCGATAGATAAGAAAATGACTGCGAACCAGGCTGAAATGAAGAAGGAAATGTCAGCGATAGATGAGAAAATGACTGCGAACCAGGCTGAAATGAAGGAAATGTCGGAAGAAATGAAGAAGGAAATGTCAGCGATAGACGAGAAAATGACTGCCAACCTTGGCGACTTAAAAGATGAAATGAAAAAGGATATGTCAACCAACCTTGGAGAGTTGAAAGACTTAATAGAGGATAAAATAACATCTTTAAATGACAGAATTGACGGCGTGGAAGACAAAGTTGAAGGAAGATTTCAAGAAATAGAAGGAAAGGTAGAAGAAATTCAAATGACAGCGAAAACCGTAGAAGAAAGAGTAGAAGAAAAAGTTCAAAAGATCGCCAAGACCGTTGAAGAAAGCATAGAGAATGTAAAAAAAGATTTGGAAAAAATCAAGAAACAGAAGATAACTGCCGTAAACTTTTCCGAAGATTTCAAGTATCCAGATATGCTTCCTCGGGCCTTTATTAAACTTTCGACCTATGACGGCAAATCCTCCTGGCCAGTTTTTAAGACACAATTTGGGATCGTAGCGGACGCCAATGGATGGGATTCCCAGACAAAGGCTTGCCAGTTAGCTGCTTCTCTACGAGCTGATGCTGCCGACGTCTTACAGACTTTGCCTGCAAATGAACCGCTGGATTTTGAAACGCTCGTCAGTGCCTTAGAATTGCGCTTTGGCGAGAAATGCATGAAGGAATATAGCAGACTCCAGCTCAAATCTCGACAGCAGAAATCCACTGAATCCCTGCAAGAGCTTGCTACGGATGTCGAGAGACTTTCCCATCTTGCTTATCCTGACTGCCCGACTGAAACTAGAGAAAGTTTAGCTCTGCAGCATTTCATCGATGGTGTGCGTGACTTTGAGATCCAGAAACAACTCCGGATTGCAGATCTCAGTGACTTAAAAGGGGCTTTAGTTTATGCCCTGAAATTCGAGGCAGCCCAGCAAGCTACAAGGAAAGATCGACACTTTGTGCGAGCAGCCAACCTGCCTGAGACGTCGGATAGAGCTGTGGAGTGCTTACAGCAGCAGATGAATGACATAATGAGAAAGATGAACTCCATAATGGCCAACAAACCTTACAGGAAGATCAAGTGCTGGAGATGCGGTGGAGAAGGCCATATCCAAATCGACTGCCCAAGACGACCCAGCACCGAAGGTAATAGCTCACCCGCTAACGGAGGAGCAAGAAAACTGATTATTGACCATCTTGCGGGGCGGAGGTTTCCAGATCTTAAGAAGCCTCATTTTCAAGTATGTGAAATTTCTGCAAGAAGTTGCGGCGAGAACGGAGTTTTTCTAGTCGGAAGTGTGAATGATTTGCCCTGTAATATGATCATCGATACAGGAGCCAATGTGACCATCATTCGGAAAGATCTAGCTCAGCGGCTGAAAGAAAAACTCTCCTGGACCCCGCCACGTGTAATCCTTCAAACTGTGACCGGAGATAAGATCGATATACATGGAAGAATGACACTGAAAATAAAGTTTGGGAACGCCGCTTATCGCCATACAGTCTACGTGGCCGATATTTCAGATCCTTTCATACTCGGATTGGACTTTTTAAAAGAGCATGGATTCACACTGGACTTTAAGAATAATGAGTTACGCTCTGCTTAAGAAGATGTCACTATTTTCAAACTTGGAAATGAGTCCGGGTCTATTCAACGGATCACAGCCAAGGCAGATGTTATCATCCCTCCTCGGACTGAAATGATGATACCTGGATTAACTGGAAACGAAAGAATTTTCCAGTATGGCTTGACTGGATATCCTGAGAAGAGCCCAAAGGGAGTGCTAATAGCATCAGCGCTGGTAGATCTGTCGAGAGATGTGATACCTGTGAGGATTGCGAACGTAAGTGAAAAGTCTAGAATTATCCAGAAAGGTGAAGTGCTTGCAACCTGTGCTCCAGTCACCTGTGTTTGCAAAGACCCGAGCTTGACGTTATCGGAGCCGCCTACAAGCTTAACACCTGTAATTGGACGAAATGAAAATTTATATCCTGAACAGAGACATGCCGCAGAAAGACTGTTTCAGGAATTTAAGGATGTGTTTTCACAAAACGAGAGTGATATAGGGCGCACTTCACTGACACGTCATAGAATTGATACTGCCAACCATCCACCGATTAAACAGCATCCAAGACGCTTGCCGTTCGCAAAACAAGAAGAGGTTTCTAAGCTCTTACGAGAGATGCAGGATAGTGACATCATCGAACCGTCATCAAGTCCGTGGGCCTCTCCCATCGTGTTGGTCCGAAAGAAAGATGGCTCCACAAGATTTTGTGTGGATTATCGTAAACTTAACGATATCACGAAGAAGGACAGCTATCCTCTACCAAGAATAGACGACACGCTAGATACTCTTTCAGGACATAAATGGTTTTCCACGCTGGATTTGAAGAGTGGATATTGGCAAGTGGAGATCCATCCTGATGACAAAGAGAAGACCGCATTTACTACTGGACAAGGACTTTGGCAATTTAAAGTTATGCCGTTCGGGCTCTGCAATGCTCCATCAACGTTCGAGCGCCTCATGGAGACAGTGTTAAAAGGTCTGACTTTTGAAGCTTGTCTCATCTACCTAGATGACGTCATCATTGGTGGCCGCACGTTTGAAGAACATCTAGAGAATATTCGAAAAGTGTTAACGAAACTAAGAGCGGCGAATTTAAAGCTGAACCCTTTGAAATGCAAGTTCTTCCAACGAGAAGTAAACTATTTAGGACACATCATCTCAGCTGAAGGTGTTCGAACAGATCCTGAAAAAGTGTCTGCAGTAAAGCACTGGAAACGTCCGGAAAATGTCCATCAGTTGCGAAGCTTTCTGGGACTATGCACTTATTACAGAAAGTTTGTACAGGGGTTCTCCAACATCGCAAGACCCTTGCATAGGCTCACTGAAAGCAAACAGAAGTTTCTATGGACACAAGAATGCGACAATTCATTCCAGCGGCTGAAAGAAGCTCTCACATCCTCTCCATTCCTTACCTATCCAGACCCCGACAAACAATTCATTGTGGACACGGATGCCAGTCAGGAAAGTGTCGGCGCTGTACTTTCCCAAGAAATAGATGGCCAAGAACGAGTCGTAGCATACTGGAGCAAATGTTTATCGAAACCAGAGCGGAATTATTGCGTCACTCGTAAGGAGTTATTAGCTATAGTGAAAGCCATAGAACACTTCCATCACTATCTCTATGGCAGGAAATTTCTCCTTCGTACTGACCACGCATCCCTAACATGGCTGATGAATTTTAAGAACCCAGAGGGCCAAGTAGCCAGATGGATACAACGACTCCAGGAATACGACTTTGACATCAGGCATCGCAAAGGCTCATCGCATGGAAACGCCGATGCCCTATCAAGAAGACCGTGTCACGAGAGCTGTCGCTATTGTTCCAGAGCGGAGAGCAAGTATAATCCCGAATATGTCATACGCCAGACGAAGACTTCACTATTGACGCCACCAGATCCCTGGAGTGATGAGAAGATTCGAGAAGATCAAATGGCAGACTCTGAGATCAAACCAATCTTGGAGTTATTAGAATCTTCTAGCACGAAGCCCAGTTGGAAAGACATCTCGACTTACAGTCCTACGACGAAGCAATATTGGGCTCTTTGGAACTCTCTCCACGTCAGGAATGGTGTCCTGTTCCGAAAATTCGAATCGGAAGATGGGAAGACATCTCGGTGGCAGTTGGTACTTCCTCGTTCTCGAATCCCAGAGGTCCTCGAAGAATTACATGGCAGTCCCACTGGTGGCCATTTTGGAGTCATGAAAACATTACACAGAGTCCGAGAGCGCTTCTTCTGGGGAAAAGCGAGAGCTGACGTCGAACGATGGTGCAAATCTTGCGATGCATGTGCAGCTCGAAAAGGACCAAAGAAACGTAGCCGAGGAAGACTACATCTCTACAATGTAGGAGCACCTTTCGAACGCATCGCCCTTGACATCCTAGGCCCTCTGCCAAGAAGTGCTGATGGCAACAAATACCTCCTTGTTGTCATGGACTACTTCACGAAATGGCCTGAAGTTTATGCCATCCCTGATCAAGAAGCTTCTACGGTTGCGGATGCCTTGGTACAACAGTGGATATCAAGGTATGGAGTCCCCCTTCAAATGCATTCTGACAAGGGGAGAAATTTCATCTCTGCTGTGATTGAGGGTCTCTGTCAACTTCTCGGAATGGACAAAACTAGGACGACGCCTTTACATCCACAGTCGGATGGCATGGTTGAGAGGTTTAATCGTACCATCCTCAACAACCTCTCACTGCTAGTTTCAAGAAACCAACAAGACTGGGACCAAAAACTTCCCTTGTTTCTCCTCGTCTATCGCAGCGCCGTCCATGAAACGACCGGCTATTCCCCGTCTCAGATGCTTTTCGGTCGTGATCTTCGTCTACCTTGTGATCTGATTTTTGGTCGCCCTCCAGATGCGCCTTCATCGCCAGAGGGATACGTGCAGAATCTCCAGGCACGATTTGAAGACGTCCACAACTTGGCTCGAGAGCGGATCAACATACAGACGGAGAAGATGAAGACCAGGTACGACACGAAAGCCACGGGACATCAATTCAAAGAAGGTGACAAGGTTTGGTTTTATAATCCGACTCGACGCAAAGGACTTTCTCCCAAACTGCAATCGCACTGGGACGGTCCTTATACAGTCCTAAACAGACTGAACGATGTCGTAATTCGGATCCGAAAGTCACCAAGTTCGAAGCCTAGAGTCGTTCATTACGACAGGCTGGCTCCATACTATGGCCATAGTACTTAGTTCATTGATTGTAAATAGTGTAATGTAAATAGTGTAAATTAGTATGACCATGGTCTTGTATATAAATTAATGTAATTATTTATTTTGCTTAGCATTATCATTATTATTGTTATTATTATTTAAATACTTGTATGTAATAATGTCTATGCTTTAATTTTATTTTATTTTTAAATAAGTGTATATTTTGTATAATTCAGCATTATGAATGTGTTTTGAATAGTATAGCATTTGTTGGTAACGGGTTTGCTTTCCGATCAAAGGTTGAACTGCCCGGGACGTGCAGTCCTTGAGAGGGGGGCAATGTTATAAATTTTGTATATATCTGTAAATATTCCATTTGTTTAAATTTATTTTATTTTATTATTGTGAAAATTGCAGTATTATTAATGTATTTCCTATTGAGCATCATGTAACTCAATGCTAAAGGCCTCAGGTGGTTTGCAAGGAAAACAACCTTACAGCATCGGTTTTTATAATGAGTTCTATTGGAAAATCGCCAAGGAATGGGTTTATCGCCAAGTTGGCGATGGTTTTGGCGACTTATTTTTGTCGCCAAATTTGGCGATATATCGCCAAATGTCGCCAAGTTGGCGACGGATTTGGCGACTTTTTGTGAAACCACACCCCCTTATACCTATACATTGGGATCCTTTCTTGCTTGGGTTCTCTATTGAAAGTTAAAGCACTTTCTGGTAATTTCTAGCATCTGAAGGCTCTGGAATAATCTGGAAAGATCTCTGAAACCTATATAAGGACCACCATCAGTTCAGTTAGTTAGTTGTCTGTCAACTGCGATTGAATTCATACGAGAGGCTTTGCATTGAGAACTGTGTTTCTCGGATCGATTTTGTCGTTGATACGTCGTATTGAACGCATTGTTTCTGTGTGAAATTTTGCTTAGCTTTTATTGGATTTGAAGATTACTGAATATCTTGTAATTTTCAGAAGATATTTGTGAAGGTATTGCACTGTTTATAGTGAATAAAGCCTTTTTATTGTTCTTATATATTGGCATCAGTCCTTTCGAACCCCGAGCTCACAACAATATCCTCTCACAAATCTTCATTTTCTTTATTTTGGCCAATTACTGCATAAATAGTTAATGATCGTATTGATTTATAGTCAGAGTTTCAAAAGGTGAACCAACATTAAAGTTACACTAAATATTAATTAAATTAAAATATATCGAGTTCATTTATTTCGAAGAAACCCTAACGAATGAGATAAAATAGTTAATGAAATCAACCCCTACACGAATTAATATATTAACATTAAACTAACGCAGTTACTTAGTCCTTAAAACTTAAATTAATAAAACACATGATGCAAGCACAAAGAAAGAGATCCAAATGTAAATTAAATATATACAAGTTTATTTACAATGAAATAGATACAAAACTGCACACCCAAATTAAATTAAAATGTTAGATACATTTTCTTTACGATGTGACTGATCGAATTAGATAAAACATTGTTTTGGTTAAATTATTCCATTAATATTACATTATTTAATAACTTCAAAGTTAAAAAATTATTTTTTAGTATAAATTATTATAAAATAATAATAATTGTATCATTTAGTATCAATTACTACTTTATTATGTATTACATAAGTTATTGTTAGAGTTACAATTACAACATTACCAAGCTTTTAAACGTCTTACAATTAAAATATACTCCTTGAGTATTTTACTGTAAAACATACATAATTTTAATAATTAACATAAAATAATGTATCGATATCGCTTTCTTGTACCAACTCAGGGACTGTCAATTAAAAGCAGTTGATACACAATTTTACTTGAATCATAATGAATAAAACAAAACATTGTAACACGTTGAGGTTTGCTCAGAGCGTTTCGATATTACAATCGCTGTCATCATCGTCAGATTAGTTAAAGAATCCAATCTCTGTACTCACACTTAATAGTACAAACGTTGGTATATTAAGTGGCCGTAATGGCCAAACTTAAATTTACTGCATGATGAAAAATATTTGACGTAATTATATAACACTACCACGTCGTAATAGCATAGTATACCCTGGCTTTTTAGCCAAAGATAAGCAAAGACTGAAAGTCATAATGACAAGAGTCCTAAGAAAATAATGTTCTCTTAACATCATGCTAGTGAAATGCTAAAAAATTAAGATAAAACGAATAAACACCTAAAAATGGTTTTGCATTAGATATGTTCTCCTAATTTAATCTTTACTTCAGGGGCTGTAAAATCAGCCAAAAATTCGTTTATTGGCACTGGCTTTTTAGCCAAAAATAAGAAAAGCTTGAAAGCCATAATTCTATTAGAAAAATCTGATACCAAAGTCATATTCATAAAACAGTGCTCAATTATCATCATGCTAGTGAAATACCAAAAATCAATAAAATGAATAAACACCTAATAATGTTTTTGTATTATATATGTTCTCCTAATTTAATCTTTAATTCATGGTCTCTAAAATCAGCCAAAATTTCTTTATTGACGCAGTAATGTGCGACCACTGGTTAGCATGGTAAAGAAACTACCTTCACATGATTTGTAGACCCTCTCAATTGTAAATATATGGGTTGTAAAACTGTCAAATAAATTGTATTTTACCAGCATCCTCTTGACAATTCGGCGCCGTCAGAAATATTTTATATCGGAAAATATTTTATCCCGTAAATGTCCCATACAGACATGAAAAATTAATAAACACATTGATATTATTAATGAAGTGAAATGAAAATTAATACGGATTCGGATTAAACCAAGAAGGGAGGCCTACCGTATGGCTTTATTCTCTGCAAGCTCTGTTAGGCAAATTTACAAAAAAAAATACATATTTAACAAAGCAGCCCTCATGCGGGCATGCTGAAGTTATTATACATCCAGGCTTTGTAAGAGCCTGAGATTTGACATTTCATTAGTCTTAGATGTAATTAAAGTATAATTTTTTGACTACGAGTAAGAAAAGAAATTTGAGATAACAATTAAACTTTTGGATGAAAATATTTGAAAAATAAAAGATTAAACGAGTCATAAAAGAATAAACATAAAAATTGTTTTCCAGAATCAACAGAAAGGAATGCCATTAATCTTTTATGTAAGAATAATATGCTTTATCTATATATAAACTCTTGAAGTACTGACACTTTAAGTATATGTTCAATTATTATTTAACTTATTGTATATAGGTCAGATCCTCATCTATATATTCAGATACAAACAGTATAGATATGAAATAGTATGTAGCTCTTTGAGTGCAAACAAAATAAATTTAAATAATGAAAAATAATTTCTCTTTGCACGCTATCTTAAGAAAATACTATTTGCAATTTTCAAATGCTAACAAGTTTAAATAGGATAAATATATAACTCTTTGAGTACAGACTTTATGTAGGTATCAATTTGATATAAATTTCTCTTTGAGCACTAGTGGAAAAATGGCTATATTTACAACATTTGAATACTAAGAATAAAAATGAAAGTAGTATAGTAACTCTTTGAATGTAGGATTATACATTTAAATATAAATATCGATAAAAAAAAATCCTCTGTGAGTGCTGACTGAATTAATGACTATATTTACAATTTTTGAATGCAAAAAAAAATTTTAATGTATAAAACATAAATTTACGGCGATGAGAAGTTAAGAATTGAATAGAATAAAATAATAATAATACTGTTATATTTTTTCTTTGAATGCTAACAATTAATTATGTAAAAATAATATATGCTTTATCTATGTGGATTTTTTAACTTATTGTTTGTGGCTCAGGATCTCATTTACATATTCGAATACAAGCAGAATGTATATAAAATAATATGATACTCTTTGAATGCAAACAAAATTAATTTAAGTATAGATATAATAATTTCTGTTTGAGTTCTAATTAAATAAATGACTCTTTACAGTTTTAAATGCTAACAGAACAGAATATGATAAATATATAACTCTTTCAATACAGCAGATAAAAAGCATGAATATGATATAAATTTCTCTTTGAGTACTGGCTGAAAAATGGCCACATTTATAATATTTGAACACAAAATTGAGAAGAAAAATAATAAAATGGTATATTATTGTTTCAGTGCAAGCTTAAAATAAATATAGATATATAAATTTATCTTTGAGTGCTAACTTTAATTATAGTTTTTGAATGCTAACACATTTTATATAGTGCTATAAACTCTTTCAGTGTTAACACTTTGAATACCGGATGAATAATCATCCGTACAATTTTAAAATTCAAACTAGTTTTGTAGAAAAAGTTTAGTACAATAAGTTAATATTGGGTTGAAATATTTAGCTTTTTATATATGTTGGATTAAGTGCTGTCTAATTTCCCGCAAAAGTGCTAAAGTTCAGAATTTGATGACATCTACGGTATCGAACAATTATTGTGAGAGATTGAATTGTAGAAATATCACCATTAATGAGAAAAAAATAATAATAATGATATAGAAATTTCTCTTTGGACGCTAACTGAAAAAATATATGTATGTACAATTTTTTAAATGCTAACAGATTTTTCAGAATATTATAAATTCTTTGAGAGCTAACGCTTTAAGTATATGTTATTAAATACAAACAGAATAAAATATAATAAAATAAAATAATATTAATGCATCTCTTTGAGTGCAGACTAAACCCTTTTAATATATTCTAATGCATGCTGGATTAATTTAAAATAATATAAAACTCTTTGAGTACAAAGTCGGATTTCTAACTGAAGTTCAAAAGTTCTAAATTTGATGACACGTTTCAGGTATAAAATGCATAAGTCTTAATAATTGTATTTAAACAACATACACATGTCTAAATTTCTTTCGCAGATATTGGTTCTTGTGGTTCCAATCTCGTCATCACTAAAATATTATGTTCGGGGAATTCTTAAAGGCAATTTCTCCTCAACATATTCTTTGCTCAATAAGATAACTGTAGATATAGATTTAGTCTATCACATATTTAATTATAATTACTTTTCTAAAAAATGCCAAATCGTCCAATATGTTTTTCACTATTGGAGTAAAATAGCATGATTGTTTTAATCTTGCAGAAAATGAATGTCTTCTAAAAGGCAATAAGAAAATTATTTTGCAACCTTAACTAATAAAGATGGTATTCGGGGAAACACTAAAGGAAAGAGCATCGAAAAACAGTTTGTAAAAATTCATCTACAAATCCGAGCAAAAATTCATTGTATGGAATACATCCGAATTAAATATGTGAAACACAATATTCTAAAAAGTATTGGTAAATTTAGATTTGTTCATATATAAGTATTTTAAAAACTTATCAAATATTAAAAGAAAAAAAAAAGAAAAGAAAGTTACAAACACAAAAAACTACACAAATGTCTGTGTCGCGATACCGTAATGGCTGCTGGGATTATTGGCTATTGTTTTCTACATTGCTGCTCATTTGGAATAAAAAATTATATACCCGGTTTCACCCAATATGTTGTCTTACCCTACATTTTCCTACTTCAATAGTAGCACTTTTCCATAGAGCAATGATGAACAGTCGTGCACTATTTGGGTGATTGGCAACACTGAATTTTAATAGCATTTTTTGACTTAAATTTTTTTATTAAAATCTATCCTTAAATAAAAACGAATAATACTACTTAAATCTAGCGGTGTTGATTGGCTCTGTGGTGCGCCACTGTTCTATCAGTGATATGAGTTCAGAAATGTAATTGTACACGTAAAAGAACAACCTGTAGGTAATACAATGCACAAAACTTTACTAAAAAGCATACACTACATACTTTGATGTTTTATAAATTTTACAAGTAAAAATACATTACTTAAAAACGTGTGATGTACAGTATGTATTAAGTGATTTTAATTCTTTTGATTATTGAAATCGAAAAGAAAACAGCAATATAATTGTTTGACAAAAAATGCGCCTAAAATACATTTTTTTAAACACTTTCAATTGCTTAAATTACAGATGAGAATAAGGATATATTAACAAAATTCGATACATAAGATAAAAGCTTGAAATTTCGCTATCGCTTAAGACAAAACACTTTTTTTTTTCAAATTATATTCCTAAACATAAATTAGCTACGAAACAACCCAAAAAATCTCTTATCTATATTAATTTAATTCTAGTTCACAAAATGACATTCCTGCTGCAAATATAGTTGTGCTAATTACACCTAAAAACTTTTAAAGTTTAGAGAAATGAATAATATATTTTTTTTTAAATGCTATATAAATTTCCATGTAAGATTAATAAATTCAAAGAGCAAAAAATAAATAAATAGATAAACAAATAAATAAATAAATAGATAAATAAATAAATGTATAAATAGATAAATAAATAAATAAATAAATAAATAGATAAATAAATAAATAAATGGATAAATAAATAAATAAATAAATAGATAAATAAATAAATAAATAAATAGATAAATAAATAAAAATAAAATAAAATAAATGAAGATTTTGATTAAATAACTGACTACATGATAAGGCACAATTCTCAATAAAATTAATGAAAGTTTGGCGAAATTTGAAATATTGTAACGGAAGCAGTAAGTATTATTGAAAGATAATTAACTACCATTACGGAAGTAGATAATTAGAACAAAATAGAATAGAATAGATACTTAGACATGGAAAGAAAAATACATTGAATCCCTGTAAATAAAAACAAATTACCTAAAACAATAATGTTTCACTTCATATTTCTAAACATACGCATAATAGAATAACCTGTGGAAAGGCGTTACACACAAGGTGTATGAAATTAGATGCCTAAGCATTTTAACTATCAAAATACATTGCTTGGAAACTTTAATATTATTTAAAGATTTAAAAATTATATAATCGGATATTCTATTAAACAAAATATTCATGCTTTGGATTGGTTATTTTATTGGAAATTTTTAATACGCATTAATTATAAGAATACACAATAGAGAATTATTATTACTAAATTACTATCTAAATTTTATGTAAATAGAAATAATAATTATTCATGTGGCCATCAGTTCAGATATTTTAATTATCAATTCAAATTAACATATTTCTAAATACATACACAATTTGCTTTTACCATATTTCAAACTCAAAACAAGCTCAATATCATAAATTGAATAAAAATTTATAATATAACCTTAAACACAAGATGTAAATTTCAAATATACTAAATTGTTTAAAGGACATAAAATTAAATTGAGTGTAAAACGCGACTAACGAAAGAAAAGAAAAAAAGTATGCTTCAAAATTTATTTAAAATATTAAACTATTGTGAATAAAGCAACTCGTATTGAATTTACAGTGGTTACGCTTCTAGAAATATTTATTGTGACAATAAAAATACTATTTACTTTGAATAAAAGCAAGGATGTATCAAGTTGTATGCATCTTTTATTCAAATTAGAATGTTTTTTTTAATGTGAAATGGTGCTTGGAAAGTTAAGATAAACGCTTCAAATATCATTTACGTTTCTAATTTAGCACTGTTTAAATAAATGTCAAGAATTTTTAAAAGGAAATTATGCGAAATAAAAATGTGAAGACAAAAATACTTATTTATGCAGGTAATTTATATTTTAATAATTTTATGTAATTTGTGTTTTTGTTTATCGGATATTTAATACATATGTCATACGTCTGTGTACTTGTTATATAATATTTAAGAATACATATTTTGAAGAAATTTAAAAATCTTACGTACTTTGTTAAAATGAACAAGAAATGTTTATGCAAAAAAAAAAAAAAAAAAACGATTTCATAGGCTTGTTTTTTACCTTTGTGTATTACAATCCAAGTAGTAAAGATTTTTGATTCATCGTTGAGAATATGTGGAAACGGTTGAGAAATATTAAGAGCTCTGAGCAATTGATGTTTAGCGCATAATTGGGACTTCGTTGGAAAATGATTCGTTTGCCAATGCGGGAAAGTAGACATTTCTGACAGTAGACAAAAGCGGGCCAAAAGATAGCTCACATTGGACCAAGTATTTTTATCCACATACATCGACGCAACACGAAAACTGTTGCGGAACGGTTAGAGTTCAGGTAAATCGAGTAACCTCCCTCCATTCAGAAATTTATTCCACATCCATTTTAGATCACATCCATTTTAAATTTTTTCTAATATGCTCACTTTGACGGATAACAGATGATGATGAACCGCGTTTCATCAAAAAAAAGATTTAGTTTGATTTTTCAGAATGCTCGTAATATAAGAACTATCTCAAATACAGCACCTACGCCAAACATAATCTCGTCTCAGTTTTTAACCAGAACGGAAAATCATGCATCAAGCATAAATTATGAAACATTTTCCAACACAGCCAGAAAACTGTAACGAAACTTCACCGTTAAATAAGGTGAAAGCAGATATGTAAGTAAATAGTTTAGAAAACATATAACACATTGAAAAATACAGTTACTAGAAATTACCTTCTAGTGTCAAAAAAGTAAATGAATTGTCTTGAGCAGCCCTGTATATGATCAATAGATGTGGATATATAGTATGATAAAAGATAGTTCAGTTAGAATATTCATATTTAGCAATTTTTGCCAATCGATGGAAATGCACTCGAAAACTTTTGTATAGCCCTATATATTATCTGAAGACTTTTGTACACACCAAACATTAAACTAAGAGTCAACTTAAAACTCACTCGCATCAATTACCAACAGTAAACGACAATGTATCTTTTTCTTTGCGTTGCCCTGTATATGAATTTATTTATATTTCACAAACTTCTATTAGTCTACTAAATATAGTTCAGAAGGAAAATGCGTAAACACAATAAAAAACTAGCCTTAAGCAATTCTCTCACGTAACCTGTAATACTTACGAATTCCCTTGTGTAGGCCTGTATATGACCAACCAAGTTTATAAAAACCCACTACTATGAAAAAATGTAGTTAAACTTAAAAACGCAAACCAAAGTAGAAAACGCACTTATCACACATAGACTGTAAATATCGCACATGTACTGTAACCAATATCATTTGGTGTGTCCGCAATGCACACAGGATAATAATTTTTAGCGCACCACAGTAATGCATATAATTGTCATTATGTTTGAAATAGAGGAATATCACTAAATTAAACTGCAAACGAGTTTTCTCCATAGAACGATGTGTAACAGAATTCTTTTTTTTTTGAATGAATGATCATTTGTAAATGAATAATAAATGCCTTGCACCCCATTTCCTACAAAAAGCATATTTTAATGAGCTTCATAGATATATATCAATTTAATCATATTTTAGAAGACGTAACATCAACAAAATGCACTTGAAACGATTATTTCCCGTTGACTGTAATGTAACGGAATACTTTTGAGTGTCCCTGTAAAAAAAGTATAAGTGCTACACACTGCAGTTGAAATAGGGAACATGCTATAGTAAACGACAATAACATACAAAAATTTCAGGGTAATCCGAGCATATTTACGGGAGATAGCGCACGGACAGACGGCCAGACAAACCGAAGTTATAAACACTTTTCAATTAGGTTGAAAAGTGTTAAAAACGGTTTCTGATTTAAAATGCAAACAATCAAGATGAGAATTTCGATATACTTTCAAGTTGAAGTTTCTTTCCAGATCTAGTATGCATTTACGAATAAAAATCGCTTCGTGAATAGCATGTTATAAATCAGTCAATTATGATTTGAAAAAAGGCATGAATAGAACGTGACTTCCCATTTCTTCCTTTGTGTTTTATTGACGGGTGCTTTAGTAATAAGGTAAAGCTAGGAGAGTCTGCGCACAATTCAAAAGAGTAACAATAAAAAATCTAAATATTAATTTTTTGCTAAACTATCCATGAATAATTTTTACTTTATTTGTTTTTTATGCATTTCCAATGCTATTTTGTTGTTATGTTGTAATTTAATAGAACAATTGTAAAAAAACCAAGAAAGTTATTTTGCGCAATCTGTCCTTACAAGGTTGGTGTGATTGCGCACATGGGTAGGAGAGATTGTTACTAATAATAACTATAATAAAATTGTTAACAATAATAATTACACTTAAATGACATTGTGGTAAGGTTTTTGTGGACAAGTATTATTATATTAGGATTGAATATTTCAAACTAATGATTAAAGAATCAGAAAAAGGAAATAATTTTAAAAACGGTTTAAAAATTTTAACTTAAGGGGAAAAAGTTAAAGAAACAGAAAAAGTAAGTCCAGATAAGATTACAAAATAACATTAAGTTACTTGATAACACGTTTAACTTAAAATTAGTCCATTTTCATTTTTTATTTTCTTATGCAATTTTACCAATGAACTGCATAATCTCTCCTAGCATGGAAACTAATGGGAACAATGCGCCATTTCTCCTAAGTAGCAGATGCGCAAACTGTCCGATTTCGGTAGGAGATATTGCGCTGCCTTTTATTTAAACATGGCCGCTACTAAAACGAACCGTTGGTGTTGACACTGTTAGTCTAGATTAGTAGCTTATGAGAAATCGTTTAAGTTTTAAATATTTTGTACTACTGACATTGTATAGAAATTCTGACGAATAGCTATGAAAATTCGAGCAGACTTTGGGAAAACAAAACAAATTAGCAATGCTTTATCTTAGACGCTCAAAACAATCAACGTACACTTTCAAGTAGGCACTCCACTACTGCTGTTGTACAAGTACCTGCAGTCGCTGCGCGCTCACTCTACTCCTTCCCCCCAAACCTCTATGTGCGCAATCTCTCCGACCGCACCATCTCTCCTGGCTTTACCTTAATGACAACATTTAACTTTGGTAGCAGAATTTTGCTTTTTGACGATTACGACCTCAATTCCAGCACCAACAGAATATACAAAAGTGTAATTTACATCATTTTACACAATTGTAATAAAATGAGACAGGTTGATGAAGTGGAATATTCATTTGAAATATGACATAATTATAATTACCAATTTTCTGGGTTTACGACTCAATGGCTAAATGGCACATAAAATGAAATTAAGGTAAATCTAGGAGAGTCTGCGCCCAGTTCAACAGAATAATAATAAAAAAGAAAACTGCCCAGTTAAACTGAGGGCATTGAGCTCACAGGCTATTCACACTAATTGTATATTATACACTTATTTCAAAGAATTTCAAATAAGCCCCTCGAAAAATAAAGAAATCGAAAATATATTAAGGGGGGATCAACCCCCCCGTTCCCCCACCCCCTTATAGTTAACAATTGAACCCCCAAACCTAATCAGGGAAGCACTTTATTACAATGAGCATACATACTAAATTCGAAGCAAATCGGATAATTCTGCATGAAAAACCCATTTATCTAAATTAAGGGGGATTACCCCCCCCGTATCCCCCTTTATGCTTAACCAATGAACCTCCAAAACTAATCAGGGAAGCATCTTATCACAAGAAACCTATAAACAAAATTTAAAGTAAAACGGTTAGTTCTGTCAAGAGTTATCGCGTTACGCACATACATACATACATACATACGTACGTACGTACATACAGAACCGGCGGGCACATAAGCTCTCAGGCTGTGATAGCCTGTGAGCTAATAAATAAATAAATATTAATTTTTTGCTTTTTTAAACTATCCATGAGCAATTTTGTGTTCTTTTGTTTTTTTATGCATTTCCATTGCTATTTTGTTGTTATGCTGTAATTTGATAGAACAGTTGTAATAAAACCAAGAAAGCTATTTTGCGCAATCTGTCCTTACAGGGTTGGTGTGATTGCTCACACGGATAGGAGAGATTATTATTAATGATAACTAAAATTAAATTGTTAACAATAATAATTTCATTTAAATGGCTTTGTTGTAAGGTTTTTGTGAATAAATATTATTGTGTTAGGAGTGAATAACCAACCTAATAATTTAAGAATCAGTAAAAGGAAAGAATTTTACGAACAATAAAATTTCTTCAATTAAAGAATTTTAATTAAAGAATCAAATTAAAGAATCAGCAAAAGGAAAGAATTTTAAGAACAATTAAATAATTTTGATTAAAGAAAAGAATTAAAGAATCAGAAAAAAACAAGCCCACATAAGATTACAAAATAACATTAAGTTACTTGTTAATACGTTTAACTTAAAATTAGTCTATTTTCATTTCCATATATTCAAAGTTTTCTGTTTCGCAGACCGAGGTTATCGTCGTTCACAATCGATGCACTTATTATTATAAATGATGCAGCTTTCGTGCAACAACTTGCCACAAGTAATACATTGAGTCAAGTCACTGATAAATGTTATATCTAGGTACAGTTCCAAGCATTCAGTCCACTCGTCTTCATTGTCCACTATTTTTTAGCAAATTTATTTATTGCCAAATTTATTTTCGAAAATCATTTCGAATGTTTCAATGATTTCAAAAATCATTTCAAAATTGATTCATTCGTATGTTTTACATGTAATTTGCAATTTATGCAAAATTACCAGCAAGCTGCGTAATCTCTCATAGCATGGAAACTAAGGGGAACAATGCTCCATCTCTTCTAAGTAGCTGATGCGTAAACTCTTCCATTTCGGTAATAGAGATTGGGGGTCCTTTTATTTAAACATGACCGCTTCTAAAACGAACCGGTGTTGTTCGCACAGTTAGTCTAGGTTAATAGCTCATGAGAAATCGTTTAAGTTTGAATTACTTTGTAATATTGAAATTCTATAGAAATTCTGACGAATAGTTATGAAAATTCAAGCACTTACTTTGGGAAAACACAACAGAATAGCAATGCTTTATCCTAAACGCTGGAAACAATCAACGTCCACATTCAAGTAGACACTCCACTACTGCCGTAGTACAACTGTCTGAAGTCGCTGCGCGCGGACTTTTCTCCTTCCCTCCGACACTCTTTGTGCGCAATCTCTCCGACCGCACCATCTCTTGTGGCTTTACCTTATCATGCATGAAAAAAAGACATCCCAGAAAAATAAAACCTTCTTTGTCTTTTGATGAAAACAATAATTTAAGTCCCAGTGTATTTTTTGGCGAAACAATATATACTAAAATTTTCGAGGTTCCCCTATAAAAGCTATATGATACGATGAAAACTTAAACTAGTCGTTGGGGGCCACCGTAATACTTACCCATCATGGACCCATCATTGTAACATAAAATATTAAAATAAAAATGTGTAAACTACTTATAAAATGCATTGCAATTCAAATAAAACCGGGGCTTGATGACGTCATAAACTTTAAAGGCTCGATTACTGAATTGCTTGAAAGAGGTTTTTCCTTATAACTCCAAAAATAATAATCCTATTAACTAGCGGTTTATTGCATCTAATTAAGCATCAAATTTCCAATTAAAATATATCTTTAAAGTCAAATTTGGATAAAATACAGGGTCATGAAAAATCGAAGAGTGTGGGAAATAGGATTCAAATATCTCGGCAACTAATTATCCGATCGACTTCATGCTTTATGCAAAATTTATGTTAAAATGATGTTATATATGAAATAAACAATTTCTAAAATTTTTATATACCTTTTATCAGAACGAATATTTCGAGAGTGAAAAAAATAGTTCCGGTTAATCGAGGTTAATTGAAATGAAATAGGCTTCTTCCCATTATTACATACTAAGTACATACCAAAATGCATGTCTCTATCTCAAGTTTTTCGGGAGATAGAGCGTTTACAGACACACACACAGACACACAGACGGACGGCATTTTTTTTTTTCTAAAAATATGTTTTTCGGAATCTCCAGTGTCTGAAACGTGTAAATCAGTCAAAAAAAATTTTTCGATTTTCAAAACGATTACAAGACCCTATACTACGGATGATGGGTAAGTAAAAAGTGATGTAATACTGTTTTACTTAACAATACTGTTTTTATTAATTTTATTCGATTCTTTCTTAATTTTCATGAAAGGTGAAGCCTATAAAGTAAAAATTGATGAGAAAACACACAGAGGGACGATTATATAACTTGTCTGATTTAGTGAAATTGAAACCGAAACACCAGTAAAATGATAAATTTCCAACAACAACAAAAATAATAATGAAAACAGAATATTCGTTTAACAGTTATACGTGGACATACATTGAAAATAGTATCTACAAAAGAATTATATTACCATATTTGTGGAAAATCGTATGCAAAAAAAAACTAGTCGTTGGGGGCCACCGTAATACTTACCCATCATGGATATGCATAATGTAAAATATTAAAATAAAAATGTGTAAACTACTTATAAAATGCATTGTAATTCAAATAAAATCGTGGCTTGATGACGTCACAAACTTTAAATGCTTGATTACTGAATTGCTTGAAAGAAACATCCTTATAACTCCAAAAATAATAATCCTATTAACTATCGGTTTATTGCATCTGATTAAGCGTCAAATTTCTAATTGAAATATATCTTTGAAGTAAAATTTGGATGAAATACAGGGTCATGAAAAATCGAAGAGTGTGGCAAATAGGATTCCAAATATCTCGGCAATTAATTATCCGATCGACTTCATGCTGTATGCAAAATTTGATTTTTTTTTTTTTTTTTTATATTCATTTCTTAAAATAACCAATTTCGAAAAATTTTATATACCTTTTATCAGAACGAATATTTCGAGAGTCCGAAAAAAATAGTTCCGGTTAATCGAGGTTATTGAAATGAAACAGGCTTCTTCCCATTATTACATACTAAGTACATACCAAATTGCAAGTCTCTATCTCAAATTTTTCGGGAGATAGAGCGTTTACAGACACACAGGGCGAAAGGGCTGTTAGAATATTGGTTTTTTATCTCTATTTATTAAAATAACACGAATTTTTCAAATTTTAATATTTTCAGCTCTTTGCAGCTGATATTCTGATTTATACACAAAGTTTCAACTCTGTAAGTTACACAGTTTTCAAGAATGGCTCTGTGACAGACAGACAACGGAGCGGGAGGAATAGGGTTTCGTGAGATGAACGAAAACCTCAAAAACTGACAAAATCTTCTTATAAAAATATTGCATATACAGTATGGCCACTAAAGTCCCTTGTCACCCTCTTAACTTCGGAACGGCTGCTGCTATATTCATAAAAGTAGTGTCTAGGTATAGTAAAGTAGCCGGGCGCTACTCAATGGAACCGCTTACTGCGCCACCTGGTGGAATGTTGCGGAGTTAGCATTCCTATATCGAAAACGGAAAGAGATAGAGAAAAAAAGTGATTTACAAAGTTGTAGAGCATCATCGATTTAGTATGAAAAGACACATTGTGGACATTAATGCGAAGAATAGAACGGGTAAAACACGCATTTGTCTTTTCGTGAAATCCTACACTGTAACGTGACAAAACGATCTTAGAAAGAAAAAAGCAACTAGTTATAATAATATACCTGAATTTTAGATTTTCAAACTTCTCACTGTCAGCTGGAATGCAAATTTGGATGCTTGTTCCAATTTCACGTTGCGCACGTTGGAACATAGATGGTGGCACGTTGGCACAAGCTTCCGTAATAGCGTCGTTTAATGTCCTAAAATGTTTGTGGAGGGGTCACACAGACTTGCTGTTTCATAACTGGTTGTTTCTTTCTTTCTAAGATCATTTTGTCACGTCACAGTGTAGAAAATCACAAAAAATAAATGCGCGTTTTAACCGTTCTATTCTTCTATTCCTTAATGTCCACAAGGTGTCTTTTCGTACTAAATCGATGATACTCTACAACTTTGTAAATCACTTTTTTTCTCTATCTCTTTCCGTTTTCAAGATAGGAATTCTAACTCCGCAACATTCCACCAGGTGGCGTTGTAGGCAGTTTCATTGTGTAGTGCATGGCTACTTTACTATACCTAGACACCACTTTTATGAATATGGCAGCAGCCGTTCTGAAGTTAAAAGCGTGGCAAGGGTCTTTAGTGGGCATACTGTATATATATCTTATAAATTAAAGGCAGAACTTTTGCTCCAATACATTATTCATATTAGATTATTGCAGATGAAACGTCGGATTTGAGGGTGAAGTGAGTTTCTTATTTATAAACGGCGCCAGATGATATAAGTAAAGTTTTCATAAGCTTAAATATCTCCGCATGCGAGCAAGTAATCATTCTAGTGATAGTTGATAGTGTTAAACTATAGACACAATACAGACATAAGCCACATACAGATATTTTTTCTTTATCAATTCAAACTAAACGACAATGCAGAATAGGCAGCAAGGAATATCAGCAAAACATTTGGAAATGACACAGCAACAGAACATAACGTACAGCGATGGTTTCCGATCCAGGGATATGAATTTGGAAAGTGAACCACGTGAGAACTTAGCACTACTCATTAAAAAAAAACTGCGAACACTAGTTAAATCTGACCTTCGTCAAACTGCAAGTGATATGGGGGAAGAAATAGGCGTACTCGGCTTGACAATTTATTGAGCATGATAAAGTAAAAAACGCTGAATAAGTCGGTTTTTGTGGCTCACCGAACAAAACCTGAAAAATCGACTGAAAGATTACATTTCTAAGCTATCCTATTGCAACGCTCCTTTTAGGTAGCTTTCAATACAAAAAAGTCCTTCCGGCCTGTACCGGGAGGAAAATGTAGCTTTCCTATACCTTCGTTTTAAAATTTTAGCTAATGTTACACGAAAACAGCAAGTTAAAATGCAAAGAAACGTTTACAAAAGATTCGTTAATACTGAATTTGAATAAGAATTTCGCCAAATTATTGAGCAATAGCCAAATTGGCTTCATTTATAAAGACTTATTTTGGTCACCAAATTTGGCGATATTTCGCCAAATGTCACAAATTTTGCTCATTTTGTCGCCAATTTTGTCGCCAATGTCGCCAATTTTGGCACTAACGGATATGAATATATAGTTTTATGCGTATGATTGGGAAAATTATTACAACAATGAAAGAAAATAATTTGTGAGTAATCGCGTTAATGTGCTGTTTTGTTTCAAAATGTCAGCCACCCTAGAATTTCAAACTGCTCTATCTCAGCCATTTTTTAAGATAGAGGTAAACCAAAAAATGCTCTGGAATCCTTGTATCAAGGCCTAACACGTAATTAAAACGTAATTACACGTCCGCCATCTTGAAACAAAATGGCGGACCAAGCTGGCCAACGAACTCGGTCGAGACATTGGTGACCTTAATACACACAATTAGTTTCATCAAAATCGATTTATAAATACGAGCGTTATCGTATGACATAGGTCATATATATATATATATATATATATATATATATATATATGTATATATATATAATAATAAACACCAATGGAAAATCACTTTCAGAATCATTATCACAAATGCCAACCAAAAACTTTAAACCACTTAAATTCAATACAAGAAAAACAAAACTAAACAAACTACATTTACACAGAACCAGAAAACGCAACTAACTACTTAAACTCAAAACAAAAGAACACTACAAATTGCAGCAAAAATTAAAAATGCCAATAAACAACAAAGAAAAGCAAAAACAACCTGTGTCAGGTGGCATGGCTTGAGACATGCACTGCTGGGTTAAACTAGTTTTACGCATGCAACAATCCCCCATACCTGACAAGTACAGACTGAAAATGAATGAAACAGACATAACAAAAGGAAGCAAACTAAAGCCAGACTACACCAACAAATTCTCGATTTACATCACAGTAAACAACCCACTACACCGACAAACTATAATTAGACTACAACATCAATTTCTCAACTTACATCATGGCAAACATCCCACTACACCGAAATACTAAAGCCCGACTACTCCATCAAGTTCTCAACTTACATCACAGCCAACAACCCACTACACCGACAAACTATAACCAAACTACACCAACAAATTCTCAACTTACAGCACGGCAAACATCCCACTACACCGACAAACTATAGCCAGACTACACCAACAAGTTTTCAACTTACATCACGGTAAATAACTCTCTACACCGACAAACTAAAACCAGACTTCACTATCAAATTCTCAACTTACAACACGGTAAACAACCCACTACACCGACACTCCCACAAATATCACATCAACAAAACATCGCTCGTATTGAACACTCTATATATATAAATCAACATTTGAACGGAGGTTGGTTTTGGGGTCTGGGGGTCATGATCGGTGACAATATATCGAAATTTTCCGGAACAGCTTTCCTCCGAACGGCTGCAATAGGTAGCTTTTTACTTTTTTGTATTGAAAGCTACCTAAAAGTATAAAGCTACCTATTGCAGCCGTTCGGAGGAAAGCAATTCCGGAAAATTTCGGTATATTTTCACCGATCATGACCCCCACACCCCAAAACCACCCTCCGTTCAAGTGTTGATATATATATATATATCTGACCTATGTCATACGATAACGCTCGTATTTATAAATCAATTTCGATGAAACTAATTGTGTGTATTAAGCTCACTAATGTCTCGACCGAGTTCGTTGGCCAGCTTGGTCCACCATTTTGTTTCAAGATGGCGGCCATTTAAAAATTTAAAACTAAAATAAATATACAAAAAAGTTAAAAATTCAAATTTATTTTTTTGCTTAAGTGTTAGGCCCTGATACAAGGATTCCGGAGTATTTTTTGGTTTACTTCTATCTTAAAAAACGGCTGAGATACAGCAGTTTGAAATTCTAGGGTGGCAGACATTTTGAAACAAGATAGCACATTACAAAAATCCAACGATTAATTTATAAGTTTTAGTGAACGCGACTTCCCGCAAATTATTTTCTTTCATTGTTGTAATCATTTTCCCAATCATACGCATAAAACTATATATTCACTAGCTGTTACCCGTGACTTCGTTCACGCAACATTAAAAGAAGAATAAATACATTAATTAAGCAAAATATTTCACTCCCGATAATTATAAACGTTAATAACAATTCAATTAACTAACTATTTATCACATTTCATAGGAGACAATACAGTATTTTTTGTTATAGGGACCTTGACCATCAGTCTTAAAAAAGGGAAATTTTGTGCCAAATAATCGAGAAAATGAAATTGCAACCAATGCAAAAGGAGGACCAAATAAAATCGTGGAAATAGACGAATTGGGTAAAAATAAATATGTATTTTACCTGATAAACAATTTTACTTTTAAGGCCTTTGTGAAACGTTTTAACAGCCATCCTTCAAAAACACATTAATTAAATAGTATATTCTTTTTCTTTAAATTCAATTCTGCCTCCTTGGTTCAACGTATAGCTGAAACAACTATCTTTTTCTAAATGACAGTATGTTGATAGGCAATTTTTGTTCTCCAGAATAAATTGATTCATGAAGTTTGAATGTGAAATGTGTTTTTATTTTTCGGATAATTTAATGAAATCAAGATTTTGTTTTTACCATCTATTCAAAGTGAAAATAAGTTCTGTTTTTCAGTTTTAATGAGAAAATGGTGTAAAAAATATACTGATCTGTTTTATTTCTCTTTTTTTATGCACAAATATGGAGTCCTTTTCTTAAAATTATGATGTGATTTTTTGCAGAAAACTCTCATCTGTATATAATGGATACTCATGCTCAATAATAAGTATAGAAAAACAAACATTTAAATTTTTCGTTATAAATATGGCGTGAAACTCATCTACTTTCTATACTTACTGATCCTTGTATTATTAATGTAAGGAATTGGTTCACACTCATTTTAAAACTTATTGGAAAATTCCCGTTTTATTTCAAATATGACGTCTCTTTTTCCCCAGAGAAATCCCTTTTTAATGACATAATTCTTGTTAATTTTCTTTTCCAGGCAATTAATTTCAATACTGGCATAGAGGAAATTATGTTACTTTTACGAAATAATATTAAATCTTTAGGTTTTATCAACAAAAATGGAATTATTAACATTCGTCATTTTTTTAGGTAATCGAGTTATTTCTTTTAGTTTTAAGAATGTAAATAACTATATTTCTCGCTATCCATGACATCATTTTCGACATGGATAATTTTGCGGAGCACATTATTGATATTTGCTAACCATTTTCTTTTGAAACTTCTTTTTACTTTTTAAAAATTTAAATAAAAAATACGGTATAGTTATATTAGCCATGAGCAGACGGTAAAACGCCAAGTATTGTTACCATACAAAAGAAAAAAAAAGAAAAAGAGTGTAGAAAAAAACCCAAGATCATTTTATTTCACCAATCAAAGCATATCGAATCAAAGCATATCAATCAAAGCATTTTCGATATTTGACGTCATATTCGCCTGTTTCCTATGGTTACGCATATTGAAACCTTGTATTATTATCAAAAACTAAAAAAAAAAAGTACGTTTTATTTCTAATAATATTATTTAATCTTCTTTTTAATTCGTTGATTTTATAATTTCATTTTTATTTTTCACGTGAAAATTTTTCAATTGAAACTAAATTGTTGAGTAAAAGTTATTATTCCGGGTTTTGAATTAGTTTTGGCAACGATAAAGTATTAGCAACGGTAAAGTAAATTTAACCATTTTAAAGTATTATACGAAAAAATGTCCATTTATTCTCTATGAAAATAACAAAATTTTGAATTATTAAAAAAAATATTTAAATAAAATAAACAAAAACCAGCCTATGTTCAAATGAGGGTTATAATTAACCTATATGCAAAGATACATGATCATTAAATGCTCCATTTTGACGCTGGCTTCAGCCTAACATTTGCACACAATGAGATTTATAATATTATTATGATATCCGTTAGCGCCAAATTCTCGCCAAATTTGGCGACTAGAATAAGTTTTCATAAATGAGGCCAATTTGGCTATAGCTCAATAATTTGGCGAATTTCGTATTCAAATTTAGTATTAACGAATCTTTTGTAAACGGTTTCTTTGCTATTTCGCTTGCTGTTTTCGAGTAACAATAACTAAAATTTTAAAACGAAGATATAGGAAAGCTACCTTTTCCTCCCGGTACAGGCCGGAAGGACTTTTTTAAAACCAAATAGTGACATGTGATAAAAAAATAGTTAGTTTTCCATAATCGTTGAAAATGTGCACAATAGCTAGATGTCGATGAGGCCCCAAAACACATACGGAAAACAATTTTCTCAATCTGTAGAAGATACAGATAAGTGTTTGTTGATATATCCACACTTCAATTTAAGTGTTGAAACTATTATTGCAGAGAAATATTGCTGCACGATGGGTACAATACATAAAAATTAGAAATTCTTTGTCAACAGAAATGATGTTTTACTGCTTCATAACAACGCAAGACCTCACGTTTCCTGAAGAACTATTTAAATATCACAAAGTTTGTACTATGGGAATTCTCTTCATCTTTACTTTTCCCCAAATCTTTCACTTACCGTCTATTACCGTTTTCAGCATTTGGCGGGATAAAAGTTCACTATTCATACAATTGTCAAAAATTCCTTTGAAGAGTTTTTTGGTACAGAATGATGGAGTTGTATGTAACTAGCATAAATTATACAGTATTTCATCGGAAAATATGTATTGCTTATACAGATGGCTATTTTTATTAGTAAAAGTCAATTTCTATAGAGCTAGTGTCGTTTTTTTATGGGTTTTTTTGTTTGTTAATTTTGGCATATTTTCCGAAAAATTAAATATATAATTTTAAATAAATACTGTAAAATGCAGCTACAGGTGTTTTATTAATACTAATATTAAAATTCTAATTACGTTATGAAGAATAATCATGAAAATCATCTGCTTCTATTTCTAACTATATAGAAAAAACTTTTTAACACCTTTTGATTTGTTTACTCATGAAATGAGTTAAAAATTCCAGCTTATGCTGAAAGTTGTTTATAACTCTAATATTTTTCTATGCAGCGTTTTCAGAAATGACCAAAATAATGAAAGATAGAATATTTCTTGAGTGTAACAAGAGTACTTTTGAGTAAAATAAGGTGTTCGAATGTATTTAAAACTACAGTATTTTAAATTTTAAGTACCGTTAAATTGGAAATACTGTTGGAAGGAACGAAGTTTATAAAGTATAGTGATAGAACAGTTAAAATTTTACTTCTACTTGAGCGATTTCTTTTCTATAATATGTCTTGTGAACAGATTGCCTTTCTCATTAAAGTAAATATTTTACAAACCATGGGAATAATACTTGTCGATATATAAGGGTATTTGAGTTATCTAATTGACGAATCATTAAGATTTCACTTTATATGCATCTAAAATTATTTATATATCTCGGATAATATAACTTCTCACAAAAAAATCGTTTGAGGTTACCTTGTAAGATAACATACAAGACAATTTCTTCAGTTGTGTATTGGTATATATCTTTTAAAATTTAAATATCCTTTATATTTGACTATTCCAGAAATAACCAGAAGTAACTTATTAATACTACACAATCATATACTGAAGTTTATTATAAATATATAGTATTTGCGATGTTGCTACACTCTAAAAAATAAGTTTGTAAATTTACACATGAAAACATCAATGATACAAAACGATTTGTCTAGTTGTGTAAAGTGGTGTGTAAATTTCCAAAACATACACTTAATGTGCAAACTTCTAAATACACATTTTAGTGTGTAATTTGATGATAACACTAAGTGTGTAAAAGTTATCTGATCACTCTTGAAAGACACACTTTAATGTATAAATTGAAAGAAATATCATAATAATAAATAATTAAAGAATATAAAAGAATTAAAGAAAATAATTAATATAAAGAAATAATTAATATAAAGAAAATAATTAAAGAATACACATATTTATGTGTAATATTCTTACATATATATATATATATATATGTGTGTAATATTTTGTGATTACACATATTTTGGTGTATTATGCAAAATACACATTTTTTTGTGTGTTATGCTAAATACACATTTTTGTGTGTTATGCAAAATACACATATTTTTGTGTAATGTACAAAATACATAGTTTTTAGTGTAATATTCTGTTTACACATATTTATGCATAATATGCAACACATATAATGTGATATTCAAAATACACATATTTTTGTATAATATTCAAAATGCACAGATTTTTTGTGTACATAGCTACTTTGGGTAAATTGTGAACTAGGTGTTTCAAAACAAAATTGCAGAAAGAACATACTCATATGCTTGATGTGTTTGTTAGCAGGTTTGATTTAAAGCTATAAAACAGTGTACCAAAAATATATTTTGGCAAATTTCACAAGACAAATCGTTTTTTTTTTTTTATCATCGATATACCTGTTTTAAAATTAACCATAAAACAGGATCGTCTGAAATTATAATTATGAAAATATATTTGTAATTATGCTTACTACATGCCATCTTTTTGTTAGAGTTGATTTTGAGTCCTAAAACCATATCGGCCACAATATATGTCTTTTAACATTCACACACTTATCCGTGTATGTGTAGTTATGTGTAAATTACAGTAACACACCATTCCGTGTATGTATAAATATGTGTAAATTACTGTAACACACCGATCCATGTAAATTCATGCATTTTACTACATTTACACACTTTTGGGGGGTTTTCAAGTGATAACAAATTACACACTTATTTTCATAGCCTAAAATACACATAAAAACAGGTAAAATTTTGCAAAAAATGTGTAATTTGTATGACAAGCGTGTAATTTTAGAAATTTACGCATATATACGTGTAAAATTGTCTAATTTACACATTTATTTTTTAGAGTGTATTAGGCAAATGTCAGATATGATAAATTATAAATCAATCATTAAACCTTAAACATATTTATTCAAATTACTGAAATGAAGAATTTTTTTTTTTTTTAATTGCGGTTTCGTTTGGATGGTATTTAACTTTTCCCTATTACAAGAAATAAATGGAGACACTCGGATACTGATAACGGCAGATTAATAAATTACTCAGTTTTATAAAAAATGCATTACACATACATTATTGATGTTTATGTAGAGATAATAATTACTGGGTCCATAGACATTTTATGAACTAATATTGAAGGCATTCTGTCATCGTTTAGTTTTTATTGAAAAGTAGTTTCCAAAACAGTACTTCGATTTAAAGCAAACGCCGTGGTTAAATATAACAAATATTTGCACATCAATATTAAACAATTTTTCAACTATATTGCTTAAGTAAATGTGATGTTTGATTTTAAACTAAACATTAAAGGCAAGAGAATTCACAGTTTGTGCATTACCATTCTTAATTGAAAAAAAAGTGATTTTGGCAATTAATAATTATACTTTTATACAAATTAAAGTATATTACAATATATTAAACACCAAAGTAGTAATAACACTGGTGTATTTTTCACACCTATCTGAAGTCATTACTAAAAAACTAGAACGTTTTATTCCAGTTTTAATATAAACATTTAAGGGCCCTGTGTGCATCATATATCATTCAGATGGGTTTTTATATACCATAAAATTGTAAACGTAAATGATAAATACTGAACATATTCTACGACCTGTATTTGGAAATGCATTTTAGATATCTGAACTAGAAGAAACATTTACAAAACGCTTGCATGCAAAATAAATGAAGAAAAAGAAACTGCAAAAAAGAAATGTTTTTGACAGCAGCAGCTCTGAATTCAATGCTATTCTACGATCATATTTAAAAACTCAAACCCGTGATGGAAATGTATTTTAAATGTTTTCCAATTTTTGAAAAGAATTTTGAAACACATTTCAATCTAAATACAAAAGAAATTATATTTATTTTATTTTTGTTGGATAATACTTAGATTACAGTACGTAGATAACCACCATTTTTTAAGTAGAAATATTCGTGTTACTTAATGGACAGATAAAAGAAAAGCGAGAATGAAGCCAAATAAACTAATTTAAAAAACTGGTGGGAATAAAACAATCTTAATAAAACAGGCGTAGCCTACGCTACCCGTGAATGTCTCTGGCGCGACGATTCAGGGGTTAAATAATTCAACAAACTATTATTTAAGCAAAATTTTACAGGTTACCCTTTTTTTCAAAAATTATTTTCGTAAAAATGTATATTTTGAAATTACTTTTTGAAATAAAAAAGAATTATAACCTATCAAGCATTTAACACAAACCGACTTCTAGAAGCTACAAATATGCTAAACCAAAATTTACAGCTCATTCCACCAAATATGTTATGGGTTATTCTTATAAAATTACAGGCATTGCAGTCTGTTTTGCAACGATTAATAATGAATTTAACATTAAAATTCCAAAATTTAAGCTTTCCTACTTCTTATATTTCTTACCTGAATGACTTCCAGTTTGGTGTGCAAAGGAAGAAATAATCTAAGTATGAAGTCAAAATTACGTGTTCGTACTAAAAACAAAATAGAATTGTTACAAATTCTATATTTAGATGATCCTCTAAGCAATATTTAAATGTCATTTTTGTTAGTAGATGCTATTTTTAAACAATTGATACCAGCAACATTTTGTGACAAAGTTAGTAGGGTGTGGTTAGTTTTTTATTTTTCTAGGACTGTACATAGAAAATAAATATTTCTTATGCAGAAAATAAGTACCTTAGCGAAATATTATTAATATTTTATGGATATATTTTGACACAGACAAATTAAATAAATGTGGAAAATATTTTAAAGATGAGCAGTTCTTTAACGATAAGAAATGTACTTTTGATTTCTTTAATCAGAAATTATGTTTGGATATACAGTTAAAGATTTTATTTATTTTAACTAAAGCGAAAATATATCAATACCATAAATGGGAAATCAATATCATATATATAACAAGTAAAACTAAATCGTTCTGTCATACTTTTCATCATTTCATAGATTAATTTTCTTTACCATTATGATAATTTTCATTTAATGCAAAACATAAAGGGAATAGAAATGTGAATATGAAAGTCACAAAAAGTTGTTAAAATTCTGACAATGAAAGATGAATGCTTCCTCTTTCTATCTTATATACATTTAAGATCCATTAAAGTGTAATTAGAATTATTCAAAGAATTTCATATCCTAGAAGAGTAAATAATATCCAGAACACACATGAAAAGTTAGAAAATTGTATCCTACAAATTGTGACATTTTCTTACAGTAAATCAATTTTGAATTTTAGAAGAACAAAAAAAATGAAAAAGTAGATTCAGTAAGTGATATATGATGAATGACTCAATGTGGAATTTTTCAAAGTGGAACACATTTTCTGATTGTGAAATATAAATCTGTTTCGACATTTTTGTGTGTCAAAGAATCATATATTATCGTAAAAGACACTACGAATTGTTTCAGATAGCATATGTTTTATTTAATTAATTATTTATTTATAAATGTTATGAAAAAATTAGCTGAACTAAAACGTAATTGATATGCTTTGGAATTTGTATTTTTAATTTAATTAAACTTTCTTATATCTTATTTTTTAAAGTCTATAAAATGCATGTTTGAAAAATATAATTGAATAGTTTCGTTAATTAATAAGATTTCCTGAAAAATGTCGAAAGCAGACACTGTCTTACACTGTCAGAAATATACAAAATCACATAAATATCTCAATAGAGCACAAACGTTTCACCTGTAAGTGTTAATCTATGGCATTAAAAATATAATTTCTCACTTAAAATTATTAAAATTGTAATAGAAATTTCAATAAGAAAATAACACACACACACGCACACACAGACACACACACACACACACACACGCACACACACACACACACACACACATATATATATATATATATATATATATATATACAGCGTGTCCACGTATAACCTGACCGACCTTTATTTTCGCAACCGTTGGTCCTAGATGCATACTTCCAATTACAAAAATGGTTTAAATAAGGTAAAGAATTACTTTTAATGCGATTTAGGTCAAGAAAAACATTTATTAAAAAAATACGAAAGTTAAATTTTTATACGGTCCCCCGGTCCTATAAGTGATATTTAGTAAAAATTTACTGTGACACTAACAAGTACGACAAAGAAAGTCCCATTCATCTAACATTAAAATTGACCGAGTTATGAAACTTTGAAATGCATGACTTATACCACTTTTTTGCATCTAAAAAGAGATGATTTCGGCCATGCTTTCAGGGGTCGTATATAAAGTACTTAAACTTATTTCAAGGTATCTGCGTTTTGAAAGAAATCGTTCCGAAAGAAACTATTACGATTGAGTTAATTTTTATTAGTTAAGTTTCAGATTAATTAAAATAATTGTATTTTAACATATGTTTTATTTTGAAAGGATTTGAGGCTATGATTTCTTTTAACAAAAATTATGTTATTTTCATAAGGTTTTATTTAACTTGCAACGATCGTCTTTCCAGTTTAAAATTTGTACTCGAAGTTTTCAAAGAACGAAGTTTTCGAAGTTTTCACTCGAAGTCACTTTCAAATGTCCGATCAAAGTTAAATTTTACATACTGACTTAAATCCGATGACAATGTAATATTATTATGATTTTCGACGCTTACTATCTTATACATACTTATATTAGAGGATAACACAAAAAAAAATTAGGATAGATTATCGTCAACAAGTTTAAGAAAGAGTTTTAGATTAGATAATATAAACCTACGATGGTTGTGTTTTTTAACTTTTATAATTACGTTTTATGTATTTTTTAACGCTGAATAAAAAAATTGCCTTCACTTTTAACCATCATGTCAGGATTTTTCGCAAATCGTAAATTTCAAGGTTAAATAGCGAAAAATCTGTTACTATAAAATAGATGTAAGACTTTTTTATTCAGTTTAATTTTATTTAATTCAATAATTTATTCGATTTTTCGACTTATACTAGGTTTCTTACAGCTAAACAGCTCAGAGGTTCGATGAGGTTGGAAGGGGAGGAGGGTCAATTTTAACTTTGAAATTTGCGATTTGAGAAAAATCCTGACGTGATGGTTTAAAATGAAGATCATTTTCGGATTCAGCGCTAAAAAATACATAAGAATCAATTTTCAAAAGCTAAAAAACAAGCCACAACCCAAAATTTGAAAGACAGTGCAATCTAACAGCATTTTATAATCTGTATCATTTTGTAAACAATTGAGGCTGTTGTTTTAAATACTTTTATTTAACAAAAATTCAGTTATTTTTATCCTCTTATATGTTCAGTAGAAATTGTATATTTTGCATTAATATGTCAGAATGATTATAGATTTCACTTTCATATTAGATTGCAATGTTAATTTTGCTCTCAACTATTTTTATATATATATATATATATATATATATATCTGAAAATTATTTCTATTTCTACTACATTTGTGAATGACCCCCATTTCGCAGCAAAAAATATACTCCAACTTTAAACAGCTATTACTCGGTGAGTTTTAATGTTAGATGAATGGGACTTTTTTTGTTTTACTTGTTAGTGTCACAGTAAATTTTTACTAAATATCACTTATAGGACCGGGGGGCCGTATAAAAATTTAAGTTTCGTAATCTTTTAATAAATGTTTTTCTTGACCAAAATCGCTTTAAACATAATTCTATACTTTATTTAAACCATTTTTGTATTTGGAAGTATGCATCTAGGACAAACGGTTGCGACAATAAAGGTCGGTCAGGTTATACGTGGACACGCTGTATATATATATATATGTGTGTGTGTGTGTGTGTGTGTGTTTGGAAGTGTTAGATAATGTATTGCTGACTTTCTGAAAATTATTATTTTACATGAAGATATTTTATTTTGTTGTTTTATTAAGCAAAATACATTGCATATCAATCTATAAAGGGACAGAAGAAAATAGTGTATCCGAAAAAAAATAAAGATTTACCTTAACAGTCTTTTATGGAATGTAAATAAGTAAAAAGTTTATGTTTCTAATACATACTTTGTAACTATGTCAATTCAAGTAAATCCCTCTACTTTTTTTTTAATTCATAAAACTTAAATCACGTAAGAAAGTCCCTTTGTCTGACATAAAATATTTCAACAAAAGCATTTAATGTCACAAAATTATATACTATATACCTATTACCATATTATCTACTTGAGTCTCTTATTTCTTCACGGAATGATGTAGATGATGGTAATATGCCAAAACAGCATTTTCTGGAATATAATATTCTTAAATTTTGCTCTCATAGTTTTATACCAGTGAAATAATGTATTAGATAATTCACTCATTATTCGAAAGTTTTATTAAAAGAATTTTCAACAAACATTTAATTTAATAAATATATATTTTTAAAATTGATTAACGATTTGTGTTTCAAAATATGTCCATGTTTTAAATGAAATTCCCATCTAACATAGGAATTTAATAGGACAGGGAAATAAGGTTCGGTTCCCACACGTACTAACTCGCAATCAATCTGTTTAAGGTTAAATGCATTTCAACTAATGGAAGTAAGTGTCAGAAGTAAAGTTATCTGATGAAGAAATATGTCCAATAAGTATACAAAAAAAAGAAGCTGTGCCAAATAAATTTATCTCGTGTTAAGTAATTAGAAGTGTATTTGAGAGGAGATTTATGATTTTTTTTGAGGAAAAAGGGAAATAAATGTCGAAGATGTGAAGAAGAAATAATTCGAAATTTTCTTCATATACATACGTATACGATATTAAAAAATTTTTATTAAAAAATAACCGAGCATATGTGAATGAAGTATGCAAGTTTAGTTGCACAATATAGTTATTATCATGAAAAAAAAATCTTTCTTAATTGGACAGCGAAAATTTTGTAAATATTATGTACATGTATATCTATATATCTGTGTGTGTGAAGGGGATGCGGTTATTAGTTCCCATAACATGCCCGACCGTAGCGATAGAGGCGCTGCAGATCCCACGATACTTAACAAGGTCAGCAAAAACTCGACACAATGAACTTGATGACTAAATAGTTTTCGAATCTCTGGCTTTTGAGCGGAATATTAAATTCCTCAAAGATTTCCTTTTAAGGTTGGCTTGGGCAGACGGCCCAACCACGGTCTGATATCGGAAGATGCGTTAACGGCCGATAAACTGCGGCAGAATCACCCCTTTTCCCCTTAAAACCTGCATATAATTTGCATGTAACCTGTAAATAGAATTATGTCTTACTCCAGTATTAAAACAGTATTGCTTCTACAAAAGCTAGTCTTCAAATACCAACACTAATTACACAGGCCTACAAAATTTAACTTTTTGTCTGGGGGTTTTTATGAATTTATGCAAATTGTAAGAAATCTTCTATGCTTATTTGAAAAATAATATCCATTTTTATGTATCACGTCAGGATTTTGTATAGTTAAGAAACTAAGATTTTGGAATTTGAGAATATACAAATTATACAACATTGATTAAAAAATGTGCAAAAAAATCAGATAAATAAATAAAATCATACATACATATATAAATGTGTGTGCATGTCTTATAAGAAATTATATTCTAGTATATACAGTAAAATTACTTTTCTTTATCATCAAAAGAACGCTTGTGTCCTCTAGATTTTGAAGCTGGTTTAGTGTCTCTTTTTAGCCCCCAGCAGTAATCTGCCAACATATTTACATTCCAGTATCCTTGATAGCGTTTTTCCATGCATTTTATGTCCTGGTGAAGTCTCTCACCTTGTTCTTCACTCATCTCACCAAGATTTTCAGGAAAATATTCAAGATGGGGGTGCAGAAAATGCATTTTTAAACTCATGTTACAACCTAGTTTTTGAAAGTTTTGAAGCATTTTTTCAACGATCGTTATGTAGTTAGGATCTGTGTGATTTCCTAAACATTTCTAAGTAACGTCTTTGAAACTAACCTATGCATCTTTCTCAACTGATTTAATTTTTTCCTCAAATTTTTCGTCCTTCATTAACCGTCTTATATCTGGGCCGACGAACACATCTTTGATTTTATCTTCCGATAAATGTGGAACAACTTCATTTAAATATCGAAAACTATCCACTGTTTTATCTAAGGCTTTTACGAATTGTTTCATTAAACCTAATTTAATGTACAGGGGAAGCAAGAGGACTTCTTTTGGATCAACTAAGCTATGCCGAATCACATTGTTTGATCCTGGATTTATACAACCTCTTCATGCCATATTGTTAAAAGAAACTGACAAAACAAACGTAGGATATCAATAAACGAACAAAATAAACGTATGTTCTCACTACAAATGCGCGGGAGAAAATTGCGCCTTCTCAGGCAAATATCAACACATAAAGAGGCGCCATCTATATTTATATTTCACATCGTTTAGTGCAGTATTGTATTTTAACATTTATTAATGTCATTTTACTAAGAAATTAATTTTATTTTTATTAAGAATGTATTTTATTTAATAAATATTACACATTTATTTTATTAAGAGGCACTCCCTCCTTTTTTGTTTTGTGAAAAAAACTGTGTGTCATAGCAAAAAACTAATGTCATATTTGTGATGAGCGTGACTGATTTACTAAGAAAAAACTGCTATTCTACAAACCCCAGATTTGCGTTGACCTGTGTTACCTCAATGTAATTCTTATATAAGGGCCCGCCGGTTCTGAATTCGAAACCACTGCTATAAGTTTTTCGAAATCAATGTTTTCGACTAGCCGAATTCACATACATATTTGAAGATAAGAAAAGAATCTGCTGTTCGTCTCAACAAGAAATGTGGGTCACGGAGAGTGACCGTGATTTTTAGCTCACAGGCTATCAAAGCCTGAGAGCTTATGTGCCCGCCCGTTCTGTATGTATGTACGTATGTACGTAACGCGATAACTCTTGACTGAAATAACGGTTTTGCTTCCAATTTTGTTTATAGGTTCCTTGTGATAAGGCGCTTCCCTGTAGTTTTGGGGAATGATTGCTTAACTATAAAAGGGGGGAACGGGGGGCTAACCCCCCTTAATTTAGATAAATGGTTTTTTCATGCAGAATTATCCAATTTTCTTCAAATTTTGTATATAAGTTCATTTTGATAAGGTTCTTTCCTGATTAGTTTTGGGGCTTCATAGGTTAAGTATAAAGGGGCTAACGGGGGGTTAATCCTCCCCCCTTAATTTAGATAAATGAATTTTTCATGCAGAGTTATCCGATTTTCTTCAAATTTTCTATATGGGCTCATTGTGGTAAGGGGCTTCCCTGATTAGTTTTGGGGGTTCATTGGTGAAGTGTAAAGGAGGGAAACGGGGGCTACCCCTCTTAATTTTGATAAATGGGTTTTTCATGCAGAATTATCCGATTTACTTCCAATTTTGTATATAGGCTCATTGTGGTAAGGGACTCCCTGATTAGTTTTGGGGATTCACTGGTTAAGTATAAAGGGGGTGAACGGGAGGGACTAACCCCCCTTAATATAGATAAATGGGTTTTTCAAGCAGAATTATCCGATTTTCTTCAAATTTTATATATATGTTCATTGTGATAAGGCTCTTCCCTGATTAGTTTTGGGGGTTCATTGGTTAAGTATAAATGGGGGACGGGGAGCTAACCCCCCTTAATTTAGATAAATGGATTTTTCATGCAGAATTATCCGATTTTCTTCAAAATTTGTATGTAGGTTCATTGTGGTAAGGCGCTTCTCTGATTAGTTTTAGGGGTTCATTGGTTAATTATAAGAAGGAGAAACGGGGGGTGGTTCCCCCCCTTAATATATTGTCGATTTCTTCATTTTTCGATGGCTTATTTCAAATTCTTTGAAATAAGAATATAATTTACGGTTAGTGTGAATAGCCTGTGAGCTCAATGCACTGTAAAAAATGACCAATGTTTCTTATTTTATGAAAATATACTATAACCACGAACGAAAATATTATATAATCTTCTGAGTTATTCGAAATTCCGAAGAGCGTGTTCCATTGTTTTTTGAATTCCCAGAAACCAATACATTTCCAAAATTTAAAGAATTATTTATAAAAGCAAAGTATTTTTTGCTGCCCGTATTTTTCAGAAACGTTTCCGAAGGGTTTTTATAGTGTATTAATTATTGTCCTCAGCCTGGAATACCTGTTTTTCGAATGTCATCAATTCTCAAGTAAACGTTTTCAGCCGCATAAGTTAATTTATACATGAAAGAGTAAAGAAATAATCTTCATTTCAATTTTATTGTTAACGCTGTTAATTTTGCATGTTTGTCTATTAAACATATTTTTTGAGCATGAAAATGTTTACTTGAGAATTGATAGCATTTAAAAAACAGGTATTCCAGGCTGAGAACTAATTAATACACTATAAAAACCGTTCGGAAACGTTTCTGAGAAATACGGGCAGCGAAAAATACTTTTCTTTTATAAGTAATTCTTTAAATTTTGGAAATGTATTGGTTTTTGGGGATTCAAAAGACAATGGAACACGCTATTCGGAATTTCGGATAACTCAGAAGATTATATGATATTTTCGTTCGTGGTTATAGTATATTTTCATAAAATAAGAAACATTGGTCATTTTTTACAGTGTACCGTCAGTTTAACTGGCAGTTTTCTTTTATTTTTATTTTCCTCTTCAGTAGCATCGTTAGCAGAAATAAGTTATCAATTTCGACTCTCCAAGTAGGTAAAATTTTTTCTTATCGGATAGCAGTATTTATATATTTGTTTCTTTGGATTACTCTATTCACAAGTAAGTGGAATTTCTATTAATTTAAAATGTAACTTAATGACATTCCATGTATGGGACATGAACTGAAAACTGTTAAAAAACATGAACGGAAAGTGTGACCTACATCTTTCTTATCGGCCGACATCTGTTCTCTAGTGCAAAAGTGATGCAGAAAATATTTTTTTTTCTCTCTGAATGAAAGAAGTTTATTTGTTTGGTGTTTTTTTAAAGTTTTCGTCCTGCAAGATAAAAAGGATAAAACGAATAGAAGTAAGCTTTTATTATTTTTAATTATGCATGCTTTTACAAGAGATAAAGCCAGTACTCGTTCAGATTAATTCGCTACGCAATGAAAGGAATAAATTATTACAAAAGCTTGTTTTTGGTTCTGATGACACTAGCAGTAATAGGAAACATTTAAAAAATTTTAATGGCTTTAATTTTAAAGCAGATAATACTGAATTTGATGAAAAAGTTACTTCATTTTCTAGTGATTTTCCCTTGGCCCAACTCATTTTAATGGCAAATTTATTATGGCTAGACATTTCGGGCAACGAAACTGACATTTCAAAACGCATTATTGAAACACTGTCAGATTTAGAAGAAAAATTTCAGTGTTCTATTTCACCTCAAACTGACTCAGAAACTGAAATTCACTATGAAAGTGACTATCGAAATACCTTTGTACTCACTTCATTGTCTAACTTTTCAAATGCTCCTTCGCAAAACACCCAATCCGTTGTCCCGCACACGCCAAGTTCCATTCACTAAGTCCCGCGTCATTCGATTTCCTTTACCGATTTCGAAAATTTAATTACACACTTTTCTGGTAAACAGGTAGAAAATATTTTACAATGGTTCGAAATATACGACGGTGTGGCTTTAACATTTCAACTTCGTCGAAAGACGCGCCGAACGCCCGGCAGACCTCTGACAGGTACCGCGTTATTGTTCGTCAGCAGTGAGCCTACTTTAACATCCTACGCAGCATTAAAACAAGCTTTGATATCCGCATTCGTGCACATCTCCTCCCCTGCACAAATTCATGAAATGTTAGCTACACGTACCTGTAAATCCAATGAAAGAATGAGGGAATATTTTCTGGTTGGGTAACTGGCAAAATACTGTGTGCATAAAAACGAAGGAATTAGGTGTTTTACGAGCAATCGCTTCGGACATAAAAATACTGAATGCACTCAGGTTACCCGTCGTAAAGTGTCAAACAACAGCACCCCCCTCCCCCCCGGAATTCGCCTAGTGAAATTTATTAAACCTCGTCAAAACATGACAAAATTAGTAAAAATTTACGCTTTAGCAATAGATGGGTTAATTGATACTGGTTGTCATATTACAGCCATACGACAGGTACCGATTACTCGGCTCCGTCACACTAACGGAAGCAAACTTGCAACTTACAGGATTCGGCAGCAGCAACAATAACACGAATAAGATCGTTTAGCGCAACTATCCATATAAATGAAAATTCTTATACCACCAGAGCGTATGTCATCGAATTTTCTCGTATGAGTCTTCCAATTATCATCGAAACGGACATAATTTTTCAAGGAACACGTACGTGTGATCCGGACGGCTTCAGACTCCAAAAACTACCCACAGACGAAATATCTGTCAACTGTATCACCGTTTGTGATAGTGTACGCAACGTTCAACTAGACCACAGACAAGACAGTGTTATGATGAAAATCACAGTTTCGAATACCTCAGTAAATACTGAAAATATGCTTCCTCAGGTGCCAAAATACACTAATTACCCTCGTTAACACACACCTACACAAAAGACGTCACCTACCAACAATTTCCTGATTCCAGTACTATGCTGTTTACTCATCATATTTTTTTTCTCAAAGGAATCGCCTAACTGTATTAATAATATATCCACTGTCTCCCTTTTTCTTGAAGCATATTTTCTACTGTTTATAACGGCATATTTTTACATCTCACCCGGTCCATTTATTAAACGCGGAAAAGCGACGAAGAAACGGCAGCAGAAAAATAGCAAAAAGTTAACGCATCGAATGCATAGTGGATCTCTTCATTCGCGGGTGTATATTTCTGTTTCTTGTTGGCTCGAATGATTTTTTTTTTTTTTTTTTTTTTTTTTTTTTTTTTTTGAGGGCCATATTTATCACAAAATGCTGTTTATGCGGATTGCGAAACTGTGATTTTTATTTAATTTTTGTTTTGCCTTGTTTAAATTTTTACAATTTATTTGTTTTCTTTCTTCCTCTTTTTCCTGAAACCAATAAGGGCATCAACGTGTAATAAAGCTTGAGTGTTTTTTCTTTTTCTTTCTTTCTTTCTTTTTTTCTTTTTTTTTTTTTTTTTTGGTCAAGCTATACACAATAGATTAATTCTGTTTTTTTTTTTTTTTTAATCTTAGGTGCATTGTGAAATTTATGAAGAATATCAGCATACAAAAATGATGCAATTATTTTTTTGCTAATGCAACCCTGGTGCATTTTTTAAGGGCTTATTGCATTGATTTTTTAAAGAAACAATTTGATGGCATTCAAGTAGGATTTTTATGTTAGAATTACGTCATTGGTACTATCAGAAATGGTGATTTTTTTTTTCATTTAAGAAAAAATATTTCCTGTGCAAACTATATCTATACTAATATTATAAAGGAGTAAAGATTGTTTTTTTGTTTGTTTGTTTGTTTGTTTGTAGGGGGTAATCTCTGGAACTACCGAACCGATTTCAAAAGTGATGGTGGCAAATTGATGGTAACAACCACTGCTCCAACATAGGCTATATTTTATGTCGGTGCCACTACCCCAGGGGGGTGCAGGGGCGAAAAACGTTCTAAAATTGCGATCTTTTCTATACTGAAGCAGCTAGAAACTTGAATTTTGGCGTTGTAGTTACTTATAAGATGTAAATGCTTTATAAAAACAAAATTAAAAAAAATCGAAATTTAAAAGGGTGAAATGAGCGAAAAGCGTTCTAAAAACATTCTAAATTACAATTTCTATGGAATCTCTGGAACTACCGAACCGATTTCAAAAGTGATGGTGGCAAATTGATGGTGACAACCCCTGCTCAAACATAGGATATATTTTTTGATGGTGCCACTATCCCCAGGGGGGGGTGCAGGAGCGGAAAACGTTCTAAAATTGCGATTTTGTTTATACTGAAGGAGCTAGAAATTTGAAATTTGGCATTGTAGTTACTTATAAGATGTAAATGCTCTTTAAGAACAAATTTTTAAAAATATTCGAAATTTAAAAGGGTGAAATAAGCGAAATGCGTTCTAAAATCATTCTAAATTACAATTTCTATGGAATATCTGGAACTACAGAACCGATTTCAAAAGTGATGGTAGCAAATTGGGTGGTGACAATCCCTGCGCCTACAGCCTCTTTAATAAAAAACTATGCGAAGCTGACGACTGGGTTTTTCGCTAATTGTTGCCACAGATTAATCTCGGAAAATGAAACATTTGAAGTTACTGAAAAAAATCATAACTAAGATGTAAATGCTCTCTAAGAATAAAATTAAAAAAAAAATCGAAATTTAAAATGGTGAAATGAGCGAAAAGCGTTCTAAAAACATTCTAAATTACAATTTCTATGAAAACTCTGGAACTACCGAACCGATTTCAAAAATGATGGTGGCAAATTGATGGTGACAACCCCTGCTCCAACATAGGCTATATTTTATGTCGGTGTCACTAACTCCAGGGGGTTGCAGAAGCGGAAAACTTTCTAAAATTGCGATTTTTTTCATACTGAAGGAGCTAGAAATTTGAAATTTGGCATTGTAGTTACTTATAAGATGTAAATGCTCTCTAAAAACAAAATAAAAAAATTCGAAATTTAAAAAGGTGAAATGAGCGAAAAACGTTCTAAAAACATTCTAAATTACAATTCTATGGAATCTCTAGAACTACCGAACCGATTTCAAAAGTAATGGTGGCAAATTGGTGGTGACAATCACTGCTCCAACAGCCTCTTTAATAAAAAAAACTATGCGTTTCTGACGACTGGGTTTTTCACTAATTGTTGCCACAGATCAATCTCGGAAAATGAAACATTTGAAGTTACTGAAAAAAAATAGTAGCTCGAAAAGTATTTGTCAGAAAATTGTTAGGCAAACTGCGTTTGAAAGGTAAAAAATTGTATTTTTCTTGATATAAAATTCAAATCTAATGATTATGCTATTTTTCAAAGATTGAATTTGAAAAATTACTAAATTTCACAATGAAGTACCATAGCAAAACCTTCATGCGTAAAAAGATAATGATAAGGGTGAAGTGTCCTGGCGTGTATATTGGCTATAGCACGAGTCACAAATTATATTAGCCTTATTATTCTGTTAAAATATGAAAGTGAATTATGAAATGTCAATATTTTGTTGGATTAAAAGTTCCTTATAAGAAATTGACCAGCGTAGCGGGCGTAGCTTGCTAGTATAGTATATTTCTTTATTACATCTTCAAGTGTGAACTGGCAGATTCAATTTTAAGCCGTATTTTTTTCTTTTTTCTGTAAATGAGAAACTAAGTCTTTTAAATGACCTTATCGCATCTTTTTTATAAACAGTATGCAATAATTATATTCAAATGGAGTAAGTGCTGTTTTCTTTTTCTCACCAACGTGCTTGTTACATGTACCACCACAAAACTCACTAACGAATTTTCTGAGATTTCTTATTCTACTGATTAGAAGTTATTCTATTTACACATTTTTTCTTCGTCGATTATGTAGCATTTTGTTTTTATGCATCAATACTTTTATATATTTGTCAATTTTTGTATATTTTAAAATGTTTGATTCAATTGATATTTAAAATATTTGTTTATATCCCCCACCTCTCTTCCCCGATCACCAAATTAATTTTTTATTATTGACTGCTACACTAGTTAAGACAATATTTTCTTTCTTTGCGTAAAATATCTTACTACTAAGACGAATAAATTGAACGTGTGTTACATTTTAATGACAAAAGACGATAGATGAGCGGCGAAACACAAAATACGGACCAAGTTAAACATGACAGACAACGACGTTTCTTATTTTTTTAATATTATTATTTTCCTTTCCTCTTAGACGTGTTTGTCTTTTCATGTAGTGACAGTGAAGTCCAGACTATGCATCCACAACGGAAAAGTCTAAATTAAAGTTTTTAATCAAACATTTTTGTTAGTTTGTTTATCTCACTTTTAACTTTAAAATATGTATTTTTTTTTCTTTTTCTCTCTTTTATAGATAAATTTTCTTTTTGGCTTTAAGATTTACGGAAAATTTCGTTTCTCTGTTAAGTTTTATTTTGCCGTCTTATTGTTGCTCTTGGTCAGATGTGTGCAGAGGCGCACATCTGACGGATAGCCGAGTGTGAATGGGATGCGGTAATTAGTTCGCATAACATGCCCGATCACAGCGAGACAGGCGCGGCAGATCTCACGATAATTAAACAAGGCCAGCAAAAACTCGACACAATGAACTTGATGACTAAATAATTTTCGCATCTCAGGCCTAAGAGCGGAATATTAAAATCCTCTTCAGATTTCCTTTTCGGGTTGGCTTTGGCCTACGGTCCAACCCCGGTCTGATATCGGAAGACGCGTTAACGGCCGATAAACTGTGGCAGAATCAACCCCTTTCCCCCTTAAAACCGATATATAACTTGTATGTATCCTGTAAATAGAATTATCTCTTACTCCAGTATTAAAACCGTATTGCTTCTACAGAAGCTAGTCTTCAATTATCAACACTAATTACTTCAAAGCAATTATACATACATATATATACATATGCTTGTATATATATATATATACAAGCTAAGACTATAAAAACTAAAACTAAAATAAGATGAAATGCTTCATTTTTATGAAATTGAACATAATATAAAAGAAATGTACTGTATATATGTTTGCCGAATAAGGAATTTTCAACTACACTGTTAAAAATTTGCAGCAAACTGTCCAGTCATTTGACTGTTTTTATAGAAAACGGTTACATAACAGTAATTTAACTTTATTTTGCCCATAATATGGGCAATATTATGGTCAGAATAGAGTTAAATTACGGTTATGTAACCGTTTTCTCTAAAAACGGTCAAATGACTGGACAGTTTGCTGCAAATTTTTAACAGTGTAGATTTTACAATTGTATAATAATGAAAATTTTTAAAGCTGATAGAAAATTCTATAAAATCGAAACAAATGGCACTGTTTTATGTTTGGAGTTTAAAATGTTAAGGGATTATATTCAGTTTATATTTCAAATTATTTTAATAAAACAGTGTACACATTGTCTTGTAAATTTTACAAAAATGATTTATATTTTAGTTAAGATTGAACAAAATCAGTCAGTTCTAGAAGAATTTCAATCATTCCTATTGTAAATTATTTAAAATCCCTTTTTCTAAATTCTTTTAAATTCATTTAAACGCATAATACATGTAAAATGACTACATTTTTATTGCAAAAATTATTTTAATTTATGATTGCGTCATATATATATATATATATATATATATATATATATATATATATATATATATATATATATATATATATATATATATATATATATATATATATATATATATATATATATATATATATATATATACAGAGAGGGAGAGAGATATATACTGGTGTCAGAAATTAAGGGCCAGTGACGAAATTCAGACGTTTCGTCCAATATCTTAGTGAATCTCGTAAATAAATACCCGGAATGCCCTGGAACTTCGATGATGTAAAGGCTTGTTTGACTTCATGTTTTTCAATGAAGATTTTGGCGAGAGGACAATTAGGCGCAGCAATAATAATTTTAATAATAAAATAATATTTTCGATCACCCAAGTAACAGAAAATACTAAAAACGATCTCCCATTGTAGCAAATGGCTATGTAGGACCTGTTCAACATTTGTGTGCATTTGTGTAAGCATAGCTCGTATATTCGTGAAAATGTTAACGTTTCTGTGAAAATTTTTAAAGTTTTTTTTTTTTTTTTTAATATATATATATATATATATATATATATATATATATATATAGCATGCAGAGTTTTCAGCCCAATTTAACACCGCTTTTCAAAAACTTGACAAATAATCATGGAAATTGTATACTGTAATTAAAGTATTTATATATGAATATTTGATGACATATGGGTATTTGTATGAAATAAATATTAACTGTGCATGCGCAAACTACAGCAAAAATGTTTTGTCATGATTTAATAATCAATACTATCGGGCAACTCATATATATAAAAAAAAGTGAAATATTGTGAAAAGTCAAAAAGTGACAGCAATAGCTGAAAAATTGAGGAGGAAATCCCATATAATCCTAAGGGATGTTTATTTACTGCAGTAATTCCTTAAATATCAAATTTACTTTGCATAGAAATATCAAATAATTCCTACATTAATATTACCATATAATAAAGTTCATGTTATGCATGAATTAAATCGAGTAACAGAATTTTTTAGGAAGACAATCTCTCGAATTAAGAACATTATTAATTTTATTATAAAAGTTTTACTTCAGTAAGCATGGAATTTATTGTAAGTGACAGAGTGATTACCAATTTAATCGTAGTGCAGTTATGTCTACCGACAGTGGTATTATCGAGATCTGATATAGTTACGAATGTAATTACGCCTAAAAGAAAAAAAATTCAATGTTCACTCTTTCTTTTTGAGATTTCTAGATGAATAAAGTAATTTAAAATGCAATAAAGATAAAAATTCCAGATGTTAAGAAGTCAATTACTTTCGATATTTATGATATGAATGAAGGAATGAAATTATTGCTAAAAATCTTCTTATCGATTCATTTAAAAATTATTTTTATTTTCCACAGAATAATTAAATACAGTTTCGTTAAAAAGGAATCCAGTGAGACAGTTTTTCGATCTATATCTGTATCCGTTGATATCCAGACGGTTATATTCACATTACTATGCACATAAAATACTTTGATGTATTATTTTTTACATAGTTTTACATGAAACGAGAAAACTGTATCGTTTTCTACTTTTTTTTAACTAAGCAAAATTATAACAAGTTGTAACAATTACTGCAATTTACAAACGGTCCTGCTTTTCGTTCAAATGATGTGATGTTTACCAATCCGGAGAATTTAATACGTTCAGAATATTATATTCCGTAATACTTTCTGTCCAGTGAACGTAGCAGCTTTTCTCACGAATATATCTAGCAATATTTTGACTACCTCTACTTCTAAATAATATTCATCAATACAGAATAATGTGTAGTAATGGACATCAACATCATTCGCAAAAGCGAGTAAAAATCTTATTTACAATATCCCGTTATTGAAATGGAACTTTATTAAATAAATACATTAATTTTATTATTCAGGATCTATTTTATATAAAACCTTAATATATAGTACCTATGTTCTTAAATTTCAGTAGCCAATAGCATGCTATTATTTATTTTATTGTATTTTAATTATTTTGATAAATTATTTAAACAGTTGGATAAATTAAGTACAGAAAACGAGCAAAAAACCTGCATCTTGCTTCTCAGGCAATAAAACATCAGTAAATTTAGTCAGTCGCCATAACTTTTAGGCAATTTGACATATTCAATAAAAGCGAATAAAGCGAATTTTGGGCACTTTCAAACAATACTTTATGGTTAGATCCACTTAACAAAGTCAAAGGGTAAGTCATAAGGAAGATGCGAATTTGCTGTGCAAGAATATACTTAAGTCTCCAACCACTGGAAATACGAAGAAGTGTAGATGGGAACACGAGAACCATACAGCTAAGCAAAGAAAATTCTGTAACTTCTCCATTGGTTTTAGGGGAAAAAAGGGTCAACCCTCTTGAGGGAAAAGAAGGAAAAGCGAACAATGATATGAAGACATCTCTTATGGACCCTCAGCATCTGAGAGCAGTTGAGAGTTATTAAAAAGTTAACAGAAGACATCTAAAGTTAGAATGGAGTTCGTACGCAGTGTTTGGTTAAGAAATCATAAGCAAAATTAGCAGTCTTTAAGTTAACATGGGATTGAGAAATCAATCCAGCTCTAAGTTGAAGTTATGAAATCGGCTTTGAACGTTTGCGAAGGAGGAAGTGAGGAAGTGAGGAAACGATCTTTTTATCAGCGAAATTAGCTGAATTGAATATTTATGAAGAACCAGGATAAATCCCGTATCTATTGGTGTTATGCCGAGTTCTTTACTTTATGCTTACACATCAACTAATGAAGTATCAAAGAACTTAAAAAGTTTATGCGGTGGCTACAATCCGCGTTCTACGAACGAACACCAATAATGTCTAAAGAATTTTTGTGTGTTTATGAGCAACTACAATAGAGATTCCATGCATTGAGCGGAGAATCTTCCTCCTATTATGAGGATAAAAAAAGATACAATCTTACTTTATAATCTTTACTGTGACTTTAATTTGTCATTTTAGTATTGTTAAACAAAAAAAAAAAAAAAAAAAAAAAAAAAAAAAAAGTCGTCAAGTTTGTTGATTGCAGATCAGTGCAATTTCTTAAAATGAAATTTAATGATCTATTTGATCGAAACTCAATTTGTAATCTCTATTTAAAGATGAATTTTCGAGTGTTAAAAAATACCATAGAGGCTAAAATAATATGACGTGTCATTGTATTTCGGTTAATGTATGACCAAGTTAATTTTAAATTTAGTATATTTTTAATTTCCTCTTTGTACATAATATGTTCTATATTTTTCTTTTAATTTAATGCTATTTTTCCAATGTGTTAGTTAATAAATTCTTTAGTTTTACTTTCATCGTATGTCTAATCCTTTCAGCGGTAATGAATCCTTAATTTTTAGATAATTTTAATAGAATATATGTGTGCTAGATGAGCAGTTTAAAAAGGTCTCGGTTTATTACTTAAATGACATAACGCGAATATATAATTTTTAATTAACTTGAGATTTAGTAAGAATTTTATTTCTTAGTTATAATTTTATGGATAGGACCAGCGATCACCTCTCTTTAAATGTATGCTTATCTAACCTGATACGTAAAGGGTTTTGGTGAGTTTTACATGGTGAATAGATTTATCAGGTTTTCATCGTAATTTTCTTGTATACATTCACACATATAAAATATCTGTCCAACACAGAATATTTTTTTTTTAAATGAGAGAGAAATCGACCAGGATTATTGGTTCTAAAAAGACGTAGTCAAAATGTCCACCAGTTATTTGCTTCTGTGGCTTTATATCTGTTTTTAGATAAAAATATTACTATGTGATAGCGATTTGGAAATTACGTTTATGGTTTACTTTTGCTGCTGTTGAATAATGAAATAGCTTTACGCAATTTTCACCGAGTTTTCCACGCTAAACCCCCCCAGTCGTCACTTCTTTGAAGGTATTTATTTTTAATAAAATAAGATGGCTATGCTAAAAATGGTATATGACGTATACGTTTAGTTAGTTGTCTACAATAACATCATGAAGTACAAAAAGTATTTGTCATCTATGTAAAGGAATTAAGTTTAACAATATCTGCAATATCTGTTTCCTTTTTTGTTATTAGTAATAATCAGAATTAAATAGACTTGGAAAGTTCTATCTTCTGATAAACATAAAAAACCCCTGACACTCATTTGTCTTTTAAAAAGAATAATATTTAGATGAACATTTAGAACATACATGGTATACATATAGAAATAGTTGTATAAGGTCGTATCAAATTTATGTTTATAGATATTTACATCAATCTATCACACAACAGAGGAAAATCATATAATTCCAGTAATAAATCTTTCTGTGTAACAATAAAATACCACTGTAAAAATATCCTCAAAAATTATTAATAAATTACAATTCCTATTTTGCATTTTTTACATATATAATTTATATGAATTATTTCATAACGCAAATTATTCAACCTTGTCTTTAAAACAATATTATGTTATACAATTTTTATTTCTAAATGAGTGGTAATATTTAATATTTTAGTAACCAGATTTCAGTATGTTATATTTACTTAAATAATGCAGATTTTATTTTAAGTGTAGTTTTGTATATTAGATGTAGATAGCACGTGAATAATCACTTAGTAAAAGATATTTAATATACAAGAATTAATACGTGCAAAACCCCTTTCATTAGGAAATAACATGTTGGAATTTAGATTTTTTTTCATTTACTAAAATAAATTTTACTTCAATGTCTGTATGATTTAAATTAACAGAAATAATGTTACTCACTTAATTATGATGACCATATGTAAGAAAAATATACCACAATGAAACGTTATCGAGATGTTATATGAATGCGACTTACACAGAATGGGTGAGAAATTTTCGAGGATTACTTTATCGTGTCTTTGAGGAAAATGATATATATGCATATCACTAAGATAATTTTAATAGTCTAGTTTATAAATTCACTATGTTAAGAAGTCATTAAATTTTCAAAACTTTAAAAATATATATCAGTTAAGGTAAGAATAGGTGTATAATGGACTTTGTTACGTCTATATTGCATCCAAAGTTTCAATTGTATATAAAATAGTATTTCAATCTATGATCTATTCTAATGTCATTTTTTAATTAATAATTCTTCGAACTATTTCAGACATTATTTAAATCTTTAACACATATAGATAGGTACTGTACATTCTTAAAAACATATTTAAAAACACATAAAACCAGTCCACAGCAGGGTAATATATTCTGCCAGCAAAATATTCTGCTTTTACGAAACTTTTAGCGTGTGGACTGGTTTTATGTGTTTTTAAATATGTTTTTAAAAATGTACAGTGCCTGTCTATATGTGTTAAAGATTAAGATAATGTCAGAAATAACAGGTAGTACGAAGAATTATTAAGTATATAAAATATAGCAAAACTTTGTAAGTGATATAGACTATTTTTTTAATTTTTTTTCTTTATTTGTGTAATAATGAACATCAAAATTATTTTGTAATGAAGGGATTTATTATTATAAGATAAACAGCACGTTTCTGTATAAATAAATATATCCTTTGTCGTTTACTACTATCCATCAATCTTCATGTCACAAATTGTTCAAAGCAACGTGAATACAACGTGTTCAAAACAACGCATGAATCATTATAATTATTTTGCTACAGCCTATTTCAGCAACTTATATTACATTAAAAATGTAGCTTTCCCCTAATTATAGTTTTTACTCAAGACATTGAATAGAAAAATATACACGTGAATATAATCGCTTTTCATGCTTACTGTTATACATGAATTAACACAAATAAATATGTTCCATTAAGAAATATATTTCTGAAATAAAGTTCATTTATCATTCTACAATAAAACTTTCATTTCAGTAACTATATGATATAATGTAAGAGAAAGAATGATAACTCGATTAATCAAAATGATCAAGTGTAAGAAAAAAATACAGCAATGTAAAAATATAGACATCGTACATGGATATGAATGCAATTACACAGAAAATAGCAAAAATTTCTCAAGATTGCTGTTTTTCTCTCATTGGGGAAATTTATATCCATGAAATAAAAAAGTGATTTAAAATTTATAACCTTAAAAATCACAGGTATTAAGAAGTTTATTTTTTGAAAAAAAATAAATAAATGAAGTCTGAAATTTTTATTAGAAATATTTTACTAATTCTTTTATATAACATTTTATGAGGTGTTTTATAACGTAAATCTATTTTATTTTCTAAAGGTGATAATATAAAGATTTAATAATTGGAATTATTTAGTGCAAAATTCTTTCTAAAATATATCGGTAGGCTAGCATAAAAAAAAATTGCATTATGTCATCTGAGTCAAATTGATTACCGAAAAAAAAATGAAATTCTGCACCTGAATGTTTTTAGGGAGGGAGTCGAACCCAAGCTCTATGATTTACCTGCAAACGCTCTACCAACTAAGCTATCAGAGATACTTCCGGCTAATAAAATAACTAAGACAGACTTTTGGTATTTGCATCCGGTCTGTGACAGCTCAATCAAGACAACGGATACACAGATTAAACCTCAGGTATAAAACTTCATATTAAACGATGCAGATCTGTTGAGCTGCATTACAACACATTGTAGGCCCGATGCTAATGCCAAAAATTTGTTTGAGTGAATGGTGTCTTCTGCGGATTTCCAGAATAGCTAGTTAGCAAAGCGTTGGAAACTTCAGCCAAATGTTCTGTGTTCGACTCCCGACTTAGAGATTGTATTATTTCTTTGTCAATTACTTTAATTGAGTTGAAATAACACAAATTTCACCGTTTAATATAAAGTTGCATTTTCTGAAGGCAATATTGAGCTGTGTCATATAGCTCAGACAGTATGCTAATGCCAAAATATCAACTGTATTTTAGTTTATCAGCCTGAGTTTTACCGGAAAGTTTACTTGGATATCGATTAAAAGTTTTAGATAATTAAAAGGCTTTAAATGTATTAAAACGTTAAATGGATTCTTACAACTTTACTAATGTATTATTAAAACTTTACAACTATAATAACTTCATGCAAAATTATATCTGGTGAAATGCCTTCTGTAAAAAAACAAGTATTTTTGTTTTGTATATATAAATGTTTAACAAGTAACGTGTTTTCATAAACTATAATCATCAACTAATGAAAAAAAGTATCATATAGTCTTACATAGTCCGTCGAAATTATATTTTAGTAGCAATTATTCGAATATTTTACGCCACAGTGTGTTTTCACTATGAGACGAAATTTAACTTATTTCAAAGAACAAAACAATATATTCATGGAAGTATATGTATGAAATGTCGCTAAGTTCTTAAACGTTTGCAGCAAACAGTCCCGTCATTTCCCGTTTTAATAGAATATGGTTACAAAACAGCAATTTAACTCTCTTGTGACCTTAATATGGGCAATAATATGGTCAGAATATATTTAAATTATGGTTATGTAACAGTATTCTAAAAAAAAAGAACAAATGACTGGACAATTTGTTACAATTTTTTAACAGTGTATGATTCTTCCTACTGATTTAATATTAGGCAAGTGGAAATAAATTGAGTTTCATTTTGAATGTTTTGTATGCACTTGTAGAAGAGAAACTATTTAATAGATAAATCTTCATTTTTTTCATTGATGTTGAAAATAATTGTCCTTTTTACAATAGGAAGGTATCCATAAAAAAAAAAAATTATTTATTTATTTATTTATTTATTTTAGGTGTGCTAAGTTTATTATAGTCGAAATATGTTTCGTAGATATACCTAATAAATATTTGTTTTTCTTCAAATGAGTGAGTCCTTTTAATCTAGTGAGTATTTTTTATTTAAAAAAAAACGCGACAAAATAAATTCCGCAGTAATGCAGATTTTCATTCAGAATGATTCAGTTCCTCAGTAATTGAATTAAAGGTTTTTTTCATGACAATCAGTTCCATCGATAACACCTTTTTATTGTCAGACGCAGTTCTTTTGCTGATCTATTAGACCCGTTGCGCGCGCTTTCATTTTTAATTTATATGTATTTTGCTTATGATGTATATTACTGCAGAATCACTTGGTGAGAATTTATAAGAAACAATTGTGTGTGTGTGTGAATTAGATTAATTATCATCAATTTAATTCCGAGAAGTATTCAGATTCAAGAATAAATCGGATATTTGAGAAATACTTTTTATTGACATAATAGAAATGAAATGAAAAATGGGATAACCAGTACTAAATATGAAAGTCCCTACATACAGTATTATGAAAAAAGTGTATCGTTTGACAAGGGAATTCGTTTTGAGGCGTAATGTCCACTTGCTCATTTCCGTGTGGCCTAATGGGGGTGAGTCCTTCCAGGTTAAAATAATATTTAACAAGAACGAAAAATCATGCGTCAAGCATAGATTATGTAACACTTTCCAACGCTTCCAAAATAATTTTACAAATCATACCGTTTAATAAGCTAAAATATAACATCTAAGTAAACAATTTGGAAAACGCATAACATATTTAAAAACATAATTTCAGGAATTTCCAACATATACAATATTCAGAAAAATATCCGAATACTTTTATTCAGCCCTGTATAGGATCTATAGATTTGTATATATACTACATAGGATGCTAAATTTTAGTTCAGTTAGGAAACGCGTAGCACAGTTTAGAATTCTCCGTCTGGAGTTTCTGTCAATAAACGGAAATGTGTCCGCGAACTTTTGTGCTTCCCTGTACAGGATCTACAGAATTTATACACACCGCGTAATAGACAAAAAGCGAGTTAAAATTAAAATCGCGTTCAGTAACTTAAAACGCACTTCCAGGAATTATTGTTAACAGACAGTAGAGAATTCTTTTGTATGTCCCTGTAAATGAACGATGACTGCTATACACACAATATTCTGTTGTAAGCCTCTTGTAATGCACATTAATGATATATATTAATTTCTATGCGTTTAAAATAGTGAAACATTATTTAAATAAACCTCAAATGATTTGTCCCCATAGACCGCAATGTAACGGAATTCTTTTGAATGTCCCTGTAAAACTATAAGTGCTACACACTTCTGTTGAAATAGGGAACATGCTATAGATAACGACAATAACATATATAAATTGCAGAGCAATCCGAGCATATTTAAGGGAGTTAGAGCACGGACAGACGGCAGACGGTCATACGGCCAGACAAACCGAAGTCATAAACAGTTTTCAACTTGGTTGGAAAGTGTTAAAAAAGATATGGCTCAAATTCACCAACGTGGACCAGCTATTTGACTCACTACTTCCATAAAATTTTAAGATATTTATTTTAAAACACCAAGTGCGATTTTTAGCAGCGTTCTTCAGAGAGAGAGAGAACTTTATAAACTGTTGCTCAAAATATATACGGTTTGTCACGAAAAATAGGTAGGAATATGCTTATAATAGAAAAAAAAATTAGAACGCTTTCATTTATTTCAAGAAAACAAAATACAATATTTATAAAATGATGAGCTAATGACATCATCACGCGGCTTTATTAAAATGTGGCAATCCATTTTTTTTTTCGTTTTAATAATTCAACGAATTTAAAGTATTTATATTTTGCAATTATTCTAAATTTCTTCGATTTTTTATGATTTATCATTTAATATTTTTATATATAAATTAACTTTATATGTATACATCTATTTGATTTAAGGAATAACATTATTGTTAATGGCCACATTATTTATAAATTTTGGATGTACATGAGGAATGCTTTTATATCTTATACATTTGAAAATATGTAGATCAGTAAATATATTTCCTAGAATGTTCATTTAAAACTTGTTTTTTAATCTAACGAATATTTGACATAAGTCTTAGTAAAATAACATTAGCTTTCGAAAAACGTATTCTACTCTGAGTATAAGTAAAGAAAACTATATTTTACAAACTTTCTTTCAGCAAATTGTGCAGAAACATCGAAATGTTCACAAACAGTCTATTTGTCTGGCAGCGTAATAGCAAGTCGGAGGAACAAAGTGACGGCTGCGACTGACATATACATTTGAGTAAGATTTCGCTAAACGGAGATGATAGACAAGAGTGTCAGTCAGCCCAAAGTTATAAAATGAATTGCGTTTCAGTTAACGGGCAAATATTAATGCAACCGTATATGTCCGCAACTATGTAGTACATGCAATCATTTTCGTTTAGACTGGTATATATTAAAGAAAAAAAATCATTAAGAAAAGACACAGGGTTACGTAAACATAACCCAGAACAAAATTTCTTTGATTCTGTGAGATAAATGTCCAGGCCTATGGAAATGAATACCATATTATTATTATTAAAACAATTCATAGAAGAAAAGCTCGGAATCAATGTATCTTGCATAATACTGATATAATGTAATATTTTTCAATTTCATCTCTTTAATTCGTACCTGTTTAGAGTCTAAAGATGTTTACAAAACTTTTAACTGATATTAATCCTGTGTTTTACTCCAAAAAACTATTTCTGTATTTTTATCATAAATATAGTGAAAAAACTGATTACGATAACGAATGAATCCAAAGTGAGCAATTGTCTAATTGCAGCTGATTCCTAGATCAAACATCGGAACACGCATAATGATATGTCACATTGAGGAGCGGTGACTCAGAATGTACTGTTTTAGTTAAGTAATGTCATTAGCGGAAATGGCTTTACGATACGTTGTTATCCATGGAATGATACGTAAGATTAAATTGGTTCATGTGTATTGCGTTTGGGCATGAACGTTCATGTAACTACAGGAATGGAAGTTTTTGAAGTGTTTGTGGAGGTCTATTACTTATTACTTCGGGGACAATGCACTTTTTTTTAATAATGTCACTCGGATATGATGCTATATTCTATTCCCATGTGACGTATCCCGGTGCTGGTCTTGAGGTCCGCTATCGAAATTTGCTTGAATAATAAGCTTAATATATGTTACTACACTCTGTGAAATGGATTATATAATGTGATGTATCTTTAAAATACAACTAATTGGTCGAAATTAAAATTAATAGATGTTTTAATGATACTGGGTCATTCCATGGTAACTTACGTTACATTTAGAATAATTGACTTCAGTAATTTTAGTAATACAGTATGGAACCGTTTATCAGGAATCCAGTTAACCGGAAAACCAGTTATTCAGAATGATATTTCCAATTGACTGATTTCAGAATTTCTCCAGAAAGAAAGTGCTACAGTGCTAGTTTGATATGTTCATTGTTTGATACATTACTCACATGCATGGTATAATTTAATACCAATAGCTAGGATTTTAAATGGAAGAATATATAGTTAGATATTGGGAGTTTTGATTTTTATGCAGAAATGTTGTTGGGGAAGTGTTATGCAGAAACAAGGGATTCCAATATATTGTCTTTTCTCAAATCTGAATAAATCATTGATCTTGATTGGATTCGATTCTTAATCTGTGGAATCTAATAAATAATTTGAAATCAGAAACGATGCCACAGCCACATATATTCTACAAATACATGTTGCTTTAATGCCCAACCAGTTATCCGGAATACGTGTGACCCCAGCCATTCTGGATAATGGCCCTGTTTACTAAACAATGATTTCTTATATATGTAGACCATGTAACTATGAATAAAGAGTAATTGGCATATCCTCAGAATGGCGAAGCTTCAACTATAACTTGTTCCGTAGGGCATGATTATAGCAGGATCAAACTTTCACCTGTAAATTTAAATAGGCATTTCCTTCTTAATTAAACGCCTTAGAGTCATTCCATGGTAACTTACGTTACATTTAGAATAATTGACTTCAGTAATTTTAGTAATATAACACTAAAAAATATTTAAAATGTAATGTTTATATGATTTGTTAATTAAACCTAACAAAGCTACATTTGGATAAAAAATACTTCAATTTAGTACTATTTCTTGAACGCTAAAAATTATATTTACTATGGTAACTTAAGTTTCTGACAAAAAGAACGTAAGTTCCCATAATAAATATAATGACCAGTGTTCAAAAAATAGGTAATTTTCATCCAAATTTCGCTTTGGATAGGTTTAATTAACAAATAGTACCAACATTACATTTTCAGTATTTTTTGGTGTTATATTATGAAAATTACTAAAGAAAATTATTCAAAATGTAACGTAAGTTACCATGGAATGACCCTACTTTGCTATAGTTTATAGTGTAATTTAATGAAGATTTTTCTCAAATCATTTGGAAAAAACGCCAAACGTAAAGAAAAAAAAAGTAGTGCCAAACAATAAATAAAAAAAAAAACTTTACAGGAACGGAACAAAATTTTATTTTAGATTTCGATCTGCAATATATAAATTGCTTTTCAGTTTAGAAATAAAATAAGTCCATGAAATTAGAGTTTGCAAATACACTCATGTTTCTGATAGTTGCAACACCATGAAGGAATTATGCAAATTGGACCAAAATTGCATGAAATGTAAAGTGAGATAAGACATGCAAATGATTAGAATTACAAAGCGAATACGCATGCGTCGAATGAGAACCGGCTCATTAGCAGTTGCTTGTTCCCGGTATATAAAGGTCTGTAAAGATGCGTTGAAATCAGTTTATCTTCCTCTGTCTGCGATAAACTTTTCATTGGTGATCAATATGCCTCGTCAAAAGCGGAAGAAGCCACACCAACAACTAACGAAGTGATGAGGCTGCATCATTGGTATTCGAGAAAGTGGATTTTCGTATAGAGAAACCGCAGCCCGTACGCAGTGTAATGCTACAACAGTGATTCTTGTTCGAAAAAATGGACAGAGGATAACCAAACAAGGCGAAAACCTGGCATTGAGACACGCAATAGCACAGCGGCACGGTATGACACCTCATCCGCAAGGCTGTGACGGACTGTACAGCGACATCTCGTGTGTTAGCACAACATTGGAGCACAGCTACATGTGTTTTGTTCTCTAGCTCCAAAGTCCGTCACCGTTTGCGGCAGCATCAACTGCGCGCAAGTATTCCTCTACGTAGGATCTTCCTCTGGCGACTCCTTTGACTTCAATGGGCCCAGCGCGTAGCGTGTCCAGTGGCAACAAGTTGCTTTTTCGGATGAATCTTGCTACTATCTGGAGTACAATGATGGAAGAGTACGCGTCAGACGTTACAGAGAGGAACGTCTACTATCACGATGTGATATTCAGCGTGATACCGCACAAACGCCTGGCATCAAGGTGTGTGGAGCGATTTGGTATAATTGTCGACCCCCATCTAGTGCACATTGCGGCCAACAGTGATCGCTGCATAAGGAAAATCTGTGGAGCCAGAGGTTCTTCCCCTTCTTCGATACCTTCAGAGTGCTGTATTTCAGCAGGATAATGCCCGTTCACATTTTTCTCAGACTGCAGAAGCCTTCTTCAGTGTACAACAGGTTTCGCTTCTTCCATGGCCTGCTTATTACCCGTATATGTCTTCCAATAGGATGTTTTTAATTTAAATTATTTCGCAATGAAAGGTCAAATGTTACAAATAAACATGCATGTTGCATTTTAAATATTACTGTTTCAAAATTCTAACTAATTTTCGAAAAAGGGATTTAATTGAATATACTCGTGCATGTGCAGATTAAGAAACGTTCAATCTTATTTACTTAGACTAAAATATTATCAAATGAAGCAATAAAAGAACTGAAATTATTAAATTGCTATAAAAATTCTTAAAAGGATCCTCATGCTTAAGTAATATGTTCTGAACTGAAAGTAAGTAGATTTAAAGGTAAACAAACAAAATTTTCTTAGGAAAGTGAAAAAGAAAGTTTAAAATAAAAAACGCAGCACTTAAACAAGAAGAATACATTTTTTTGTTTATGTTCAACCATAATTATGTTCAGAAATTTAAGTAGTTAAACTATATTAATTTTAAGAAAAATTCTTTTAAGCAGAATCACAGAATGTTTATTGAACAAATAATATTTATTAAACAAGTAACTGCAATTATAAGTAAGAGTTAATTAATATGTGGTGGGGTATAACCAAAGAGTACGTGTAAATAATTATTTAAAAATATATTAATAATTTATAAAAGTAGTGTATCTAAAGAGGCAAATTATGATTGCACCATCCGTTCTTTGTACCACTTTATAATCCCATGAAGTTTTTTCATTCATGTTACATTATTAATTTTTATTTCGTACTTTGTATAACTAATCTGAGATTAAATTTCAAAGAGTAATTTATATATCTACAGTTTTATTTGATAAATAACACTGACAGAAGATATTGAATCTTGCCGGCTGAACAAAACAGCTTCTTACTAATTCAAAAGATGGTATAAACTTTTAGTGTGAAATAGAAGAACGTTAACCATATGAAACGCAACAATATATTACATGTATTGTGTACTTATTTTTTTTTCTTGAAATAACTGGGCAAAATTCATACCATCAGTTCCGTAAACAAAGAAATACAATGTGTCATAAAATAGTAAAATGAAGTAGTAGCATATAATAATAAATGCATAAAACTTAATTCTCCTTCATAATACAATTCATTCTAATAATTAGTGAGTTACACCTACTTTTAGAAACGTTAATCAGGTGGATATTTTTTCCGCTGGCATCATCGTTACGATCACGCAGCTACGTACCGAGAAAATGTAATTTTGGTAAATTATTTCTTATGAAGAAGAAAAATTCTGAAATGATGTTAGATACGACCAAAACAATATAAAAATAATTTATGTTCCTTATTTAAAATTATTTTTCAGATATTTTAGCACTGAAAATGTACTTTTCTTTAAAAATGACTCGTAAATAATATTTTTTATTAAAATGTTCTTAAAATTTTATATCAACAGTTTAAAATATATATATATTATCTTATTTTATTTGCCTGTAAGATAAAACATTTATAACTACGTGAACAAAAGTAAAAAATAAATAAATAAATAATAATATTTTTAATTAAAAATTCAAGGAAATTGCAAAAAAAAAAATTAGACTATATATTCGTAATTAAGAAATATTGCTATATATATTCAATGGTTAATTTTTGCAATAAGTTTATATATATATATATATATATATATATATATATAACATACCTACATCGACACTTTAAATGCTTTTATGTTTATGCATTTATGTGTACCCCCACAGAAAACACATTGTTTAAAAAAACATATACAAAATATGGAGTTTGTAATTATTTTTAAATGAAATTAAAAGTTTTATCGGTTAAAGTAAGCAAGCTATTTTAAAGAAAAAAAAATAATCCAAAGTTTATATTTTAAAATTTTTTTAAATGGTTAGTGTAATATGTATAAAAGAAAAAGTATTAAATGTAAAAGAATATAAAACGTCTCTTTAAATATTGTAAATTACGGCATCAATGACGATTAAAAATCGAAAGTTAATGAACAAGTTTATATGGGTCTAAACATTTGAATTGCACTTAGTAGTATGACCTTCATTTTTACGCTCCCGCATTATTTCAGAGATCGTGTGATACATGTATATTTTCAGAAAACTGCGATTTTAAAACTCTCTACAAAAGTAATAGTTGAGTATTAATTGAAAACTTTTGATTCTGCTCGAACACAGAGAAGTTGCAAGTCATTCCTGCGTTTCTTCAGTCATATATCTGTTTTCTCCTCTAAAAAAACATGACAAAACATTATTTGGGGGGGACTCATTGTATCTTCATTTCTAGAGCAAAATGAAGTTCATTCAAAATTTTGGTGAATAGTCATCAGTTCTCTCTGAAAAACACCATTTTATCTGTACTAGTATATAGATTATATGAGGGGGTCGGGGCAAAAAAGTGCCAAGCCACATGTTTGGTGAAAAAATCTAACACTGTAATCTGTTGATTAATATTCTAAGTTATAATATACAGCATATAATTTGTTTCTAATGTCACTTGGTGGAGGCATATGTGACAGGCTTCGTTTTTGCCCCAGATGTTTATGTCCCCAATGAACATAGCTAATTTACAGAAATCGTAATGGTAGATCAGAATATCTCAAATGTTACTAAGATCATGGTGAAAAAACTTTAGGTTATATATCTTGATTTGGTATTTCATCAAATTTTCAAATTGAAATATCTCAGAAGTTCAAAAATGATGCTCTCTTACCCCAACCCGTTCATATTTTCCTGTATATGTTTAAAATATGTTTATACACGCCCTAAAAAATTTTAAAAAAAGATTTCTTCTAGAAAAGAAAGTATGTTAATTTAAATACTTGTTTTCTAAAATTACTTTTCATTTTATAAGACTAAAATATCTATGTTTCTGCGTGAACAAGTTCCAGTTTAATTATTAAGACAAATTTTAATTCGCATCTCTTCTGTAAACAAACTTTGCAAAGTTTCAAGAAATTAAGAGTTTGAAATATCATTTTGCATACAGAAATTTCTTTTGAACTGAATAAGGGAGAATGCAAGTAATAAGATTCTTCTCGGATTAATTTCCTAGAAATGATTATTGCTTCCGGAGAAAGTCTTAAAGCGACTTGATGAATTGATATTAAGTAACTTAGCATTTACTAGACTATAAAATTGTTATTTATTTGTCACTTCATAGTAAAACAGATTTTATAACATTCATCAAAACTTTCGTATTCACTGAAAATGAATGCAGATTTTTATTCTTCGTTATCAATTTAAGTCATAAAAAAACTTTCTTTTTAATTGCTCCCTATATTCAAAGATGATATAAATAAGAAGAAAGTTCTTCTTTTTCTTTTTAAGAATAAACATTTATTATATTCATTATATGTCATTTTGTAGAGTTTTTATAATATAATATTAAAAAATATATTTGAGCATAAGGGTCGTTTCTTGTAACACGTTTTAATATCTGAAGCACAGAAATAATAATATTTCAAAAATTCAATTAAGAAACATTATGAGTTCTAATCTATTATTGTGTACATATATATCATTGTGCACATTTGTGCCAGTATGAATATCAAATCAGTCATCTAAAATGAGACTTTCAAAATATATGCTTTTAACCATCTATATTTATTTCATTAACCTGTAGATGAACGTTAGAAACACACATTGTAAAACAATGTGTGTTTCTAAAGATTTTGCATAATTGAAAAACTTTCGCAATTTACTCTCTTTTGAAAAAAAATAATATTTGTTATAGTTTAGAAAACGTCATGATGCGGACATTGTAAAGATGAAAGTGCAGTATAAGGGTCATTAAATATATATTTGTTTTTGAGTCAAAATAAGTCTTCTTATAGAACTATTATTCATATGCAAAATAATTTTTCAAACATTTCTTATTCTATAACTGATTGGTCTTATGTTTCTCCAATGAATTTTATTTTTGCCTAAATGTTTGTCTAATGAACCATCTTTGTTCGGGTAACACAGTCTCTTTATATATAATAACAAATCTGATTCAAAATGTAACATACGATTTTGACGTTACTTGATTTTAAAAAGTAAATGTTTATTAAGGTTTTATGGTATTTATGAACAATAAAAGTTATTTTTCGTAGATTTGAAAAAAATACTTAAAAAAATAAACAACCGAGGATATTGGCACCAAAGAAGAACATATAAATGGACACAAATATGAGGGAAACTTTTATATTCATATCACCGTAGTATACTAACATTCGAAAAAGGATGCACCGACTGTAAAATGTTCATGTAAGATTTTTTTGGATCATTTTATAGTTGAAAGCTCATACCTTGTTTGTTGAAAATTTATTAAAACCTGGTAAAAAGCGTTTAGATTATAATATCTAACATTTATTTTTATAGCAGTAAATGTAGTAAGTAAATTATTTTCTTGTATATGTTCTGGATATTTAAAACCATTGTCCTTCATATTTGTAATGCTAAGGATGTTAAATAAGGAAGACAATAACGTTAAGAATTTTCCGCTGTGAATACAAATATAATTATAAAATATATTGTTGATGAATGGTTTTTTGAATTTTCTTTGTGTTCATATTAAAATATCTAACAAATCTTTCCAACGTATTTTTTGCTTTTTTTAAAGACACACATTTCGCGACTAAACAAAATAAATAGAACTTCTAAAAACTTCTGCTAAATATTTTTAATTTAAAAAAAAAACTCCTTTCGTACGAGTATACTCGTCACCTGTCAAGAAAGTTTTAATACAGTTTGTGCATTGTTGTGCCCATGGTTACTAAAGTACATTTGTTTTATTTATTTTCGTGAAAGGTCAAAGGTCGGACCAATCATATGAATGCATTACATCACAAGATTACCATGTTAGACTTATTTTTTACAAAAGACTGAGACCACAGAAATTTTTTAATGTGATATGTATTAAGTAAAACATGTGGAAGTGGAAGCACTAGAGAAAGAATCTCATAGCAAAAAAGAAAAACTCAGTTTATAAACATTAAATATTTTACTATAGTATATATAGATAATTCAGTTCTATTTTATTTGGAATATACATTAATAATAAACTTGACTATAATAATAAATAAGTATTAACGAAGTGGAAATAACGAAGTACAAAAAAAAATAGAACAATGGTTTTTTTATAAATATTTAATTTGTATTTTTGAGAGCGATATTAAACCCATTCTTAATGTGCATGTAATTATATACTCGCTATATTAACATTAAAATTTAAATCTGTCATTCTTTTATAAACTCGTACACCATGACAAATATACCAAAAGCAAATATTTCAAAACTAATCCTATTATTTAAAGGATTGGTCTAGGAAGAATTATAGTTATGCATACTCTAGTACACTTTTGAGACTAATATTTCAGCCAGTATTTCAAGTAGCTTTTATACACCCGATCCTTAAGTCTCTACTCGAATACATACTAAGACAATTTCTTAGTTTGATTTGGATATATGTCGTACCTCCCCCTTAAATACTAGACCCTTACGGTTTAATATATTAATGCTTTAAATTATAGTTCCCTTGTTTCGAAAATAAATGCTTAATTGCCTATTAGAGAAAGGACGACTTATTTCAAAGCAATTAATGACAATTTATTATCCAGATATCGAATTTTAGATAGAGTCTTTAGAGAGTGAATGTCTCTCAAGCAATGTATGAAATCGTTTACAGATGTTATTGGTTAGAAACTTTTCTTCAATACGAAAAACAAACATATATATATATATATATATATATGTTGTTGAGAAATATTTGAAAGCAACTAAATACTTTAATTTTTCATAGTTAATCTAAAGTATGTTATAAAATTAATATTTTTCGATACAATAATGTTCTAGTGCAAAAATCGAAAGAAAATGTTAATGAAAAGTTATTAAATATGATAATTATATTTTATGTATTTTATAAAGACGGAAGAATATGTTAACGAACACTTATTAAATTATGAATATATATATATATATTGAATATTTCATCAACGGCGACACTTTAAAATAAATTTTCATTATTCCGATTTTCTTACTGACATAAAATGTATACATTTTTATTGTTGTTGAAATATTATTGCGATACAAGCAAACGTTTTTTTTTTCAACTGATACGCTATGTCATATAACTTTATAAAATAAGTAATATTCTATGAGATGTAATGTTCCCAACCTAGCGAAAAAGGCCGCACCAGGATTCGAACACGGGATCTCTTGGCTAAAGCTGTAAATGCTCTACCAACTGAGCAATCCCCGACGAATATGAGCGAACTAATTTATCCAGTTAACCTTAAGGATCACAACACCTGGTCTGATATCTGAATCAGCACAATACATCGATACATCACAGGTAATGAAGCCCTCAGTAAATGCTAGAAACGTGATTACACTAGATTAAGTTTACCACAATTATTCTAATTGGTAAAGAAATCATATGAGATGTAATCTTCCCAACTTGCGAAGATGTCCGGAAGAGGATTCGAACCCTAGATCCCTTGACTGAAGCTACCAATGTTCTACCAAACGAGCAATCCCGGATGAATATGGCTGAACTAATTTAGCCAATTAACCTTAATGATCATAGCATCTAGTCTTAGTAATGTAGTAATGACTAGTATGTGTAATGATATTGTTATAGTGAAACAGGGTTGGGTTGACGGTAATCAAACTTTTTATTTTTCGAAAAATTCAACAATCTCTTTTTTAAAAAAATATTATTCCAGTCGAAACTTTTACATTTATTTCACCTGTCTAGTATTGCCAACATTTTAATAATTGCCAAAATGTTTAATAGAAATGTGCTTTTTACATTTTGTTTAAATTTTAGGTTTTCTGTAATAACTTGCAGTCACGGTTTGGTTGTCAGAATGTGTACGGTGAATTGTCACATAAAGTATCTGTGAAGTTTTTACTGATAAGTTTCAGTATAAAATCTCAATTTAATAATTAAAAAAAACATCATATAAATATGTACATAGTTTTCACATCATATAACAATAGCTTTTATGTAGTTCTAAAGTGATGTTGTGAACAATAAATTTAACCCATTCGGGTTCGAAATGCTTACTTTTATTTTATACGAAAATTACTGTTATGTTTCTGTTAAAATGGTAGCCTATTCAAATGACAAAAATTAAGATTTATGCAAAGGTAGGGAATATAGATATTTTAGGCTAATTAGGGTAAGGAAGAAATTTAAAAGATGTTCGGAAAATATCTTATTACAATAGGATTAAGTAGGAATAAAACCTTCAAGCATTTATTGTTCGAACAAAAAGCCCTTATTTCTTAATTCAATGAATAAAACATTTGTTTGAAACAAAAGTTTCAGCAACGGTGTCAGAGATTTAAGCAAATTGAACTTATGAGATGACTCAGATTATAGGATGTGGAAAGAAATGGATTTTTGTGACGACCAAACAAGTGACATCTATCCCTGGTCTCCACTATATGATTTTAATTTTACGAAATTTATAAAAAGAACTGGCAGATTTAATATATATGTCGTAGGCTAATTGGGAAATCCGCCTTTTTGCAAACAGCCTAGGCTCTTTGCAAAGAGCCCGTCTAATTGGAGAATCATTTCCCTTTTCTCAATCAACCTGATGTTTTTCAGGCTTATTGCAAAGAGCCTAGACAACATTAGGATAATTGGAATATGGTCATTTATTTTTCAATCAGCCTGACATTTTTTAGACTCATTGCAAAGATCCTAGATAGCATTAGGATAATTGAAAAATGACCATGCCTATTTTGAAAATGACCAGTTCTTTGTCAAAATATGGTGTTGTTCCCAACACGAACCTGAAAATTCCATTCGAAGAAGAACGGAACCCGACAGAAAAATTCCATCGGACCGTAACCCGATCCTAAAACGACAAAATAAATTCCTTCGAGTCGCAACATGACCCGAAACAGAAAACTCAAGTTAACCCGAAATCCGACAGAAACCCGACAAAAAAAAACCCGAATCGTAACGCGATCCGAACCCGACAAAATAAATTCCTGCATGTCGCAAAGCGACCAGAACCTAAAAATTCGATGTTAACCAGTAACCCAACCCGAACAAGGCATAAAAATTTCATCGAACCGTAACCAGATCCGAACCCGAAAAAATAAATTCCTTCGTGTCGCAAACCGACCCTAACCCGAAAATAATAGTTAACCCGAAACCCAACCCGAACCAGGAAAAAAATTCCATCGAACCGTAACCCTATTCGAACCCGGAAAATAAATTTCGTCGTCACGCAAAGCAACCCGAAACTAAAAATGCGATGTTAACCAGTAACCCAACCCGAACAAGACAAAAATTCCATCGAACCGTAACCAGATCCGATCCCGATAAAAATAAATTCCTTCGTGTCGCAAACCGACCCGAACCCGAAACTCAACCCGAACCAGGAAAAAAATTCCATCGAACCGTAACCCGATCCGAACCCGAAAAATAAATTTCGTCGTCACGCAACCCGAACCGAAACTGAAAATTTAAGGTAACCCGAATCCCAAATCCGTCAAAAATTCCATCGAACCATAACCCGATCCGAACCCGACAATATAAATTTCTTCGTGTCGCAACCCGATCCGAAAGTGAAAATTTAAGTTAACCCCAAAAACTGACCCGAACCTGAAAATTTAATTTAACCCGAAACCTAACCCAAACATGAAAATTTAAGTTAATGCGAAACCCAAACTCGGCACGCAACCCAACCCGAATCTGAAATTTTAAGTTAAACCGAAACCCGAACCCATCAAAAATTCCATCGAACCGTAACCCGATCCGAAATCAACGAAACAAATTCCTTCGTGTCGCAACCCGACCCAAACTTGGAAATGGAAGTTAACCCGAAACTCAACCGAAACCCGACAAAAAAATTCCATCGATCCGCAGCAGAAACCGAAAACATTAAAATAATTTCCATTGTCATGCAACCTGATCTGAACCTGAAAATTTGAGTCAACCCAAAACCCGTTCCGAACCCGACAAAAAAATCTATCGAGCCGTAACCGAATCCGAACCCAAAAAAATAAATTCCTTCGTCTGGCAACCCGACCCGAAACTGAAAATTGAAGTTAAACCTAAAAAATGAATCCATCAAACGTAACCCGTTCCGAACTCTAAAAAATGGATGTTAGCCCGATCCGAAACAGGAACATAAGCGCCAACCGCGGGTCTGGTCAGTTTAGGGGAACACGGTTTTCCGGACCCGATGAAGGACTCTAATCATAGGTTATTGCAGAACATCCAAGGTATTAAATGATGATTATGCATAATTTTAGTATAACATATAGGAGTAGGAACTTCAAGTGCTTATAAAAAATGTATAAGAAAACTGTCTTTTTGACAGATTTCATTAACGCGGCTGAGAATTTAAGATTAGTGAATACTTCATTTTTGTTTTAAGGGTATATTTTTCGCAACCATCCAGTGTAGAAGTATTAATAAAATCTGTAGATGAGGCAGATTGTTCATGTTTTCGCAGAATTATGTAGAAAAGATAGGTTGTTATAAAAATAAAAGATATATGATATTATTATAAAAATATACATGCAAATTCCTATATTAATGAAATCTGCAGATGAGGTTGATTTTTAATGTTTTCTCAGAATTATGTAGAAAAGATAAGTTGTTATAAAAATAAAATATATATGATATTATTATAAAAATATATATGAAAATTTCTATATTAATGAAATCTGCAGATGAGGTTGATTTTTAAAGTTTCCCAATCTTTAATGAGGGAAGATGGGTTGCCAATGAAAACAATTATAAAATAAATATATGAAAATTTCTGTAATAATTATTTCTACAGATGAGGCAGATTTTTTATGTTTACCAGTTTTACTCAGATAACATCGGTATCTAAAGAACATTATTATAATATATATGCAAGAAAATTTTTGCAATAATAACACTTACAGATCAGGCAGACTTTTGTTGATTTTCAACGTTACGTTGAAGATTGGTTACTGAATGAAAATACTATAGAAATAAATAAGAAAAGTTCTTTGTCTATGAAAACTGCAGATGTGGCAGATTTTTAATATTTTTTCCTTCATTATGTAGAGAAGATGTGTTGCTGAATGATTTCGATAAAAAAAGAAAACTGCCTTATTGATAGATTTCATTTATGCTCCTTGTTGATAATTAAGGCTAATAAACACATTCTTTTTTATAGATAAAATTTGCCCTCTGCCACAAAAATATACAAAAAACAATTTGCAGACGAAAACGGTTAAGTTAAATTTTCAGTTTCGGTTCGGGTTGCGTGACGGCGAAATTTATTTTGTCGGGTTCGGATCGCGTTACGGTTCGATGGATTTTTTACCGGGTTTGGGTCGGGTTTCGGATTAACTTGAATTTTCTGGCTTGGATCGGGTTGTGACACGAAGCAATTTATTTTGTCGGGTTTGGATCGGGTTATGGTTATTAAATGTTTGACGGGTTCGGGTTTCGGGTTAACTTTAATTTTCAGTTTCGGGTCGGGTTGCGTTTCGACTTTTTGTTTCGTGTTAGCTTTAATCTTCAGGTTTGGGTTATGTTTCGGGTTAAATTAAATTTTCAGGTTCAAATCGGTTTTTGGGTTAACTTAAAATTTCAGTTTCGGATCGGGTTGCGTGACTACGAAATTTAATTTGTCGGGTTCGGATCGGGTTTTGGAATAACTGGAATTTTCTGGCTTGGATCGGGTTGTGACTCAAAGGAATTTATTTTGTCGGGTTCGGATCGGGTTACGGTTCGATGAAATTTTTGACGGGTTCGGGTTTCGGGTAAACTTCGATGTTCAGTTTCGGGTCGAGTTGTGTCTCGACTTTGTGTTTCGAGTTAACTTTAATTTTCAAGTTTGGGTTCAGTTTCGGGTTAAATTAAATTTTCAGGTTCAGGTCGGTTTTTGGGGTTAACTTAAATTTTCAGTTTCAGTTCGAGTTGCGTGACGACGAAATTTATTTTGTTGGGATCGGATCGGGTTACGGTTAGATGGATTTTTTTATCGGGTTTGGGTCGGGTTTCGGGTTAACTTGAATTTTGTGGCTTGGATCGAGTTGTGACACTAAGGAATTTATTTTGTCGGGTTCGGATCGGGTTACGGTTCGATTTATTTTTTATCGGGTTCGGGTCTGGTTCGAATCGGATTACAGTTCGATGAAATTTTTGACGATTTTGGGTTAACTTTCATTTTCACGATCGGGTCGGGTTGCCTTTCGACTTTGTGTTTCGAGTTAACTTTAATTTTCAGGTTTGGGTTATGTTTCGGGTTAAATTAAATATTCAGGTTCAAATCGGTTTTTGGGTTAACTGAAAATTTCAGTTTCGGATCGGGTTGCGTGACTATGAAATTTAATTTGTCGGGTTCGGATCGGGTTACGGTTCGATAGACTTTTTTATCGGGTTCGGGTCGGGTTTCGAGTTAACTTGAATTTTCTGGTTTTGATCGGGTTGTGACTCGAAGGAATTTATTTGGTCGGCTTCGGATCGGGTTACGGTTCGATGGATTTTTTTGTCGGGTTCGGGTCGGGTTTCGGGTTAACTTCAATTTTCTGGTTCAGATCGGGTTGCGTTACGGCGAAAATTACTTTGTCGAGTTTGGATCGGTTTACGTATCAACGAATTTTTATTTCTCTGGTTCGGGTCGGCTTTCGGGTTAACTTCATTTTTCTGGTTCGGGTCGGGTTGCGAGACGAAGAAATTTACTTTGTCAGGTTCGGATCGAGTTACGGTTTGATGGAATTTTTTTCCTGGTTCGGGTTGGGTTTCGGGTTAACTATTATTTTCAGGTTCAGGTCGGTTTGCGACACGAAGGAATTTATTTTGTCAGGTTCGGATCTGGTTACGGTTCGATGGAATTTTTATGTCTTGTTCGGGTTGGGTTACTGGTTAACATCGAACGTTTAGGTTCGAGTCGCGTTGCGACATGAAGGAATTTATTTTGTCGGATTCGGATCGGGTTACTGTTCGATGGTTTTTTTTTTGTTGGGTTCGTGTCGGATTTCGGGTTAACTTGAGTTTTCTGGTTCGGGTCGGGTTGCGACTCGGAGGAATTTATTTTGTCCTTTGAGGTTCGGGTTACGGTTCGATGGAGTTTTTCTGTCGGGTTCGGATCGACTTCGAATGGAATTTTCAGGTTCGAGTTGGGTACAACACCATATTTTGACAAAGAACTGGCCATTTTCTAAATAGGCATGGTCATTTTTCAATTAGCCTAACGCTATCTAGACTCTTTGCAATAAGTCTAAAATAATGTTAGGCTCATTGAAAAATAAATGACAATATTCCAATCAGCCTAACGCTGTCTACGCTCTTTGCAATAAGCCTGAAAAGCATCAGGCTGATTGGGAAAAGGAAATGATTCTTTGATTAGACCGGCTCTTTGCTAAGAGCCTAGGCTGTTTGCAAAGAGGCTGATTTCCCAATTAGCCTAGGACATATACATAAAGAAGCACCTTCACATAATATCATATATGTGCAGATCTATATTTAAAAAAAGAAAAATGTGTGTCTGTATGTATAGCTAGGGAAATCAATTGCATAAAAGTCGTTTTGGACAAATATACACGAAGACAGATCCAAATATACCTGAGACTCAGACTTTTCAATTTTGATAATTAGCAAACGATATTAATTGAAAACTACAATAAAAGAGCTTAAAATTTTGTCAGTTCGCCTACGTTAAAATCTCTTCTGCCCAAATAATCCTAATTTTCTAAAGCAGACAAAGGTAAATAGGTTACGTTTTCTCTTAATTTTGAAATAGCAATCGATTGGCATCCTATAGAATTTCAAAATAATAATAATAATAATAATAATAATAGATGAAATCGTGGTATCCTTTCGCAGAAACAGAATCTTTTTTTAAATATTAATATTTCATTTTTCAGAAAAAAAACGAAATGATTTAATACTCTTTTTTATATTTTCCGTTTTTTTCTGCTGGTTTAAAGTGATATCCACGTTTTCCGAATGGGGACAATAGACAAAAATGATCCATTTGCACGACAAAAGACAAATATGACTCATTTATTCAGGGAACTTAAAATGTGACTGGTGACATATAATAAATGACATTCTTAGAAAATTATGAAATAAAAATTCACTTTTAAATATTTATTTAGATTTTTTTTTTTTCATAACGTAAATATTTGATTATAAAACGCTAATGTTCATTTTTTTTGTTAATTTAAATGATAGTCTTCTTGATTAAAAAACTGTTTATAACTACATGATTGCATACAAGACATGTCCAATATGGAATTTTCTCATAACAATATAGCATATTTGCCAGACAGGAAACATGTTATAAAAGTAATGTTGTCGGATTCGATGCTTGATAAAATGGCCTTAAAAACTTGTATGATTAATTACAAGCATTCGTGAGGTTTTCATTGAACGTAAAACTCACTAATGTTAAGGGATTAGTGTAATTCATTTGAAACAAGAATAAAAGAAGAATATATTAAATTTGCTGAAAATGTAAGTTTCATTTAAATTCGAAATTACATCAAATGACAGAATTATATAATGTTCTGTATTTCAGCCAGATTAGAAAAGAGCTGTCCGTGTACGGTTCATTTCCCAGCAATAAATGAAAGGATATCTCAGAATAGAAGTTATCGTATAAGGAAAGATTTCCAATGTATAAACGAAATTAAATTTGGAGTTTAATACATACCTTTTCGCTATATTTCTGGACAAATGGAATTTTGTTTCATCCTTTAATTAATTTCAGAATACTTTCAATGAAATAAAGTGAAATTTAAATGTCAAAATTCTTTTTGATATAGAAATAAGAACTAACTTTGAATGGAATATTTGTTTTTGTATCTATATGTATTATACAAGGAAATATTCCATGAAAGTGAAAGGATTTTTAAACATTTATACGAGTAAATAATCTTACATGAAATATGAAAAATTAAAGAATGTTTATCTATAAAAATAATATTTTAAAGGTTAAATTTTATCAAAATAATTATTTCCACAACTAAATTTATTATTCCATAAGCTAAAATAGTATCAATTTAAAAAAATGCAATATAATAATTTCACAACTGGATTAATGACTGGATGACGGGCAATGTAATTTTACAAATTTTTACTTGATTTAATATTGTCATTTACACAAAAATCTAGTTCTCAAAATTTAAAAGAAAAACGCTTTCTTCATTTTCGAAAAAAAAAAATGTTTGTCGAAGGATATTTTAACCACTATATCATAGCAACACGACAGAGTTTCTCGCCAAGCATAAGAAACAGAGAACATTGAACTGAATGAAAGGAATTTTCGCCAATGGATGCCAAACGATTTTACAATTTTTTTTTAGCACTCTGTCTAGTTTATATTTTGCGGACGGGACAAAACGTGTTTTTGACACATCTATATCTCGCGTTCTATTTATGATAGAAACAAAATTCTTGATTCTATGGAATGAAACGGGCCACGTGACTACGAAAACAAAAGTAGAGCAGAAATCTGACGAATAGGTTTTCAGTAAATGCGATTTTAAAAGTGCTGTTTTTTGCGCTTTTTAAATCTTGTTCAGACCAAAAACTGTTGACAGGGCTACAGCAATTTTTAATTATCGGATTTTTACGCGATTTACGTCATTTGAATTGTGTTTATGAGTAGTTCAAACCTTTGTAAGTTTCATGTAAAAATATTAATTAGTTTTTGATTTATATCAGTTTAAAGTTATTGATTCCTATACTTAACACAGAGCAAAAAATTGTTGGCAGGGCTACAGCAATGTGTAATTATCGGATTTTTACGCGGTTTACGTCATTTGAATTGTTTTTATGAGTAGTTCAAACTTTTGTAAGTTTCATGTAAAAATAATATTTAGTTTTTGATTTATATCAGTTTAAAGTTATTGATTCCTATACTTAACATAGAGCAAAAATATAATAAATGACCCAACTCTTTTAGGAATGGTCGTATACACATGATATTAAGATATGTTATTACAGTCAACCCAAGTAAGCTTCCTATTATAAAAAAATAGTAACATTTAAGGTTCGTTTACAGGGTCTCACAAAAGATCATTTGATATAAGACTAAAGGGTTGTGTAATTATCCGATTTTTACGCGGTTTGCAGCATTTGAATTGTTTTCATGAATAGTTCAAATGTTTAATATTTCGTGCAAAAATATTAATTAGTTTTTTATGTGTACCACTTTAAAGTGATTTATTCCTATACTTAAGATGAAGCAAATAAATATTAAATGGTCTAACTCTTTTCAAAAAGAACGAATGCGCACGATGTTAAAATATGTTGCTACGAACGACCTAAGTTAGCTTCCTATTGTAAAACAGAATTGTAGAATTTACTGTTCGTTTACAGGGTAACTCAAAAGATTTTTTAATAAGACTAAATAGTTGTGTAATTAGCGAATTTTTACGTTGAAGTACTTGATTCCTGTACTTAACACAGAGGAAAAACAATAGTAAATAGCATAACTTTTGTCCAAGTGTCTATATACACAAGATATTCAAATATGTTACTACATCCGATTCATATAAACTCTCTATTGTAAAGCCGCATTGAACCATATACGTTTCGTTTACAGGGTCTCTTAGAAGTTCTTGATTATATTACAACCGATGTATATTTACTTAGTGAGATGTATTTTAATGAATTTATACTATTTCAGACTCTGTAAGCTTTTATTATATTGCTTTTAAATTTAATACGAGTTCATTTTGTCCGCCTGGAAGCTCGTCGATTTTAAGCTCAAAATCTATTAAAATATAGTATTTTCATCGATTAAAAAAAGCTGTGTTTATTTATAAATATATAATTTTAGCGTATCAGGAATTGATTGAAAGAGCGATTACCAAATTCCAACTTTACATTAATGCGCTGAGTAAGAGAATGTAAAAATGTTGCAACCCCAAGATTAGAAGTTTTGTGTTTAAATATTTGCCGTTCATCGAATCTCCGGCTATGACGTACTTAAAATGTTCTAAAAACGGGCCTAGAGCACAGTGAAAAGGAAATTCCCCACAAAAATTTAATGCTAAATTTCGTATACAATAGGTGATCAGTAACGAACTGTTCGATTTACGAACAAATCGGTTAACGAACACTTTCGAGAGATTTTTATGTTCGGAGAACGAACACCTCACGAAACAAAGCCATGATGAAGCAATGCCGTGCTTCATATTTGCCGAGCTATACATATTGCCTCTATTGTCAACTTAGAGAACATTTTAACAGTTGCATACATATGTCCTAATTAATTCATGGACAGCCGGAGATTGGGAACCTATATTTTAGGATACCTGAATTGGAATGGACAGACTAGGACCATTAATTATGTATTTTGTGTCTTTATGTACTTTGAACAGTTAGTAAATATATTCGTTTTTGGTATAATCACGCTCCTTTTTAAAATCTAATTTAAAGCTTTATGAATTATCAGATAAAAAATTGAAATAAATGTTTACATCTTTTTAAACGGTTCATTATGTAAACGCTTTAGTCTTTGCAGTATATTTACAAAATCACACAAAATTTTGGAATACATGTCATCCTACGAACAGTTTCTATTTTGAAATCACTTTAATAGTTTTTATACTTTTGCAAACGTTGCGAATATTATAGTTTTGCAATTCTCGAAACGTTGAGTTAAAAAACATAACAAATAAAAAAAACTTTTAAGGTGCTCAGTAATTTTCAAAAATAATACTTAATGTATTAGTATAAAAATAACTGTGAATTACAATGGTTCGTAGAAAAAAATGATTATTCTCTGTAAAGTATTGTCCATAAACTTATTATTATAATTGACCGAAAAAAAAGTCCTTCTTTTTTTTCTACATTTATCTGACACTGCAGTAATTTAATTAGTTTGTAAACTACTTTAAATTTTTTCTATTTTTTTGTTTTTTGAATGTATATAAACGGAAGAGTGATATAAACAAAAGAAAAAGGAAAATGAACTTGTCATAATCTGATGAATACAGTGTAAGGAAATTAATATTAAAGTTTCCCCGTTGCTATGGTAGCGACATGTACATTGGAATAAGTCACTCAATAAACTGTATAATTTTGTTTATAGCATCACTATTATTATGATTTTTTATTTTTTTATTTTTTTCCCCTTTCATCTTCCCTTTATCTTTTCTTTTCTGAATAAAAATGCAATCTGTATAATTGAAATTAAATACCTTACAAAAAGCAGTGATATCGCATCAAAAACAACTCATTGTAAATTATCCCGTCAAGCCACAAACCTAAAACGTCAGTCATAAAAAGAATACACATAACACATTCTCACATAAAAAGAAGTGATATAGAAGTGCATACTCTGAGACCCGTGTAAAAATCTATCACCACTAGTAATGTTTCCAAAGGACTCTTAGTGAGGTACAGTATGTGAAAACTGCTTGGCGCCCTGCTGGCTTTTATAATATATGCAGTATATCAATTTTGAAAATCCGGAAAAATAAATTATTATTTTTTTTTTACATTACTTTTTAAAATATTTTTGTATGCGGAAGAACTGACAGAACGGATTTTTCCCCAGATCTATGCGACTCCGCTTACGCTAGAATTACCGCAATATATCTCAAACTAGTTAACGTTTATTATAAGGTGCATTGTTATTAATATGCGTATGATCATTATATACAGGGTGTAACTGAAATGCTTCAACAAACTTTGAGGGATGATAGTACTCATGAAGATGAACAAAAAATGCAATAGAACACGGGGTCGCAAATGACATTTAACCCTTTCAGGGACAGTGGTATGTCTAAAAAACCACTTAATTTTAATTCCAAAACGCCACAATGGCACCAGAATTTTGCTAAAATCTTATCCATTTAATATTTATGTGAAATATAGCCTTTTTCTTATTTACAAACAATTTTTTTTGTAAATTCCGGTGCCAGTCCATTTTCAGACGCATTTTCTCTATTTGTATCCTTTAAGCCTTTTAGGGGCAAACTACTTTTAGTACTAAAATGTTGAAATAAATGACTGGCACCGGAATTTATAAAAAAATTTGTTTGTAAATAAGAAAAAGGCTATATTTCACATACATATTAAATGGAAAAGGTTTTAGCAAAATTCTGGTGTCATTATGGCGTTTTGGAATTAAAATTAAGCGCTTTCATAAACATACCACTGCCCCTGAAGGGGTTAAACGTCATTTGCGACCCCATGTTCCATTTTTTGTTCGTCTTCATGAGTACTATCATCCCTCAAAGTTTGTTGAAGCATTTCAGTTACACCCTGTATATATATATATATATTATATATATATATATATTACAAACTCAAAATCTTTACATGTTTATTTAAAAAATCCTCTTCGTAAGAGTGGTAAAAATAAATAAATAAATAAATAAAATAAAATAAAATAAAATAAAATAAATAAAATAAAATAAAATAAAATAAAATAAAATAAAATAAAATAAAATAAAATAAAAATAATATATTTAAACCCCCTCCATATCTTATACAAATTATTAGTTGCAATATTGATAAAATCCAGAATCATCAAAAAGCCGGAGTTTATGAAATACCGATTACCCTCCCAAATAACGAACGGTTGGTTTATACCGGTGAGACAAAACGAAAATTTTCAGAAAGATTAAAAGATCACAAGAGAGATATTTCACAATCAAAACAGAGTACAGCTCTCGCAAGGTTTTATTTTTCGAATGAAGGTAGCAAAATTGACTTTGAAGAGGCTAGAATCATAATCCCATGCAAGAATTCTTATGTTAATAAAATTTTAGAGTCCCTTACGATTATTAAGCTTGGCCAGTATACATGTAACGATAATTTATCGTATAACATTCATAAAATCTGGCATAATATGTTATAATCCATTAATGCAATCTGCTCATTTTGTCTTCCAACCCCTCTTTTCACTACAGTGGTATGATCCACTTGGTTAGCATGGGAACTTTATGAAGTTTGCGCACTCTCCGATCATGTTTTCTCCAGAACTCTGACGTGTATGCTCATTTTGACATTTTCGACTTGTTTGTAACATCCTGATGACGTTCGCAGAAGCGAAATGAAACGTTGATGTTTAATTGTGGTTGTAAATTCACGATTTTAATGTATGTACCATTTAGCAAATGTTGTATTTGAATTATAAAAATAATATAGTCATATGTAATTGCAGGAAACGCCAAAAATATAAAAGCTTGCAGGTCGCCAAGCAGTTTTCACTTACTGTACCTCACTCCGAGTCCTTTGGAAACATTATGACTGGTGATAGATTTTTACGGGACTCGGAATATGCCCTTCTATATCGCTTCTTTTCATGTGATATCACTTCTTTTTATGACTGACGTTTTAGGTTTGTGGCTTGGCGGGATCATTTACAACGAGTTGTTTTTGATGAGATTTAATTTTATCTATTGAAAGTGTTATTTTTCTCACGAGAATCGCACTCCTTATAATATTAGTAATAAAGAAATTCCAGATTGGTTTTCAATTTTAACACATACATGTACACTTTACACTACATTTAATTACCATTTGTTTTTTTTTTTAACTGTATGTATTATATATGCTTGATCAAATTTTTTATGAATGGGAAAATAAAAATATTTTTTAAACGTTTATACGAGTAAAAAATTTTAAACAAAACATGAAAAAATAACGAATATTTACTTATAAAAGTTACATTTTAACTGTAGCATATCAAAATAGTTTCTTACATAATTTAATTTATTTTTCGATAAACTAAAATAGTATCGATTCAAAAAGTAATTGTAATATAATATTATCACAAACATTAATTAATTGATTTTAATTACTAGATGATCGGCAACTGACTTTAAAAAAATTATTCGATTTAATGTTACCATTTTCATAAAAAGTTAGTTAGATAAGCTAGTTAAATAGACATAAAAAGCTGATGGAAAAAATTCTGATCCCTGAGCTATCTCCGCATTTGCTTTTCACAATTTAAGAAAGTCAATCCATATTTCTATAATTTTTTATCGTACGAGAAATTTAAGTGAATAAACACTATAAAATTAACACAGATACACATCGGTAAGCATACGTTCTGTTTAATCTATAGACTTTAATCTTTCAAACAGATATTTCACATTACATTAGAAAAAATATATATATACGAGGGCTGTTCAATAAGTAATAAGACTAAAATTATAAAAAATATAGAATACCTTTAATCGTCATAATTTACATGGCTTTTTTTCAAAATAACTACCGCGCCACGTAGTGCATTTATCCCAACGTTCTGTCGACTTCTTAAAAACATGCAAAAGTCCGTTTTTTGAGAGCTTTTTCAAAACCGCCTCCGCAGCCTTAACACATGCTTTGTTGCTTGCAAAATGCCTCGTAATGGTTTCTTAAGTTGAGGAATCAGCCAGAAATCGCATGGAGCGAGATCAGGACTGTATGGAGGGTGTGGTAAAATCTCTACGTTTTTCTGCTGCAAAACATCCTCTACGCAACGAGCAATATGTGGTCGGGCATTGTCATGATGCAACAGGAAGCCATTTCGCCATTCTGAGGTCCTCCTTGATGATAACCACAGCTGTGTTAATCAATATCTCTGTGATGGACGTTGAAGGTCGTCCCTCACGTTCAATATCTTCCACATTTTCCTTCCTTCATTAAAAGCTTTATGCCAGCGAAAAATGCTTGCCCTCGACATTGCTTCATCGTTGAAAGCTTCACGTATCCTGTCAAAGGTCGCGAATGCTGATTTTTGCAGACGAACACAAAATTTAATCGCATAACGTTGTTCCATCAACGCTTCCATTTCGACAACTGGCCGCTCTCGTAAGCGCCCGCAAACACGCTTCAGTTCAACCACGTGATGCTCAGGAACATGAGCCTGTACACGCCATCTATCGATAGCTTTTGTTAATGCAGACAACAAACTTTTTTTATGCCACAGAAATTAACATTCCGATGAGTGGTTTCACGGCAATAAATTTAGTTTTATTACTTATTGAACAGCCTACGTATTTAAAAAATTTTAAAGTCGTTTTGATGATGGAAATGTTGCTCAAGTTATTATAAAATTATGCCTGAATACATTAATGTTTTTCTAAATATAAACGCATATTTATAATTGTATAATATATTTTACTTTTTAAAACATTTAAAGATTCAATTATGCAATTTGATAACTTTAGATATAAAAATATTTTCTTGTGAAGTATATTAAAATAGAAAGAAAGTTGAAAACACTACGTTTATTTAATAAGTAATATTTAAAGCTCAAAAACATTGAATTTTAAAACATTAAAACTTTATTATAAAGAGCAATTTTAAGATTCAAATAAAAAAGTGAATTTTTTTGTCTAATTCTTACAAAATTTTTGAATTTGTTCTTAAGAATCTATTAATTCTAATAATGACTTCACTAATAATATTGATCAGTTGTGTCAACAGATATATTGCATCTAGCACTTAAGCAGCACTAACATTTTCTTTTCATTTAAAGTTTTTATAGAGATATTCCTGTTACATTTTCGTATCAGATGGGAACATAAGAATACGACATATCAGCTTTATGTCCGAAAATAGCCTCAGTTAACAAGTATATTGTACCGTACGATTTATTTTGACATTTACTCTAATAAGTTTTCTTTTAATTTATACACGTATTACTTATGAGCTCTTCTTAAATATTTCTGTTTGTTTTTGTTTTTGTTTTTGTAAAAGATAAAAACATTTTTTTTTTAGTTATACTATTTTTAGTGACCTGAAAAGTTAAATTAAAATCTTGTAAAAAATATTTATTTTGCATTAAAATATACTATATTTCCAATGAGCGTATTTATTTTATTCAAATATCTGTTAACACTAATGCCTAATTTCAGTTTAAGATGTTCAAGGAAAAGCAGTTTTCTTAAAATTGAAGTCTATTAAACAAGACACAAAACTTACACAACTAATTAGTAAATCAATAAAAGACATTATTGAGTTATTGAATTTGTACCCACTTTACATTAACTTTTATTGCAATCCTGATATTGATAATCCTTTTAAAGCTGTATTGGTAATTGGATGAAAATACATTTGTTATCTTTTATTGTACTTTTCTTAATTACGAGCTACTTAGTATTCTTTTTAACATTTTGAAAGAAAGAAAATATACATTTTCATGCATTTTAATTTAAAGTACACTGCTCATTTTTGTAAAATTATTTACAAAATTTCAGAATATGCGTTTCTTTGAACTGAGAAAATCTCATCACTGTGTTGCTTAAAGTAATTAAAGATATTATAGAAATTGTTATAGGTGACATTAAACATTTTTCGATTATTAATTTTATAAATAAATTTGCCTGCATAATAAAATTAAGTCTTTGAAAAATTCTAGAGCAAAGTGTAAAAGAGATCATTAAAATTACTGCCATTATATCAGGCATTTCTTCTCTGTCGTCCTCAGCATCATTTTTCCTTCTTTTACAATATGCCCCCTACAATGCAGTGATCTTACTCCCCCGTTTCATTCTAGATGTGAGTATCTGAGAGAGTGTAATAAAATAATGATTAAACATATTTCATTTATTTACCGCATTTGTTTAGATGTTAAAAAATATTTTGATTAATAAAGATTGTTATTTATATATATTTATTTATTGCTATGTCATCTGTAATTCGTCGTTTATTACATCTCACATTGCATTGTCTATTGCATATTATCCTCAATCTGTTTCATTTTAATCTTAGATATTTTCGATGAAATACAAACATTGAACTCATTTCCATATTTCATGCTAATTAATTATTAAGATTCGGGCAAATAATAGATTTTTTTTTTCATTTGCATTACTATAAACTTCTTCTTGCAAATATAAAACTTCCCAGAAGAAAAATTACATTACTAAATAATTTGTTCATTAACACCTAACATTCATTAATAAGCAGTTTATTTTAAAGTGTTCGTCAATTTTTTATTAAATAATTATTTTCTGAATACTTTGATTAATTAATTAATTAATTAATTAATTAATTTGTTTATTTATTGTAATCTTTATTTTACAAAAATAATTAAATAAAATTGTTAAATCATATTTTTCTTGCATTAAATGTTGCTCCAATAATTTATCAGTCCTTAATTCACTGCTGACGGCTAACGTAAATTTTAGTATTTGATATAAACATGAGTTTTCTGACGAATTAAATTGATGGTTGTTGTTATAATGTATTAACACGTGATATCAATAGCGAAGTACACTAAAATATATAACATAATAAAACTTATTTGGTTAAAACTAAATACACTTAGTAAATTCAAAATTTGTTTTGGAAAACTTTATCGCCTGCATTACATTTTTTTTCTTTAATTACAAACATTTAAAAAAATAAGTGTTAATTTTGCGTAGTAAAAATATACATAAAAACATTTTAAATAGGAAAGAAAATTCTTCAGATAAAGTTAATTTGAATAACTGATGCGAATTTCTTTATCACATAATATTACATTTTCAAAATTTTAATTATCTTTGCAATGCTAACTGAAGTATGTTTTAGTTTTAAATGTTTTAATTTCAGATGACCATATGTATGTAACAGAAGTAACGAAGTATAAATTAATTCGAAATATAAATTAAAACTGTTGTAATTCATCTTTATGTTTAGTAAAACTGTAAGTATTAAAATTTTAGTTTACTAAGGACAAGTTAAAATGGTTGACAATCTTATATATATTTTAATGGTAAATTACTTCATAAAATGACAGTCTTAGAAAATTCTCTGAGTGCATCGTTAGCTCGGTATATTATATTTCACGAAATTGAAAAGGGAGTAAAGAATTTAACCTTGTTATTAATATACACTTGCTAATAATTTTTGTTAGAAATTACAAAATCATATATTTTAATAACTGCAGTGCACATATGAAAACAAATATATGTATTAAAATATATAAATATATCAATTGGTAGAAACTGAAAAGTGTGTACATTTTTCTTAAACATTGCATTTATACAGATATATATGTACTGTAAACGTCATCGCTTTAAATTTCTGTATGCTAGAACGGATGAAAGCGTTTATTCTTATAAACTGTACAGGTAAAAAAAATATATTTAAATATATCTATAGGTGTATAGTAAAACCTTCTATTCCCTAACCAGCAATTGACAAAAATATCATAGAAAATCATAGACACCGTAGAAAATGCCCTTGATCGTACGGAACAAAATACAGTATGTGTAATTCAACACTTTCAAAAGAAAAAGAACTCCATTACTTTAACTTGCAGTTGTTATATGTGGAAATATTTCGATGCGTTAAATAAAAGAAAAATATTTTACGTTATAATACTTGTTATATTCATATTATTAGGCATAGTTTTATTTAAAAAGGACATTGCATTGTTCCCTGATTTCCTATTACAAGATGTGTTAAAATTAGAAATAAAGATAATATAGAATAGACTTAAAAGAAAAAGTATATATGTATCTTTCAAAATTCATTATAAATATTTTAAAACACTCAACAACAAAATATATGAATGTACACCAAACTGTGTGTGAATATTTTAGATATTTAGGAGGAAAATGTTATATATTTTAAACTTCTTCATGGCTAGTATTTCATTTTTAATGTCGAATATTTTTGTTATACATAAAATTATTTTTCATATAATATTTATTGCTAGCTACTATGCAAAATTTTATTTAAGAATAATATATTATTTTATACATTTCATTAACCTGATTTATTCAGAACAAAATCAAATATGATGCAAATTAAAAACAAATGAGTGTATATAGCTATAATTTTTGTGAAATCATCATCGTTATTTCGAAACATTAGAATTTAAAATAATTTTTTCACAACATTTCTGAAAAATACATTATACATATCCAAACATTTATATAAACAATATTATGATACAAATATTGATTTTAGTATAAACATATAGTCATTTATAGATTTTCTAATAAATTGCATCAAAACGTCCAAATAACCTTAAACACTATACATGTCTGGAAACTTGTTAGGAATTGGGAGGTTTAACTAACAACTGCGATTAACGTAAACGATACGGATAGACTAGATTAGACACAAATAATGGAGACGGATATCCATTACCTGGTCAGTTATAAAATAATTCGCATTTCAGTTGTCAGGTAAATTCTTACTCAACATTCTATATATATTTATTAAAGGATTATTTTATTATTTAAATTTTCTGCGGTGTTTATATTAAAAAATAAATTAATATGAGAAAACATATTAATAAAATATTTAAAAATGTATATTTATTTTCACACGTAAATTAAATACATATGTTAATATAAATGTTTGTTTGGATATATATTTTTGAACATTTTTGTATTATATCTTGCATACGTATCTACAAAACTTAAAAAGAAATAAAAGCGCGTTTCTAAAAATATTTATTATTTATTTATTGCAGCAAACATATTTATATAAATTATATATATATATATATTTATTTATTTATTTATATATCACGATAAATAATTAATATTTTATGAATATGTTAATTTACGCATAATAATCGGCATATACTTGTTTTAAACATGTAGTATATATTTACAGTATGACAAGTGTAACAGGAAGAGTGTTTCATAAGAGTACAGTGCTGCAATTTCTTTAGGTACTTTACGCCAAATATTATTTTAGGGAACTATAATTACATTTGCATACAAATTATAATACAAAAAGTATGGAAATATATGCATAATAGATTATAATTAACTATAAATAAATATATTCATACTATTTGCATTATGACATTATTATTATAAAAACATATGTCTCACAAAACTTTTATCTTAAATAGATTTTTTGAAGTTTCAAGTAATCGAGATCAAACTTTTATCTTATCCCGCCAAATAGTTTTTAAGGTATTAAAAAAAATCATTCACATTTTAAATTGTTTTGTAACAATTACAATTTGTAATAATTAAAAAGTAAAAGACAAAAAATAAATAAAATAAAATAAATAAAAATTAAAAAACACTAGGAGTTCAATACGTGTACACAATTCCTAAACCTTTGTGCAGAATGATTCCTTAAATTACACTTTACCGAATAATCCAAACATGCTGTCAAGATTATGTATTTGTAGTGAAAATATAAGAGCTTGTTACAAGAACAATTTTGAGATCGTTCATGCGATAAATTTTTTATTAAAATGTATGATATGTTCTATTTATTTTTGCCACTTGTACACACAAAATATACTTGTATAACGCTTGCAAAACACAAAGTAACTGGCATGCATCTATAGTACCATAAATTAGTAAGATGAACATATAAATTTGAGTTAAAACTTTAAAAATATGAAAATAGCTATTTTTAAATCACACTACAAAGGATGCGAATTTTTTTTTTCTCTTTACTAAAGAGTGTACAACCGAGAGAGTGAAAAATACGTCCAGACCGGGAATCCAACCCAGATACCCCACCAAGTGCATTACCAATTAAGACATCCGGGCGACATCCAGTTTGGCATTTTTTTCACTAATACACGTTGGCAAGGCTACAACTTCGCAGCGCAAGATGGAATATCAACATGAGCACACTTTACAGTGGCGTACATGAGACTAATAAGTTTCAGTGCTGCTTAAAATTTAATTGGAAATAGCTATTTTTTTATAATATAAAATTTAAAGAAAAATTTTCTTTGCCCATTACGATCTTTTTATTATTATTATTAAGAAAACTTATCTAAACATCTCAATTTCTGTTCTTGTTACGTGGATTTTTTGAAAATAAAATCAAATGTTATTAAAGTGTAACGAATATTATAAATACCAACGTATATTTCATATTAAATGCAGGATCATTTTATATAAATAAAGCTACTGAAATTTAATTTCAGGAATCATTGAATATAACAAAACGTTTTTAATTTCGAACGAATCGAAAATTATTTTATGGAAGATTTCACACAGTTTTCCTTTGTACCAAAATTATTATTCAGATAACTAAAAGTAAAAAAAAAAATCCCCTTACTTTAAAAGCAACGAATCTAGTTTTTTCATTATGTAGATTATGTGATGGAAAATATAAAATAAAGATAAGAAACATTATAAAAACAATTTTTAATATAATATGTTCCAATAAAAAATATTGAGTTAGTATCAATTACTCTCTTTACAAATCCAAAAAAAAGAATATCAATGTGTGTTTGCCGCAAACTTTAAACTGGAATTTTGTTATTGAAATTTATTACGAGGAAAAGTCATTAAATAAGTCACAAAAGATAATCAAATAATAACTTACAATGATATTCACTTCAAAACTATTTTTATTTCTCAACATATTCTCCTCCAGTATTTATGCACTTATATCACCGTTTGTCAGTGCCCCAACACCAGCTGCATAACATTATTTGGGGTGCTGTCTCAGCCGCATTAGGACTTCAAGTTGGACACAGGAGACAATTCAAAAGTTTGGTTGGCGACTTCTTCAACATCCACCATACAGCTTCGATTTAGCCCCAAGTGATTTTCATCTGTTTAGTCCACTAAAAAACTATCGTGGAATCAAGATGATGTTCACATATGATGAAAAGGTTTAACTTGCAGTCCTAATGTGGCTGAGACAACAACCCAAAGAATGTTATGCAGCTGGTGCTGGGGCACTGATAAAACGGTGATATAAGTGCATAAATATTGATGGAGAGTATGTTGAGAAATAAAACTAGTTTTGAAGTGAATATCATTGTAAGTTATTATTTAATTATCTTTTGTGACTTACTTAATGACTTAAGAAAATATATGAGAACAAATTAAATATTATGTGTACATACGTTTATCATACTAAAATTGGATACCCAAAGATGTTTATTTTTTTAAGTTTAAATTCGGCTAAAATTTGGCTAAGGAAGAAGTTTAGAAACTTATTTATATTTCCAAATAACTACAAAACATCAGCAAAAAACATTAAACTATGTAAAATAAAAAAAAGGTAGTAAGAAGAATGCCGCATGTATCGCTTTCATAAAGACATTGTTTCTATTCAGTAATACAAATATGTTAAATCCACCATAACTTAATAAAGTGTTTTCCAACAATTTGCTTGGCATTATCACGATAGAGTACTCGCTTTAATAGATTAGGCAAAGCTTTTTCTCTGATGTATCACGGTTCTGTATGAAATATTTCGAATGTTTAAAATAATTAATTTGCTCAATACTCAGAAAATGTTGCTTAAATTAAATACATGATTAAATGTAATATTTCATACAGAAAATATGCTCATACACAGATAGTTTCAAAAATAATATCTATCTATACCTATATCTATATATATCTATCTGTTTATCTATCTATATATCTATCTATATATATATGTGTGCATGTGTATATATATACATATATATATATATATATATATATATATATATATGTATATGTAGTTTCCCTGCCCTTGAAAAAGTGAATTACATAATAAGCTTTCATTTGTGTTTATACTCTTGTTTCTTTTTTTCTTCATTTGAATCACTAATATTTCATTTATTAGGAATACATAATTTAATTTGTAATTTTAGACTGCTATATGTTATTGTGATTTCATTGTGTATGGTCAGTTTCTTGTGTTTCAATGGTTAAATTTTACATTAAGTTTATATATATATATATATACATATATATATATAAGCTCAAAAATTATTAAAAATTAAAATTAAAATAAAATCCATGTGATAAGCGCTATAGTTGCAAATAATCACACAGATTAAATATAGCACATTAAGTATGAAATGTATTCGGCAGACCCAGAATCTTGCACCATAATTAAACTAAGAATAAATAACAAACATTAAATAATAATAATAATAATAATAACAAATAAAGCCTGAAGAAGAAAAAACCAAGAAAAAACAACCAAAAAGCTGCCACCCCCCATCAGTCTGAAACATCGCTGTGCTTTTATAATATACCCACTGCTGATGAGGCCACAGCTTTTTCGTTGTTTTTTCTTGTTTAATTCTTGTTCAGGTTATATCTGTTATTTTTTTTAAATCTTAGTTCAATTATGGTGCGAGATTCTGGGTCTGCCAAATACATTTCATACATAATGTGCTATATATATATATATACATTACTTCCGGTTATTTAATTTCAAATAAAAACAGTTTTTATATCTATGATCTTGCATAATGTCATTTTTATTTTAATAAATCTATGTACTACCCATTTTCACAGACATTATTGTACTTTCAAACACATAAACAAGCAGTGTACACATCTAAAAGTCTTAAATAACACCTGTAAAACAATTCAAAGCAAGTCAATCTGTTAAAAATTGTAAAACAGTAAAATTTTTTCACCTGTCGCTCGCAGGCATTCTCAAGCATCTTCAGTCACTGATTTTATGTTTTCTGCTTCGTCAGTCAATCCGTTGAAAATCCCCATTTTGATTTTTCTAGTAACATATGTCGCCATCTGTTATCTATTAGTTAGGTTTACTGTTGTTGTCTTTATCTATGTTTACTGTTTAACAATTTTTAACGGATTGACTAGTTTTGTGTAGTTTTAAAGGTGTTTTTTTTAAGACTTTTAGACGTGTACACTGTTTGTTTATGTGTTTGAAAATAAAATAATGTCTGTGAAAACGGGTAGTGCAAATAATTATTATGAAATAAAAACACTTCAAATGAGAAATTTTACTTTGGAAATAAAATAAAATCAGTACAGCAAAAAAACAAAGAACTTTATTAAATATTTTTATTAAATGACGTTTATTGTACCAGGTAAGTTTGATGTTTTGGAAAACCCCTGAAAATTTTAGAGATATGACAAACACACACACCATATATATATATACACAAATACACGTACATGCAAATATATATATATATATATATATACATCATGTGTCCCTGACGTTTAACTTCAACAATCAAAGTTTCATTTGCGGAATCGCTCTCAATTTCTTTATTATCAGTTGTTTATTTATTTTTAAGAAAATAACCCTTTATTTTTCCATTAATTCTTTCCATTAATTACAAAGCTTTTAGAAAATTAACGAAATTCTTAATTTTTGACAAAGTGATATTAAAAAGTGTTATGTATTGAAAATTACATAATATTTTAATGTTAATAATATATTAGTAATTATATTACTCTTTATTTTAACGAAAGAGGTATTTTATTGACTCATCAAAGTTTATTATATTTGCATTATTTACATCTAATAATATATAATAGAAAATTATTGCAAATTAAATATTATTTTTAGTATCAAAGTAAAATATGTTTATTTAAATAACGATTGGTTAAAAGAAAAAAAGTATGAGCTATAAAGTAATGATTTCATGTTTGTGATTTGATTGATACAAATCTAAAGAAACTAAAAGTATATTTTTGAAAATGGTGTATGTAGACTTTCTTATTTCTATTAATCGTATTTGTTTATTTTAATCAATTCTTTATTTATGTTTATGCTTCCAAATTTTGCCAATCAGTGTTAAAATAAAAAGCGATCAACTAATGAGTAAAGAAATTTAGTGAATACACGAAAAATATTTGAAGTCTAATGATATTTCGTTGATTATTGTACGAGAAAATATTTACACGTAACATATTCAATACTAATTTCACTCATATGTGACTAATGATTCAAACAGAAGATGCAAAATGTTTTAAGGATTTCGCTCTTTAATTCCATGCTCAAATACTCACTAAGGATATTTCGTAATATGATTCGGATATGAGTAGTTTCTCCTTAATTACTAGAAGCTGTATTGGATTAATGCATTAAATTATAATATTCTAATTTCAGGAATAAACATTTAATTCTGCATTAATAATACAAGACACTACTTGAAGTTTGTTAATACAAAATTATTCTAAATTACGATATTGAATTATAAAGAATTTGGTACTTTTAAAAATACATTTAAATTTTGATGATCAATTACCAACGGGAAATATGATATTATATTCAGAAATAGAACGGAAAAACTAAACATTATTTATATTATTGTTTGCAATGCTAATTTTGTCTGCAATGAAAATTAAAAAATATATATATAAATAACATTGAATTCTGCATTATAATACTGGACACTATTTGAAGCTTGTTACTAGAAAATGATTATAAATTACGATATTGAATTATAAAGAATTTTGTACTTTAAAAAATACATTTAAATTTTGATGATCAATTATCAACGGGAAATATGATATTATATTCAGAAATAGATCGGAAAAACTAAACATTATTTATAATATTGTTTGCAACGCTAATTTTGTCTGCAATGAAAAAACTATTAAAAAACATAAATATATTAAAGAAATTAATATATATATATATATATATATATATATATATATATATATATATATATATATATATATATATATATAATATATATAATATAAAAATATTGCTGAGGTAGAAATAATTTGATTCCATATTAATTTACAAAGCATGAGTCGTAAAAATTTAAAGCTGGCGAGAGCAGTAATATTAGTATACGTTTTCCGAATATTAAAAGATTTCATAAAACAATCAATTATAGATGACGGAAGATCTCTGTGCATGTATTGGCACCATGTAGAATATTTATTAAATAAAAATTTAAATCGTTACTGAACATCACATTTCAAATATACTTTCATTAAACTGCCGATGACATAAATAATAAATTATACATATGTATAAAGTAAATTAAGAAAATGATCATTGTTTCAGATATAATTTAGGTGACAAAATTTGATTACATTATTTGATCATAAACGTATACTAAATAGTCATTTTAATTAAGTTTTAAATTTATTAGTTTTCCTAGCAACCTTTTAGACATTTGGTAAACATTCATGTATATAAAAATATGTGTCCTTTTCTTAAATAATTATTATACAGCTGATATTCACAGAAAGGAATTCTTTTGTATAATATTTTGTAATCATGCATCAAAATTTTTTTCAATTTATTTGAAAAAGAAATATAAAAGAAAAATAATGAGCCACGCGTAGATAATGAAACACTTTGCAACCGTTACAGCATGCTCTAACGAAACGTCACTATGCAATAAAAGAAAAAGAAAATGGGTAAATAAACAATTTTAAAAATGAAAAAAAGATTTGGCCACCCAATTTAAGCAACTATCACTCATACGTGATCACATATTCTAATTATTTTGAGCAGTCCTGTATTCTATTTATAGGTTTGTATGCACAATCAATCACATAAATTTAACTCAGCTATAAAATATATCGCACATTGGAAAATTTATTTTTAGCAGTTGCCATCCATAGAAGATTACTTGACATTTTATTATACACTACATATTAAGCGATGGTTTAATTCAGTAAGAAAATGCATAACATAATTGAAATTGCACTTCCAGCTATTACCATCCATAGGCAATAATATATACACAGTATTTTGCGTAGCCCTGGATATGATTTTCTTTTATAATATATTATATCATGTTAGTAAAGTAAGTATACTTAAGTGACTAAACATACAACACAAATAAGAAACACTTCTAAGTAATTCACGCCCATAGACAATAATGCTTATGAATGTTTTGCGCAGTCTTGTATATCAGCTACTTAATTTATACACACTACGTAATGTACTAAAATTTAGTTAATGCTGAAACAGAATACCGCAACTGAAAACGCCCTTTCAGCACTTATCGCTGACAGACAGTAGCGTAAAGCAATTATTTTTTGTGTCTCTGTGAAAACAAAATATATTAATAATATATAAATACTATGTATTCCATATTCTATAGTAAGAATTTCGCGGTGCACCCCAGAAATGAACATCAATTAAATTATGTTTGAAATAGTATAAAATCATTAAAATGTACTGCAAACAATTTATCTGCATAGGCCATATTGTAACGGAATTATTTTTTGTGTCCCTGCAAATGGAGAATAAAGTATGCATACCATATTTACAGAAAACATAATGTCGCATTGCGCCTCAATAACACATATCAATTGATGATATCGATTGCTGAGCGGGTCATTTGAGAACCAATATAATATCACCTCAAAAAATATAATGGGATTACTATAAGCAGAAAAAAAATTACTTGCAAACAATTTATCTGTATAGGCCATATTGTAACGGGATCATTTTTTGTGTCCCTGCAAATGGAGAATAAAGTATGCACACCATATTTACAGAAAACATAATGTCGCATTGCGCCTCAATAACACATATTAATTGATGATATCGATTGCTGAGCGGGTCATTTGAGAACCAATATAATATCACCTCGAAAAATATAATGGGATTACTATAAGCAGAAAAAAAATTACTTGCAAACAATTTATCTGTATAGGCCATATTGTAACGGGATCATTTTTTGTGTCCCTGCAAATGGAGAATAAAGTATGCACACCATATTTACAGAAAACATAATGTCGCATTGCGCCTCAATAACACGTATCAATTGATATCGATTGCTGAGCGGGTCATTTGAGAACCAATATAATATCACCTCGAAAAATATAATGGGATTAGTATAAGCAGAAAAAAAATTACTTGCAAACAATTTATCTGTATAGGCCATATTGTAACGGGATTATTTTTGTGTCCCTGCAAATGGAGAATAAAGTATGCACACCATATTTACAGAAAACATAATGTCGCATTGCGCCTCAATAACACATATCAATTGATGATATCAATTGCTGAGCGGGTCATTTGAGAACCAATATAATATCACCTCGAAAAATATAATGGGATTAGTATAAGCAGAAAAAGATTTACTTTCTAATAGAAAAATGTACTTTCTGGTAGGAAACCTACCAGAATAGAGATACCCTGATGTGTAATATTAACATGTCCTAAGCATTTTTTTTAATCACTGCCTCATGAAAAGAACTGTGAATTATGACCAATAATTTTATGATAATGTTTCTTTTTTAATGCCTGAAGTCTTTCATAGAAACTTTTTCTGCATAAAAATCTAATTTGTTTTAAAATGATGTTTACATTTACATGAAATAAAATATTTGTAATAACGACATTGAATATTTGAATTCTTAGGTAAGCTCACGTTACTTGAAAGCTAAATTTATATTCGTGTTTTCTTTCATTTTTTTCATATTTATAGTATAAAAACAAAGAAAATCTTATTTCATGTATTATAGTTAATAAGTTTGAATCATTTTAATTATTACTTTCGATCTTATCGATAATTAACTCTAATTTATTAATAACTTTTATCTTGTTTCTACTGCAACAATTTCGTTTTCATGCAAAAAATAAAATAAAAGGTTCAAATAACTTAATTAGAATGTGACAGTCATATTACATCGTTTTATCTTGTATCAGATTGAATAATATTAATTATGGTTATCATATTAAATGTCGAAAACATTCATATAAGGATATGCATAAAAATGAGATAACATTGATAATAAATTTTATGTGCAATTTGGTTTTTATATAAAAACAAGGAACATGTTATTTGGAGGCACAATTAATTAGAGAATTTATTTTATACTTGTATTGTAATTATAGAGGATTATTCTGGGCTTCCTGAAATACAGAATAAATGGATAAACTATATTAATTATTATTATTTAAAACTCTAATACATTTTTTGCATTTAACATATATATATGTTTTTAGATTGCCCACTAACACAACCAAAAAGCAAATGAATAACGTATTCAAATAAAAATTTTAAATTTATTAAATGCGATAGTTTCATGTCAGCCGTATGCAAGAAGTTAACAGGCGAAGAAATCGGAAAAATTTCGCAAATTATAGCAGTCTTTTTGATCATGATAATTTCAGTGGTTTAAGCGTGGCGTCAGTTAATTTTGTGTTTTATTTGTAGTAATTAAATAATTAATTAATTAATTAATAATTGAAGTTAAAATTTTGTTAATGTTTATTAGATTGGAAAAAATATTGAACTACGTATATTGTTTTAAGTACAAATGTTTTTTTAATTTTATTTTATATTCGGACTGCAAGCAATAGCGATAGATTTTTAAAAAGTTCATGATTGAAAATTATTTTTTAAAGCATTAAACAACAGTAAACTCAGATACAGTTTTTAAACAACTGCTTTTGAAAGAACACTTTTATCTCTATTCGACATTGTAAAAATGTAAAATATGTGATGTTTAGAGTTTGAAGCAAAAAGAATTGATCAGGTGTTGTCACCTTGTGACGTCTGCGTTTTTCACGGGCATGTTATTGCTTTATAATATAGACACAAATACTCTAAATAATTTTTAAGACTTCTTTATTTCCTTTAAAAGTATTTATGTTTCCTTCAAAATCATTAATAAATATTGGGATATTAAATTATTATTTAGGTTTCTTGGACTGAAACATGTAAAATCATATAAGATACCATAATATAAATGTTTTATTTAAAAGTGAAACAACTCATCTAACTTTTCATTAATTTTATAAATTAATTTTATAATATAAGATTAAAACTGTGATTTTTTAAAATTGAAATTAATCCATTGTTTTTCGTTTGCTGTTTAACATATATATAAATATATATTCTTTTGTATTTACATGTTTTTTTTTTTCTTTTTTTGAGAAAACTGTATGGTAACTTTTGCATTGAAAATGTCTCTTAATTTCTCCTTTTAATCATTACTTTAAAAAAATGAATATGATAACGCAAATTATATAAACAAAAATTATACTAGTAAAAAATTATGAATAAAATAGCAATCAATTATACTGCACGAATTTCTACCGTTACAGAAAAATAAAGATTTATCCAAAGTATAATATGTTTTTCATTGTATTCGTGGAAGATAATTATTTGTGACTTAACGTAATCCTTACTACATTTTTTTGTGTAACATATATTAAGTGAATTAAAAAATGGAATTAATGTAATCTTCATTCATATTTATTTTAAAATTTCTCTTTTAGTAGCGCAATATTTTTATATAGATATTCGTTGTATATTTTAACATTACAAACTTAATAACATACTAAATACCACTTATTTCAAGAGTATATTTAAGTGATTAGTTTATTAAAAAAATAATAATAATCGGACTCTTCGTCTTCTATGTCCTTACTAACTGATGAGCATTTTCCAGATTAAATCTCATAAATGTTTTCCTATTATTTTTATAAACAACATTTTTTTTTTTACTTTATTTTTGTTTTTGTTTCCCTAATTTTATTTTTTTTATTATCCTAAACACCATATTGTTGTTAAACTCTATAAAGACTACATTAATAAGCTTTTTTTATAAATATATGTTATTTATTTTTAATATATATCTGATATAAATATTTGGATAGCATAGATATAGAACGTCATCTTATTCTCCGGATATTGGACTTGGGATTGTTTATGCACATAGTAGTAATCATAGATTGTTCCTCTGAGTCATAAATAACAAAGATTGATGCTTCGAATGTGGAGTGATTGCTATTAGGAGGCTTGGCAATATTGTTTTTAATGCATCTCGAGCCCGAATTCTCAGATGAGACGAGTTCGACGCTCTACAAATCAGGGTTTCACGGCCTGTATTTGTAATCTCGACAATTAATAAAAAATATTATTTTTACAGGCCATAAATAACGCATCATGGAAATTTTCCTAAATATCTAAACGATACTTTAATCAATAAACAATGAAAGACTCGCTAATAAAATATTTAAGAAAAATAACAAGTAGAATTCATTCAATATTGGTATTTAAACAATATATTTTTTCGCCAGAGTCATACACCTGTTTTTTTTTTTCACTTCTTTTACTATTTTAACAAATATAGCTTTATTTTTATAAAGTTGATAGTAGATAAGCATTAAAAATCAATTCGCAAAATATGACTACATTTAATCATTTTTGACGTCAAATTCCTATTTCTTTCATTAAGGACATCTTGCCGTAAGTAATGTTTGGGTCACTCCTTTACGCCTGTGAAAATTCAGTTGATATTTTTTTCGGTTATGCATCATTTATAAATAACACATATTTTAATTTTGTGCATAGTGAAATCGGAAATAATATTTACTTTCGAATGAAATCTATTTGCAAACTGTAGCTCAATTTAGTGATTTTTTCAAATAATTTTTAAACAGGAAAATTCAAGTTTTTTTTTTTAAATCCGTTTCAGAAAGGAACATTTGTTTGCTACAATAATGTAAAGTAGCTTTTGAAAGAGGCGCCATACGTGGCAATTGATATCCTACAGCAAAAGTAATAGAAAAAACATTATACCATTTAAACCAGCATACCAAATTAAACTTCCATTCGTCTAAAAGGGTCTGCCATATCCACAGCTTTATGAAATATATCTAGCGCCTTTGGATTTCCATAGTTGTATGCAGCTATTGCTAATAGTACAGTGTATGGGGTAGCATAGACCCCCCCCCCCCACTATGTATCTTTATGTCACTTAAATCTCACCAGATTTAAATACGCAAATTTAAACTATCAGACCAACGGATATTTAATTGTAGATACGAAATTTTGACGTTAAAATAATATCTGTAAGTAAAAAGTCAAACTTCCTTTTATGTTGAACGTAACTTTTACATCAAGTTAAACTAAATGTTAAAATATACATTTAATTTGAATTTGCTTCGAGTCATGCTTTAATTATTATTTTTGATTACTTAATTTCTAAATATACGTTCATTGTCTCTCAAGATTTAAAAAATGAATTATGAGCTGCAATTTTGTATCTTAACTATAAATGATTTAGCTTCCAATTTCGTAATCTATTTGATTTCTGTACCGTTATATACCTCCAATTTAATTCAGTTTTCCATTAGTCCTTATCAAAATATTTCTTTTACAACATGAGAAACAAAAATCACTATATAATGTTTTGTGAGGTATAATATAAGTAACAGCAAATAGATTTCATAATTTAATATATACGAGAAATAATATGCGAAAACATGTGTTATGACTGCTAAACGTTGATTAATTGCGTAAGCACTTTAACAACCTCCTTTAGTTCAAATAATGCAGTTGCTTTGTGTGACGACTGCGAAAAAATCATAAGATGAACAGGAATGATAAATTACCGCAGCATCAAGTGATAAGGTTTAACGATCCAAATCTATACTAATTTTATAAAGCTGCAACGCTTGCTTCTATGCTTGTTTCATTATTTGCAAAGGGTAAATCTATGGAACTACCGAGTCGATTTGAAAACAAAATTGGTGGCAAACTCATAGTGATAATCTCTGCACTGACATAGGCCAGATTTTTTTCGGTACAACAGCCCCCGAGGGAGTTCACAAGGAAATTCTCCTTAATGATCATACTCAGAATATTTTGAAAATAATGCTAATGAAACTACTCATGTACATAATAAATGATTAGTCAAATTTAGCTGCGGAATCCCACTAAAAAATCTGTAAAAAGAAGTTAAATACTTTCGAGTTTTTGACGGAAAAAGACGCGATTTGACGAGCAACACTTTTTCCGTGCCAAATCCAAGCATTAATGCATTTGAAAATTCCTCGTTAAATGTTTGTTTAAGAGCGCAGTACTTTATGAATTTTAACTTGAACGATTAAATAGTTTATTATTTTTCTATAAGCTTATGTAACATATGTATACAATTTGTGTGTTGCTTACATTATTTAATTTCATCGGCTGATAAGTTTTAAGTTTAATTTAACAGTAACTGCTCGATTAAGAAATGTCTCATTATACAATTAGATACTGAAAAAGCAAGTTGTTTCCATGGTAACAATACTTTTCTCTTGTTTTCTCTGACACCAACAATATCAAAGTCGAATTATCAGTGGTCAGAATCGGACTTTAATTTTTAGTTTGAAGCATTTTTAATCAATTTAAGTTTTGTTCTGAACAATAAAATATGATCGTTAATTTTCTTTATTTATAATATAAATGTATATCGCAAAACAGTAGTTATAAACGTGCGTTTATTTTAGTTAAACTTACTTAAACTAGTTCAATTTGGAAGAGTAGAATAAGTTTTCCTAGAAGAGTATTCATCATAAAAGCGTTTTGTTTTATTTCATTGTGTCACCAACCAGCGATAAATCGCAAAAAACGTGAAATTTTCATAATTGCTTTACGGACGTTATATCGAGCTTACGCAGCAATTAAAAATATATAAATATATCCTCAGAAGAAGAATAATCTGTAAATGTTTCATTATTTCTGAGCATCCGTTTATGGAGACCTTCCTTTTCAGTAGCAAAGAATGTCCAAAAATTTCGATTTGTATGATGTAAATGGGGCTACAGCCTTAAAAGTTGGTGTGGTGGTTAATTTGAATATGTGAACTAGCTATGAACGGTTTCTAAAAATGGTCGAAATTTAAACGGGTGAAATGTGCGAAAAATGCTCTAAAAAGGTTCTGTATTAAAATACATTTAAAACTGTTAACACTACAAATTTGAAATTTGAAATTACTATTACTACTAAGATGTAATGACTCTCAACAGAACAATTTCTAAGAATCTCAAAAAAGCAAGACTCTGCAGGAGCAAAAATCGTTCTTAAATTGCGATTTATGTAAAACTGTTGAAGCTAAAAACTTGAAATGTTCCATGGTCGTTTCTTTTATTTAATATTGAAAAACAAAATATTTTAAATAATTTATCATATTAATATGTAAAATGTTTAACAACTATAGTGTGAGCCTAAATTATTGAGTGCATTTCAAAGTTCTATAACACACAAACAAATGAATGTAGCGAGCGCTACTGTTGTTCAAATGCGAAAGCGATTTAAACAGTTTGTTTTAAAACTATTTAATCTGTTCTCCAATAGATGGCGCGCTGTATCTGCGGGTAAAATCGACGACAGTGCGACATAAACGACATTCCCTTGTTTAAATGACAGACGTGAAGCAAAAAGCCATGTGCGTTCTGTTGTTTCACGAAACCAAATCTGTTATAACGTTTCAAAGATGTTTTCGATTAGATTATCCAAATCAGCATGCTCCAAGTAAGGACTATATTAAGCATTGGTATCATCAATTTAAGAATACAGAAAGTGTGCAACATTGCAATGGTGCTATTAGACCATCGGTCCCAAACGACGTTGTTAAGCAACTGAGGGAGACTTTCACTAAAAGCCCGACTAAATCAACGCATCGTGCGAGTTTACAACTAGGAATACCGCAATCTACAGTTGTGAAAATTATGCATAAGCGCATGAAATTGCACGGATACAAAGTGCAGTTAGTGCATTACCTACAACCTAACGACAAGTCTACATGTTTTGACTTCACAATGCCTATTCTTGACGAAATTGACAGATATTAGCCTTTCTTATCCAAAGTTGTCTTTTTGCATGAAGCAACATTTCATTTTTTCGATAATATCAACCTTCATAATTGCCATATGTTGGAGTCAGAAAACCAGTGTGCAGTAAGAGAACACCAGCGGGTAAGTCCAAATGTTATTGTTTGGTGTGAATTGATCGTGGATAAAGTGATAAGGGCATTCTTCTTCCATGAGCCCACATTAACAAGTTATGTGTATCTTGACATGTTACAGTGTTACGCTGTGCCTCAGATTGAACGTCGTCAGCCACAAGTTTATTTGCAGTAAGATGGTGCATTACCACATTGGGGTACCATTGTTAAAGACTTCCTGCAGGAAACATTTCGCAAACGATGGATTGGTAGAGGTAGAGCAATTCCTTGACCTCCATGGTCACCCGACATAACAACCCTAGATTTTTTTCTTTAGGGGTTTGTCAAAGACCGGGTGTACGCAAGCAATGTTCGCGATATTGATGAACTTAAATAACTAATCACTGAGGTTATTGGAGGAATAACGGCTGAGATGCTCCGCAACGTTTGGCGTGAAATTAAATACAGACTTTTACGTGCGACACATGTAGCTCATGTAGAAATTCTTGAATGTGTAAAATAAAATTTTAACTATGCTTGTAAATAAAATATTAAACAGGTTACTACAATAATTTGATTTTGTTTTATAGAACTTCGAAAATCGCTCAATAATTTATGCTTACCCTGTACATTTCAAATTTATTGAGTTTATCCAATTAAAGTTTACAATATTATTTTATAAAATTGTTCTGAGCTGTTGGGACTTTCATGAAAACATTAATGTTCATTAACAGTATGATTTCTTAATTATTATCTTTTGTAGATGCTATATTTTACAGACGAATAATCAAATTTGTTAACTCTCTTAATATTTATTTGATACAATGTACATTGAAGTAGTTACACATACTCACTTACAGTTACTCAAGCAGATTTATTGTGCTCTTTCTTTATTTGTGTCCTCGGCTGCACTTCATGAATCTTCGTAGACTAAATGCATTATATCTGGAATATTTCTATTTATTAAAACATGCAACTGTGTCAATGGATTAACGCATTAAATTTAGATTTCCGGTCGTTAAAAAAATACTTTAACTTCGCGTTATAGAAGGAAGATTTATTTGGAATTTGTTAATGATATTTGATAACAGAATTAGAAAAAAATGTTACAATCAAAATTTTCTGATATAAAAATAATAACAATGCATAGTTTAAAATATACAGGGTGGTTAAAGTTAAACCGACGGAGTCAGAGGCTTATAACTCTGGTTCTACTGAACAAATCCGAATGAAACCTCAGATACATGTTATGTAGATCATGTGGCCGAATTTGAAATAGTTTCAAATAGCTTGAAATTTCGTTATCAGATGGCGCTGTACTCTAAAAACCATATGCAAATGAGTAATTAGTGCAATTCCGCTATGAAAGTGGAACACAATGTTCAAAGAAATCATTCGTCCGCAGTGAACCTGCCGCTGAACAAGAAGGAACGCGTCTTGATCGTAAAACTTTTTCATCAGAATGAGAGAAATGCTTCGGCAGCTCTCCGTGCTTATCGACGGATGAAAAACTTAAGGAGAGGACCCTTTTCCGTAAATGCAGTTAAATGCATGATTCGAAAGTTTGAAAAAACTTGTTCTCTGGATTTTGCACCGGGAAGGGGACGACGTGCAACTGAGCCGGCGATTGTGGAGGAAATTGCGATTGCAAAAGCTGAAGCATCTGCAAATTTTTCAAATGCTTCAAATGTAAGTGGCCGCTCAATAGCACGAGCATTGGACATTCCATGGGTAACCATGCGTATGATTTTACGCAAAATTCGGAAGCTCTACCTTTACAAAAGGCATATCGTGCAACAGTTGAAACCGCAACATCACTATGTGCGTCTAGATTTTGCGTTGCGTTTTCTGGCGAGGATGCAAGTGGATGAGTACTGGCCCTCGCACATCTTATGGACAGACGAGGCTTATTTTCACTTAGAAGATGCTGCGAACACAAAGAACTGCCGCATACGGAGTTCCACCAATCCTCAAGCCATACAACAACACCCACTACACTCCCCATACGTCACGGCTTGGTGTGGATTCACGGTGAATTTAATTTTTTGTGCCCATATTTTTTCGAAGAAGTCACAATGAACGTGTTTGTTAGGCGTACAGTACGACCGATACAGCAGACTCCTGGAGAATCGTGTTGTCCTGGCGTTAAATCAAAGAGGATGATTGACTACCACAATATTCATGCAGGATGGAGCAAATTATCATACGGCTAGATGTTTAAAGAATATAATTTAAGCTATTCTCTGATGAACGTGTCATCTCGCGTACTTCCCGATTTCCTGGCCAGCAAGGTCACCAGATCTGAACCCATGTGACTTCTGGCTGTGGGGTTTTCTTAAAGATCATGTTTATCAAGGACGTGTAACTAATTTAACGGACTTAAAAGCTAGCATCGTACGCCATGTATCCTTCATTACTACTGATATGTTGCGAGCGGCCGTTGATAATGCGGTAGTACTCTTTCAACATATTTTTGACCGCGAAGGCAAGCACACAGAGCACACATGTATGTAAATAAATAAAATATTCCGATATACTTTGATTTTTGAATTCTTATCTTTCATTTTACATTGTTAAAACGCCATCGGGTGGCAAAATTTGAAACTCTTTTTTACGAAAACTCGGCTGTATGATCTGCATAACATTTATCTGAAGTTTCATTCGGATCCGTTCAGTAGAACCGGAGTTACTGGGCCTCTGAATACCGTCAGTATAATTTTAACCACCCAGTACAAGGAGTATCTGAAGTGATGGTCAGAAATGTAAAAATTAATAAAACACCATTGTGTGACACATCTACATGCCTGAGATACATACTTCCTATTTTTGCCGCATTTTGAATATCCACATTTCCGAATAGAAATATTTTCTTTATTTAATGTCATAACTCGGATTGATTGATATTCAGAACTATGTAATACATAGTAAGTAATATATTTTTTTGCACAGGTAACGAGGAAGGGAATCTAATTATTTAAGCAAAAATACGGGATATATAACTAGCAAGGTTTCTTTTTTCCAAGTCAATAAACGTATTTTGAACCAAAAGTTTTACTTTATAAGCAAAAATAATCACCAAGACCACATAGAAGCAAAACATATTTTTACATACATTGTCTGGTTCAAATCCTCTGTATTTGCGTGTTGTCATTTATGATAGTATTTAATCCAAGCCAAACCCAAACAATTATTTAAAACTCTTATCTTTTAGAGTATCAGCAAAAAATAAACTTGATATTCAAGCCACAATCTCAATTTTCAGATATTTTTATTTATTTCTCTCACGCGTTAGTCACGTGAAGTGGTGGCACCTACAGCTTGAGATGACTCAGTGTTCTCCGTTTTTAATTTTAGTTTTTGTAGTGGTTTGGAAAGAGCGCTTTATTTATATTTTTCAATGAAGGTCAAAATTTGTTTTGCTGGCAGACATGTATTCCAACAATAACACCTTATTAACTGTGAGGCACTTTTCAGAATTTTCTTGACACTCAAGCTACAAACTCAATGTTCAGATGTTTTATTTTATTTTTATTTTTATTTTTATTTTATTTTATTTTGTTTTATTTTATTTTATTTCTATCACGCATCGGTCACGTTGAGTGATGGCACTTGCAGCTTGACATGGCTCAGCGTTCCCCCTTTTTATTTTTAGTTTTTGTAGTGATTTGAAAAGAGGACTTCATTTACATTTTGCAATGAATGTCAAGATTTGTTTTACTAACAGTACTGTAATTCGATGAATAACAGCTTATTATCTATGAGGCACGTTTCAAAAATTTTTTGACATTCAAGCTACAATCTCAATATTAAGATTTTTTTTTTCAATCACGCGTTGGTCACGTGGAGTGATGGTTCTTGCAGCTTGAGTTGACTCAGCGTTCTCTCTTTTTATTTTTATTTCTATGTTTAGTAGTGGTTTGAAAAGAGTGCTTTATTTACATTTTTCAATTAATGTCAAGATTTTTTTTGCTGGCAGTTATTCAATCAATAACACCTTATGAACTGTGAGGCAAGTTTCAAATATTCAAACGTCTAGCTAACAGTTGTTCTGTAGTGCATAATGGGAATTTAATAGCTGTTATCCGTCAGACTTTATGTTCAATAAGCATGTTTTTATACAAAATATTTTTTAGTATATTGCGACCCTTTTGTGATGATATCCATTTTATGTTATATAAATTAAGTAAAATCTATGGTTTAAAATTTCTTTTTCTTTACCTTAAAATTAGCGGAATGTTGGAAACTATGTATTTGTTACTGGCTAAGTGGATTACGATACATGTTTGCCATGAAAAATTTGCTTGTCTTCACATGTATTATCACTATTTACACTTCTGGTCATGGACATATTTACGATATTAAAAATGTATTTTTCTTGTATTCAACAATTTACTACTTTTTATATTAACACTTCATAAACTGTTATATATAATAAAATGCTTAAATTTGTGCAGTTTTATGTGTATTAATTTCATTGGTAAGTTTGAAATGCTATCTCAGATTGTTTGGTTCACTCTTATTCCAAATTATTTATAATAGCAAAGGCATGCGGATTGCAGTTTACATTTTTCAAACATTTGGCAATAATTGAGAAAATAATGAATGTAACAAAATTAGAAGTATTTAATATTATATCTTAAATAATAATCAAGCACGAAACTATCATGAACATTTGTCATTAAAAATAAATAAGTAAAAATTATCGCAATATCAGAAAGTGGAACATGCGTACTCCGAGTACGGAAGGAGATAGGGACGAGAGTACACGTGAATTATTAATATAACATAATATATAATTTGCATGTGAAAAATCCTACATAACCTGTACATAGAAAATTTGAAAAACAATTTTATTAGCTAAAAAAACCATCCAGTTTTATATAAATTTATTATTATTATTATTATTATTATTATTCTTTATTTATTTATTTTTTGCTAATTTTAAATAGTAATCTTCACTTTTTTAATCGCACAATTTTGCGATTTCATAAGAAGAGAAATGTCTAAAATTCATCTCGATCATGTAGGGGAGCATTATGAGGGTATCTGTTTGCAACAAAAAGTTACTGCTTAAGAATTGCCATCGCTTCCAGCAGTAACATTTTGTGCTCTTAGTGCACAACCGGAGATTTATGAGTAATAACGACAATTCCTTCTTCGCCATCTCCTGTCGCTATCTCCTGTCGCCATTTACATCGCATTGTCACCTTCAAGATTTGTCTTTTGGGTGAAAATGTTGTCCATAAATTGTCTCTGCTGAAAATTTGAGGATTAAAAGACAACAGACAAATTACTTTTTGGAATCTACGTAATTGTTGGAAATCTGTAGCGTGCGGCTTGGAAAATAAAAGTAATTTGGAATACTGTTGACTTTTGATGATCTATTACATACCATAGATATTCCAGCCAAGCAGGGTATGTATTGGAAACGAAAAGGATATTTCTTGTCTTTAGAAAATACTATAAAAAACATCATCTACATTTTTCAATTGGTTACATAATTATTTTCCAAATTTTTTTTTAAATGCTGCGTTATAATCTATAACTCTAAACAATCTATTGAATATTTATTGACACTTTCTAAATCAAAAACAAATATTAGTTACATATTATTTTTTATGTTAGAAAAAGGTATAATTTAACATTCTTTGATTATGCAAAAGTGCACGCACACTATTTCACATCTACAAGGTGCGCACTAGGGTAGAACGAAAATAATGGTTAATTATTTTTTTTCAGTTAGAAATTTGCTATAGTCGGCAAAAGTTGCCTTTTGGGATTAGAATGAAGAATATAAAATTTGGTTGCTGTACTAAAATATTTTCAGGTGCCGCAGAGAGCTTTAAAAATGACTTTTCTATGAAAAAACGATAAAAATTGCCTTTTTTAAAAAAAGTTCTTTTGTTGATTATTAACATAATATACATATATTTTGTAAACAGAATATTCAAAATATAATACTTTTGCAGAAAACTCGCACATTCTATGTATTCCGAATTTTTAGATGCATTACAGAAAGAATTATTTTGTAGAATTTAGCGATTTTCACCGGATTAATTTTTATTAGCTCACAGGCTATCAATGCCTGAGAGCTTATGTGCCCGCCGGTTCTGTATGTACGTACGTATGTACGTATGTATGTATGTATGTATGTACGTAACGTGATAACTCTTGATAGAACTAACCGTTTTACTTTAAATTTTGTTTATAGGTTCCTTGTGATAAGGCGCTTCCCTGATTAGTTTTGGAGGTTCATTGGTTAAGCATAAAGGGGGGAAACGGGGTGCTAACCCCCCATAATTTAGATAAATGGGTTTTTCATGCAGAATTATCCCATTTTCTTCAAATTTTGTATATATATTCATTTTTTTTATAAAGCGCTTCTGTCAATAGTTTTGGAGGGTCATTGGTTAAGTATAAAGGGGGAAAGAGAGGATACCCCCCCCCCCCTAATTTGAATAAATGAGATTTTCATGCAGAATTATCCGATTTTCTTCAAATTTTGTATATAGGTTCATTGTGATAATGCGCTTCTCTGAATAGTTTTGGGGGTTCATTGGTTAAGTACAAAGGGGGGAAAGGGGAGACTAATCCCCCTTAATTTAGATAAATGGGTTTTTCATGCAGAATTATCCCATTTTCTTCAAATTTTGTATATAGGTTCATTTTGATAATGCGCTTCTGTCAATAGTTTTGGGGGGGGGGTCATTGGTTAAGTATAAAGAGGGAAAGGGGGGATAACCCCCCTAATTTAGATAAATGAGTTTTTCATGCAGAATTATCCGATTTTCTTCAAATTTTGTATGTAGGTTGATTGTGATAATGCACTTCTCTGAATAGTTTTGGGGGTTCATTGGTTAAGTATAAAGGGAGAAAGGGGGGCTAATCCCCCCTTAATATAGATAAATGGGTTTTTCATGCAGAATTATCCGATTTTCTTCAAGTTTTGTATATATATTCATTGTAATTAGAGATTTCCCTGATTAGTTTAAGGGGTTCATTAGTTAACTATGAGGGGGGTAACGGGGGATGACCCCCCCCCCTTAATATATTGTTGATTTCTTTATTTTTAGAGGGGCATATTTCAAATTCTTTGAAATAAGAGTATAATATACAATTAGTGTGAATAGCCTGTGAGCTCAATGCCCTCAGTTTAACTGGGCAGTTTTCTTTTTTAATTTTACAGTAACATATTCTTATAGTACTACATTGAAATGAAAGAAATACAATCTTTAATTACCGTATCTTAGTAAAACAAATCACACTTATTTAGAAAAACTTTAAAAGAGTGAAACCTCTGATTTACGAACACCTATGTGACCAAAAAAAAAAAAAAGGTCTGAAAAAATGAGGTGACTGCAGGAGATTGGTTGTTAGTTATAACGAGAGGTTAATGTTTGCTGAGAAATTTTAATGTGGCCGTAAGAGAGGGGTGACCGTATATATACGGGTGCCCGTTAAAAGATGTTTGACTTTATATTGTTTTTAAAGGCAAAACGTAATTTTTAAGAAACATTAATTTTTCTCTAATGTCCATAGTAATCACACATGGTCCATAATAATCAAACTGACACATTGGATTTTGTTGTTTTTTAGCACTTTCCAACCTAGTTGAAAAGTGCTTATGACTTCGGTTTGTCTGGCCGTCTGGCCGTCTGGCCGTCTGTCCGTGCTCTAACTCCCGTAAATATGCTCGGATTGCTCTGCAATTTTTATATGTTATTGTCGTTATCTATGGCACGTTCCCTATTTCAACTGAAGTGTGTAGCACTTATAGTTTTCTTACAGGGACACTCAAAAGAATTCCGTTACATTGCGGTCTATGGGGAAAAATCATTTGCGGTTTATTTTAAAAATGTTTCACTATTGTAAACGCATTGAAATTTATATAGATCACTAAGATGCATTAGAAGAAGCTTAATATGGAATAGTAGGTGTATAGCACTTAGAGTTACTTTACAGGGACAGTCAAAATAATTCCGTTACATTACGTCAATGGAGAAAAATCGTCTGCGGCTTATTTAAATAATGTTCCACTATTTTAAACGCATTGAAGTTTATATATATTACTAAGGTGCATTATAAGAGGCTTACTACAGAATAGTGTGTGTATAGCAGTCATCGTTCATTTACAGGGACACACAAAAGAATTCTCTGCTGTCTGTTAACAATAATTCCTGGAAGTGCGTTTTAAGTTACTAAACGCGATTTTAATCTTAACTAGCTTTTTGTCTATTACGTGGTGTGTATAAATTCTGTAGATCCTATACAGGGAAGCACAAAACTTCGCGAACACATTTCCGTTTATTGACAGAAACTCCAGAAGGAGAATTTAAACGGTGCTACGCGTTTCCTAACTAAACTAAAATTTAGCATCCTATGTATATATACAAATCTATAGATCATATACAGGGCTACATAAAAGTATTCGGATATTTTTCCGAATATTGTATATATTGAAAATTCCTGAAATTATGTTTTTAAATATGTTATGCGTTTTCCAAATTGTTTACTTAGATGTCATCTTTCAGCTTATTAAACGGTAATGATTTGTAAAATTATTTTAGAAGCGTTGGAAAGTGCTACATAATCTATGCTTCACGCATGATTTTTCGTTCTTGTTGTTTTTTGTTTCAAATTTTGGCATGATCTTTTGAAAATTTATTTTGGTTTTTATCAATGCATCTCTTGCAGAAGTACTGCAAATTGACAAGGATGACTCGGTAACTAATTTAACAATCCTTTTAACTGCTTGTGTGTGACACAGCGAAAAACTGAAGTTGACTCTCATATGATCAGGTTCTTCTGCTTACTTTATTTACTGCTTTAGTTTATCGTCAGCAATATACATCGTCATAGGAGGTTATGTTACTTTAACATCATTCTATTGAATCATATCAATATAATCCATGACACCAAAGTTTATGCATACAAGAATTCAAAAATTTCTGATGCCAACTTCATTTCCAGTCCTGATTTTACAATTCGGTGTAATGCAAACTTCTTAATGACTTCTATCACCTGATAGTATACAATAGAGTACATTTTCATGTGCAGCAAAGTTTGCATTGCTTTGGCTGATTGGATCAATTACATTTTTAGGAGTGTATTTGAGGTAACGTAAATAGCTGACACGTTTTCACAAGTGCTTCGTCCATGGATAGATGGTTTCAACTTTATGTTAAACCAAACAGTTGCATACACTTTCAAAATGTACTCAGTCAGTATTTGGAAATTTTGTGATGGATATACTGTTCCCAGGTACAATGGTTTCTTCATAGACAAGTCAGAAGAGCAACTTCTAACGGAGATTGTGTTATACATTTCTAAGAAATATATTTGGTCAATACTTAAATTATCCTTAAATTTTAGCAATAGGATGTTATTTTCAATAGGTGAAAACTCAGTCACTGGAAGTTCATAACACTTTTCCAGTTGTTTCCTTATTTTCACTTCAAATTCATTCGGATTTTTAGTTTTTCCATCTAAGAAAGAAAATAGATGACGAACAGGTAGTTCATTTGCATGAAACAGACAAATCAAGCACTGCAGTGGCTTTCACAATTCTTTTTCCAGTAAAGCAATCGCAACATTATTTAATCCAGTGTTCGAGGCAGTTCATCATATCCAATTGCAGTAATGTTTAAGTATTGGTTGTTACCTTTTAAAAATGTCATTATGTTGTCTTTTATACCTTTTCCAGTGCCAGAAATTGGTTTTACGTGTCTTGAAAATTTTGCTCCAAGTTCTGGAACAAGTGATATATGTTCTTCGATAACAGTTATTTTGTAATACTTAGTTCCTTTCTTCTCTTGCACAATAGTCTTGTATTTTCTTACATAAAAATAAACAATTACTTTCTGTAACTAGTTTTACAGTTTCTTCTACATATCTTTTTCGATTCTTTATTTGTTCTCATCTAATTTTCATTCTGTCAGTACATTTCTGTCATATTTCTTTCTTCATCACTAATCAGACCAATATCCTGGAGAGCGGCACTTGGAATTGTTGCAGCAATTTTGTCTGATACTCAAGTTCGATCGCAAGAAGAAGCCACAAATTGCAGTTTCATGCGCATTTGACTATTATTTTGATTACTTCAGGTTTCAGAGACACTGGACGTAGAGGCCATAAAAAATTTGGGATAGTATAGTGTTCTCTTCTGAACTTTGTTCTGTTTCTACCTAATTGTATACTATTTATGTATCATAATTTTTGTAATTAAAATGTATTACGCAGTAAGTTTACCATGTTTTCTGATTAAAAAGATTTTAAACTGATTAAAACTGATTTAAAATTATCTTATGAAAACTATAGCCTGCAAAAAAAAAAATAATAAACATAATTGCGAAATTTGTCAAAATTTTAATAAGTTTACCCATCTTGCGGCACCTCTAAACATAATCCAATTACGCTAATATTTAATTTCCGTCTCTATTTTTATCAAAGGCAACGTTTGAAAACTATAACATTTTGAAATTAAAAAAAAAGTTTTTTCGTTCCACCATACTGTACATTTTTCTGACGTCCTACCCTAATCTGACTTTTGAACGTGTCCTGCAACCAAAATCATACCAGATATATTATCTATATATTTTTTTATAAAAATTATTATCCTCTTAGAAGACAGCTTGCTTTTATACAAACACTGCTACAGTTATGAATATATTCTATGTCTATCTTATCGCATATTTATTTCAATATTTAAGTATTGATTCAAAATGAAATAAAATAAGCCTATACGATTTGTAATTTTCCAACTGGATGAAGAATGTCCGGGCCAGGATTCGAACTTGGGATGTCTTAGCTGAAGCCGCCACGCTGGACCAACTGAGCTATCCCGGTCGAATCTGGAGGGCATAAATCATCCAGTTAACCTTAATGATCATAGCATCTGGTCTGATATTGCAATCAGCTCAACAGAATAGATCGCAGGTAATGGAACGCCAGTAAACGCTGGAAACGTAATCTAGTAAAATCTAGTAAAAGAAGCCTACATATTTTTTATTTTTGACAATTGCATTTTTTGAAAACCTACATTTAATGAATACTTCAAGAATTTACAAGTCTACATACATTACCTCGTTGATTACAAACATGTGCATTAAGGCGGCTATATTTTTTTCTTTCTCCTGTCACTTTACCTTTATTTAAATTTCTTCTTGTAATGTATCGCTAAGAATAATGTATGAAAATAGTGACAGACAGCAGAATAATAAAAAAAACGTCAGTTGGGGAAATCCTGTACTCGACCGGTAAAAAATTGATAATCTAAAGGTTAAAATTAACACACTGTAAAAGACGACAAATATTTCTTAATCTAGTTGTTATCTTTATTAAGGTTTGTGAAAAGATGATATATACTATTCCGAGTTACCAACGATTCAAAAAACCGTTCCTCTTTATCTTCAGAATTTCGTGAAACTAAGAGATTTCCAAGATTTACAGAAGATTTCTGAAACAGATATTTTGTTTAATGCCAGAAAATTTCGGAAATGTTTCCGAGAAATTTTTACAGTCTATTAGTCCGTTTTCTAAACCCAAAATATCGCTGTTTCCGATACTATCAATTCTGAAGTAAACATTATATTGTACAAACATGTTAAATTAACAGAATTAACATGAATATTGAAATTAAAAACATTAGCTTTAACATTAAAGTTAAAAGGATTAGCATCAAATTTAAAATTAACATTACTTTGTTACCATTGTATGTATAAAGTAGGTTACGCAACTGAAATTGTCTACTTCTGTAGTGATAAAGCATCCAAAAAAACGATATTCTGGATAGAGAAGATTGTTAAAGCACAGTAAAAACCATTCGGAAATTATTCCGAAAATCACGGACAGCAAAGGAAATTTCTGTTTTCGAAACACTTATTTAAATAACGGAAATCAATTACTTTCAGAGGCTTCTTACAAAAAAAGGAACGCTTTTTAGAATGACGAGTAAATTATATTATGTTTTTTTAAACCTTAGAAAAGATGAGAGCTAGCATGAGACACTTTTTTTTTACAGAGTCGTTAAAAAAATAAAATAATTTTCAAACTGAATTTTAGAAAAAAGCATATATATATATATATATATATATATATATTTCGTTGAATATTTAGTTATTTCAGCATACATTGGTACAAATTACATTGATATACAGAATAACTTAAAAGAAAATAAGGACTTATTGTCTTTAGAGAAAAAGTATTTTTGTTCCAATGGAAACTTCTCTAACGGAAACTTTATACCAAACGCTGCATACTCTTGAAACTAAACATTGCATATTTAGTTTCAATGAAATGATGATTTGTATAGACAATAAAAGCTCACTGATGTAAAATTATGTGACTAAAATGTTCTCTTTCATCACTAAATAGATAAACGAAAATTAAACTTCGTGTTTAAGAAATCAGAGCATAAATAATGTTTAAATGTGTATTTGAGATTTTAATCCTCATCTTCATAAATAAAACTAAAATAAATATGTTATTTGTAAACATTTCATTATACCTAAGAAAATTATATTTCTACATTAATTATAGCAATGTATTAATTTTGTAAATAGTTCATTAATATATATAGAGATATATTTTTTTTTTTTGTGTGTGTGCAAACTAAAACCGTTATTGTTTTCTTTGAAAAATAACTAAAAAAATATTAATGCGTGAAAAGATTTTCTAATACCGTTTTTGGCTTATATAATTGCTTTTATCGGTAGTAATAGATTATACTAAACTGTTTTGTTGAATATATCATTATTCATCACTGTGAAAATGAATTTACATTCAAGATATCTCTAAAGATTAAAAAATGTATTTTTAGTTCGCTAGTGTTATTCTTACTTAACGAAATTTTTATCCAGATATTTTATATTGATTCTAACGATGTAAATGAAAACAAATTTTAAAATTCGTACATTTTCATTTTTTACTTTGTTTATAATTTTTGTAATTAAAAATTCACAACTGAATTTTTTAAACTAATGAAAAACCTAAATCATTCCTAAATTATTCAACATATATAAAGTAAAAAAATGTACAAAACGTCAACTAATCTTTATCATATTTGCACTTTTAATATTCTAAATAAAATATTATCAATCTTCTTTTTTTTTTTTTTTTTTTTTTTTTTACAAAACAAAATTTAAATTATATTTCAAAGTAAATATGTAAATTAAACATTAACCTTTTCTTTAATTAAGTTCTCATTTAAACGTATTTTATACCTTTTTATGTAGTCTAAATCAGACAGAAATTTAATTATAAGAAAAAATACTGCAATTTATAAACCAAAAATTGGCCACATATTTCCTTCCCACATATTCCTATTAAATGAAAACTGTGAAAGATGTCTAGAAAAAATACAGTAAACTTCACCCGTTTCTTGCGCGAAAAGAAAAATGACTAATATTTCAGCAAATGTTAAATTAATTATAATTAAAAACGTACTAAGCAAAATGCACGAAATTAATTTAACACATATTATCACATATAATCACATTACATAACATATTAAATCTTTTTTTTTTATTTTAAAGTAAAAACAGTTTAAATTTTTCGCCTTGAGTCAATTTATGATAAAATTATTTTAGAAAAATATTAAATTTATGCAGTATGTGAAATTGTTAAGGCGAATGTAATTTTTAAAATTGTTACCAAAGAAAACCAAGTATATGAAATTTGTTAAATATTTGGATATACTTATAAAATATAAATTGATAGATAAAATTAAAAATGTTAAGATACTATACTGTAAAATATGTAAACTCCATTATCAACATAGACTTAAAAACGTGAATAAAAAATAAAAGAAATTCTTAGTTTGAATTGTATAAAATGTTTGAATAGTTAAATATACACTGTTAAAAATAGCTGTTGCTTTACGGTGCTTTACTGTATAATTTACTGTATATTACCGTATTACTGTAAATATTGCGCTTACCCGTTAAAAATCAGTTATTGCCAGTAAAATTCTGTCATTGACCGTAACTGATCATTTTTACAGGATTATCCCTGGTCCAACAGTCATTTACGGCCAAGAGAGAAAGAAATACAGGCTGTTACTGTCTTGTACGGCAGATCACGGACAATTTTAGTAAATCACCGTTATTCCTTACCGCAAACCGTAATCCAACAGTGGATTACAGTCAGCTCATATCAGTAGTTTGATTTTGGAAAATGGCAACGAACGCCGCGCGCCATGTTTGATGCTTGTTTTGTTTATCTGCACACGAGGAAAAGCAATAAGAATGTTGAAGACGTCTGTTTTGGTAGAAAACATTTTCATGTCCCGTATTTTTTTGCTTCTATGTATGAACAAAAATATGATCAATTCCAGTCATGCTGGCATGTAGCTCTTGGAAATACCTCCTAATTTATTAACAAATTAATTATCACATGAGCGAGGACGCCATGAATATAAAGATACAGTGATTGGCCTATTCAGTGATTACAGTATTAGGATCCTGGCCTGACTGTTCCAGTACCGGATTAATTCAGGTATTTATATGTCTGGTTATCTAACCTTATTAATTTCTAAATTAATTTTAATATCAATGTTTATGTATATAAAAAATTACAGCAAGAAATATTTGTTTTATGGATAGAAATTGCATTAGAAAACATTATATAAACAAACCTCTTAAAGTTTTCAGCTTTTTCACTGAAAACAGTTTTTTAAAAGTCTCATTTTTGGTCGACGAGAAACTATGACTTGCGAATTGGGGGGGGGGGGGGGGGGTTAACAGATAAAATTTTAATGCTATATGAATTCTGTGCTTTAAAATTTTCCTTAATGCTTTATATTAACATTTTTTATATAAAACAGTAGTAAAAGAGTAATGATATACGCTTGAAAACTGATTTTATGAAGCACAACAAAATGAGAAAATAAAAAGCACTAAACTAAAATTCATTATTTTATAAATTGTACTTTATACTCGTAATGCAATGCACATGCAAATTTTGTTATAATATCTTTGATTTTGCCTGGTCTCTGGATTACCAATTTACTTTGGTGTAGCTTGTCTCTAATGTGACCATTAAACCGCATACAACCCAACCAACTGTACAATCAGTTAAATTATTTTAATGCTGCAATTTAATTTTCTATCTTATGATTGAACTCTGTGTATATTTGTTATTTACTAAGCAAATTCAAAATAGTTTTTTATGGGCCATATTTGGACTGAGCTTAGCTGATTCTTATTCTTAAGTAGTAATAATTTTGTATTCTTAAACAGCAACTAAAAAATCTTATCAACTGATATCAGTATATATTTTAAAAAAGAAATTCAATCTTAAACTCTTTGGGAGGAGATGAGGAAGGCATATTTCGCATCTCAGGATCTGTTGGTGTCAAGAATTTTATAATTATAGCCAAATTTGCTTGTGTACTTCTGACTTAATTTTTGTTAAACTTAACGGATTTTTTTTCATATAACATTTTTTAACAAATTTCTAGATATTTTCAAGTGACAGGATGACTAAGATTACAATGTTTTTCCTGCGATTGACTGACAAATTTTATTTTTTCCTGTGATAACAAATTTTGTGTTATTTTAAGCACACGTTTCTAAAATTCTCAAAAAAATTACCATGAACGACAAAATTTACTATCGCAGAAAAATGAAAATGTCATTTAATGTAACACCGCACTTCATTTATCATACAGAAACTCTTAAAAATGATTTTTGTTCAGTATTATGCCTTTACTATAAATAATATTTGCAATGTCAACATTCTTAGATACTTTTGAGGTAAATATATTCAATGTTTGATACTGTAATTTTGAGTAAAAAAAAAAAAAAATGTAAACAATAAAATTTCTTGTTACAATAAGTAAAAAAAGCAAGGGTGCAAAAATCTAGACGCCAATGGGCTGATTCCCACCACTAAATTTTATTAGTATTCTACATCAAATTTTATTAGTATACTTCGCCTAAATTTTATCAGTGTTCTTATTAGGCGAAGAATACTAAACATTTAGTGGTGGGAATCGATCCATTGGCCCCTAGATTTTTGCATCCCTGAAAAAAAGAATGATTAATTTTCATCTAGGTCATATGTGAAACTTTATTCTGCTATATTGTTATGTCAGCAGGGGTCGATGCAGATTTTTTTTTTCTTGAGGCCCATTTTGTGAAATGTATTATATTTTTGTGAAAAATAACATTTTGTAATGTAAGTTGCAATCGAGTTAATCAAATTTGAACCAGGCATTTATAAACAAAAGCTTTTTTAAATCCTTTTGCTGAAAGTTTTTTAACTGATGAACTTGTTTGTTTACAAATTACTACACATTTTAAAACATCACAAAATAATAAATAGTAAGTTTTTATAGAACTGAATTTTTTGAAGGGGCCCATTTTATCAAATTGATTTTTGTGAAGGGGTTGATTTTTGTTCGATTGGCTGACAAATTTATTTTTTCCTGTGATAACAAATTATGTGTTATTTTAATGAGACGTTTCTAAAATTTTCAAAAAAATTACCACGAGCGACAAAATTTACTATTTCAGAAAAATGAAAATGTCATTTAATGTAACACTGCACTTCATTTATCATACAGAAACTTTTAAAAATGATTTTTGTTGAGTATTATGCCTTTACTATAAATAATATTTGCAATGTCAATAATCTTAGATACTTTAGAGGTAAACATAATCAATGTTTGATACTGTAATTTTGAGTAAAAAAAAAAATTGTAAACTGTAAAATTTCTTGTTACAATAAGTAAAAAAAGAATGATTAATTTTCATCTAGGTCATATGTGAAACTTTATTCTGCTATATTGTTATGTCAGCAGGGGTCGATGCAGGTTTTTTTTTCTTGACGCCCATTTAGTGAAAAGTAAAGGTTATTTTTGTGAAAAATAACATTTTGTAACGAAAATTGCAATCCAGTTAATCAAATTTTTCACTTTATTCTGCTATATTGTTATGTCAGCAGGGGTCGATGCAGATTTTTTTTCCCTTAGGCCCATTTTGTGAAAAGTAAAGGTTATTTTTGTGAAATTTGTTATATTTTTGTGAAAAATAACATTTTGTAATGAAAATTGCAATCCAGGTAATCAAATTTGAACCAGGCATTTATAAACAAAAACTTTTTAAAATCCTTTTGCTAAAGTTTTTTAACTGATAAACTTGTTTGTTTACAAATTACACATTTTAAAACATTACAAAATAATAAATAGTAAGTTTTTATAGAACTGTATTTTTGAAGGGGCCCATTTTATCAAATTGATTTTTGTTCGATTGACTGACAAATTTTATTTTATCCTGTGATAACAAATTATGTGTTATTTTAAGCAGACGTTTCTAAAATTTTCAAAAAAATCACCACGAACGACAAAATTCACTATCGCAGAAAAATGAAAATGTCATTTAATGTAACACTACACTTCATTTATCATACACAAACTCTTAAAAATTATTTTTGTTGAGTATCATGCCTTTACTATAAATAATATTTGCAATGTCAATAATCTTAGATACTTTAAAGGTAAGTATATTCAATGTTTGATACTGTAATTTTGAGTAAAAAAAATTGTAAACAGAAAAATTTCTTGTTACAATAAGTAAAAAAAAATGAATGATTAATTTTCATCTAGGTCATATGTAAAACTTTATTCTGCCATATTGTTATGTTAGCAGAGTATGCAGGTTTTTTTTTTTTTTTTTTTTTTTTTTTTTTTTTTTTTCCTTAGGCCTATTTAGTGAAAAGTAAAGGTTATTTTTGGGAAAAATAACATTTTGTAATGAAAATTGCAATCCAGGTAATCAAATTTGAACCAGGCATTTATAAACAAAAACTTTTTTAAATCCTTTTGCTGAAGTTTTCCTCTCTGATGAACTTGTTTGTTTACAAATTACACATTTTAAAACATCACAAAATAATAAAATAATAAATAGTAAATTTTTATAGAATAGAATTTTTTGAAGGGGCCCATTTTATAAAATTGATTTTTGTGAAGGGGCCCATTTTGTTAAATTGATTTTTGTGAAGGGGATCCTAAATAGGACCCAAATTTTTGTATTGTTAGTCTATCGAAGGGCCCCTCAAGGTAAAAAAGGGAGGGGGAGGGGGAAGCTATTAGAATTGAGTGCAGTTATAATTCATACGGGACCCTATATTTTTTACCAAAACCTGTATCGAATTCATTAAAACCCGTCTGTCCCAAAAATGTTTAAGTCCGCCAATTAAAATTAATGAATGATCATTTTTAATTACCATTTTTAAATAATTATTATTTCACTTCTACTGCATACACCCATATTCAAACTGCGTGCTGTAGTGGAAAAAAAAATTTGCTTCAAAAAATTTCTTAAGTTCGCCAATTAAAATTAATTAATCACCAATTTTAATTACTATTTTTCATTCGCATCTACCATTCTACTACAGATTCAACCTGCGTACTCTCGTTAAGAAAAAAAAAATTCGCCAAAATTTCTTAAGTTCTCCAATAAAAATTAATCACCAATTTTAATTAAACCATTATTAACTTTTAAAATTCACCTCAAATATACTCTAACATGTATACCGAATAGCCTACTCTAGTTTAAAAAAAAAAAATTGCAAAAATTTCTTAAGTTCTCCAATTAAAATTAATTAATATTTTAATGACCATTATTTTTAAATGCAATTCACAAACCAGACTTCGAAAAATATTTTCAAACACCCTACCCTACTATAGTTGAAAAAAAAAATGGCTTTGTAATTTTCTAAATTCCCCGATTAAAATTAAAAAAAAAAAAAATTTCTAATTCGCTAAAATAAATCTGTTGACATTCACCTCGTCCACCAATTCTCCGCGAAAAAAAAAAAAAAAAATTGCTTCGAAATTTTCTAAGTTTCCCAATTAAAATTAATTAAAATAAACCCCTAATCAACCATCCTTATCACCCTCCTCCACCGCACAGTCACTTTTATGCCTTCATGACGCTGCACAGCGCACAGAGGTCATACAGAGGTTACGCCGCTGGCCTAGAACCGCTTTTATACATACCGCTATTATATAACAACTAGTATATAACCCCGTCAAAAATGACGGATTATTGATCTGCGTTTCATTTTCATAATTACTTCATACAAACAAACAGGAGGAAGGTTTTATTATTGAAAGATTTGTATTGTAGAAAAGTACATTTTAAAAATGACAAATGATTTCTACAAATAAAAATGATGAGGATATATATATTTTATTTATTTATTTATTTTTTTTTTTACTTAGTATTAAATTTCTGAAATAGTTCAACGATTGGACAAAACGTTCAAATTAAATATTAATAAATAACCTTGTGCGAAAGTTTTTGTAAAAAAGTGTTATCAATGAGTTTCTAAACAGCTTGATTCACCACATAATTCATTGTTTGATTACATAAGCGAAATTAAATGCAAATTACGCGGTACTATGTATTCCTTATATTTAATTACGTATATAAATAATCATTTTATTTACGATGGAAGCAAAATTTTAAAATCCGCCGAAAGATGGCATCAATATACTGGATTGATCCCTTCAAAGCCTCACTACGACAGAAATTACCGCTCTTTCTGAAAAAAAAAAAAAAAAAAAAAAAAGTTTACAGAAATGTTGTTATACATGTTTTATATGAAATAGCTTTTGAAGGTTTTAAACTAAATTAAAATATTTAAAAGCTTTAACATTTCTTTGATTAGTTTATACTGTAACTTTCATGGAATAAATGAGACGATATTTTGGCTTGACTGATGTTGTTTCCAGATATTTGTATCCTTAAATTTTCTTTAGAAGTTTAAACCTACATAAAAAAAATATTAGTTATTGCTAAAAAATATTAAGAGTGCAGTGTGAAATCCTCGCAAGTGTCTACTGGTATATATTATTTCTGTTGTCAACATCTCTTTTTCTACACTTTTACAAAACGCACAACAATAAATGATGTACCATTCCAAAGTTTTTTGAACTGACTTCTGACAAAGTATACTTACATTTCGTTAAAATATCTTTTTTGATTATAAATTGCAGTTAATTAAAAATTAAATCTGCATTGTTTTCAAAAATGAAATGAAAGGTTTTACTCAAATCAATGTTGGCACAAAAATGAAATACAGCAGTATATCGCGCTCAACAATTATTAAAGAAAAAAAAGAATTAGAACAAAAAAGATAAAGTGGACGTCTTTGCACGGGTTTATTAGGTGCGTTCATAATTATATAAATATGTAGCACCTATAGTCGTCGTCTGGTTCGTCCATCTGTTCACATATAACAGCGCAAAAACTACCCAATTGAATGGTTTGAAATTTAATATAGTATATAATAGTTACAGAATTTTGTGGAGTTATTTAAAATTTTATTAAAAATTTAAAAATCCACCGGCAGATGGCACCACTATACTGAATAGATCACCTCAAATCCTCGCTACGAAAGAAATCACCGCTATTTCTGAAAAAATGTGTTTACAGAAACGTTGATATTCATGTTTTATATGAAATAGTTTTTGAAGGTTTTTTAAAAAATTAAAAGATTTAATAAGCTTTTACAAATATTTTAACAGCAGAATCGTATTTGAAGCTTTCAAAGAGTCGTTCATTTGTGAATCATTTGAATTTGTGATGCTGAATGGCAACAATGTTCGTTTGTTTATAGTTGGGATTCCGATTTTTAATCTGGATTTTTAATTAAGAGCTTAAAACATTATAATAGTATATGATATACATGTTTTATAGAAAAATATGCTGAACAAACATGATTTCAAGTAAAGGATATTATCATTTAGCTGTGATATGTTACACAGGTTTTTCATTAAGCCTAACATGGCGTTTAACTATGGTCAATTCGCAAACCAGAGTGGTCGTACCCGGAACCGTTACAGACACTTTCTTGCCTTTGAATTTTATTATAAGTAAGATACAAAAAAAATCACGAATCTGTTGAAAGAAAAAATTAGCCAATTTCGTCGATCGATCGCGGAAAAAATGCAAAGTTCGCCGATCGATCGCGGAAAAAACGCAAAGTTCATCGATCGATCGCAGATAAAACGCAAAGTTCGTCGATCAGTCGCTTAAAAAACAGAAAGTTTGTCGATCTGTCGCAGAAAAAACACAAAGTTCGTCGATCTACGCAGAAAAAACAGAAAGTTCGTCGATCTGTCGCTTAAAAAACAGAAAGTTCGTTGAAATGTCGTGGAAAGAATGCAAAGTTCGTCGATCTACGTGGAAAAAACGCAAATTTCGTCGATCTGTTGCAGAGAAAGCGGAAAGTTCGTCAATCTGTCGCTTAAGAAACAGAAAGTTTGTCGATCAGTCGCTTAAAAAACAGAAAGTTTGTCAATCTGTCGCAGAAAAAACACAAAGTTCGTCGATCTACGCAGAAAAAACAGAAAGTTCGTCGATCAGTCGCTTAAAAAACAGAAAGTTCGTCGAAATGTCGTGGAAAGAATGCAAAGTTCGTCGATCTACGTGGAAAAAACACAAATTTCGTCGATCTGTTGCAGAGAAAGCGGAAAGTTCGTCAATCTGTCGCTTAAGAAACAGAAAGTTTGTCGATCAGTCGCTTAAAAAACAGAAAGTTTGTCAATCTGTCGCAGAAAAAACACAAAGTTCGTCGATCTACGCAGAAAAAACAGAAAGTTCGTCGATCAGTCGCTTAAAAAACAGAAAGTTCGTCGAAATGTCGTGGAAAGAATGCAAAGTTCGTCGATCTACGTGGAAAAAACGCAAATTTCGTCGATCTGTTGCAGAGAAAGCGGAAAGTTCGTCAATCTGTCGCTTAAGAAACAGAAAGTTTGTCGATCAGTCGCTTAAAAAACAGAAAGTTTGTCGATATGTCGCAGAAAAAACACAAAGTTCGTCAATCTACGCAGAAAAAACGCAAAGTTTGTCGATCTGTCGCGAAAAAAACGCAAAGTTTGTCGATCTGTCGCGAAAAAAACGCAAAGTTCGTCGATCTGTCGCGAAAAAAACGCAAAGTTCGTCTATCTGTCGTGAAAAAAACGCAAAGTTTGTCAATCTGTCGCGAAAAAAATGCAAAGTTCGTCGATCTGTCGCGAAAAAAATGCAAAGTTCGTCGATCTGTCGCGAAAAAAATGCAAAGTTCGTCGATCTGTCGCGAAAAAAATGCAAAGTTCGTCGATCTGTCGCGAAAAAAATGCAAAGTTCGTCGATCTGTCGCGAAAAAAATGCAAAGTTCGTCGATCTGTCGCGAAAAAAATGCAAAGTTCGTCGATCTGTCGCGAAAAAAATGCAAAGTTCGTCGATCTGTCGCGAAAAAAATGCAAAGTTCGTCGATCTGTCGCGAAAAAAATGCAAAGTTCGTCGATCTGTCGCGAAAAAAATGCAAAGTTCGTCGATCTGTTGCGAAAAAAATGCAAAGTTTGTCGATCTGTCGCGAAAAAAACGCAAAGTTCGTCGATCTGTCACGGAAAAACCGCAAAGTTCGTCGATCTGTCACAGAAAAAACGCAAAGTTCGTCGATCTATCTCTTAAAAAAGAGAAAGTTTGTCGATCTATCGCTTAAAAAAGAGAAAGTTCGTCGATCTGTTGTGGGAAAAAAATCACGAAATTTATCGTTCGGTTGCAGGTAATTAAATAACGCAAATTTCTCCTGAAAATGATTGAATTTTTTGGGCAGGAGGTTCCCGCCCACGATACTTCTTTGGGCGGGATTTCAAAATTTTCGGCGCGAATCCCGCAATCCCGCCCTGAAATTCAAGCCCTGTACATATGTATTTATATATGTACATGTATCACTGCCGCCCGGCTAACCGAAAAGTACCCTTTATTCTGCTATATTGTTTTGTCAGTACATTTTTTTAAGCACTCGTTTTTAAAATACTCAAAAAAAAAAAAAAAAAAAAACTGACAAAATACACAATTGCTGAAAAATGAAAATTTACTTAATGTACATCTGCGCGTCATTTATCCTTCAGAAACTCTAAAAATGATTTTTGTTCAGTATTAATACCTTTACTATAAATAATTGCTATGTACAGCAATGTTAGGTCCTTTTGAAGTAAATATTTAATGGGTACTTTTCGGTTAGCCGGGCGCTAGTGATATATGTACATACATAAATATATATGTATATATATATATACATACATACATATATGTAAATATATATGTATATATATATACATACATACATATATGTATATATATATATATAATATATATATATATGTGTGTATATATATACATGCATATATATCACTGGTGCCCGGCTAACCGAAAAATAGCATTTAATGTTTGATACTTTAATTTTTAGTAAAAAAAAAGTTGTAAATATTTTCTTGTTAAAGAAAATATTTTTTAAAAAATAATACAAAATATTAGAAAACAACAAAAAATATAATAATTTAAAATGAATTTTTTTACACTTATGTATAAATATAAAAGTATTTAAATCTACAAACCACGGTAATAAGTGGCCGTTAATTTAACAGAAGTGGATACTAAACATACAGTCTCTTCCGATCGCTGCATACTAATGCAAATATTGAATTGTGACCTTTAATTGACATTATTCAAATAAATATTTCCTGGTATATATATATATATATATATGTATATATATATATATATATATATATATATATATATATATATATTGTATCATTTTAGGTGGAACCACTCTTTCCATGAACAACGTAGCATCGCTGAAAAGTTTGATCATCAATTGAAGACTATTATCTCCGGATTGGGGTAAGCTGGAAACCTGTTCTAAATTTTGTTTAATTTGAGTACTCATACATCTCATTTGGTTCAGTGGTTCAGGAATTATGACTCAAAAACCATCCTCTACTTTCGATTCTCATATCTTTAACAAGCCAGACTTTGTCAACTGAACCATCCCCTCCCAAGTTGAAATCTAAAATTTGTGCATTCTCGCCTTAATATAGATAGCGTGGATTTAAATGAGCAATCTAAGACCTTTTTTATGTAATTATGTCAATTACTTAATGAGTTATTCACTTAATGAGGTAAATTGTCAATTTCATATGTTCAAATGATTCATGGTAGTACTCATTCCGGCTAGAATTACTGCAAAAATCAAAAGGGGCGAGCAAAGCGAGGTGGGACCGCGTAGCGGTCTCAATGAGAATCGCTTCGCAATTCACAGGGGTTTGGCGAGCGTTAGCGAGTAGGGGGCTGAGCCCCTTAGTTCTATTTAAAAGAACCCAATGTGTATCGAATCCAAGCAGTTTTGACAGATAGGGCAAAACTTTTAAGAATCTTTCCCGACCAATGGTATTCCAGCTTTTTATTATTTGTGTTTTGTTTTAAAGCTGATTTTTAATTGGCCACTGATAGTAATGATTTATAATATGAGTTTTAGTACAATTAGCGCTTGGACAATGGAAAATTGAAATGTATATGGTAGACATGGTAACAAAGAGAATGTTATTTATAAGTCACAAGTAAAGTTACAGTTTAAATAGATCTTAATTTCTTTTGTTTATTGTTTATCCTGTATTAAATGTATTTTATGTAAAGTTATGGGCACATAATTTAATTATCTGTTACACTGGATTGTAAGCATTCATGTAGAGTATTAATACCCTTGATATAATTTACAGAGTTATAATACCTTTAAATTAAATTTTATTTTAATTCACATTTAACTAAGCTCATTGTATAATTATTGCTTGCCTCCCAGCATATAAACAAACATTTTATCTATTAATTTTATGAATGTTAGATTAACATGCTTATTAAGATTATTTAATTATTCAAATTTTCGTATTCAACAACTCTCCAACTCCATCATGTATTATATCTTTTGATAGGTCTTTTCCTTAGTGCTCTACCGTTTAGTCTTGCTCACCCCCCCCCCCCCCCCTGTTGTCCCTGGACACGCAGTTGATTTATTTTTGTCCAGTTTTTGGCAAATTTTCCTGTTTGTAGGATAATTTTAATTCAGGTGCGATCTTTAGGCCATTGCCTACTTATTTTTCTCCTACTTCACCTTCCCGTCTCCCCTCCAATTTTTCTCCTTTAACTTATACTTTTTGTTAAATTTTCATATCCCCCCCCCCCCCTCTTCTGACATATCATTGGAGAACTCCTGGTCTTAGCTTTCACACAGGCACCCATATCTACTCATTAACACTGCTGTACATTTATACCTGTGTTCTATAACTATGTCATGTTTCCTTTTATTATTTTTCACTCGTCGTTATTCATCTGTAATAAATATATTGCATTTTCATACATAGTTGAGTTAAAGAATATGACTACCTGTCAAATTGTACGGTTTAATACTACATTAGCATTTTTGCACCCAAATAAATATGCAAGAAATATGGGGAGATTTTCTTTTCTTTTAGATTTTAATAAAAAAATTTCTGACAGTCATATTTTGGATGAAGAGAAATCAGTCACTGTAAGCCCGGATAAATTAACAGATAACCGTTGAGCAAGGCTTTTGTCGCATCTACTTTTGCAGACGATCTGGTACCACATAAAGATTTAATACTTAATGTATCACCACCACCACAAGATTCCAAGAGTTCCTGTGAAATTTGCCATCTGTGAGTAGATGCCAAAAAAAATTGTCCATGTTCAAAATAAAGCATTAGCTCCAACAAGATTCAGTGAACATGAAGATGGTACGAAATCTACTAAGGGCGATGATACTTTAATTCTGTCTTGTAATCCAGAATTCATCAAAAACATCACATTTGGAAAATGTAGCCAAGTCTCGTGATTCTTTTAGAAGTTTCAGGTTCCTAGACAAGCACTAATTTATGAGGAATGGGGGATATCATAAGTGCAACCAAGAAAGGTGCTATTGATCTGAAGTATTACTTTATATAAGTAAAAATTAACTTTTTTACTCATTGCCCACTGGCCAGTACATGGATTTTTTTTACTCGCCAGATTTCATAAGCACTGGCCAATAACAAATTTACAAATATTTGATAAAAAATACTTGACAAATAAAGTGCGCAATTCATCGAACGTCAGTGGAAAGAAAGTGTACAATTGTGGAACGCTCATGGAAAAAATCGTGAAATTCGTTAATTGATAGTCGATAAATCACGAAATTCAACAATTAATAGCAGAAAACTCGCAAAATTCATCAAATGGTCTCGGGGGGTGGGGGGGGGCGAATATTGTCGAATGGCTTCGAGAAAAAAGAATCACAATTCGTCAAATGGTTTCAGGGGAAAAATCGTGAAATTCGCCAAATGGTTTCGATATTCGACGAGCGACAGCGGGAAAAATCAGTTGATGGAAAATATCTCAAAATTTGCCAATCAGTTGAGTGTAAAAAGGCATGTTAGTGGCGAAAAAAATTCCAAAATTCCTCGATTGGTACGACAAAATATCGGAAAAATTGCTAGTTAATTGAGGAGAAAATCTAAAAAATGTTGCGAAATTCGTCAATTGAATGCAAGGAAAAATCACGAAATTCTTAAATCAGTCGCATTGAAAAAATACAAAAATTGTCGATTTATCGTGAGAGAAAATCACGAAATTTGTCAGTTGATTGTGGGAAAAAATAATGAAATCCTTTAGCCAGTTGCAAAAAAAAAAAAAAAAAATGCAAAATTTGTTGATCAGTTGCAGAAAAAAAATGCAAAATTTGTCGATCAGTTAAAGAAAAAAATGCAAAATTTGTCAATCAGTTAAAGAAAAAATGCAAAATTTGTCGATCAGTTAAAAGAACTTTTGGTGCGCGAATATTGTCGAATGTCTTCGAGAAAAAAGAATCACAATTCGTCAAATGGTGGTTTCAGGGGAAAAATCGTGAAATTCGCCAAATGGTTTCGATATTCGACGAGTGACAGCGGGAAAAAAATCTGTTTCCATTCAATCATCACAGTTGGTGAGTGTGGCTATGAAGTTTGGCCAGTGGTGGAAATAAAGTCAGTCGCCAAATTTTCAGTATTACTCGCCAAATGGCGAGTGCTAATTTTGTCCTATATTACTTTACAGTTCTAGATACTTTATATTTGGCATAATAGTGTTTAAGATACTAAGACAAAACTAAAAACTTTGGAAAATTCCAACAAATCAAAAACTTTATTTTTTTTTTTATGACCAGGTTTTTTAAATTTTCCTTTCTTTTGATCCTTTAAACTACCCTTAAATTCTTCTGCCAGTTGCGGGAAAAAATGTGGAATTCATTGACCATTCGTGGAAAATAAACTGCAATTTTTGCTAATCAGTCACAAGAAAAAGCCACAATTTGTCTATCAGTTGATGGAAAATATCTCAAAATTTGCCAATCAGTTGAGTGTAAAAAGGCATGTTAGTGGCGAAAAAAATTCCAAAATTCCTCGATTGGTACGACAAAATATCGGAAAAATTGCTAGTTAATTGAGGAGAAAATCTAAAAAATGTTGCGAAATTCGTCAATTGAATGCAAGGAAAAATCACGAAATTCTTAAATCAGTCGCATGGAAAAAATACAAAAATTGTCGATTTATCGTGAGAGAAAAACACGAAATTTGTCAGTTGATTGTGGGAAAAAATAATGAAATCCTTTAGCCAGTTGCAAAAAAAAAAAAAAAAAAAATGCAAAATTTGTTGATCAGTTGCAGAAAAAAATGCAAAATTTGTCGATCAGTTAAAGAAAAAAATGCAAAATTTGTCAATCAGTTAAAGAAAAAATGCAAAATTTGTCGATCAGTTAAAAGAACTTTTGGTGCGCGAATATTGTCGAATGTCTTCGAGAAAAAAGAATCACAATTCGTCAAATGGTGGTTTCAGGAGAAAAAACGTGAAATTCGCCAAATGGTTTCGATATTCGACGAGCGACAGCGGGAAAAAAATCTGTTTCCATTCAATCATCACAGTTGGTGAGTGTGGCTATGAAGTTTGGCCAGTGGTGGTAATAAAGTCAGTCGCCAAATTTTCAGTATTACTCGCCAAATGGCGAGTGCTAATTTTGTCCTATATTACTTTACAGTTCTAGATACTTTATATTTGGCATAATAGTGTTTAAGATACTAAGACAAAACTAAAAACTTTGGAAAATTCCAACAAATCAAAAACTTTATTATTTTTTTTATGACCAGGTTTTTTAAATTTTCCTTTCTTTTGATCCTTTAAACTACCCTTAAATTCTTCTGCCAGTTGCGGGAAAAAATGTGGAATTCATTGACCATTCGTGGAAAATAAACTGCAATTTTTGCTAATCAGTCACAAGAAAAAGCCACAATTTGTCTATCAGTTGATGGAAAATATCTCAAAATTTGCCAATCAGTTGAGTGTAAAAAGGCATGTTAGTGGCGAAAAAAATTCCAAAATTCCTCGATTGGTACGACAAAATATCGGAAAAATTGCTAGTTAATTGAGGAGAAAATCTAAAAAATGTTGCGAAATTCGTCAATTGAATGCAAGGAAAAATCACGAAATTCTTAAATCAGTCGCATGGAAAAATACAAAAATTGTCGATTTATCGTGAGAGAAAATCACGAAATTTGTCAGTTGATTGTGGGAAAAAATAATGAAATCCTTTAGCCAGTTGCAAAAAAAAAAAAAAAAAAAAATGCAAAATTTGTTGATCAGTTGCAGAAAAAAAATGCAAAATTTGTCGATCAGTTAAAGAAAAAAATGCAAAATTTGTCAATCAGTTAAAGAAAAAATGCAAAATTTGTCGATCAGTTAAAAGAACTTTTGGTCTAGTGTCAACACTATTTTCTTCACATACTTTGCAGATCTTGGTAATCAAATCAAAAATTTTAAATTCATGGTGCAGTGTAGTTGCCTACAACAAATGTTACTTATAACCTGTTAGATAACATGTATTCAGTAATGAATGAGCTCAAATGAAATTTCTTACCACTCATTGACACTAGTGGGCTATTGAGTTCTGTCATATATGCTAATTAATCCATTTTGTTCTGGCTTTAAAGATAAGAAAAACAGTAAAGTGTATATAAAGCACAAAAAGTTTTTCTTCATGAATGTTATTTTGTAGACATTCTATGCACGTGTTATTGAGGAGTTTAATATCTGCAATCTGTTATAATTTGATAATTACGAGATTAGTTCATTCGATTATGGCTTGATGTATTTACAATAATGTTATTTTTTAAAAGATGTGATACTATTAATATTTTTTTCTTTATTTTCAGAGCTTTTTTGGACATCAATCCTGAAAAAAGTTCAAAAGCAAAGAAAAATCCAGAATCATGTAATATAAATAAAGTCAGGAAGTTGATGTCAAAATTAGCAGCATTTAGATGGCGTATTTTTAAAAACCTGTCGTTATCTTATGTAAAATATGTACAAAATAAATAATTTCAGAGTTCCTGAATTAAAATTTTTATTTTTGTCTGTGAATTTTTTTAAATTATTTAAAAAAATGCTTGTTTTTAATATGTATGATGACATATTTTAAAGATTTTTCTTGAACAGTTCTTAGAAGATCATTCCTTGTTATATTAAAATTTTTCCTGAAAGTAAGATTTAGAGTTTTTTTAGTTTTGGAAAATTGATGAAATTGTTCATTATTTCAGGGTGTTCTGGACATTTATAAATTAGTCATAGAACAAAAGGCAGGATGTTACTGAAATTGATGACTCAGCATTCTATCCTGTCCTTCCCAAAACACGAAAATCTGCATAGTACTTCCCAGTATGTAAACATTCATTATTTAACCACAGTAGCTGACCCGAGTTAAATCGGGGGTAATAACACTGTTTCTTTATCTAAATGGCCGTTGAAGTGGTTAAGTTATTTTCATTTTTACATATAGTTTATTTTGGCTGTAGTATTTTCAACCAAGAATTTTTTTTTCTCTGATGATCCTGAACAATTTCACATTTTTACAAATAAATCCATGTTTTACACTATCTCCAAGTAAAATGTTTAACACAAAACTGAAGTGTTTTTGTGATTTTTTAAAAAGGCAAATATTATACTCTCTATTCCTGCATTATTAGCTAAAACGACATTAATCTCACTTGGGTTTGGGTAGAAACCAAAAGAACCCAGGCATCAAAATGCAAAAGAATGTGCAAGCAGATAAATACCAAAGTGATTCCCAAAAAACTTAAAACGAAAGTTATATTGAAAGAAATAGAAATAATTTTAACATTTTGATATTCATTAAATTATGTCTTTGATACATTATTATGCAAAAGTTTATTACAATCACCTTCCTCATTACATTAAAAAAAAATCATGAATAAGTTCATTTGTTGTTACGAATACATAATCGTAAATATTCAGAGTATGATATTAAATAAGAGATAAGTACTAAAAAATTTCTGTTTTTTTTTCTATATTTTTCAAAGGTGTGCATTGTTGAGCTAAAGGTTATACTTGATATTGTGTTATGGTTTGGGCAAATTTAGCCTGTGATTTGTAACAAATTTGATAAGTGTTTGTTACTCTGCCTGGTTAATAATGCTTAAGTGTCTGTTAATTTTTATTTTACTTAGATGTTGGCAAAAATTACTACACTTGTATATGAAGTTTTACGTAATTTTTTTTTTTCGGAAATACGAAACAATCACGTTTAATAAAACTTATACACATGTCATTTTTCAGTGCTAAATATAATTTTATTTTGTAAGCTGTATAGTGTTGTAAATAGAAAAAGTATGTAATATTGAGAAAGTTGCTAATTGTTTAAAAAAATTATATGCAAACCACCATATATATGTAGTGGTAGAATAATCTTAGAAATATTATCAAGTTTTAAATATACAGGCTGTCTAAAAAAAGCTATACAGTTTATTTTTGTATCTATATGAGATGGATAAATAATGTAATCTGCAAAAATGTGGATTGGTTTTAATCATCTCCAAACATCATGAAGTTGCAGAGAGTCAAAAATTGTGACTTGCTTCACTTTGCATGCAATTTGAAAAGTGAAATCTGTTTACAAACTAAGATTTAATGTGCCATCAATTACATCAACACATTGTTATTAATCAATACATTTAAATATCAGATTTGTAGACATTATTCTCCAATAATGATTAGATTTCACGTTTCGAATTGCATGGCAAAGTGAGATAATTCCTGGTTTTTGGAGGTACTGAAGCCACCTGTTTGGTTACAAAGAATGTATAAAAACTAATTTTGGAAATATCTCCATGGAGATGAAAAGTATAGAATTGAAATTTTGTACCTTATGGACATTTTTGCAATTTATACTATTTATCTCTTATACAGAAATAAAATGTTGCATTTCTTGACATCCTATGTATAAATATACAGTTACTGTTGGAAGTAATCATACGAATTCTTGAAATAACTATTTCATGGTCATTTACAGTTCTGAAAACTACTGCAATTTACAGCGATATATGTAAATGAGTAGAAAATTATGGGCATTTATGCTTATTTACAATCTTGATATTACAGTCATATACGATAATTTATAATCTACAGGGTGTCCCAAAAGTCTCCGTACAACTTCAGAAATTTATTTTTAAAAAAATAATAGGCCTGCAGCAAAAATAATTACAACAGTGCATAGAGTAACTTAAAAAGTTTTTTTTTACAGCCTTAGTAAACTTCAAAATGAGATACTTGCGTAGAACAAAGAATATCAAGACGATATTTCAATTCAATCCACAAACGTTTTTCATGCTAACATCAACAGTAGCTACTGCTGTTTGGATCTTTTGTTTCAATTCCATGAGACTATTAACTTTTATTCATCTAACATTTCTTCATTCATTCATCAAACATCTTCAATTCAACATTTTATTTCAGCAAACAGTTGTAACTACTGTTGATGTTAGCATGCTGAAACGCACGTGAAGGGAATTGGAATATCAACTTGATATTCTTCGTGCAACGAAAGGATCTCATGTACAAGTATACTAAGGTAATAGAAAAAAAACTTTTTAAGTTACTCTGTGTACTGTTGTAAATATTTTTGCAGTAGGCCTCTATTATTTTTTTAAATCAAATTTTGAAGTTGTACGGAGGCTTTTGGGACACCCTGTATATTACTGTGATTTACGGTCAGACACATTCTTGAAAGTAACGGTTATTTACGGTCAGATACATTCTTGAAAGTAACGGCTATTTACAGTCAGATACATTCTTGAAAGTAACGGTTATTTACGGTCAGATGCATTCTTGAAAGTAACGGTTATTTACGGTCAGATACGTTCTTGAAAGTAACGGTTATTTACGGTCAGATACGCTCTTGAAAGTTACTGTGGTTTACGGTCAGATACGTTCTTGAAATTTACTGCTATTTACGGTCTAATACAGTCTAAATAGATTACGGTACAAACTGTAATATTACAGGAAAATCTTGGAGTCTGTGCTGCCAAGCTTTTCCCGTAATCCAACGGTGAAATTTTTATCAGTGTATCATTAAATTTCTAATAATGATTTCCTTCCAAATACTGATCATATGTGTCTAAAAAATGCTTTCTCAAATAACTAGAGACAAAGTAAATTCTTCTTGACGTTAAATGTTATGGAAATATATCTGTTACATTTGTGTGACGGATAAGAAATTATCAAATTCCGCTGATAACGTTTTATTGTCAATAATTATTTTCATTTAAAAACTACAGTTTGCCATATATTTTAACTTATGTGCTACTAAACATTATGTTGAAAAAGAGTTGTTTGGACGTACTTATAAATATTAAAAATATACTGCGTGTCCAAGAAAGGTCTTTATCATTCTAAATATTAATAACAAAATACTAACAGGTGAAATGAAATGCAGTTTGCTGCAAAAGAATTAAGAAATCTAAGAGTTTTTTTTTTACAGTACTTTTAATGTAGCTGTACATGAGCTCCGTTAGTAGAACAAAGAATATCTAGCCTGTACTCAATTTTCCTCCAAGTGTTTTTTAACATTTGCGGTGTAACAGTGAGGATTGATGAGTGATGATTTCATGATTTTTTCATTTCATATTTCAAGAAATTGATACCAGAAAAAAACTCTTAGATTTCTTTGATGTTTTGCAGAAAACTGCATTCTATTTCACATGATAGTATTTTTTTCTTACTAATGTTTAAAATGATAAAACTTTCTCGGACAAGCTATATTTTCCTGCAGATCTAAATATTTGTTTCATAATAGATCCTTTAGCGACAATTTTCGAGTAAAGTTTTACGTAGTCGTTAAATACTGTATAGATAAAATAATTGGGAAAAAAAAGTTTTATCATGTAAATATATACTACTTCCCATTGAGTAATAAAACTTTCTTTAGAAAACTATATCCAGTAATACTTATCTTCAGTTAAACATGTCAGAGAAAAAAGTTTATTTCTTAAAAGTGAAGTTTATTAAACGAGATACAAAAATGCGTAAAACTAATTAGTTACAGCACGAAAAATATTATACAAGAACTGAATTTATATCCATTGTACACTAATGTTAAGTGCAACAGACTTATCATGCAATTCGTAATCTTTTTCAAAGCTGTATGAGTTAATTGACGAAAAATACATTTGACATATTTTACTGCATTTATCTTAATTAAGAACAAAATTTGTCTTTCTTTAACATTTTCAAAATGTAAATTTTCATACATTTAAAAACTTACGCTGGTAATATTTTGTATTATTATTTTTAAAAATGCAGGATACCCGTTTTTGCGTTCTTTTGAATTGAAAAAGCGTCTAATGACAGTAATTTTAAATTAAATAAAGTTATTGTCCCTCCTCTTATTGAATTTAATTTTAAAGATTGCTCAACATATATAATTTTGTTTAAAATTCGTTAAAATTTTTCTCATCGTTTTGGACCTGTCAAATAATAGAATGTAGTTTTAAAGATTTTAAAAAATAATAACTTACAGTACTATGGAAAACTATTAAATTGATATAGAAGGATTTAGTTATGCTTTGCTGGGGTAATTTGCGTATAAGCAGCGTACGTTCGTAAAAGTAAAATCCTACAGATGAGTTTGATCTTCTTTTTTTAACACTTTCCAACCTAGTTGAAACGTGTTTATGACTTCTGTTTGTCTGCCGTCTGCCGTCTGGCCGTCTGTCCGTGCTCTAACTCCCGTAAATATGCTCGTATTGCTCTGCAATTTTTATATGTTATTGTCGTTATTTATAGGATGTTCCCTATTTCAACGGAAGTGTGTAGCACTTATAGTTTTGTTACAGAGACACTCAAAAGAATTCCGTTACATTGCGGTCTATGGGGAAAAAACATCTGCGGTTTATTTAAATAATGTTTCACTATTTTAAACGCATTGAAATTTATATACATCACTTAGGTGCATTAGAAAAAGCTTATTATGGAATAGGGTGTGCATAGCACTTATAGTTACTTTACAGGGACAGTCAAAAGAATTCTGTTACATTACGTCTATGGAGAAAAATCGTCTGCTGTTTAATTAAATAATATTTCACTATTTTAAACGCATTGAAATTTATAACTAAGGTGCATTACAAGAGGCTTACTACAGAATAGTGTGTGTATAGCAGTCATCGTTCATTTACAGGGACACACAAAAAATTCTCTACTGTATGTTAACAATAATTCCTGGAAGTGCGTTTTAAGTAACTGAACGCGATTTTAATTTTAACTCGCTTTTTATCTATTACGTGGTGTGTATAAATTCTGTAGATCCTATACAGGGAAGCACGAATGTTCGCGAACACATTTCCATTTATTGACAGAAGCTCCAGGCGGAGAATTTTAAACTGTGCTACGCGTTTCCTAACTGAACTAAAATTTAGCATCCTATGTAGTATATATACAAATCTATAGATCCTATACAGGGCTGAATAAAAGTATTCGGATATTTTTCCGATTATTGTATATGTTGGAAATTCCTGAAATTATGTTTTTAAATATGTTATGCGTTTTCCAAATTGTTTACTTAGATGTTATCTTTGAGCTTATTAAACTGTATGATTTGTAAAATTATTTTGGAAGCGTTGGAAAGTGTTACATAATCTATGCTTGACGCATAATTTTTTTTCTTGTTTTCTGTTTCATTTAATCAGATTGTTTTTTAGCATGAAACTGTGCAAATGATATATTTATTTTCAGTTTTGTTACCCAAAAGTAATATAATTTTAACTGTAACGCATAAAAATAAGAATAAAGAAACGACAAACACTTAATATAGAATTTAATAAAAGTTTCTTATGTTAAAGGTATTTTATATTAATTTTATGTTAATGATAATCATTGTATCTCGTTGAGCTTGCCAATAAATAATTCATCCGCGTTTCATAAATAACGAATTCGTCTTTATTAAATATTGTAACATTTAATTTTTAGTTTTTAGTTTCAAGTTAAAACATCGTAATCCAATAAAGCTTTTGTAAGATTGCAAATGTTATAAATATATTTATTCTATTAAAACAAATTTAATTATTAAATTTTATTGAAAATGTATTTTTAAACATATTTAATGCAAATTAGTGAAAGAATTTATTATAAAGACAGCATAAATTCGCTCGATCAAATATATGTTACAATTTTATTTCATTATTAGCATTCAAGTGGTACTTTATTTTCTCTTACAACAAATCAGTATCAATCGGAATTTTGGATTTTATTTTTGCTTTAACATAGAAAAGAATAAGAAAGTAACGCATATAATAAGCAGAGATTTTTATAAGGTTTAAATATTATAAATAATATAATGTTGCTGAAGTATGTTGCATATTTTATCCTATTAGCAATATTTAAATAAAAACTATTAGTATATTATTATTTTAACAGAAATGTTTAAAATCGTTAATGAATCATGGGGTAAAATTATATCATGTATCCACAATTAAAATGTATGTGAAGGAAAATAAATATTAGTAACATCAGTTGAATGCGTTTAGAAAAGTTCATTTAGAACTGACAATGGATATCCTTAATCATTGAATAATCTGGAAAATTTATGGTATGAGGTATAGTTTTCTTCAATATAACACTACAGAAATCTGAATTGATGGAAAATAAATATTCTTTGAGGTTTAGAATATTTGCGTGGTGATACTATTACTCATTATGTTCAATGCGGAATTTTGTTATAGATGCGTGGTGACACTAATAGAGGAAAAGGTGTAAATATGGACACCCTTTTTTGTTTTTGTCTTAAAGTGACTTTTCCTTTGAAAAATTCCAGATTTCTTACCTTCATTTACAACTATAACAAGTTTACTAAATAATAAGAGACAAAACAATGATTAATATCAATTATTTCAATTCGAAATAGAAGATTCACAAAAAGCTTACAAGAAAAAATGGGGAGCAAACATGGGCCCCTCACCAAAAATGTCACAAAATTGTTTAAAATGTTTTAAAACAGACTACAACAATACAAAATTGTAGAGGATTGATTTATTACAGAAAAAAAATATTTACAGAAATCGCAAACATAACTGGCTCTTTCAGTCCCAGCACAATCTAAGTGCGCCCACAATTGGCACATAACATATTTAACCCACACTTATCCGCGAGTGTCTTCAGTGAACTTTCCATCACAAAAGATGCAAGTTGCATCGCTCGAGTCTGGTTTATGCCCATCGTTGATATGAAGATTTATATCATCATCGCTGTCCACAAGGGGAGTGTCACAGTAACAGTCTGGAAGTTCTTTGGTCTTCCCACCCAAGTCCCCTAGCATTACGCCATTATGTTAGATTATACGCATATTGGCAGATATATTATAAATAAAACTAACGAATGCTTTGAGGATTTATAGATAATAAAACGCCCTTATAATTACCTATAAATTTCTTATTGTCTATAGCTAAGGTAATTTTAAAGTTCTTTTACCTCAAAGCTTTTGTTAGGTTTATCTTTTAATATATTTGGTAATGTATATATTGTAGATAATTGCTGTCTTCACTTAAAAAGATATTGAAATCATTTATGTTGTTTAAGAGAAAAGTTAGTGTAGTTAGGGGCCGCTTTAAATGAGTGCCCATATTTACACCAACACCATCTAAGAAAGATGGCCACTTTCACATGGAAAGTAAAGGCGTGCGTGACTAAAGGCGAGCTTCTAAATGTAGCTTAGGATTTCCGCTTTCCGGATATCACTGTGAAATTATTTTAAACTAACTATAATAACATGAAAAGAAAAGGATTTTAGATAGCTGTCAAAAGTTTGCAGTCCAGAAAAATAGCAATTCACACAATAACTCACGCTGCATCCACACTACTTGAATGAATGGTTCCAACTGCTCTCTGCTATCTCATATCAACAAATGCGTCATCTACAGCCCTTGTCGCCAGTCTTCAGCACTTCCCATAGCCACTTAGGGTGGGGTGCCTATATTTACACCTGTACCCGTTTTTACACCTTCTCCTCTACTCATCATGCGTTCAATGCGAATTCTGTTACCAATATCATATTATAATCAGATGTTTAATACATACGTAAAATGTTAGGTTGACTAAATTTGCGATGATTTGATACCGCTGAATGGTACAGCTGAATGTTTGACCTTAACCTATTTTTTACAGTTATAAATATTTACTATTGAGAAGTGGAACGAATGTGCAGTAGCTGTAACTGAACTAAGTCAGTCATAAATAGAGAAAATCATCAACGATTTTTTCACGTGTCATCCCAATACATCAGTCGGAAATAATTCGAGTATGTCACGTACTGTGATTTTTAGTTAAAAAATTCCGTCACGTAAAAAACGATTTGATATCCTAATGTTATGTATGATAATAGGCACATAACAGGAAAAAAACTAGAAAAGTTCTTTAGCATTCCTACAAAGTAAAAAAAAATGTCTATATGTAAGATGCATTTTAATTTATTTTATTATTATGATAATAACTTATATCAGAAATTCATTTCTATTAAAAATAATATACTTCTGCAAAACTGCACTTATTATTTTAATCGTACGTAAAAGATAACCCCGTGTATTCCTGCGCACAACGCGTTCCAACGTATAATACACATCTAATATGTAAGACTATATTTTGTTTTCCTGTTTTTAAGTATATTTGCCGTATTATGCGCAGCACCTTCTTTGGATAGAATACTTCATCAGATTTGTATCATGAATGAATAAAAAACGGAAAAGTATAAGTAATATTGCTGTTACAATCGATAAAAGATGATTAAATACAAAGTGGGATTATACTATACAATCCTGTTGTTCAAAAACATTTCAATGCTTTTGGAATCGTTGACATGTTCTTATTTATTAAACTCTCTAATGCGTTTCAAAAATTTTTGGCAGCTTTTAACGCATATCTGTAAATGCCGATAAGTTTCTTTGCATCGAAAGTGCACGTTATACCCGGAACATATGGTACATGTATCTGAAAATCTAAATATATAAAGTAAATATTTTTGTTACGTAGTTAAATACGTATTACGTTGAATTTTGTGTTACTGAACTTTCTTATGCATATGCATTATTGTTTTTACATTGCACAGAAATCTTAAATATATGCTTCTTGTTTAAACAAAATTTCATTTTAATCTCTTTTATAAACAAACTTTATAAAACTTAGAAAAAGGAATGGGTTAAGCTACGTTTTACAAAAGAATGTTCATTTTAATCTTCATAAATCAGAACAGAGAGTAATAGGATACATCTTGTGTTACTTTACTAGAAATAGTTATTGCTTCAGAGTAAAGTCTGCAGTGTCTTGATAAATGGATATAATGTAATTTAGAACTTACTAGAACATACGATAATTCTTTTTTTTCGTACTTCCGTGTTAGATTGAATTAAATTTAACGAAACATAAGTTCAATTTTTATTTGTGTTCTTTTCTGACAAGAAAGGTCTCCATAATCGTATACTCAGAAAAATTTGAAAAAAATTACAGAATATTCTTCTCATGTGTATATATGTGTTTATACAAAAATTTGTTGCTGAGCCTCGATAGAACGTCCATACAAATTACGAAATTTTCATGTTTTTGGCGATTTATCGCTGGTTGGTGACACAGTGAAACAAAATACGCTTTTAGGATAAATGCTCTTTTAAGAAAAACTTTTTCTACTATTCATACTGTACTAGTTAAACTAAGTTTAACTTAAAGAAATACACTTTTATAACTACAGTTATGCCAAATGTATATATATATATATATATATATATATATATATATTTATAATATTAACAATCATATTCTGCGGTTTTGAACAACATTTAAATTTATTAAAATGCTACAAACTCAAGATTAAATCAATTTTGAGCATTGGCAAGCTGACTTCGTTAATACTGACTGATTGTTAATATTGTCGGAGACAACAAGAAAAAACTATTGTTTCCTGGAAATAAGGACTTATTCAATATAAAAATGTATTAAGAGAGCATTCTTAACGGGACAGTTACTGTTAAAATAAACTTAAAACATATCCAGCAGACGGAACTGTGTAAAATTAAATAGCTTCAGAAATACGCAACTTGTATATATATATATTACATAATCTTATAGAAAAATAACAATTTAATCGGTTAAGTTTAAAATCCTAAAGTACTGCTTATTTAAATACTCATTTAACCCGAAACCAAATGTATTAAAATTGTTTTCATTTGAAGTTGATCGCCAAATCGCATTATTTTGCGCCAAATACTCGAAAATATTTTATTTTTGTTACATATTTTCTACTGGGATTCCGCAACTAAATATGACTCTGATCCTTTATAACGTTCATGATTAGTTTCATTAGCATTTTTTTTTTCAAAATATTCTAAGTATGCGCTTTAAAGAGACATTTCTTGTGAGTCGTTGATTGAAAAATATCTATATATTTAAAACGCTAAGCGATTTCTTTCGACAATTCGTGAGAACAAACTACTGCATCAAATTACATCATTCTTTTTTAAAATGAAAGATATTTGGGCACAGATTTGTTACCGTGCATACGTTTGTTCGAAAATTTAATTAATTAGCCATAATTTTAATAAAATTCAGTTCATCAGACATAGATGAATGTTCAAACAGTATGAAATTTAGTACACCTAAGTAGGAAAAGGAAAAAATAAAAAATAAAGAAGTCGAATAAAGCTGCAAATCAAGATGGTAATAACGAAAAGTTGAATCACACATATGTGAAGCAGACGTTCTTTGCAAGAAAACTAAGATTGTGAAGTGGAGTAAGAAGTGTGATTGGCTTCGTTGCATCATGTGTCAAATGTGGTTAAATAAAGATTGTTATATGTTTGACAATTTTTGTGTAGATTGCGGTCGAAAAAACAGGTATATTAAAAAACAAAACAATGTAACCACTATTTCACTTTTTCTTTTCCCTCTCTAATACACTGATGACACGTTGTTGCTGAAATAACAATTAAAATCCAATCTTTGAAAAATGAGTAGATAATTTTAGTAGTGAAGAAGGTAGGCAGACTAATATTGATATGAACCTACTAGTACGTATCACTGTATTCATTTAGATTTGTTTTGATTTTACATAGTAAATTATAGTCCAGATATGATTATTTGTTTGAATGTTTTTTATTTATAATTTCCTTCTGTTCTTATGACAAGCGGGGCATAAATCCCGGACAAGTGCGGCATCTCACCATGATTGTATGGGTAATGCGCCGCAGTATAATGATTTAGAAAGAATTAAAAAATATATATTAATTATTTTTTTATATTTTTTGTCGCAGTATATTCGATGTATATTTATCATTAAATAGCACAAGAGAATTTATTTCATTTTATGTGTACCTAGGGATTTTATACACAAATAATAATAAAAAAAAAAACATGAGGCATCTCAACTAGAATTACCCTATCTGTATTTACATAAAATAATGCAAATGTTTTGAAAAATTATTAAAATCAATCGGATAATTGAAATGTTGTAGAAGGTATCATGAAATTTATTTTAGATCCATTAATGATTTTCTTTAATAAGAAATTTATATTTATAAGTGTGAAATATATTTTAACTTTTCAAAGATTTAAGGATTCGATTATGCAATCTGTTAACTTTATAGCTAAAAATATTTTCTATTTATGTATATTAATATAGAAACAAAGTTGATAATGATAAAGCGTAATTTTAAAATCCAAATTTTAAAAAGTTGAAGTTTTTTAGGCTAATTGTTATCACGTTTTGAATTTGTCTTTAAGTATCTGTAAATTTGTAATAATAATTATAATTTGTGTAAAAAAAAGAAAAAGAAAAAGAAAAAGAAAGAAAAGAAAAGAAGAAAAAAGAAAGACGTATTCTCTAGTGCCTACCAAGATAATTTGTTCTTCAATTTAAAGTTTATATGGCGATAATCCTGTTATATTTGGGTATGAGAGTTGAGCATAAGAATACTACTTATAAGCTGTAATATTTGAGAAACACAAGCCTTTAAGCACAAGCCGTCATACCTATATATACTTTTAATTTTATTTCTCAAATTCTACTTTGGCGCCTTAATTTTGGAATTACATACTGCTATTTATAAAGTACGCGAACAAAAGCTTTTACTTTCATATACATTTTCTAGTAAATCCTCGTGTCAATCATTTATTTAAAAATTATAGCTACAGAAGTACTTGCCCTGAAAGGATTAAGAAATATATTGTAAAGTGAGAGTTTTTTTACAAGCATACTATTAAGACTTAAATTAATTTACATATTTATTAGTTAAGATTTGTTCTTAAATATTTCCGATGTTTTTACCCACAGCTATTATTATGATTGTTTATTATTTTGTTTGTTTCTAAATAATTCAAAAAACGAATTTTTTTTATAGTATTTTAAGTGGCCTCAAAAGACAAAAGATATCTTGGGTAGATTATTGTTTAAGTAAAAATGTAGGAATTCTCAATGAAAATATTTACATTAAGTATATATATATATATATATATATATATATATATATATATATATATATATATATATATATATATATATATATATATTCCCACTAATGCTTAATATCAGTTTAGGGTGTTCATGAAAAAAATATTTTTAATAAAAATGAAGTTAAGCGAGAAACAAAATGCTTAAAACTAATTGTGTAAAACTGTAAAATGCATTATCGAGTAAATCAATTTGTATTTATTTTACATTAACGTTAATTGCAATCGACGTATCATGAAATTGATAATCTTTTTAAAACTCTATTAGTAAATTAATGAAAATACATTTAATGTATTTTATTGTAACTTTCTTAATTAAAGACAATTAATTATTCATTTTTAACATTTTCAAAAAGAGGAAAGAATTTGATACATATATACGTTTAATAATTAAAACTGCTCATTTTTGTGTAATAATTTTCAAATTTGCAGTACAGACTAAAAATAATCTAATGACTATCATTTTTAAAGTAATTAAAGTTATTGTTCGCATTTTATTAAAAATGTTTTTGAAGATAGTTATTTCCTTAAACATAATTAGAACTTTTCGGTTCCTTTAAGATCTAATTGTAATTAGTTTCAGTCTTAAACATATGATAAAGCAATGACGTTTAGCCATATGAAAACTCATTAAATAATTACAAGGATTAATTAGGTATACACATGTTTTATATTTAATTTTCCTGTGTGTATCATTCATGTGGGTTTCATTCATTAATGATTAATACACATGAAGTAGGAAGTGCGCTGTGTATGAAAAAAAAATCCTGAATCCGTGTGCTACGATCTAACACTTAACGGAAACAACTTTTTCGATTTATAATTTTTTATATATATTTTTGAATTAAAAAAATAATAACTTGTCGTCATTTTGAAACATGATGGCGCATGAAGCTGGCCAACGATCAGAATGTTTCAAAATCTCAGCCATACTAGAAGTTCAAACTGCCATATCTCAAATATTTTTTTAAGATATAGCCACAAAAAAAAAAAAAAAAAAAAAAAAAAAAGTTCTGGAATCCTTGTATCACGATCTAACACTTAACGGAAACAATTTCTTCAATTTATAATATTTTTCTACATCTTTTCGAATTTTTAAAAATGTAAAAAAAAATAACTAGCCGCCAAACAAGAAGGCGGATGATGCTGTCCAACGAGGTCGAGATCGTGGTATGTCCTATACACATACTGAGTAGGGTGGCCCGAAAAAATTCAAAAATTGTTCTTCAAGTCGTAATACCGCGGAAAAGTTGCGAATTAGGGAGACTAAAAATGGGTAAAAAAAGAAATAGAATCGGTTTATATCTTCCGATCGCGCATTTGCAGTAAAATTTACCAAAATATGGAAAAATTGACATTTTTTCAATTTTTTTTCAATTTTTTAAATTATTCTCTTCACAAATGTAATAGTTGAAATTCTTATCTATTAAACTACCAAAACATAATATTTAAATATTATTTATATCCATGAACAGCTTCCGATCGCGCCTGTACTCTAAAATTTGTCGAAATTTCGCAAAAATTCACATTTTTACAAAAAAAATTTTAATTTTTAAATTAGCCTTTTCACGAATGTAATAGCTGCTATTATTATGTATTATAATAACAAAACATAATGTATAAATGTTATTTAAATCCTTAAGTTCATCAAAATCTTTTGGTGGCAAATTGTATTAATGAAATTTTGAAAAAAAAAAAACAATTACAAATAAAGGTTATCACAGTTGAAGGGGGAAAAAAAGCAAAACTTACCTTTCTTTGTTGGTTTCTTTTATTGAATACAAGTTTAAATGTTTAAAAACAAGTTATGTTAGACCATTAGTATTATTTATAAACACATTTTCTTATTGAAAAAAACTAAGTCTTATGTGAAGAGAGTCATAAATCCACGAAACGCATGTTGAAGAATCGAACACCACAGTTTTCAATCATTCTTAGATGAAGATACTTTGAAATCAGATTTATAGGCGAAGTTAGGCATGGTTGACCTTGACAGCACAAATTGTTCTGATAAAATCATCCCTAGACTCAGCTTTACAAACTCTTACTGAGGCTTCTGTTACGTGTTTGACGCTTGGTTCAACTGCTTGAGTATGGACTGGGAAATTCTCGAATGTTATATTCCAATTAGGAACTGAGCCAGATTGAATATGTGAGTTAATCTTATCGTCACTGATATCCTTTAAAATAGGGGGAGAAGATAAATCACAGTCCATCCCGTTAACTATATCCGAGAAGTCTCGAGCCTGGAATTGAGTTTTGGCGGTATGAATGTTCTGAGAGTTGTTCTCTTTTGATCTAACAGTCTCGCCTTTAGAATTCGTCAAAGTCCGAGCTCTCTTATGTTTTTTGAAGTATCTTGTGTCATGGCTAATATTAAATGTTCTGGATGAGCGAAAAATCCATTTCGTTCGATCTCAGTGTCGACAATATTATGTAAATCTTTAGGCAGGTACCTTGAGGATTGTACTGCTTGGACACATGTTTTGGTCTCTCTGAAAAGTATTTATTTATTTTAATACTAAACCACATTGCCATGCATTACTTTAGGAAAAATGCGACTATTTATTGAAATTCAGATGTCGGGCTTTCTTCACTTATGTACAATCTGAGAATTCAACTGGCTGTTTCTCAACCCCCTCGAGTGTGGCAAGAGACCAGGATTTCGTACAGTCAAATCCTCTTTACAGTTTCCCGACTTTATTGCCATGGAAATATCGAGTAGATATTGCTGATTTTACTTAATATACTTCTGTCTATTGTAGGGATCTGACAGTCAATACTCTTGAAGCTAATCACTGGACGCTTTTCGCAGCCACTTAGCTTTTCATCGATTGGCCCTCTCAAAGATTTTGGATCCATTGATTTACCGTCAACGTATTGAAACATATGCCTGAATTGCAGTTCATTAAAATGAAGAAGAAAAACTGCTCATTGTAACGGTTTAACTAAATGCATTTCCATTTGGCGAATCAGACCGTTTTTCCAAACTGTGTTAACATTAGTGCCATCGTATTCTATGACAAATAATTTTTCAAGAGAAATACCACGACCAGACAGATAAGAAATAATAGAAGTGATAATATGTTCAGAATTTCCAAAAGTTGGAGTTATATGACCGATGTAGACTGAACCAGGTTCTTGAATTAGAGAGTAACACTAACGAGTTTTTACTCTAAGGAATCTTTTTGAATGAGCTACATCCACCATTACGTGTTGTCTTTCCTCCATCCAAATGAAGACTTTGTAGTGAAAATTCATCAGATGTATTACACAATTCAGCCCTAATATTTTATTTCTGTCTTCTCATTTTGTTTTTGTCTATAACATGGGAGACGTCAGAATCGGTAATTAATCCAACGTCGTGCAAAACACTTGAAGTGATTGCAGCGGTAGCGCGATCAGAAAATCCATAACGATCGCTTACTAATGCAGCAGATTTTAGCTGAATTCTCATCGGTGAAGCATTTAGGGAACTTTTTTTGGTACTTTGAAATCTTTTTCGCACTTATTGTTTCGGGTAAGAATCGACAAGAGCTATTACACTTAAATATTGACAAGCTAAGTATAAAAGATTATCGTAAAAATATTATTTTTGCCAAATTTCGGCAAATTTTAGAGCACTTGCGCGATCGGAAGATGTTGATGGATTTCAATAATATTTAACTATAACGTTTTGTTAGTGTAATAGATAAGAATTTCAGCTATTACATTCGTAAAGAGGCTAATTTAAAAAATTTAAAAATATTTGTAAAAATGTCAATTTTTCCACATTATAGCAAAATTTACTGCACATGCGCGATCGGAAGATATAAACCGATTTTATTTCTTTTTTCACCCATTTTTAGTCTCCCTAATTCGCAACTTTTCCGCGGTATTACGACTTGAAAAACAATTTTTGAATTTTTTCGGCCCACCCTAATACTGAGTCACATCCAAAGCGTTTCATAAATTAGAGAGTTACAGCATTACATACGTCAGATATATAGTTATATATATAAATCAACATTTGGATGGAGTGCGGTTTGGGGGTCTGGGGGTCATGATCGATGAAAATATACCAAAATGCTTTGGAATTTAATGCATTTTATTGTACATTTCTAAAATGAAGACAATTAATTTTTTTTTAACATTTTCAAAAAGAGGAAATAATTTGATACATATATACGTTTAAAAATTAAAACTGCTCATTTTTGTGTAATAATTTACAAATTTGCAGAACAGACTAAAACTAATCTAATGACTATCATTCTTAAATTAATTAAAGTTATTGTTCGCATTTTATTAAAAACTAGTATATAACCCCGTCAAAAATGACGGATTGTCGATCTGCGTTTCATTTTCATAAGACTTCATACAAACAAACAGCATGAAGATTTATTATTGAAAGGTTTGCATTGTAGAAAAATACATTTTAAAAATGACAAATGATTTCTACAAATAAAAATAATGAGGATATATATACACACATATATATATATATTATATATATATATTTTTTTTTTACTTAGTATTACATTTCTAAAATAGTTCAACTATTGGACAAAACATTCAAATTAAATATTAACAAACAATCCATGTGTGAAAGTTTTTGTAAAAAAGTGTTATCAATGAGATTCTAAACAACTAGACTCACCACATAACTGATTGTTTGTTTATATAAGCAAAATTAAATGCAAATTACGCTGTACTATGTGTTTCTTATATTTCAATTACGTTTGGTAAGAAATAATCATTTTACAGTTTATGACCCATTATCCCGAAATCCAAAATCCGGAAGGAGAAAATGTTTACTAAATTTTTAGATTTTCTGAAATTTTTCGAAAATTTTACCAATTTTTAATTTTTTTTTTCAGTCCAGTGTGTTTCAATGTCTAATCACTCAAATATTGTTACTTTGGTGGAGGGTGAACACGCTCCCCTCTTCCCGAAATTAAAAACAAATCTTTTTTCTCTCAAATTTTATTTTAAAATTAATTTATATTACGATTCGTTAAAAACAAAAAAAAATAGTTATATATTTATTTCATCAGGGGTGATTCGGTTCAAGTTTTCCTGAAAATTTAATGCATTCGGTTTCGAAAATTTTTGTCTTCAGTCCAAAAATTCGAACATAAATATCCCGAATTTTGAATCGTCGCCGGAAAAATCAATTATGTCTATCGTTCACAGTAAAACAGTAGACAATTTCTTCAAATGATTGTGGAAACAACGTGAATTTCGTCAAAGGATCGAAAAAAAAAACCGCAAATTTTATAGCAGGATTGCAAAAAAAAAAAACGCTTATTTTGTTCACAAATCGCAGAAAAACGCGAATTCCGTCAAAGACTTGCGAAGAAAACGCAAATTTCTTCAAGGACTCCGAAAAAGTGTAAAATTTCATCAATGGATCGCAAAAAAAAAAAAAGGGTTAAAGGATCGCAAAAAAAATCCTCGAATTTCGTCAAATAATCGCGGAAAAATATGAATTTTTTCAAAGGGTCGCGAAAAAAAAGACACAAATTTCTTCAAAGAACTGCGAAAAAATTTCTAATTTCGTTAAGGGATCGCGAAAAAAGTGAAGTTTCGTCAAAAGATCGGGAAAAAACGCTTATTTCGTCAAAGAATCTCAGAAAAAACTCGAATTTTGTCAAAGGATCGTGAATAAAAGGCAAATTTCGTCAAAGAATAGCAAAAAACGCAAATTTCCCCAAAGGATCGCAAAAAGAAAACGCAAATTTCTTCAAAGGACTACGAAAAAACGCAAATTTTGTCAACAAACAGCAGAAAAAAATGCGAATTTTGTCAAAGAATCACGAAAAAAACATGAATTTTGTCAAATAATCGTAAACTTCGGAAGGACCCGAAATCCGGAAATTTCCGAAACTCGGAAAGCCTTTTTGTCCCGAAGATTCCAGATAATGAGTTTTTACGATGGAAAAAAATTTCAAAATCCGCCAGTAGATGGTATACTGAATGAACCTCAAACCCTCCCTACGAAATAAATCTCCGCTACTTCTGAAAAAAAAACTTGCTTACAGATTTTTTTTTTTTACAGAAATGGTGATATATATGTTTTATATGATATAGTTTTTGAAGGTTTTAAACAAAATTAAAATATTTAAAAGCTTTAATATGCTTTTACAAATATTTTAACAGCAGAATCGAATGTAGCATAGATTTTTTAGTAAGCCTAACATGGCGTTTAACTATGGTTGATTCGCAAACCGGAGTGGTCGCACCCGGATGCGTTACAGACAGTTTCTTGCCTTTGGATTTTATTATATGGGAGATATTTTTGAAGATAGATATTTCCTTAAAAATAATTAGAACTTTTCGATTTCTTTAATATCTGTAATTGTAATTAGTTGCAGTCTTAAACATACGATAAAGCAATGACGGCTTTTCTCCGGACGGCTGCAATAGGTCGCTTTTTGTAAGGAAACTACCTAAAATAGTCTTAAACATGTGATAAAGTAATGACGTTTTGCCATGTGAAAACTCATTAAATAATTTCAAGAAATAATTAAGTATACACATATTTTATATTTAATTTTCCATGTGTGTTTCATCCATTAATGGTTAATACGCGTGAACTAGGAAATACGCTATGTATAAAATAAAAAAATAGTCTTCTTACAATTTGTAAAATACAAACTTACACATCATAGTGCTGTTTGAGGAGTGTAATAAAAATGAAAACGTCGTAGCAGTATGAAACGTCGATTTTCATACTGCTAAGAACAAAATAATATTACGCTAAAAATTGTTATCTGTTTCCTTTAGATTTCGATATTAAAAGGTTTTCACAGAAAATAAATAAATCAATGTACATTTTTATTAATATATTTGAGGAAATAAATTACACACCAGTTTCCAGAACAAGGTTTCAAAACATTTAGTACTATATTCTTCGGATACTGATTAGTCAACTTTCTATTCTGAATGGAGGGGAGTTAACTAAGACACTTTAGGTCTTCAAACAAAAATGTCTGGGCTCGAGGGGAAAATAAAAAATCCCTGATGGCTCGGCCTACAGGCACAGGTAGATTTCGAAGACGCAGACCGTGGGGCGCCTGTTTGTTGGGAATTACGGAAGAAATGACCTTTTTGCCATGATGCGGTAGTTGAAAGTGCCCACTTCGAAGCCTAACTTGTTTGCAGGTGGAGCCGGCAGGGATTTTTTTCTGTTTTAATTTTTTTTCCTATAAAGGTTGGTCGTATAAAAAACTTGTCAATATAAAAGTTTTAGATAATATAAAGAGGATTTATAATAAATTTAAGCGGATTTGATGTCTTGTGAATTGACGAAGTTATGAATTTTTTTCTTCTACCCCCCCCCTTTCCTCCCACCCTTGGGGTCATTTTTAATGATATCAAAAATCTGTCATACATAAATTTTCGGCGCTTTTCCGAGAAGTAATAATAATTTTAAACGGATTCGATACGTATCATAATTAAGAAATTATGGGTTTTTTTCAGTTTTCAACCCCCCTGCCCCTGCTTGGTTCCCCCCTGCTTGGTTCGATTTTGCCCATTACCGAACTTGACCGAAGTTTTATGCCCCTTGATTTTATGTATCAGTTTGGAAGAGATTTGTGCAGAATTATTGCACTTATCGTGTCCATAAAAAAGTGACATTTTTTTTCTATGTACTTTTATATTTCAGCTAATTTAAGTGTTGTTGCTCAGGATGCTAAGGTGGGTTGTTATTTGAGGCCAACATAATAATGTACTAATTACTATTCAATCAGAGTTGAGTTTTTAATATGTGTTCCCTTTTAAATATTTAATCGTGTCCCCCCTTCAGTTTCTTTTCATTTGCACCATGAAGTCTTTTTTTCATCAGCCCTTTTTATCACCACACTATAACAATAACGTAAAACACTTAAATATGTAATAGAATGCTATTTATTTGATTAACATTAGTAAATTAAACATTTACGTTTGCAGAACTTTATCACATGTATTACTTTACTTTCTTCATTCAAAAAAAAAAAAAAAAATAAAAAAAATTGCAGTAAATATATATTTAAAGAATTTTTTAATTTGAGAATTTTTATCTGCATATGTAGTTACATTCTAAAACTGTTGAAAAGTTCTTTATCATGTTACATTTTTATAATTATCTTTGTAATTCAAACTAAAGCATATCTTAGTTATAAACGTTTTAATGTCACATGTATTTATTCATGAAGAACTTAGTTCTACAGTACAAAGCGTATAAATTAAGAGCGTTATAATTCATCTTTATTTTTACTAAAATACAAAGGTTGAGTTAAAAGTTCAGTTTAATAAGGATATGTTTAAATATATATAAATTAAATTACTTCCTTAAATGCGATAGAAAACTTCCGTTAGTAAAGTTCATCTAAAAATCGGTATACAAAGTTCAATGAAATTAAAAATAGGAATAAAGCATATAACCTTGTCATTAATTTATACTTTATTTGAAATTACAAACTCATATATTTTAATAAGTGTAGTACACGAAAGAAAATCAATATTTTTACTTAAATATATAAATTTTCACTTTTGTTAGAGAATAATTAAAAAGAAAATATCATATAGTAGAAGCTGAGATGTGGGTATATTTTCGTTTCAATCTGCATTATTGAAGCATATACGTTTGTAGTAAAAGCTGCTAATTTAAATGTCTGTATGCTAGATATGATTAAAAGCGTTTACGCTTATGAACATTAAAAAGAAAAATAAGTTTTTGTAAGTACTTTTAAAGACGTATAGCAAAAACTTCTATTTCAGAACTGAAATTTGAAAAAAAAAAAAGAAAAAAAAACATAGAAATTAATAAACACAATGTAAACTGCCATTGATAGTATGGAACATAATGCAGGATATTTAATTTATCGCTTTAAAAAACTAGTCGTTGGGGGCCACCGTAATACTTACCCATCATGTATATGTATAATGTAAAATATTAAAATAAAAATGTGTAAACTACTTATAAAATGCATTACAATTCAAATAAAATCGTGGCTTGATGACGTCATAAAAAGGCTCGATTACTGAATTGCTTGAAAGAGGTTTTTCCTTATAACTCCAAAAATAATACTCCTATTAACTAGCGGTTTATTGCATCTGATTAAGCGTCAAATTTCCAATTAAAATATATATTTGAAGTGAAATTTGGATGAAATACAGGGTCATAAAAAATCGAAGAGTGTGGAAAATAGGATTACAAATATCTCAGCAACTCATTATCCAATCGACTTCATGTTTTATGCAAAATTTGTTTTTTTATTGTCTTTTATATTTGCTCCTTAAAATAAACAATTTTGAAAATTTTTATATACCTTTCATCAGAACGAATATTTCGAGAGTCCGAAATTTTTTTTTCCGGTTAATCGAGGTTATTGAAATGAAATAGGCTTCTTCCTATTATTACATACTAAGTACATACCAAATTGCAAGTCTCTATCTCAATTTGTTCGGGAGATAGAGCGTTTACAGACACACACACAGACACACAGACGGACGGCAATTTTTTTTTTCTAAAAATATGTTTTTCGGAATCTCCAGAGTCTGAAACGTGTAAATCCGTCAAAAAATTTTTTTCGATTTTCAAAACGATTACAAGACTTACCCTATACTACGTATGATGGGTAAGTAATAAAGTACTCCGACACCTTAATTTAGATTTTTTTTTCTGAAATATATTTAGATGAGTTTCATAAAGGAAAAGTAGTTTATGTTATTTGCATCGAACTGTGGAAATATAGTGCTTCGACTCAAGTTTTATTCAATTCAAAAATGAATTCGTGATAAAATCTCATTATAATTATTGTAGAGGACAAAAAATCTTTTTTGATAAATTCAAAAGAAAATGTCACTTTATGCTATTATGTCTATCATATTTATTTCCAGAATAACATATGTTTGCTTATTATATGGAATTGATTTTATTCATTCTACTAAAAATATTAATGAATAAATTGTAAGTTTCTCAAGAATGCCTTTTTAGAGCAAAAGGATCAGTGAAGATAATCCTTATTTTCTAACTTAAACATGTTAAATCTGAGTTAAACTTGACTAAACATGTTGTTTAGAGCAATGACATGGAGAACAGAAACATTTATATGGAATTCTACAGTGTTTCTCTAATCTCATATTCCAAACTACACTTTTTATATTTAATAAAATAAAATAGTTACTACATTATCACTACTACATCTCATTCAAAATTTATTTTAATTAGTTTGTGACAAATTGAAAAGTTTTGTGTAAGATTGGTAAATATGATTTTATTTTTATAACTTCTTTCTTAGATAACTACTTGAACAAAACACTTTTGCCTCTTAAAAATACATTGCTAATGAAGGATCAATATACTACCATGCTGAATGGAAGAAACCAGGTGTTGTTCATTTATGAAATATCATAAATTATATTTATGTTGACATACAATTCCTCAAAAACACACAAATGCATATGATATTTTAAGAGATATATTTATATATATTCAGTAGAATAAAACTTGCTATCCTCTTATTAGTTTTGATATCTTTCTATAAAAGAGTTGTTTCTTGAAACAAATATACAAGGTTTTTTAAAATGATAATGGAAACCAATTAAATTGAAGGGAATGTGTATATTTTTTGTATTTCGAAAACCCTTATAAATATTTTTATACATTCAAAATCAAAATGTATGAGCGTATGTGAGACTGCGTGTAAATATTTAAAAATATCTCTTTTATTACGATTAGATATTCTTTTAAAATGTCAAAATATTTTGATATAAAAACTTAAATTCGTGATAAAATTATCGACGACTATGCGAAAGTTTATTTAAGAACAATATATAAATTAAAAATTTTCTTTCACACGATTTATGTTATATAAAACAAGAACGAAAAATCATGCGTCAAGCATAGATTATGTAACACTTTCCAACGCTTTCAAAATAATTTTACAAATCATACCGTTTAATAAGCTGAAATATAATATCTAAATAAACAATGTGGAAAATGCATAACATATTTAAAAACATAATTTTAGGAATTTCCAACATATAAAATATTCGGAAAAATATCCGAATACTTTTATTCAGCCCTGTATATGATTTATACTGGGTGTCTCAAAAGGTCGTTTACAAACTTAACATGCTGGTCTGTCTTATCATGATGAACAAGATTTACATAGGAAGTTGTGTTCGAAAATGCAAACTGCGACCGCTAGAGGACGATGAGCGCAGGTGTGAAGGGGTAGAAAGGATATTGAAGGAGGTATAGAGGTATTAATATGACTTTTACTAAAGAACATGGTTTAATTTACAGAAGATGTTCAAAATTCCCTCCATTCGCCGCAATGCATGCTTCACAACGCAACGTCGACGCTTGGATTCACGGACCCGTTCAAAATGGGCAGGTGTGTCATGGATACGTGCCGCCGCTTCCACGATCCTGGTGACGAGATCCATATCCGATGTTACGGGCCTCTCGTACACCATGGACTTCATGTGTCCCCACAGATAGAAATAAAGGGGAGTTGGGTCGGGGGATCGCTGTGGCCATGCGACTGGTACGCCTCTGCTAATTCAACGATTATGATATGTCCTATCGAGGTATTCTCGTCCATCTGCATAATGCATATCGTACGTAATGCATATCGGCCAATTCTGCGTTACTAAACCAATTCATCCTTCTCCTGCAACGTCCTCGCCTAAAATGATTACGCTTTCCACTCTCCCGTAAGTCTACGTTCATCGCCCTCTAGCGGTCGCAGTTTGCATTTTCGAACACAAGTTCCTATGTAAATCTTGTTTATCATGATACGACAGACCAGCATGTTAAGTTTGTAAACGATATTTTGAGACACCCTGTAGATTTGTATATATACTACATAGGATGCTAAATTTTAGTTCAGTTAGGAAACGCATAGCACAGTTTAAAATTCTTCTGGAGTTTCTGTCAATAAACGGAAATGTGTTCGCGAACTTTTGTGCTTCCCTGTATATGAGCTACAGAATTTATACACACCACGTAATAGAAAAAAAGCGAGTTAAATTTAAAATCGCGTTCAGTAACTTAAAACGCACTTCCAAGAATTATTGTTAACAGACAGTAGAGAATTCTTTTGTGTGTCACTGTAAATGAACGATGACTGCTATACACACAATATTCTGTAGTAAGTATCTTTTAATGCACCTTAGTGATATATATAAATTTCAATGCGTTAAAAATAGCGAAACATTATTTAAATAAACCGCAGACGATTGTTCTCTATAGACGTAATGTAACAGAATTATTTCGACTGTCCCTGCAAAGTAATTATAAGTTCTATGCACACCCTATTCCATATTAAATTATAAGTTCTATGCACACCCTATTCCATATTAAGCTTCTTGTAATGCACCTTAGTAATATATATCAATTACAATGTGTTTGAAATTGTGTAACATCATTAAAATAAACCGCAAATGATTTTTCCCCATTGACCGTACTGTAACGGAATTCTTTTGAGTGTCCCTGTAAAAAAACTAACTGCTACACACTTCCGTGGAAATAGGGACCATGCTATAAATAACGACAATAACATATAAAAATTGATGAGCAATCCAAGCATATTTACGGGTGTTAGAGCACGGACAGACGGCAGACGGCCATACGGCCAGACAAACCGAATTCATAAACACTTTTCAACTAGGTTGGAAAGTGTTAAAAGGATTATACAAAACAAAAACATAGTAATGTGCATTTCTTTTTCAAAATATCTTCCCTCAGATGATATGCAACGGTCCCATCATTCAACCTACTTTTCAAAACAAGTAGAAAAGCCTTTTTTCTGGAAGCTTCTTCAAAGAACCCTACACTGCTGAAATAACTTCAGAATCTGTATTAAATTTTCTGCTACGGAGCTTCTCCTTTAACGTCGGAAACATCCAGAAATCGCATCGTGCGGGATCTGGACTGTAAGGGGGATGTGGAATGCTTTTAATATTGCATTTACTAAGATATTGCGGAAGAGAAGTAGCGACATGCGGGCGAGTATTATCGTGATGTAATGTCCAATTCCCTAACAGTTCATGACGATTTCTCGATATGTGTTGTCGCAAATTTTTCAAAACTGAAACATAATATTCACCATTCACAGTAGTTTTTGGAGGCACAACATGCTGACAGATTACACCTTTATGATCAAAGAGCCAGCACATTTGGTTTGTCGGATTTTTTTCGGAGGCGAAGAATCAGTCCTTCGTTTTTTAATTCTGAATCATTCACCTCCATTTATGTAGGGAAAATAAAAACAGTTCTTTAAACAAGCTCGAAACTAGGAAAATAAAATCGTCTTCTTTGCTTAGAATATATATAAACGTACTGTTAACAGTTTGAGAAAATATCCTGAAGTTTTTTTTAATTAATTAATTAATTTATTTATTTTAATTTTGTGGTGTTGCCACTACGCAAAAAAATAACTCTCAGTTTTTATGGAATGCTCTTTGTAAATTATATAAAACCATCATAGTAATAAAAAAAATCGAAATTAAAATGGTGTTAATTAAATAATTTATGTAAAGCAAATACATCCTACATATAACTTTTTTGAAATAAAGAATTTTACGATACAATAATTGTAATTTGAAGATACATACATGTTGTAAATTGCATCAAATGATCTCAACACTATACTTGTCTGGTGACAGATTCGAGAGCAAAAGGTATAAATAGCAGCATAATCGACGTAAACATTTGTGGTAGAGAAAACTAGAGAGACATAATGGAGATGGCTGTACGTTACCCAGAAAGTCATAAAGTGAGTTGCATCTCAGTTCTTATTCAGCATCGTATGTATTTATAAAAATTATTAATCATCTACTAAATTCTATATGTGGTGCTTATGGTAAAAAATTGTTATGATGAAAGAGAAAATAAAGAAATATTTAAAAATAAAAATATGTATCTTCAAATGTAATATAAACATACGTGTTCATATTTATGTCTATTTGGTTGTATATTTTGTATATATAATTATATTGCTTATATTTATGTTATACGTTAAAATTACTCACGAAATCGTGGAAAAAGAATGAATATTTTGCACTTTTGCGTCTAAAGCATTTAACTGTGATAAAAACAAGGATATTTCTATAAGGTTAATAGTTATTATACCGCAAATGATTATAAACCATGGGAGCTATTCAACATTAACTTTATCATTAAAATATGTATTAAAAAGTGTAATTAGATTAAATATATATTATTAAAAGATACACAAATATCAGTCTAATCAGGTTCTAATATCAGCATGTCCCAAAATATTGAAACGCGCTTTAATGTTTTACCTGTTGAAAATATGAAGGAGCGTAACTTGCACAAGGTAACATGATAAGGTCGGATTTAATATTATGTTAATGCAATAGTTGTAATAGTCCTGAAATTAATTTATAAAATATTAAACTCAATAAAATATACATTAAAACATGCTTAAAAGGTGACAAAAGATGTTAAAAACGTTAAAATACAATCATTTACATCCCGATACTTTCGATCACTAACGCGATCATCTTCAGTGGGGAACTTTTGACGTTCTTGATAATTTCAAAATATTAAACCAGCCTAAAATTTGGTTTAATATTTTGAAATTATCAAAAACCTCAGCGCCGGAACTATCGGATTTTTTTTTATACACCTCTACAGAATAATAGACTGGCCCTCGTTAAAACTCTGTTGCATATTAGCACAGTGAAAGCGACAGTAGTACACTCAGCTCAGTCAAAAGTTCCCCACTGAAGATGATCGCGTTAGTGATCGAAAGTATCGGGATGTAAATGATTGTATTTTAACGTTTTTAACATCTTTTGTCACCTTTTAAGCATGTTTTAATGTATATTTTATTGATTTTAAATACAAGGTGAATATTTCATTCCACTTCAATTTCGTTTTTATTTCGAAATTTTCTGTTAAAAATTAAACTCTTTATTTTTTACAGTCCCCGTACCGTATAAGTTCAAATTGATGCATGGTACGTCAAGTAAAATAGTAAAACTTCCGTCCTTTTATGACCAACATTTTTGGAGATTTCCATTTTTGAAAACGAAGATACTATTTCAGAAAGCTCCGAAATTCCATACACATGAAAGTGAAAATCCTATAATCTTACTACTTCAATCTCACATCTTCTTATTCCAACAAAATAGGCCCTCAGTGTTTACGAGAAAACTACGTAAAGCAGACCATTTAAATATATCTGGACTCACAGTGATTAAAATAGGAAATTAACGTCAAACTATACTCCTCCATTAAATATATATAATAAATCAATTTTATGTATCTCTTGAAATAATTAAAAGTTTTAATAATTCTCATAATAATGAATTGTTCTCATAGGACTATCAGTAAGATTATTAACCAAAAAGTTTTTCAACTATCTGCTGGGGACTACCAAGACGCGCTTTAATAGATCCCCCAAACCTGTCTCTCTAATGCTTCACTGTTCTATGCGAAATGTTCAGCATCTATAAATTAAAAATTGTGTTCAAAAAAGTTGTTTAAATTATATACTTATTAAAATTCTTACTAAAAATATGAAATACAAAGACTGTTTAATTCGAATAAATACACATTGAACCAACAAAAATACTTAAGGAATAAAAACAAATAACTAACAAAATAAATTAATAATATTTCTATCGAAATTAGTACTATGTACGTTTTATAGTCCAAAAAAACCCCCCCAAAATATTGGCAGCATATATATACATACATCCATACGCGCACACGCATAAACACACATATACATTAAACAGAAATAAGCCATTATTTTCTCAATTATTATCAAAATCTTTTTGTATCACGATTGATATAAACCTGCTTCTACAAAGTAAACACATATTAGACAATGTATCTAATTTTTTACCAATCGACAAATTAATATAAAAAAAATAGTCATCTATTAAAATTTACACAATATTTCAATGTTAATTAAATGTTAGTAATCGCATTACACTTTATATTACGGTAGTAGATAATTTTCTTGATGCATTAAAGTTTATTACATTTGCATTAAATTTTATAAAATATAATATTAAAATATTAAAAATTAAATGTTATTTTAGTATCTAATTAAAATATATTTAATTACTTAAAGAAAGCCTAAACGATAAAAAAGGTTATTTCAAATAATGACGTAAGGTTTATGAAAAGACTAATACCGACTCAAAGAAAATAAAGGTATGTTTTTAATAAAAATTATTATTTAAAATCAAATGTTTGAAGTCTGATTACATTACACAGAGCACCGGAATGTATTTATATGTAGCATATGCTGTTGTAGTTTCACTCCTTTGAGACTAATGTTTCAAACAGAAGATGAAAATGATTTTAACGACCTCGCCCCTTAATTCCATACTCGAATACACATTAGGGATATTACGTTGCACTATTCGGATATGTGTAGTTACTCCTTAATTACTGACTCTGTAATGGATTAATGCATTAAATTATAATATTATATTTTCAGGATTAAATTTAATTCTGATATAGGAAAACGGATTCTCTTTTTGGGATTATTACTAGAAAAATATTCTAAATGACGATGTTGAGTTACAAATAATGTGTTTGTACTTTGAAAAAATGTATTTTGATTTTGAGGAATTAGTAGAAATTAAGTTATTAAATAAATAAAGGATATGGACTTACTAACCTTTATCCTCGTTATTTTTCTATGTATGCATCCAACGGCAAAATTTATGGTAACTTTGTGTGTGTTAAAAAAGTAATCTATAGCTATACCTGTCTATCTATCTATCTATATATATATAAAGAGGTGTGTGGCCCTATATTTCACTTTGCAGCCACAACTACACAGCGCAGACCACTGGTGTATGTGTGTGGCAGTAGTAGAGATGGGCGGGATTTAATGTATTAGAATAAAGAACAATGTTATTGTTTTACAGTTTGTTATTTGGTAACAGATTAACGGAAAATCCCTGTTAAATTTGGAATACGTTAGCTACAAAATATATTTTTTTAGAAAAGAAAAAAGTTGAAAATATAGTATTTTATATATTTTTAAATTTTGCTAAAATTAAATTCACGAAATTTATTTTCTATTTCAATTTAAAAAAAAAGGTTTTTTTTTTCGAATAAAAAAGTCTTATTTTAAACGCTTATGAAAGTGTCAAAGCGAAAAACAAACAAAAACAAAGCCAGATAGAATCGCAAAAACAGATGAAACCGCTGTACAAAATATTTCCTTTCAAATCTTTAAGGGCAAGATAAATCGCTATAGACCTTATCGGTTGAGAAACTTGGCTTACGAGCATCCAATCTCTATCCATTTCCCTTTTTAATTCCCGTCATTCGTCAAAATGTAACCTATGCAGCTCTTCGAGTTACAAGCAATCATAAATAACTCGACAGTTATTTTATTGCAATTAATCGTTATCTTTGATTTTGATATTGTAACTGTTTCCGTTCTGTACGAATAGAAACAATCATTTTACATGCTTACAGTGATGTAACTTTAAAGTATTGTAAATTGTTGTGTTGATGCATATCGTTTCATGATATCAATTGTATGTGTAGGGTTTTTGGAATGAAAAGTAAAATATGTTCTTTAGTAAGGATGGATTGGGAAGGTGATTTTTAATTTTGATCTTTGGACGGTGTTGCTGGGTGGCGGTTTCTTTGAAATTTGAATGTTTATAAGGGTTATTGGTCGTTTTCTGACGCTTTATTTTAGAGAGGGGGGAATTATGTGCTTCTATTTATTTTATTTTATTTTTTATTTTTTATTTTGTCCTTACTGCGTTTTTAGAAAATGAGAACTGCTATTTTTTTTCTGTGATTTTATTTTACTGGAAAAAAAAAATGAATGAAAGAAAGAAAATAGCATCGTATAAGTTGTGCAGTATGTCGCAAATTAACTTAATTTTAATACACTTGTAATTAATTTGAAAATCATATTGAAAATTTGTCGGGATGAATTGAATTTGATTATAAGTATATAAATAATATTTGTGGGATTCGCTTTGGATATGCGTTGACAGATATGAATGCAATGAATCGGGGATCAACTTCGATTTTTTACAAATCATGTTGTTAAAAAATGTGTTTTTTCTTATACAGGGTGTCTCTTTTGATCATGTACCAATTGCTAATTTCTAAAATGTTAGTTTTACAGGTACCCTTCCAATTGCAAAAATGTCTCAAACGTTGTTTTGCATTATATAAAAATCGATTTACGTTAAAATGGTTAATTTTTACATAGTTCAGAAATTTTAAATATAAATTCAATGCCTGGGCCTATAAGTTCTATTTAGAAAAGTTTCTATCTGTTCTAAAAAGTGAAACAGTCATAATTATTCTTCAATGACGAAAATTTACCGAGTTATGATACTTAAAAATTTATGAATTTTCAACATTTGAGTTCCCTAAAAATGGAAAAAAGTTTTTTTTAGTAGCAAAAAAGCTGAAAATGCATGAAATTCAAAGTATCATAACTGGGTAAGCTTTTATCGGGCAAAAAAGGAGTTTAATCATCTAAACTGATTTGAATGGTCTGGATTCATCTCAACAGTAAACAGCGTCTGTACTTACTTCCAAAATTATTTCAAACATTCAGTTTAAATGTGTTTTAATTAAAACGTCCGTTGGCAGCCAACATAGTGATAAGTTATACGTTATAAAAATAACAGGTTGTTGGAACCTTTTGTCTATCCAACTGCAGAACGATTAACCAAAAGTAACTACATTTCCCATCCCTAGGTAGTAGCCTCCAGTCTGCCATCGTGAACTATGCTGGTTTCATGTTAGTAGCTGTAGAGCTGTGGGAGACGGGTCGGTCGAAAGTGGTTCGACTTAGGGCACTTTTGTATTTCGACCAAAGTTTGCTGTAAAAAGTTTGGAATAATCTTCAACGGGAATTGGTTCGTTCAACGTAACATGAACTAATTAAGATATAGATAAATAAGAAATATGATTTCGCGCCTATTTGCGGTGAAAATTGAAATTAAACGATATTGCAGTACCTTCGTAACACTCCTGTTATACAATGCCGTAGGCAGCGGGGACGAGCACCGGAGTTTTGTTCGTAAAGATGTTTGTTTAGTACATAATGCGCGCCGAAAATGACTATTGTTATCGAAACAGCAAAAGAAAGTTACTGATTTTCGGGCAACGCTGGATGGATCAGATAGTATAAATATGAAGCAGAAATGGCATTTGTATAGATATTAATTTAAAAATCTTGGGTTGTATAAATTTATAGCTGACAAAAATATTATTGTTAACATAAATTATCTGTTCATTATATTAGTTTATTAAACAATCAAATTTTGATGACAAAAAATGTCGATTATATGCTTTTATATTCTGGACAGTATTTACTAAACCGAAATTAAACTTGATATCATACGTGACATTTTAAACACACTTTAATTAAACAGTTCATTATATGTAATAATATTACTTTATGTATAATATATTTAAAAAGATTTTTCATTCTTTCAGATATAATTAAAATTACAAAATTGTACTATACTTTTAAAAAAGTTAATGTAATTTTCTTTTAGTTGTAATATGAATTATTTTATTACGCATTCATATTTTCAAAAACACATTTTGGAAAATAAAAATATGCATCCTTTCGTAAGAAAATATTTAACAGGTAGGATTTATTTTACGATTATTTTAGATATTTTGTAAGCATATCCAGCAATTATACAAAACTGACTTCAGAAAAATAAGCAGAAAGAAAATCATTCGTCATTTATACTATATGAAACGTTTCCAATAATTTCTGAATGCTACGATGAAAATTAATTGTATAATTAAGTAAAAGAAGATACCTAAATAGACAATTTAGAAAACGCGTAGAACAGAAGTCCCAGTTTCAACAATCCGTGCCAATAATCAAAGAGATATTGAATTATTTAAAGAAAAACTGTATATGGACTATATTTTTGCATACACTATTCGTGGTTTGAAAATATTTTATTTGAATAAATATCATAAGATTTTTGATTCCCTTTTTAGCTGAAACAAGATAAATTGAATTTTCTTTTCTGCAGTCCTCTATATAATATAAAGATTTTTATAAACATCACGTATTACGCTAAAATTTAATTCAACAAATAAACGCATAACACAACTAAAATTGGACTTCCAGCACTTACCATTCATAGGCCGCAATATATCTATTATATTGCGTTGATCTGTAAGGGAAAGTCGTCTAAAACGGGGATGGTTCATGAAGTAGTATTTAGTCCCAAAACATGGGCAAAAATTATTTTTAAAAAAATAGGTTGCCTACCCTGTATTATTATTCCTCAAAAAGTTAATTAGTTACTGTATCCAAAGGCGAAATGAGCATGGCGCTTGCGCGCCGCAGCGATCAGTGCTAATTTGCCGTTCGCCTACAGTGGTCGTATGAATTTTCGATGCACTCATATTTTAGTGTTTTAAAATCTCCTGTAGTTTTGTGTCTAAACAATTTAGTGGTTGTTGTTGTGATGGATTATTCTGAACCAGGTATGTACTTTACACACACTACATTTACCTAATGAATATTTAGCCAATTTTTGTGTATATGGTTGACAACTTAGGTGTAATTAGCATTGGAGTAAACAATTAATTATAATATTTAGAAAGGATTTTGTTATATTTCTAAACATACCTAAGCAATGAAAACTATAGTGTAATATGCAGTACTTAGTATACAAGAGAGTTATATAAAAAATCAGCCGCCCGAAACTGACCTCCTATTTTTAACGATTATTTTTCTTGGTTCCTATAATTTTTTATATAAATTACTGCTATTTAGTTTTTTAATTTATTTTATTAACAAGGCCTTCTGAATTGAGGCCCATGACTCGAAATGAGTTGTATGCCATCATGCAACGCTCAAATGAGTCAACATTTGATAGAAAGCTTCAATTTATGGAGCAAGAGTTATTAAGAAATTATTTTGAAGGTGATTTGAAGGCTCTCCGTTATTAAAGAGCAGTTCAAACAAAAATGGTTATCTTCTCATAAAACAAAGGCAAGCTTCAAAGAAAAAATATGTTTAATGGTTAAATGGCACTATATTGCTACCCAATGCAGGTTACGTGAAACACAATAGATACAAACCCTTTACTACTATTATTATTTTGTGCATCGTATTTTGCTTACATTTCGTCTTCTGTGTCGTGACACGAAACGTGTTTTTAGTATTAGAAATATATTAAGTAAGTACTTGTTATTGTTACAGAAGCCAGTCTCGGTTATCCTCAAAAATCTTTTGTATATTCAAGTGAAAGTAGCAAACGCCACAAAACCAAATACCTTCGATCAAAAAACGTGGAAATACTGACCTACGCTACCCGAATGAAATTGCGGGAGTATAATTTCAGGCAAATAATATAATTCCAAATTTCAGGCAAAGTAGATGCTTCTAATGTAGTAAAAGATCTTACGAAAAGTCCCCGAAGTGCAAAAAATTATGTAACGGCCATGGAAAAATGTATTAAAAAACAGGAGCAACCTCGTTAGTTATCACCTTCACATGCTTTGTCCATGTATACAGAAGCAGGGCTTACTAAAACGCAATATGAGATAATACGAGAAACGAATAAAAGCCTTTTTTCGCGCTATTTTGTTCTTCAAAGGGTAAAAAAGAAAGTCATCCGAAATTTCACAGGGTAACAGAGACATGTGCGGAAGTAAAAGTACAAAAGTTGATGGATCACACGGAAACACGATTGATTTTACATCTTAAAGAAGTTGTAGAATCTTTGAGTGATGACGAAAAACGATCTTTAATTTTTATAAGTAAGTGTGGTTGTAACGGGTCACAGCAGATGCAATATAAAATGAAGTTTGAAAATGACGCCGATTTTGACGACAATTTTTTTTCAAAGTTCTGTGGCTCCTATTCAATTAGTTTACGGGCCCGAAAAGAAAATTCTTTGGCAAAACCCAACACCATCATCACCTCGCTACTGTTGGAATATAAGAATATGATTCCTCAAGGAGACAAATGACGTAACAAAAGAATAAATCAAAGATATCAAATCACAGGTCACAGCAATTACTAGCACATAAATTGAAGACGTGTCCAAATGTTATTCACCATTGTGGATATAAAAGTATGCAATGCCGCAACGCATACCAAATCCACGATGAGGTGATGCATATGTGATGCTAATTTATTTACAGACTTAATAAAAGAAGAGAGAGTGTAAGAAAGTAAATTTAACTTTCGGGTTTTCCTTGCTACATGCTCGCATACGAGTTTTCGGGAGAATATTACATGTAGCATATAGACTACCTGTAATAAAATGGAACGTGTGCCTTTCTGCTGAAGAGAAACAAGCAGTAGAAAAAAAAAGATATTCAGGATACTTTCAAACAACAACTCGAGCTCTTAGTGGACATCCCCAAAGCAGTTTTTGTAAATACTAACGTTGGAAATACCAGCAAAAGATTTTTTGGAAGAATACGAAATATCGGTGACAATAACGGGAATCTATAAAAATTTGATATATCGACTAACAGTGATATTAGATGCATTGTGTTGCGGATACAAAATTAATACAGAATAATTTGAAATATAGTGCCAAGAAACGGCTGAACTGTATGTGTCGCTATATGGTTTTTATCCGATATTCCCTAGAATGCACAAGGTACTTCGACATGGAGCAGACGTCATAAAATAAGCTATTCTGCCAATAGGCCAACTATCTGAAGAAGCTGCAGAAGCTCCCAATAAACATATTAGGTCATTTAGATTAAATCACACAAGAAAGTATTCACGCGTAGCCTGCAAAATGGATGTCCTGAATAGGCTTCGTTAAACTTTTGCCCAATAATAACGGGAATGAGATGCAACACAAACAAGAAAGAAAGCCCTTATCTTCTGAAGTTTTAAATTTGTTATCAGAAAGTGTTATGTTAATATTCTTGATGACAGTAATATTGATGAAACTGGGGAATAAATGCTTTGATTTAAAAAAAAGACTTTGTTTATCATTTTTACTTTACAATTCAAAGAACAACGTAGATCTGTAGCTGTTAGAGGTAAAAAATAATTTTGGCCAGGTTTTCGGACTAAATACCACACTATGGGCTTTCAAATGGGACCTTAGAATTCTTACTGATAAGTATTGCCATCGTTAGATACAACATTCATGGTTGCCAATATTCCATTTTGAAATGTGATATTGACAATTTTCACTAATCTGTTGTTTTCCACAAAGTTTTCAAATTTTGGCAGTTTTTCTGTCGTATTTTCGTCGTGGACTGTACTTGAACTGATCAAATTATCTTTTAAAATTCGAAATTGATAAGTATTGCAATGATTCTTCCAGATTTAAGTTACATTTTTACATATTGCTTAATAAATAATTCTTACATCTATACAAAGTGACGCCAAATTTTTTTTCATACGTCATTGTCTACTAAAACGGAGACGTCCCCGTTTTGGAAAACCACAGGATATGGTACTGGATGTTTTTATTTTTGACCAAATTGGTGGTATTAGGATTTTTATTAAGTTCTTTAATAATGTATAAACGTTTGTTTGGGCATAATGCCTGATTGTAAAGGTTAAAAAAGAATTCTGAACAAAGGGAAGATGACAAGGAGAGAGTTAAAACAGTTATATTAACATAATCTCATAATAAAGCAAAACTGGAAGCTAAGGAACAGGAGAAAAATGAAAAAAAATAATTAGAAAAAAGACATAATTCAAGAAACCCAATAATCTTATCCCACAACTCCTAACACTCAAAAACAGAAGAAAAGAAAATTCGTGCATCACTGATATCATCTAATGTGGAAAAAATTATAACGTTGATGGTTGCATCTTCTGTAATGAAATGTACATAAATTCAAAGGACAAAAAAGGGTGGAATCAGTGTAGCAGATGTAGAGGTTGGGCACATTAAGCCTGTTCAAATGTTGAAGAAGGCGATGATAATACATGTGACGCTTTTTTGAACAACTGGTTTTTTAAACAATTATAACAATGATACTTTGGTCTGTATTCTTTTTCTGTATTCATAACTTCATTTTTTGTTGTCCAAATAAACTTTTTTAATGAAATTTCGCATTAGACTTCAATTTTATGTTATTTTATATGAGTACCTCATTTTACCCAACCGGTGTTCCAACATTTTCCATAAAATCAGTTTTCCTGTCTAACCTAATGATTTTTTCTAACAAACAGCCTTGAGTTCTGATGGTTTAGGAGATACTCTAAAAGTAAAATAGCTTGCCCTATTTTTTTCAGTTATATTTTTTTGTAGGTCAAAATACGTTGGCGTCCCCATTTTGGACAACTTTCCCCTATATTATTGGTTTAATATTCAACAAACATATGCTAGTATACTAAATGTAGTAAGGCTTAGAAAAGCATAATACAATGCAAACTACTAAGAGCAATCCACGCCCTTTGCCAGTGCAGTCTATATAAATTTTTTGATCATCCTTGTATATGAGCTATAGAATTTATACACATAAAGTTATGCAGTAAATATTAGTTAAGCATAAAAACACATATTACATTTGAAAACACACTCCTTGCGATAATCGCTCGCAGTCCATATTGTAGCCGAATTCTTTTCGCGCCCGTGTGAATAATTCTTTCAGTGCACCTTATAAATGCCTATAAATTCAATTATGTTTTTAATAGTGCAAAATCTTTAAAATGCACTGAAAACGATTTTTCCTCATAGACCATAAAGAAACGAAATTCGTTTGTGTGTCCCTTTAAATGAATAATAAATGTTATGCAGTTCATATTCTACAAACAGAATGTTGTTTTGCTTCTAAATAATGCATATCGAGTTTATTAAATCATGCATATGAATTTTTTTTAAATACATTTAAAACATTTTTTATCCATAGACAATAATGTAACAAAAAATTGTGTGTTCCGATAAACGGCCTATAAGTACTATGCACTAATATTTCAAGAGGTAGGGGACTCTAGTAAATCTCAATGGCATATACAAAGCTCATAGTAATCCAAGTATCATTATGTGATTTCGAACATGGACAGACAGACATACGTCTAGACAAACCGAAGTCGTATATACTTGTGAAATGTGTTGGAAAATATTCGAGTTCTGAAAAAAAAATCCCATCTATACTATCTCCATCGTCCCAGGTGTTTTACAATTTGGCTTAAAGAAAAATTCCGACTAGAATTTGATGTGTTGTTCGACCAATAAGAGTAGTGTCGCCAAAACAACCAAACGAAAACTTGCCAGGACATTATTTCGTAGGTGATTTATATAAGTTACGATGTAGATAAATTCGTAAGATATAAATTCGAAAAATCTTTAAAATTAGATGTTATAAATAATACTACATTGTAAGTTATTATCTTAATAAGGGGGTGAGTTACAATATATTCCAAATACATTCCTTCAATATTATGGAGAAAAATACTTTTATCTAAAAAGGTGGATTTAACTTTGTGCCGTTATATTAAAAATAAATGAACAACTTGAAATAGCAGAAATAAAAATATATAAATTGGCACATTATATATTTTTATATGCCAATTTATATATTTTTTATTTGTGCTATTTCACGTTGTTCATTTATTTTTAAGAAATACTTTTAGATTTTCAAAGTTTCAGTAACTTTACCTACAAAAAATTAACGAATTTTCTGTGAATTGCATATTCATATTGACCGACCAGTCTGAGTTGCATGCTTCGAGTCAGTTTTTCATACATGTTTGGGATTTCTATTTTAGAATTTGTATTACATATTTTATCACAGAAATCCAAAGATTGTAATGACTGTAAATTTTAGTAGTAATTTAAAAATATATATTTATGACAACACTCCCTCTACTCTCTTTCGAATTTAAATTTCTGTAACTTTGTATAACTTCGTTCTTAGAACCTCAAATATTACAAATAATCGAAATTAATATAAATAAATTATTTTATTAGTTTGTGAATTTGAGGGGCGACGTAGAATTTTAATCTGAATATTAGGTTTTAACAATCGTACTCAATATTTATGCATCGTTCTATTTTAGGAAATTATATTCTCCTCTTTAAAAACAATATAATAATTGATATTTAAAAACACAGACATAATTACGTCTGGATAAAACTAACAATCACTAAAATAAATTCAACTACAGACTTTATTTTTAAAAAACACATAAAACAATTAAAATTATAAAATAGACGTTTCGTGCACTTTCATACACCTCATCAGTACTTCGAACACAATTGCCAAGCCACCAGAACCAAAACAAGAAAAATAGTTAAAGTCACAGTTTAGTTAAAACATTATACTCTGCAAGAATCTGTGCAGCCTCGTTAATTGGAGATTCAGCTAAAACCGTCATCCAAACCTCCAGGAAGATACGACTGCTGTACACGCAACAATTTGAGCAGGCAATTTGCGCGTTCTGAAAATCAGGCACATGATCAAAATCCAAAGCATGTGCAATCAATCTCGAGGTTAGAGTGCCTCTATTAAACGAATCCCGATGTTCCTTCAACCTCACATTTAAGGATCGTCCAGTCTCGCCTATGTAGCTGGATCCGCAACCCTTGCAAGGAATTTGGTAAACTACACCTGTAAGGACAAATCTTGAATATCTATGCTTGTAGTTACCCAAAAAAATCTTAATTGGATTTAAAGGCACATAATTAGTCCTGATGCCTACATTCGCAAAAACACCAGATATTTTCTCAAATGTAATTTCTCATAATTCAGAAATGTTGGCGTAGTACGGTAAGGATGTAGTTCCCACAGGTGTGGCACGTTGGTAAGGTGTGGGATATTCATTCGATCTCTTCGATAGTTCCGATAAAACTCTATGGCGCCATCTTCAGGGGTAACGAGGCTAACGAAAAAGACAGGCTACCGCGGTGCATTCCACTTATCTTTTTTTACAGACCGCTAGAGTTACGTATTGCTCTTTTCGTACATCTGTATTGGTGCATTCGAGCATCACGTGAGTCCCGCGGTCTGTAAAAAAAGATTTGCGAGAAGCACCGCGGTAGCCTGACTTTTTCGTTAGCCTCGCACGGGTAATCATTATGACGTAAATCAGAAACTATTTATCAAACTTCATTATTGAAACTGACCTCACTATTACAAATTCTTAAATCTCTATTGTACAGTGATCTCACCACTGCAACTTTATGGGACAGAGGGCTGTTAGAGTTGAAATTTAGATATTGACCGGAAGAAGTAATTTTTCTATAAACGGAAGTTTTTAACAGATGAACATTGTTGACAATATTTCTTTCTATTAATATATCCAGGAAGGGGAGTATTTTATTAACTTCATATTCAATAGTAAATTGGATGGATCTCGACATTGAATTTGCCTTACCTAAAATGTCGGTAAGATGATTCTTCTCCGCAATAAAGAAATGTCGTCTACATACCTCTTCCAAAATTTTACTTTATTCCCCAAATTCATGATAATGTCGTTTTCCAAATATTGCATCACAATTTCTGAGACTCTTACAGAAAGTGGAGAGCCCATCGCCGTTCCCTTCAGCTGTTTATAAAACTTACCTTCAAAAACAATAGTTCGAAACCAAGCAAAATTCCACGAGTTTCACAGCCACCTCCAAATCCATATCAATTTCAGCCGCAAAATCAGACCACATGCTACGAATAGCAAGGGAGGCAAGATCAATGGGGGTGGATGTGAATAACGATACCACATCTAAGGAGGCCATCACACAATTACTAGGAATTACGAAATTCTCCAAATCCTCAAGAAATTTATACGATGAATTTATACTATAAGGAGAGGAAGCCGTATTATAGTATAAATCTATCGTATAAATTTCTTGAGGATTTGGAGAATTTCGTAATTCCTAGTAATTGTGTGATGGCCTCCTTAGATGTGGTATCGTTATTCACATCCATCCCCATTGATCTTGCTTCTCTTGCTATTCGTAGCATGTGGTCTGATTTTGCGGCTGAAATTGATATGGATTTGGAGGTTGCTGTGAAACTCGTGAAATTTTGCTTGGTTTCGAACTGTTTTGTTATTGAAGGTAACTTTTTAAACAGCTGAAGGGAACGGCGATGGGCTCTCCACTTTCTGTAAGAGTCTCAGAAATTGTGATGCAATATTTGGAAAACGACATTATCATGAATTTGGGGAATAAAGTAAAATTTTGGAGGATGTATGTAGACGACATTTTTTTTTTGATTGCGGAGAAGGATCATCTTACCGACATTTTAGGCAAAGCAAATTCAATGTCGAGATCCATCCAATTTATTATTGAATATGAAGTTAATAATATACTCCCCTTCCTGAATATATTAATAGAAAGAAATATTGTCTCACAATGTTCATGTTTTAAAAACTTCCGTTTATAGAAAAATTACTTCTTCCGGTCAATACCTAAAATTCAACTCTAACAGCCCTCTGTCCCATAAAGTTGCAGTGGTGAGATCACTGTACAATAGAGCTTTAAGAATTTGTAATAGTGAGGTCAATTTCAATAATGAAGTTTGTAAAATAGTTTCTGATTTACGTCATAACGATTACCCGCGAAGATGGTGCCATAGAGTTTTATCGGAACTATCGAAGAGATCGAATGAATATCCCACACCTTACCAACGTGCCACACCTGTGAGAACTATATCCTTACCGTACTACGCCAACATTTCTGAGAAAATATCTGGTGTTTTTGCGAATGTAGGCATCAGGACTGTGTATGTGCCTTTAAATCCAATTAAGATTTTTTTGGGTAACTACAAGCATAGATATTCAAGATTTGATCTTACAGGTGTAGTTTACCGAATTCCTTGCAAGGGTTGCGGATCCAGCTATATAGGCGAGACTGGACGATCCTTAAATGTGAAGTTGAAGGAACATAGGGATTCGTTTAATAGAGGCACTCTAACCTCGAGATTGGTTGCACATGCTTTGGATTTTGATCATGTGCCTGATTGTCAGAACGCGCAAATTGCCTGCTCAAAATGTTGCGTGTACAGCAGTCGTATCTTCCTGGAGGGTTGGATGACGGTTTTAGCTGAATCTCCAATTAACGAGGCTGCACAGATTCCCGCAGAGTATAATGTTTTAACTAAACTGTGACTTTAACTATTTTTCTTGTTTTGGTTCTGGTGGCTTGGCAATTGTGTTCGAAGTACTGATGAGGCCGCCCGGCAGCGTGGTTGGTACCGGAGGCGTCAGCCACGGTGAGGGCCCAGGGTTCGAATCCTGGGTGAGGCATGGATGTCATTGTGTATGTATCTTCAGTGCTGTCAACTTTCTGTGTCTATCCCGTCCCCAAGATTTATGTAATTTGTCAAAGTGTGTGTTTCTGTGAATAAAAAAATATGGATCATTCGAGACAACAGCCTTGTAGCTTATAGGTCTCAAAGCAACTCTCCTTCAAAATAATAAAAAAAAAATTAAAAAGTACTGATGAGGTGTACGAAAGTGCGCGAAAGAACTATTTTATAATTTTAATTGTTTTTATGTGTTTTTTAAAAACTCTGTAGTTGAATTTATTTTAGTGATAATAATTGATGTTTATAACGAATTTTAAACGTTAAAATGGTCAAAATTGAGATATATACTTTTAAATTTTAAAATACATGCTGATCGTGAAGTAAGATTATTGCATTCGAAGTCTATAAGTTTTTAATCCTACAAAATTTTCATTGTTAAACCTTTCTAAAAACATTTTAGGATGTTTTGTTACTTTTTTAATGTATTTGTGATTTTCTACAAAATCGAAATATTATATTTTAAAAAAATCTTCTTTACAGCTTCCATTTATATAAAAATTAATTTTAAAATTGCTAATATCTGTTCTTAACATTGAATATATTTATTTTAAGCAGTGCAAAATTTCGATTTAATTATGAAGACCGACAGATTTTAGTTACATTAGTAGATTATTATGTAAACTGTATGATACAATATTTTTGACATTTTTTCAGTTTCTCCAATTAAAGAATAAAATTTTAATTTTATAAAGTAGTTTTTAGTTACTGTAAATTCATAAAACAATTATCCTTTATTGAGTGTAATATCTATTCTGAAATATCTCATGTAATTGATATTTTTTACTAACAAATAAGTAAATATGTTATCTCTCTGTATACTTAATTTTAAATAATATTTACAAATTTGTTAAATTTGTTATCAGTTTACGCTTTAAAGAGGGATGTTTCGTGATGTAGTCTCAAACAGATTTTATATGCCCTATCTTGAATTTTGTATTCGGCTGAACTCCACTAATATTTTTGGACTGAACATGTTGGACTAAATATGTTGATCCTTTGTATTTAATACATGCAGCATGGTTAATTGTTAGACTTATTGGTTTTGGATTTCTTTTTTTAAACTAAATATTTAATATATCATTATGGAATGAAGATTTATTTGGAATATGTTAATGGTAATTGATATAAGAATTGTAACGAACTGTGGAAATTATCATTTTCAGATTTAAGGAATAATAATAATCCAGAGCTTAATATAGACAAGTACTTTCCGAACTGGTGGTCAGTACTTGACAATCAGACTTTGAAAATCTATAATTAATGACAAAATTTGGAAAAGTTAATAGTTAGAACACTGTAATACATATCCAGACAAACAGTTTTTGCTTATGAAAATGGGATCGAAATCTACTTAAGTATCGTTCAAAACGTCGGTTACAAAAAAACTCCCTTTTTACGAAGGGAAATAAGCAGCTAATGTACCTGTTGTCATTTATCCCCCATTCACAAGCACAAGCATTAAGGGTCCTCTTCCCGCACTTGAAAAAACCCGCTCGCTAATGTTAATCCTATGGGGCATTATATTTCTAATACCTCGTTTGCATTTCAAAATTTTTAAACCATCGTTTTGCATTGGATAGCAGAGATCAATCTCTATTTCCCCGTTGATTACTTTTTCGATTTCCTTTGTGGATTTTTTATACGAAGATACTTTTACTTTCGAAACCTGTTCCGAAAGTGAATGTATCTTCTTTAAAAAAATTCGGAACGAAAATCGAAAAAGTAATCAATGGCGGAAATAAAGATTGATCTCTGCTCTCCAATGCAAAAAATAACGTTTAAAAATACTAAAATGCAAAAGAGATATTAGAAAAATAATGCCCCATTGGATTAACATTAGATAGCGGGTGTTTTCAAGTGCGTGAATAAGACCCTTAAACCGATCCTCTTTAAATATCTGAAATCTTCGTAACATGTTGTTTTGAACCGTGCTTAGCTGCGAGTGTATACTTCCGGTATAAACAGAAGAAGATATAAGCAAAAGTTTATGCATACAAATATGCATGGTGATTACAAATGACCTAAGATGTGATTGGCGATTGTAATACTCATATAAATCAATATTTTGGAGACATATATAAAAAGAATGAATAAATTGGTAATAGGAATTGTTGTAAATGTTAAAATGCGAAGTTTGTTTACATTTATTTCATGAAAATGATTTAATCAATGTTTAACACCAGAAATTGTTTAGAAATATTTTTTTATTATTTTATTCTCAATTCACTCGGTAGTATGCTTCCGCAATTGTCATTAGTCCTTTCAAGAAACTGCTGCCTTTAAAAGCACCTGAAATACGTATTACAAATTTAAACATTTAATTTTTCTAAGCAAATCACTGATAGAAAAACTACTAAGTAAGTATTTTCACAGCACAGATAAATTTGTCCGAGGAAATACACGTCATATCCTTGTAGCTGTTGCATTGTGAATTAATCTCAGATTTTTATAGTACCGCTCTTACAGATTTCGTTTACTTTTCGTTGCGAAACGTTTAAATAGCTACAGCAGATTAGAAATCATATTTTTTAGAAATTCCAATAAATAAGTTAATTTTTTGTGGGTAATTAATTAAGAAAAGTTTAATGCGTATATAAAGTAACTAGTTGCCTATGATGGTCTTCTCATCTGTCATACGCTTGAACTTCGGAATTGAGTCAATCCTAGAAAAAAAAAAAAGAAGGTAAATATCTTTGTCTATTATTACATGATTGTTCAAGTGATATTTCTCCAGGATATATGCTCATGACATTTGGGTTTTAACTCTTTAACTTCCTTAAAAGAACTAAAAATTTCATATTTCATATTTTCTAGCTTGAGTTTTAAAAGTCTGGCAAATGTTTAATAATAAATTCAAGGACAATACCTACTAATATAATTTCCTTACATAACCGGGACGCTATTTTCATAAATCATTGAAATTATTTTCATCGTAGAAGGTGCCGTCACTTACAAGGAGAGTGCCAAGCTTGGTAATCACGGATTTCGATTATTTTTATATATTTTGTAGGGTAGAAGCCCCTTAGTCTCAGGTTCAATGGATTTTATACAACGCTCCCTAATTCTCGAGAAATGGGGGGTCTAATATTATAAAACATCTTAAATATCTACTTTCTAACGAAATAGCTGTGGTGGCCGTAGATCAGTTGGTATGGCGTCTGCTCGTTGTTCCGAGGGCCTGGGTTCGATGCCGGAACGTGCTGTGTCTGTTTTTCTCATTTTTTTTATAAATATACTTGTAATTATAATTCAATAATCTCAAAAACATTTTGTTAACACAACTAAATTTTAATTTAGCATTTTTGAAAATCATTTTTAAAATGTATTCCATATATGCTTTATCAATGCAACGATATTGAACAATTGTGTCAATTCATGATTGTAAAGAAACATCATTTATAAATTGCCATAACGAAACGCCTTAAAGTCAATGCGATGATAATACTACTATGTTTTTAAAGTAAGAAGCATAATTATATTAAAATTTAGCATAAGAATTAAATTAAAAACATATTTATGTTTTATTTCATTGTAACTAGAGGGCACCACAACAGACTTTGATTATTTCTTTTTTTTAGTTTGGTGCAGTTAAGTGGTGTTTTTGTTTTCAATCTTTATCGCACAAGTGCGTATCATTCTATAACAGCTTATAATCGTATAAAAATGGAAGAAGCAAGCTGTAGTTCACAAGATCAATCTGAAGTGTCGGGATTCGATGAAAATCAGAAAAGTGATGTCACAAATGCGTTGAGAAGCACTGTAAAATTTTATTGCAAAACAATGGATTTTTAACAAATAATCCAGAATCTGAAATATCTTCGTTTTCTATTGCGATGGGGGAAGAATTCTATAATTCGATAGTAAATATGCTGTTTTTGGAACGATTTTTGAATTCTTACTAGTCAATAATAGATCCAATTTTTATAATAATCCTTAAATGATGAGAAATGTTTAATAATGGTTTAAAAATCAAATATGCTAAATTAAAATTTAATTATGTTAACGAAATTTTTTATTGAGATTATTAAATTATAATTACAAGTATATTTATTAAAAATAATGAGAAAAACAAACGTAGCGCGCTCCAGCATCGAACCCGGGCCCCCGGAACAACGAGCAAACGCCATACCAACTATACCAACTGAGCTATGACCAACACAGTTATTTCGTTTCAAAGTAAATATTTAAGTTATGTTATAATATTAGACCCCCCCCCCCATTTCTCGAGAACTAAGGAGCGTTGTATAAAATCCATTGAACCTGAGACTAAGGGGCTTCTACCCTACAACATATATAAAAATAATCAAAATCCGTGATTACCAAGTTTGGCACTCTCCTTGTTAGATTACAATAACGGCCTGACAATTGTTACGGTAAGATTAAAAAAGTGATTACAACACATTTTACAAAAATGACGTGCGATAAAACAAAGTTCTAACAATGGTATGTCAGAGAATCTGTGAGACTTTCTGTAAATGATAAAGTAGTAATTTGGTCACAAATATGAAACATTTCTTTAATTTTTAGCATAATTTTTTTTAAAATGCTCTATGTTATATCGCTCATTTGAATACATCCCAATATCTTCCGTGCGCCCCGGTATCCGCGACATAACAATAGACTACTTTCTTTTTATATTATTTTTATTTAATTTCCTACTAAAGTTTGCTTTAAACATTTTAATGTCATATGCTTCTAATTTATGTAAAACATACGTTTTAAATTCAGAAAATACAGAGTTAGAGCGTTAAAATTGATCTTTCCTTTTAGTAAAAATTTATGGAGTGTTTGAAGATTTAGTTGCAAAATAAAGGAAATGTTTAAATTCTTTATAATCGTACGCGTCTCATAAAGTTAATTACTTTCATAAATGTTAGTCATGGACAACTCTCTAATTCCATATTCAACTTGGTATGTTCGTTAAATAATGAATAAAAATATAACATTGTTACTCGTAATATATATGTATTTTTTCTTAAATTGCAAATTCATATTTTTTTAAGTGTTTCACACATTACAAAGTAATTTTTTCCTTTACTTTGAGAATGTATTAAAATAGAAATATCATCTACAAAAAACTGACAGAGTGCACATCTTTACTATAACTTGTATACATACAACTTTAAATTCACTGTAAGAAATCACTATTAAAATTTTTGTTTGCTGCAGTTGACGAAATGCGTTTACGTTTCTAATTACTATCAAGAAAAATATGTTTTGGTAGCTATTTATCGAGATACATAAAAAAAGTTAAATCTGGGTCAAATAGTACTGATTATCAGCAATATATAAATTTTGTGTTTTATTTTGTGTCTCATTAACATATATCAATCGTATAGAAATCCGAGTATATTTATGGGAGTTAGAGCAAGGACAGACAGACCGAATTCATATATATTTTTTCAACTATTCTGGAGAGTTTTATTAATTACGCTTTCTGTAGTATAAACATTTATGTGATTGAAGAAAGTTTCGGGATCGGCACATTCGACTAGTTTTCGATTCCGATAAAAAATTTTTGGAAACAAAATCTTATTTTATAAATTAAATTAAATAATTCCACATAATGACAACACACATTTTAATAAAATAAATTTTCTGGTTGTAAATATGTTTATTTGATTTGTAAAAATTGGATTGTTTTAAGATATAAAACTCCGAGTTTTAGCCAGATTTTCGCTCAGAACTGTTGTCCCATCAGCGGCTGAGAGGTTATGCTATCAAAGCTAGTAAACGGAAGGTTCTTGGTTCGAACCCCTGTCACGCTTGTTGACCTAATCGTTCGGAGTTTTCCGTTGTTTTCTTCTAACCTTCTAGCCTCGGCCGTTATAAATCAACCAACCGCTCAGAACTGTTACAATATTAAAAATGTTTTAACGAAACCTTCAGCAACATAATTTTGCAGTCTTCGAAACGGCATTCCATGAAGGGATGTGCAGTAATTGCACTGTAATTTCATCCATGATACCTTATGCACTGTGTTATACGTTCCAAATTTTGATACATCTGTGTTGTTTGGTAAAGCGCTGTTGCCATCCCATAATTATGATTATTTTGATTTTGTCCTAGTGAAATAAATGTATTTTTAACAAGAAAATATATTTAAAATTGATTGGCTGTTTTCTTTGTTGTATTAGTTTAATTTTATTTTTATTAAGTAAAATTTCTGAATGAAAATATATCTATTTTACTTTAAAAAAGAAACAAAATAAATATATATTTTGTTCAATTGTGATTTTGGAAAACCCTATACTTAAATAAGTAGTTTATCAATTCAAAAGCTTACATGTATTAAAAGAAAATACCATCTAGAAACTGAATTACTTAGTGCAAGGGGAATTTCAGCATTAAGTTTAGAGATATATTTATTTGAGCACGCACTACCACAAATTAGAATACAAACTAATTAAAAGAAAAGAACGATGTACTGCAATTAGAGAAATGGTCTTCCTGTTTCTTTAAATTGATTTCCAGTTAAAACAACATTTAATCGCTGCATATTTAGTTTGAATGAAGTCGGGATTTCAAAAGACAAATTTTTATAGAAGTTTATTGGGTGTAAAATTCTGTGACTAAATGTTCTGTTTCATAACGAAACGAATAAATGAAAATAAATCTTTATGTACCGAAGCACAAATAACGATGAAACGTAACTTACAGATTTATTTCCTCATCTTCAAAAGATAACACAAAAATAAAATAAAAAAAGATTTTGATATACATATGACATGCAGACTATTACTATATAGAAAATATGTATATTTAAATTATTTATGTTTATTATGAAATAATAAAAATATAGTTTTAAAAGATAATGCAAACTAACATTCAGATAAAACTGCTCTTAATCATAAAATGATATTTAAATTGTCTCTTACTTTGGAATTATTTACCTTTATTCTGTTTGCTAAATATGGTAAATCGCTACCGAAGGAAATGGGGATCCCGAAATCCAGGACCATTTGCAAGATTTTCGCTGAAAAATATATAATTATACAAACTTGAGAGAGTACGCTGCTGAAGCCAGCATTCATTCAAAAATATAAAATCGAAACAGCCGGGAGTAAACTATTCAACTCTTTTATATATTTTACACTAGCTGAGTCGGCTGGCGTTGCCCGGGCTCGTGAAAATAATGTTAAATATATTTAAAATTAGTCTTGAATGTTTTTAAATTTTTAAACGAAAATCTTTGCAAACGAAACTGATGTTAGAAGACCCTGGAGCCCCGAACTCCCAGTGTACGCTGCCGACGGCAATGGAGACCACATTTGTTGTTCCTTTTGGTGGATTTTCGTTTAAAAAATAAAATCATACAAATTTGAGGGATACGATACAAGTTTTACCATGCAAGTGTTCTCTTTAATTTAACCTTCTGTCTTAGTTTCATGTTCTTTACTTATTTCTGTTATTGTAATATTTATTCTTCATGCCTCTTCTGCGGCAGATTTTGGGTAATATGAAATTATAATAGTGATATATTTTTTTTTCTGAAATTGCTCTTGGCCCTCCTGTAGTGTGACCATATAATTTCCTAGAATGCATTTATTCTTAAAGATAATAACTGCCATTTTCCATTCGAAATCCATTCGAATTATATATTGGTGAAAATTGGTACTATCGCAATAAAACATTTTAAATCAATTTTTAAAAGATATAAGAGTTATCTTTCACTTTCACTTTATTTCTTTATCATTTTTTTTCATTTTGTTTGATGTTTTCTGTTATTATCCTGTTTATTCTGTATTTCTCTTCTGTGTCAGATTTTGGGTCAATATGAATCTATACTAACATCAGCTTTTTATTTCTGCAATTGATCTTACCCTACCTGTTGTGTTTCCACGTATTTCCCTTGAATGCATTTTTTCTTAAAAGTAATAATTGCTTTTTTCCTTTAGAATATAAATTATGTATCAGTGTAATTTTATACTATCACAACATTTTTTTTTTTGTTTTTTTATTTACTTTGATATATTTATGAGTATGCATATTTATACACTGTTAAAAAAACTGCAGTAAAATTACTGCAGCAGATATTCCAGTCATACCCCGTAAAAAAAAAAGTCCATGCCCAACATTTTGTGCAGCCCGTAATTTTACGGGGCAAAGAAATAATGCATTATAATGCACTTTAAAACACAATAACACTTTACTTACTGTTCCGTAGCACGTAGCACGTTAGATAATCATCACAGAATCACTGTTTTGGCGGGTTAAAATTTTCGAAACACGAGTAAAATGAAGGGTTACACCATAGCGGAGGACAATTTATGGGGTCGTACCGTATTTTTGCTAAGATATGGGCTAGAACTGTAAAAATATGTGGTTTGCTCTTAATTTTCTAAGCATCTAAGAGATAAGGCCGGTTATTTAGTGGATCAGACCGTTTTTCATCAAATAAGGCTATTGCCCGTGAAAATTGAAGGGCAAATGCTCATAAATTTACAGTTTTTTCTGAGAGTGTATATAATGTTTTCTTCTAAGGATTTTGCAATAGTTTCATCAGTGGTCAGTTTTTATTTTTATTTTTTCTATGCCATTTTGCAGGACTTCTAATGATGATCATTCGTTTTCTTTGATAGATTCTGTGAAAATATTCCTACATTATTCCGTTCTGATTTCCCTTACTAGAGAAATTCCGCTCTACTTTTTGCAAGATCTTGTCCTTAAAAAACATATAGGGGAAGGCCGGGCAAAGTAGTCACACTAAGGTTTTGTGATTTTTTGTAGCCACTTAAAATAGATATACATAACTGACAATTTCCATAGAACTAGAGTGACTACTTAACTAGAGTACTACTGAAGTGGAAGGGTATTTATAATTTTTACGAAATAATAAAGTAGAAGTAAGAATTTGTTTTATTCCAAAAAAGGTTAAAATGAACACTTCGCCCGACCTAAACGGAAAAAGTGGTCTTGCCTCCATTGCTCTACTGTTGTAAAAAGATTGAAAACACCATTTAAATGATTAGAACATTTTTATTGTCATAACAAATCGTATGAAACATAATGAAAGTTTGAAAAAGGTATGAAAATCCAATAAGAGTTTGACAAATCTAAATAAAAAATTATAAATCAGAATGAAACACTGCATTATTCGCAAATGAACTCTACGTCATCTTCTTCGGGCAGCGAACAGGGCTCATGAGCCCAGAGGTGACAAACACTGCACCTGATCAACCTTCATCACTAGATCCTATCAAACAGTCACCACCCTGACCACTTTGCCCATTTGGGAGCCATGCCAGAAGATACGTTCTACTGTGGAAACTAATGAACATTCAGCGACCACTCACCAACCAATGTGAAGCTGAAAGCATATGCTCTTTCCTTACACATTAAATAAATAAATGCAAGTACAACAGGTTATTGTTAATTGTATGTAATATAAGACACTTATACCTTAGATCACAAACTTCAAAAACTGGGAAACCCGCTATAAAATTAAAAAACTTGAAACCACCTTGTTCAACTATTGTCTTTTTACTCACTGCCATCAAACAAAATAGTGTGACCACAAACCACCAATGTCAGTGCCCTGGTGACGTCATTATATTGGGAGACCACTTTCTCCACCCTGACCACTTTTCCCGGCCTGTTTCCTATATATATATATATATATATATACATTACATATTTATTTTTTTTACATTAGGAAAATGAACTGTGTATTATCATGAATTAATGTAAACAAAAAATAAGCCACTTCATTAAAAAAAAGATTATACTTGTTTATAACTTAAGTTTCTAAAAGTTTGTATGGTAATTATTTACCAGAAAAAAAACAGAAATAGTTTCAATTAATATATTACATGTTGGCAGATAAACACATTTTCTATTGAAATATTAATTTTACATTCTTAACCCTTTGAGGGGCGGTGGTATATATTATATACCACCTAATTTTAATCCGATGCAAACCAGAAACTTTTAATAAAATTTCACTTTTTTTACTTTGACGGGAAAAGTTGAAAAATTGCTTTTCCTTATTTTGAACTAAATTCCTTCGTAAATACCGGTGTGAATTCGACGTTACAGGAACACAATTGCTTGCCCCTCAAAGGGTTAATGAAGTCTTTCAAAAGCCCATATAATTACTGAAAATCAAAATGTAGAGGTATTTAGTTTTTGTTATTTATAAACTTTTACTTATAAATTATTTCTTACTAGAATTATAAAAAAAGGAAAATTAATAAATTTTAATCTCTGTGCAATTAACCTTGTGATTTCTTATCCCGCGATTTCCACAGTAAGACATTTGTAGTAGAAATTATATAATACAATTTGTAAAGCATTTGTGTTTTAAAAAATCCACAGTCAAAGGAATAAACACAGTCAATTGATAAAAATAGTACATATTTGAAATACATGATGATTTAAGATATATTATAATAGAGATAATAATATAGGTAGAATTACTTGTCGAGAGGATTTTGGTAAGAAAATTAGAAGTAAGGGGGTTAAATCATTATTTTAATATCTTAGAAACAAAAAGCTAGATTATTTGAGTAAGATTAACATTTTACCTTTCCCTTCACTATTTTTAGCGAAATGTAAATTATTAATTGCTGTTATTCATTTATTTTTGTCTTCTTTAATTCTACATTTTAATTATTATAAACTTTTTAGTCATAACGCCAAAAGAATTCATATATATTTTTCATAGTATTTCCAGGCCGCGTTAATTGTTTTCTTTTATTTCTCTACATATAAATATTTCTTTAGATTTTGAAGGTATATTATACTTTCAGGGTTTCAGGCATGTTTAAAAATGCTAAACTTTACATTTCTTCTTTTTCGGAATTTCAAATATTCTTCCATGAACATAACATAAAGTATATTTTTTTTTTCTGTAAAGCATAACATACATTCTGCGCTAAAAGTAAATTTAAAAGATAGTCTAAAGGCAAATGTTTCTCGCTGCAAGGAAAATTATTTAAATGTAAACATTTTTTTTACGTTACGTGTGTATAATATACTTTTTACAAAAATTTACCGTACACACATTGTAGCTTAATAATGTATTTATGCCGTTAATGTATGTTTTAAATTAATTTGTTTTGTTAATATATATATAGTATATAATATAGGTAAATAAATATCTAAATATTACCTAACACGTATTAAATCCAATGTAAAATTAAACAATTTTCGTGCGTGTGTATAATTTGGACTAAAATTCTTCGACGATGAACAATGTTGTATAAAGTAATAAAAAATTTAATATTTTTTTGACAATATATCTGTGACAAAAACAAATTATATATATATATATATATATATATATGATACCATATATATATATATATATAATAAGCAGTTTTAATAGCTTTCATTTTTCATTTTCTCACAAGCAATTTCAGAGCTTGTATGTGCAATTCAAAACCTTTATAGAATCATTTTTTAAAGTAGTCCATTCCTTATACAATCAGGTTTAGCCTTACGTGGATTGCAATTGTATACTGTTTGAACATGTTTCGTGTTATACCACGCGCATACTAGTATGATAATACATTGCAGAACATAAAAGCTCTGTAACTTTTTGTTTTCATTTTTTTATAATTTATTTTTCTTTTTAGAACTAAATTATTTATTTGCTCGATCAAACGTTTTCATCACTGGAAGCATTTTTGTTTAAGCGTCGCACTAGGGTGGTCGCAAGAAATTACTTTCAAAACCTTCATAGAACCATTTTTGAAAGTAGTCCATTTCTTATACAATCAGGTTTAGCCTTACGTGGATTGCAATTGTATACTGTTTGAACGTGTTTCGTGTTATACCACGCGCATACTAGTATGATAATACATTGCAGAACATAAAAGCTCTGCAACTTTTTGTTTTCATTATTTTATAATTTACTTTTCTTTTTAGAACTAAATTATTTATTTGCTCGATCAAACGTTTTCATCACTGGAAGCATTTTTGTTTAAGCGTCGCACTAGGGTGGTCGCAAGAAATTACTTTCAAAACCTTCATTGAACCATTTTTGAAAGTAGTCCATTCCTTATATGATCAGGTTTAGCCTTACGTGGATTGCAATTGTATACTGTTTGAACATGTTTCGTGTTATACCACGCGCATACTAGTATGATAATACATTGCAGAACATAAAAGCTCTGTAACTTTTTGTTTTCATTATTTTATAATTTATTTTTCTTTTTAGAACTAAATTATTTATTTGCTCGATCAAACCTTTTCATCACTGGAAGCATTTTTGGTTAAGCGTCGCACTAGAGTGGTCGCAAGAAATTACTTTCAGGTTGATGAGTGATAAGGCAGGTATCGATATCCGATCAAGCTCAAATTTTGACACTCACATGTTTATGCCAATTGACATCTTTTTAGGGATTACAATTGAAGATACGACCAAAACAAAATACAACTTTGTATCATATGTTACATTAATGCGGTGTCGATGTCCCAATTCCTTTGGCAGCAACCCCAAAAAATTGCCAATTGGTGTAAAAGAGAGATTGTAAACATTTCAGATCGATCGGATAACGTTAACACTTACTTATCAGCACTAAAGTAATTATTTATATATATATTAGATCTCAATGTTATCCGCTCGAGTTTAAACTTATACAATCTCATTTTTTCACCAAATGGAAACTTTTTAGAAATTTCTGTTGAGGATTCTGCGAGTAAAATTTTACCCGGTTGCCACAAATAACACTACTATTTGATTTTATATTGAAGCTTAGAATGGATCTCTTAACATTTGAAAAACCTCTGCGTATAGTAACATTAATTTTGAAATTCCTATTTTCAAATTATGCTAAAACATTAGTTTTCAGAAATATTTTATTACTGCTTTTACAAGCCGCTTAGGTTAAACTTTTTCAAGTTAGAGATTGAAGAGTTAGGAAGCATTCTGAATGTAATCCATTTTAGCTAATATATCTATATTAAGATTCTTTTATATGTGTTCTTTTTTTAAATGGATATCGCTTTTTAAATATTTGTGTGAAACAATTTATAGCGAGCTAAAAATTCTTGAAAACTAGAGTGCCTCTATAATATACGGTTGTTCTACGCACCGAGCGCATAGTCAATTGAAATATTTGTCCAAATTATGACATTCCACATTCCGTAATATGGTATCACTCACCTGAATGAGTTCGATTAGACGGATGGAAAAGAACAAACATTTAAAAGACAATAATGGCAGGATCGCAAATATGCTTGGTTATTGCATATTACAAAATCTTTCTTACCAATCATACGTCGCCACTCCCATACAGGGGCATGCTATTTTAAACATAGCACATGATTCTTCTCAAAATAGCTCAAATCAAATAATGATTTAGATAAAAGGCGAAAAATGTTTTCAAGCATAAACTTATTATTTTTATTTACAGTGGATCTAAAAATGCATCAACGTTATATACCGAGGCAAAAGTACTTTATTCGCTTATGTATGAGTCACATTATATCCATATCACATATATATAAATTGTGGACTGTATGGTTGTGTTACAACATAAGACAAAAATTATAAAATTGTTCTATATCGGATATTTTTAAAGCTTTTAAAATGTGCTTTTAATGAGAGAAATTGCTTTCTCACGTTTTAACATCTCACAAATGTTTTTGAAGTATGTCACTTTACAAATAAGAGTGTGATATCTGAACGTTATTTTGTAACAAACTGTTTTCTGTAAAATAATGTACTAAATTTTACATATTAAGTTTAACTGTTTTACTTTTCACAGAAATACAACAAGGAATATCTCAGTATGAGTCTGCTTCTAACATGATTAAAAGTAGCCAGTTAGATTTCTCAATAGAAATTTGACTTACAAGTGTTCGCATCGATAAGTTTTGCATATATAGCTCATATTTGTTTCTCTGTAAGTTATCAGGAGCATAATATTGTTAATTTTAGTCTTAATGCCGACAAAATTTGAAGAAATATCATTTATTTACTATGAATTATTCTTATGAAGCTCCTCTGAAGAATCCATAATATAGTCATAGTATTCCATTTTTGATTTTTCTTTTTCTTAAGTTTAGGACTTGAAGTATCCTTACCTTTGCTTTTTACGTTTGTTTTTCAAACATGTGATTCCATTATATATATATATATATATATATATATACATGTATAATAGGAATAGTATTAGGAATTTTAATTGCTTGAATTGTCATTCAAATTTCTTATAAGTCGTGAAACCAACAGATTGAAAAAGTTCATTTCATAGATGCTGGAATTCCCTTTCGCTTCATGTTTGCCACAGTGTTGTGGTTCATGAAGATATTTCATCTTGTGCCTGCAATATAGCTTTTCCAACATATAATAGTGATGAGCGCTAGTCTATCTATCGTCCAGGTAGCTCAGTGGTAGAGCGTCGGCGAGTAATGCCAATGGTCCAGTTCGAATCATGATCTGGGCATATTTCACTCTGTTAATTTCACGCGTTATATGAAGTTTGATTAAAAATTCAAGAAATTAAAATTTCAATTACTATTTCTAATGACGTATGTTATTTTTCGGAAAAATTAAATCTATATTCATTTTATAGGTGCTGGAGTTCTCTTTTGACTCATGCTTGGCACAGGGTTGTGGTTCATGAAGTTATTCAATTTTGTGCTGCAGGTGCCGGTGCATCCTTTCCAACATAGTACAGTGACGAGTATCAATGTGTCTACGGTATGGGTACCTCAGTAGTATAGCGTTGGCGCGTAATGCAAATGCCCCAGATTCGAATACTCGCCTGGCCACATTTTCAATATTTTGGTTTAACGACATATAAGGAATTGGAATAAAAACCCACGCAATTAATTTTTTTATTAATATGATACTTTTTCTACAAAATAATCGCTATTTTTAGTAACAATTGTTAATTTTATTTTGAGTGCGTTTTGCATTATTTACAGTTTATGCATTCTTATATGTTAAGAGAATAAAGCAGAATTATGTAATACTTTTTTTACATTTTTGTATTAAGCCACACATTTATTGAATGAGTTTAATTGATCTGAAGTCAATTTTTAACTGCGGTGGTGAATAACTCCACGCTCGTTGAATTAAATAATGGACATGCTTTTTCTTGCTTTACATCTGAGCGCTATAATCTGTATCTCTTTGATGAATTAATTTCAAAAACAGTTTAGGCAAGTACAAATAAAAATGCTAAACAAATTTCAAAAGGACTGGAACCGGTAGAAATATGAATAATTTAATTATGATTGATGATTAAATGAAAAAAAATGACTTATGTTCAACATTCATGCAAGTCATTATTAAATTCAATAATTAATTTAATTTTTAGATCTTTTCAAAATTATACTAAATAGTTGTTTTGTACAAAATAATCTGGAAGTATATTTCATTGAAAAAAGTCGAATATTTTTATTTATATAATATTTAAAACTACAATTTTACAGAAATATATTATTTCCGTTACATATTTTTTAATGAGAAAGCCCTTTTTGAAATTTAATGTGTTTTTAATACTATATTTTAGTCTATATAATTCTCACTATTATGAAGACATATTCTTTTTTTTGTACTTTTTAATTTAGTTACATTACAAATATGTTCAAAGTATTTCAACATATAACATTACACACTCTTTAGTTATTTTTATTTTTAATTAAAAACAAACATATACTATCTCTAAAATGTTGAATATCACAAGTTTCTACTTTATGGTAAACTTAATTGTTTAGTAAATAAAATATATTGTTTCTATATTAAATTAAATCTTTCTTTCTAGGAGTAGTTTGTGTGATGTTTCAGTTTATTAGATGTTTATCGGTATAACAGGGTTACGTGTCTGTTAAATTTAAATATGTTCTTAAAAGTATTTTAATCTTAGAAAAGTCTGTAATTTAACTCAAGTTTTGAGTAGACAGTAGAGGTAAAGAAGGAATAAAATGCATTTAGAACTTCCGCCATCATTTACTTGTTACTTTTATGTTGACATACACAATGAAAAACAACACAATTTCTAAAGCATTGGTTTAATTTCTTTTGAAAAAAAAAACTAATATATAAAAATAGTCATTTATGAGAAAGTAACTTACGTGCATATTAAATTTGAAATGCATTCTTTAATTTCACTCTGAGAAATGTCACCATATGTATATGTATTATTCGCGCATTCATCACACATCAAGAATTCATAAAATGCATTTAAAACACACACCAACATTTAATTATTATTTTTATGTAACATGCATTAATGTTAATTTTTATGTAACATGTATTAATGTTAATTTTTATGTAACATGTATTGATGTTAATTTTTATGCAACATGTATTAATGTTAATTTTTATGCAACATTAAGTACTAGATTACACTATATTAAAAAAGATGCATACATTAAAATAAGCAATGCATTGTATACCTGATCAACTTTATATCAGCATGCATGAAATTAAACTTTTCAATAAACGTATTTTTTTCGAAATGCACTACTTTTATTGGACATATTGTGTTTCCATTTATAAACATTTATATTTCATAGCCAAACACTACAGAATGGTGTATAGATTTGGAGCATACGACCAAAGGGATAATTATTTGAGTAATTAAATTGATAATAAAATAAATAGTGCATTTAAGGTGTATTTTGAATTTTGTCTGCTGGATTCTTTTTCCCTTATTTATTGTATTAGATACATAATTGTATTACCTTAAATCTGTGGCAATTTCTATTTAACTCCCATCCATTAAGCGCCATTACTCCCATTTTCGGAACATTGCTTTAGGATTTTTTTCTAAAGTGCGTACGTATTTTATAAATTGATAAAAGGTTCATGTTATTTGCATTTTGAATATATTAGATTACATCTGATTTTTTTAAAAAGTTTTATTAGAATTTTCTATTTTTTAAAACGTGTTAAAAAAGGCGAAAAATAGCTTTTTGGCAGTATTCGAAAGAAATATATAAAAAAACTTTATAATAAAAATTATATATTTTAGTTAAAATATGCTTATAACAGTGTATTGTATTAAACAACTTCAATCTGGAATTAATATGTATAATAGATCAATCACAATTACCGAAAGCATAAGTCGTTCCCAAAATGGGAGCAATGGCGCCTAATGGGGGCCTAATCGGTTTTTGAAAACTTGTACATATGCCTCCGTGCATTTGTGGTATTTATTTTTCAATTTATTAGCTATAGCATGTATAATATCATTCTGAAACAAATATTTTTAGAAGATTTCACATAAATTAGTCCAACTTTTACATTTATAATAAAAACAAAATGAAATTACCAGTTGCATAAGAATTTTCATTATCCATCTCTTTATTTTTCATCATTACATCATTTTTTCTGACTATTTTACATGGAAGATGATTGAACAATTTTTTAGATTTGTATGATTTTTCGGACGTTTCGGAAATCGTTCGTTTGCCACCTGATTGCAGTATTGTAACATATGAGGAAGATATCTTCCTCATATGTATGTCGCATAAATTATTTTCTATTGCATATGTAATAGAAAATAATTTTCGCAATGATTTATCCCATGTTATATTTGGTGGAGTGTAACTTTCTGTAAATTCTATATCAACAGACAATCAAGAAATATATGATTTAGTGTTTAAAAAAGACAAAGTATTAAACAAAGGCTTGATATTTTAGATGAAAGTTCAGACGAATCTTCAAATTGGAATATGAAAAGACTAAAAAAAATGCAAAAAAAAAAAAAGTTAAGAAACCAATTTCAGAAAACGAAAAAAAAAAAAATGTAATATAACGTTGCATAAAAAATTTTCAATCATTTTCATGTAAAATAGTAGCACAAAAAATATGTAATGAAGAAAAAGAAAGAGTTGGATAATGAAAATGCTTATGGAATCGGTAATTTTATTTTTTATATTTATTATAAATGCAGATGTTGGACTAATTTATAAGAATTCTTCGTAAAATATCAGTGTCTGAATGATATTATACTTGTTATAGCTAAAAAACTGAGAAATAACAAACATAAATGCACGGAGGAATAAGAAAAATATTTGAAAAAAATTACCTCATTAGGCGCCATTGCTCCCATTTTGGGAACATGCTATTTTTCCTAAATATTGAAAAATTTTTAATTTTTTTCTTCAGAAAGACCTTAAAGACTTTCTATTCATAAAGAAAAATATCTGTTTCTTTAAAAAATAGCTTAATATATATAGAGGCGCTTAATGGGTTAAGAACTTAATAAATATTATTTTAAATATTTTAAATCGAAGTTAAATTTCTTACATTTTGTCGCATGCTCAAATTATACCTTGAAATTTCATTTAGAAATATCTTTAATTAAATTAATTTTTACCGATATCTATAATTTTTAAATATCGTCGCAAATAATAGAATTAAAAAATGCAGAGATCTTTATATTTCTAGACCTTTTTAAAAGTCCGATTAACAGTCAGATAACAATAATAAAAAATATTAATTCAGGAAAAAACAACCGAATGCGATTTGCAAAACATATAACGCTAAAGTGGGTACATAAAATTATGTTCTGGAAAATTAGATTACATGGTTAAAGCATTTAAATAAAAATTGCACTTCTTGCTTTAAAGGTATAAAACTGTATTTTCACAGAGGCCTTACGCCACTGTAGTTCTTATAACTTAGTACTAATACTTAGTAGTTATTTAGTAAATTGCATCCAAGCATCGTCACGACTGCTGCCGTATATTTATTTCGAGACATATTAGCAAATGGGAGGTAAAGCGTGACAGCTACGATTGATGTGGACGATTGTGTAAGATCATGCTAGGCACACATGATGGAGAACGATGTCTGCAAAATAGAGAGATACAAAATTGTTTGTACAATAGTTGTCCGATAAGCACTTATGGAAAATTGTATATATTTATTCTCACATGATGTTTTCCAGTAGTTTATTTTTGTCGAGTACTTACTATTGAAAATGAGTTTGGAATAATAAAATGCATTATAGAATTATTTAAAGAAGGTTATATTTAATTCTGGTTTAAATATATGCGTTTGTATACGTGTCCATAAATATGTATACCGTATTAAATCATTGTTATTCGTTATTTTAATTATCGTAGCCAATCACAAAGAGGAATACCTGTTGTTATTTTCTTTGAGTATTTATATATATATGCTAAAGAGAATTTGCAACATAATATCTAGACGTTATGTTGTATTAAAATCTAGAGAGTAGGAAATCATTAACTTTAAAAAAAATGCACAGTAATATGAATTTAAATTAATAAGAAATACACACACACACACACATATATATATATATATATATATATATATATATATATATATATATATATATATATATATATATATATATATATATATATATATATATATTTATTTATTTATTTATTTATTTATTTATTTATTTATTTATTTATTTATTTATTTATTTATTTATTTATTTATTTATTTATTTATTTATTTATTTATTTATTTATTTATTTATTTATTTATTTATTTATTTATTTATTTATTTATTTATTTATTTATTTATTTATTTATTTATTTATTTATTTATTTATTTATTTATTTATTTATTTATTTATTTATTTATTTATTTATTTATTTATTTATTTATTTATATATATATATATATATACATATATATATATATATCATAATTATAATCATCAACATCAACCGATTTCAATACACTGCTGGATGCAGGTCTCCTTCAGATTTTTCCATTGCTGCCTGTCTAGTGCTTTAGTCATCCAGTTGAAATTGGCCACTTTTCTGATTTCTTCACTCCATGGACTTGAAGTCGTCTTCTTGGTCTTTTTCATCTCTGGGATACCACTGTAAGGTGATTTTACTCCATCTATTGTCTTGTCTTCTTGCAATGTACCCAGTCCATTTCCAATTTAGCCGTTTAATTCTCTCAATGATGTCAAAAATTTTCGACTGACTTCTTATCCAGGTTATTTTCTTTCTGTCTCTTCTGGTTATGCCTAGCATACATCTTTCCATATTTCGTTGTGTTGTTTGTAATATTTGTACCATCCGTTTTGTTGTCGTCCATATTTCTGCTCCATAAATTAGTGCAGGCAAAACACATTGGTTAAACACATCAAACAAAAAGGCATGTTACTTTTCAGATTGATTTTGTTCTTTCCAAAAGGACTCCATCCATTTCTTATTCTTCTATTGATTTGATTCATGATGCTGTTGTCCTAGAGATATTTATTGTCCAAGGTACACATAGCGTTGCACTTCTTTAATCTCAGTGTTGTTGTAGACGATTTTCTTTTTTGATGCAAATAAATTGAACATCACCTTAGTACTTTCCAAATTTATTTTTAATCTCATATTAATGCTAGCTCTTACCAAATCCTTTAGCATATTTTCCTATTTATCAGGGCTATTACTGAAAATTAAAATGTCATCAGCAAACCGAAGATTGCCTAAATGTTCTCTATTTTTTCTAATCCATTTGTTTTTTTTTCAATTCAACTTCTTAAAAAATATTTTCTAAGACAGCAGTAAAAAGCTTAGGCGACATGATGTCTCCTTGTCTTATTCCTCTTGCAAGCTTGATCTCCGCTTTTTCTTTGTCCAAACGGATGGAGTTTGTTGTTTTCTTGCAAATATTCTTTATGATATTGATGTAAGGTTTGTCTATACCAATGACCTCCAGAGAATCAACTACTGCAGATGTTTAGATTGAATCAAATTCTCTTTCATAGTCAATAAAGGCAAGGAAGAGTGGTAAATTATATTCTTTATGTTTTTCTAAAAGTTCTCTTACTGTTTGAATATGATCCATTGTGCTATCACTTCGGAATCCTGTTTGTTCTGTGGTTGAGCTGATTCCAGAGCTGATTAAAGTTTTGTCGATAAAACTTTGGTGAAAATTTTATAAATAACTGACAGTAAGCATATTGGACGGTAGTTTTTAATGTTTTCCTTCTCCCATTTCTTCTAAAGTAGCACCATCACAGCTTTATTCAAATCTTCTTGTACATCTGATATCTCGAGATATTTGGAAAACAGTAAGGATAGCATTTTTGCAAATTTTTCCCTTGCTTCTCTGATAAGGTCAATTGTAATTCCATCTTCGCCAGGGTATTTACTTTTTTCATGCATCTAAAGGCGTGTACAACTTCATCTGTCATCACTGGGATTATCTCATCAATTTCTGTCATGTTTACTTGTGGATCACGTAAGTTGATTTCCCTTTGATCTTCATATTTATATAGATCGTTATAGAATTTTTCGACAGTGTGTACTATTTTATTATTGGTGGCTGAGAGGTTCTGCTCTCGAAGCTGGTAGACGGGAGGTGCTGGGTTCAATCCCAATCGCGCCCGTCGGCCTAATCGTTCGGAGTTTTCGTGGTTTTCTTCGAGCCGTGGATTTATCCATGCGTAAATGCGGGTTAGGTTCCCTTAGAAATACCCCCACGAAGGGCACTCCCCCCGGGCCTATATCCCTGGTGTAGATAATTGGCCGTCAACAATCAACCCAACCCAACCCAACCTATTTTATTATTGATTTTGGTGATTGTTCTATCTGCCCTCTTCAGTGCAAAAATACCTTTGCGATTAGCTGATTTTAAACTTTTGCTATCTGCCGTAATTTTCTTGACAAGAACACAGTTAAATTTTTTGATATCTTCTATAACACATTTTCTTACCGTTTTACATAATTCTAAATATTCAACTCTTGATTTAGGGTATTATTTCTTTACGTTTCGTCATCAATCTTCTTGTTTCTTCTGTTATTTTCTTTGTCTGCTTTACTTGTGCTTCACCAGCTATCGTCCTTGCAATATCATATAGAGTATTTGTTATTTTCTTGTTCACTACTGTAACATCCTGTTCTTCTTCTAAGATTGATTGAAGTACTTGGAAATAATTTTTAAGTTTTAAATTAAATTTTTCTTTGTGTTTCTGGAGATTTATAACATCGACTGATTTCTTTGAGTGTTTAAAAAGTTTCATTCCTTCCAATTCAGTATTCAAAAGCAATTTGAAACTAACCAACCTGTGATCGCTTCCTATATTGAAGTTATTGCGAGCGCTGAAATCCTGACTAAGATGCTTTTTGTTTGTTAAGATGTAATCGATTTCATTTGTTGAGCCATTTGCACTACACCATGTCCATTTTCTTTGTGGTTTTTTCTTGAAACATGAGTTCATGATATACATCTGTTCACATTCTGCAAACTCAATCAATCTGGTTCCTCTTTCATTACGCACCCCATATCCATGATTTCCTACTGAGAACTCGCTTTTCTCTTTTTACCCAATTCTAGCATTCCAGTGTCCCATTAATAATTTTATGTAGCATTTTCCCTTTTGATGCATTGAAACTACTTCTTCTTCATAGAAATCCTCAATTTCTTCATCAGTATAGCTAATTGTTGGTGCATAAACTTGGGTAATTTGCAGCTTGTATATTCTTGACACTCGTATAACTAATCTTGCAACTCTATCTGATGCACTATCATCTTCTACGATGTGATGCTTCCACCTTATATATATATATATATATGTGTATATTTATATATATATATTCATAAGCAATTAGTGGCCTTACATCATGTAACCCCTGTATCAAACATATATCTTTTCTTTTAAATGTTAATATTTTTTAGAACATACTTTCGTGAGAAAAAAAAGTACCATTACTTGCTGTTTTAAGTACCGATTATAGTAGAAAAAACAAAATGTTCAAACAAAGAAACAATAAAAAATTTTCGATTAGGAATCATCATTCAACATTTTTAAAAGATTTTATAAGAACAATTTGTACTTATTAAAATATAGATAAAAAAGTTTAATACTAACACCCAATTTTGACACAGTAAATAAAATCTGCATTGTTTAACTAAATGAATTTTAATTTTAACAACGGTATCAGTGATTAGTGACGGGCTTAAATGATTGGTCACTAAAGTCCGTCTCCGCGATAAGGAATATGGAAAGAGAAAAGAAAAGCATACTGGCATGGACGCTATGGCTGGATGTTTCAGATCCTACTGGCGAACATTTTCATCATTCATTGTGAAGGTACGTACGTTTACGTTTTTTATTCTTATTCTTTTTAAATATGTTACATTGACAGGTTTCAGTGATGCAGGTTTTCGTGGTAAACCTGTATTTTATAAAGAGCTGATTATCTGCACATATATTGTGTAAACGAGAATTCAGTATATCGCATTAGTTATATCCTTATCATGAATGAGAAACATTGAAAAAACTACTGAAAATCAACTGGAGGAAAAATTCAAATTTAGTATAGAATGCATTTATCAATCCAATGCAATAACATTTTTATAGGTTGTTTTTCATCATTTTTTTGAATACTACTTATTTATTTATTCATATTTTTTATATTGAAATGAAGGACATTACACAATATCATTATGGTTGCTTTTTCCTACAAAATGTAACGTGTTAAAATTATTATTTTAGGAATTATATAAAAATGTAAAAGTAATTTCTTCTTAGACTAACAAAACTGTGATTAACAGTTACTCCAAAAACCATTTGTCGAAATTAATTGTAATTTTGTATCTGTGCAAAAATTTCAATAAGGTTAAAATGTATTTTAGTTTTAGTATCGAGATGGCTCCTAATACTTACGTCATGCCTAATAGTTAATATTAGACTATTCCCTGTTCCGTGATAAATTTCATTTTGTTCTGCCATAAACAGTGCTCAACAAAGGATAAAGTGGTACCTTTACTCACACTTCTGTTTATCGTGAAATAAAACTTAAAAATTACGAAATATATTTTTTGATTATAAGTAGACAAAATTAATTAATGACTAATAAAAAAAATACAAATAAAACATACTAGAATTCGCTATTTTTTACATACTTTTTAAATCAGCTCTTCCTTTTCGTATTTAGTTTCTCTTTTTACTTACAATTATCAATATCATTATTTGGAATTTAATAAAATGTAGATTATACTTTACTTAAATCTAAATTTATTAAAGAAATTGAAATCGACTTGAGTCTTTCATTGATAATAAATTCTATTGCATATATCAAAGCAACTCGGATTTTTTCTAGATTAAAAAAAGTTATTGAATTTCAGTCTCATGATACATCAAATAAAATAGAAATATTATTAATATCAGAGGAATTAATTTAAAATTATTTTAAAGGAAATTTCACGTGGTACTTGAATCTACTGATAATACTATTAATCTGATTAGAAAATAAAGAATTACATTTTATTTCTATGTCAATGATTCTAGATGCTTCGTTACAATGATAGTATATTTTTATTAAAACTATTTAGAAATTTAATAAAGTAATGAACTTTTCTAGTAATTTTAATCTCAATTTGGTCATTGAAATAAAAAAATCAAATCAAATATAATAATGTTAAAAATTTTAATAAATACAAGTATCAAAGGAAATTTGGAATATAACTGATTATTTCAAGATTGTCTAGATAAAAATTTAATGTTGGGAATTTATTCGCAAGTAAGCATTGGTTTACCCTAATATTTTTAATACAATTATTTGAGTATTCTAAAATTGAGAATATTTAATTTATGTTTTATAAATGCAATTATCGGCGCAACTAAAGTCTGTGAGACTTTAAAATTGAATTTTAGAATGGAAAATTAAAAAAGCATACATGTATTTCTTTCATGCATTGGTAAACACTCGAATTTTTGTAAGAGCGAAAGTATGATAGAGAATTAAGCTCTAAAACTGCGTTTAAGTTTTTGCCGTCATTTAACTACATATTATGTAGATATACTATTATATATTAATCATAATTATTCAAATATGGATTTTAACTACACTGTTACTAACTATACGTAAGTAAGTATTCAGTTACTCTAATATTTTTAACACAATTTTAAAATAATAATTAATTACGTTTTATAAATACAATTCTTATCATAACTAAAAACTGTTATGCTTTAAAATTGTATGGTATAATGAAAATTTATAAAATTATACATGTACTTCTTTCATGCCTTGTTAATCACTCAAATCTATATTATAAAGAACAAACGTGTCAGTGCGTAACGCTGACATAATTTTGGTGTTGCCAACTCCAGACGATTAAATTTCGCTTTTACTGCAATTTTGTAAAATTCTAAATATTTCACATTTTCAATTTTTATACCATCGAACAGGGAAAAAATGTACTTTCAAACTTAATTTGTTTCACAATTGTATCATAATTTGTTTGAAACCTTTATCGCAATTTACTCATTAAAAAAAAAAAAATTTCGTCTTGTATATTCCAAGAAAGTATCATTTTTAATACATTTCTAAACTTTATTTGAATACATAATCGCTATTTTTCATGTAAAAATGATTTTTGGTTTTGTTAGTGGATAATCTAATAAAAGAAAACTGCCCAGTTAAACTGATGGCACTGAGCTCACAGGCTATTCACATTAACTGTATATTATACTCTTATTTCAAAGAATTTGAAATAAGCCCTCGAAAAATGGAGAAATCGACAATATATTAAGGGGGGACCATCCCCCGTTTCTCCCCCTTATAATTAACCAATGAACCCCTAAAACTAATCAGAGAAACCCCTTACCACAATGAACCTATATACAAAATTTGAAGAAAATCGAATAATTATGCATGAAAAACCCATTTATCTAAATTAAGGGGGGTTAGTCCAACGTCTCCCCCTTTATACTTAACCCCCAAAACTAATCAGAGAAGCGCCTTATCACAATGAACATATACATAAATTTTGAAGAAAATCGGATAATTCTGCTTGAAAAACCATTTATCTATATTAAGGGGGGTTTGACCCCTTGTTCCCCCCTTTATACTTAACCAATGAACCCCCAAAACTAATCAGGAAAGTGCCTTACCACAAAGAGCCTATATACAAAATTTGAAGTAAATCGGATAATTCTGCATGAAAAACCCATTTATCTAAATTAAGGGGGGGTAGTCCCAGTTCCCCTCCTTTACACTTCACCAATGAACCCCCAAAATTTATCAGGGAAGCCCCTTACCACAATGAGCCCATATACAAAATTTGAAGAAAATCGGATAACTCTGCATTTAAAATTCATTTATCTAAATTAACGGGGGAGGATTACACCCCCCCCCCCCCGTTAGCCCCTTTATACTTAACATATGAACCTCCAAAACTAATCAGGAAAGAACCTTATCACAATGAACCTATACACAAAATTTGAAGAAAATTGGATAATTCTGCATGAAAGAAAAACATTTATCTAAATTAAGGGGGGTTAGCCCCCGTTCCCCCCTTTATAGTTAACCAGTCAACTCCCAAAACTAATCAGGGAAGCGCCTTATGACCTATACGCCTTAAGGAACCTATAAACAAAATTCGAAGCAAAACGGTTATTTCTGTCAATAGTTATCGCGTTACGTACATACATACAGAACGGGCGGCAACATTAGCTCTCAGGCTTTGATAGCCTGTGAGCTAAAATAAAAAAATATATTAAACGTATAGAATTTGTAAGAGTTTTCAATAGTAAAAGGTTCACTATCTCATAGGTCAACTATTCCTTGGTATACTCTAGAACTTCGTAAAGAAAGAAAGAGTCAACGCCATGTATAAACGTACCAGTAGGTTTTCTGATCACGATAATTACAGAACAAGTTATGTGATAGCGCGTGCTAAATATAAGAAAATGCTAAAATAAGCAAAAAGGAAATCATGGTTTGATTTTTGTGCAAAAACAGCTGATACCTATGGAAGTGTCTTTAAACATATTACTAAAAAAACATTGCATCATACAGATCTGGTGTTTACCACGTTAGAAGTGTCGGAAATGTTCGAGACCTATGATGAGGTGGTAGAGAGGCTTATGAATGAGCATTATAAAGTGGATATGGTTACTACAGACATACATAGTCATGTTGCAGTATATCCGTTGGATCATGTTACTAATTATGTGAAATTTACGAAAAGAGAGCTTAATTTTGCATTGAGTCAGCAGAGTAATAATAAGGCTCCAGGCTTTGATGATTTTGATGCACTCATTGTTAAAAACCTTTGTCATAGGTACTCAGAAATTATGCTTGATCTGTTTAATAAATGTTACTATCTCGGGTACTTTCCAAAGATTTGGAAGAAATTTAGGCTTTATTTATCAAGAAAAGGAACAGAGACTCTAAATTACCTCGGTCATACAGACCCATAACATTGTTACCTATAATGGGGAAGGTGTTTGAGAGACTGCTAAAAATGAGAATAGTAACGAAGTTGGAAAGCTCTGGATACCTTCAGGACAGACAATTCGGATTTAGAGAAGGCAGAAGCACGGTGTCTGCAATGAAACAGATGAGGCATACTGTACGTAATATACTATCATGTAATAAATATTGTACTATGATATCTTTGGATAGTTCGACGCAATGTCTTGGGATATTCTTTCGGAAATAATTGAAAATCTGTCAATTGATGGCTATTTAAAATCAATTTTGAAGAGCTATATATCAGAGAGAGAAATAGGGTTCAGGACTACTCATGGCATAAAATGGTTTACAATGTTCTTGAATTGACCACAGGGTTCTTGTTTGGAGCCACTGCTGTGGCTGATTGTAGCGGATAGAATTCTGAAAATATATGGCTCTATGGATATGAATATTATTTCTTATGCAGAATATTTCGTTATTTTCGGTGGCGCGGACACTCGGTTGAGTTTGGAAAGGAAATTGAACCACTATTTGGAATTTTTTATGAAAATCTGTACTGACCTAAAACTTACTTTGAGTGCTAAGAAATCCGAGGCGATGCTGTTTGGCCGTTTTACTCTAGATAACCGCAGGCCAATCTTCAAATTGAACGGAATATCTGTCCCAGTAAAGTCAAATATAGTGTATCTCGGATTTGTCGTTGACTCTAGATTCAATTGGATGGACCACTTGGATGCGGTCAGAGATAAAGTTTCATCATTTACCATGCATCTAAGCAAAACAAATTGTAGAGATCTTGGAACTCCCTCATTTCTGTTGAAAATATGTTACTTGTCAATAATAGAGAAGCAAATAACATATGGATATGAGGTATGGTACGATGATTTAAGAGTGAATGCGCTGAAAAGATTGTCATCATGCCAACGTATGGGTTTGCTATCAGTGATCCGGCCGTACCGCTCAATATCAACAGAAGCACTTTGCATTTTATGTGGTGTCCCGCCAATTGAATTGGATCTCAAATACAGAAATATGAAGAACAAGGTACTCCAGAATGAACTTTCTCTTACTATGGAGGATGTATCAATTTCAGGTACAGATATTTGGCCAAAGGTCAAATCTTACGAATTTCCAGAATATTATAATCTGAATAACCTTCAAGTGATCCCGATGTCAGAGAATAGGGAATCAAGGGAGGATGAGATTGTGGCATATACGGATGGATCTCGAATGGAAATGGGTACTGGTTGTGCATTTACTATTTGTATAAAAGATGAATTTGTTTACGATGAGAAAATTAACTTGCGAAAATTAAACTCTATTTATCAAGCAGAGTTGGTTGCAATTAGAGAAGCAGTAAATTGGTTTATACAGTCAGAATATAATAAAATCTTACTAATGACCGACAGTCTTTCATCTTTGCATGCACTTAGCAAGATCGTTCCATCTAATCTTGTTATATTAAATATATTTAATAGTTTGCTTGAATCTCCTGATAAAATTTTTACGCTCACTTGGATTAAACCCCATGTGGGTCATGCTGGGAACGAGTGGGCGGATTCACTTGCAAAGGTTGCAACACAAATACAAGAGGCAGATATATCTTTGGCTATACCATATCCAAGATGCATTATGGATAATTATATAAGGATACAATTAATAAAAGAATGGCAGCAAAACTGGAATGTTTCTGAAAAGGGCAGAGACACATATCGCTATTTGAATAAGGTAAACAGAGATTTCATCAGCAGCAGTAAAATTATAACGTATTTTCTGTCAGGGCACGGAAGTTTTCCGGTGTTCCTTAAGAAGATAAGAAAAAGAACGTCGGATAGATGTGATTGTGGCGAGTTGGGATCCGTGACACACTATCTTTTTGGACGTTGTCCTTTAATTCCATATTTCTTCAATTTTGATAGAAACAAATCTCTTCGTGAAAATACGATAAGTGTTCTTTTAAAAAAAGAAAACTATAGAAAATTATGTGATATATATAATGAACTGAACAAAATGTTTTCATTTATTAAGTATAAATTTTAGGATCTTGTTTCTTGAAGTTTATTACAATTGGTAGTTGCTTGTCTGTTACGTATCCTGAACACTTGATTTTAGCTGTTGAGTAGAATTATAAGATATATTTTGTTTATTTATCAGATGTTTCATCATGAACTCTTATTTTATCTTGAATACTTGATTTGTTTATTATCGAAAAATCCATCATGAACTCTTATTTTATCCTGAACACTGACTTTAGTTGCTGATTTGAATTATAACTGATCTTTTTTTTTTTATTTATCAGAAGATTCATCATGAACTCTTATTTTAAAATATCCAGTCTATATACATCATGAACAGTGTTTTTAAATATGTTGATCCCTTTATTGGCAGTTTATGTTATCTATCATCAGAACAATTATTTTAGAGGATACATTTCTGTGGTGATGGAATATGGTATTGCTCTATATTTGCGTATTAAGAACCTATAATTGAGTTATATCATTTTACTAATTTCTGGTAACTTCGAATATATGTTAAAAAAAATTTTTTTTTGACTTCCTGGATACAGTTTTTGACTTGTGCCTTAAGTGTGTGTTGTGGTTTCCAGAATTAACATTTTGGTATGAGAACTGGTACTGACTCTGCTACTCTGCATTACTTGTGTTGCTGTCTCAGTGTGCAATTCTATAAAAGACATTTATCTATGTAATTTTCTTTGATATTTAAGGCCCTGTTTACTGTATTGTTAAAATTTCATTAGTTTTAGTTAGTTTTATTATAGGCTAGTTAGACCTTTGTAACTTTAATGGTCTTTAAAGTTGTTTTTATTTATACATTTATAGTTAGTATATGTTAATGGACTTGTGGTTATACTCTGGTACTTAAATCCTGTTAATTTATTGCTTTTTTTTCTGCATTGTTGTATTCAGTATGCATTTACAATAGCTCTGTGAACATGGTTCATTATTTGTTCGTTGATTCCAGGCCCGTTACGGGGAAAGGTTTTGCTGTATGTAGGTAGGGAACTTCTGCAGGAGATTTTATCACCTCTGCCTCACGGTTGGTGCTCCTGCGGGTGATTTCGTCCTTAAGTAAAAGGTTGAAATGTCTAAATTCTGGGAAGCCCGGGATGGAATACATAGTTTCTGTAATAGCAAAAGTCTGGTAGAGATGTAAGCTCGAGAACCGTACTTACGTTTTTGCAGTCAGATATCTGCTCATTATATTGAGATAATATTTCACACTAATCATAATTATATCAATTTTGATTTTAATTAAACTGAAAAAAAATCTATGTTTTTTTTTTTTTTTTTTTTTTTTTTTTTTAGGAAAGTATTATATAACCACGAACGAAATTCACAATAACCTCTCCTGAGTTCGATTCCGAAAATCCCTACACAGAAACTAATACATTTTCGAGATTAAAAGAAGAATTTATAAAAAAAAGGTTTTTTTTTTTTTTTTTTTTTTTTTTTTTTTTTTTTTTTTTTTTGTAAACGTTTTCGGGTAGTTTAATAATAACTCAGATTTTTAAAAATGGAATATAACTTTTTCCGATACTATAAATTCTGACGTATATATGTTCATGTTCAACAAACACCTGTTATAGACAAACATGATTGATAACAGCATTAACATTAACATGAAAATTTAGATTATTTTATTACATTTACCATGATGAAATTCAATTATGCAGCCGAAAATATTTAATTGAAAACAAATAGAACACTTTTTAGATATTCCGGTTTGCGAATCTGATTAATGTAGTGTAGAAATAAATTGGACACGTTTCCGAAAATCTAGGGCAGCAAAAGAAACTTTGCTTTTTTAAATGATTCTATAAATCTCGAAAATGTATTTGTTTCTAAGGTTTCTAATGATAAAGAAATCTTTTCGGAGTCATGCATAACTCGGAAGGAATTATTGTGCATTTACAATCGTAGTTATATTATATGTTTGTAGATTATTATTTTTTAACATTATAGTGTTACCAAGTGAATAATATCCGTTTGTTGTTTAAAGTTCATTTCCAATAGGGAAGGTTACTGAAGATAGTAAAAACAGCTAATTAGATATAGGAGAAGCTCACAAGACTTGCAATACTTGACTCTGGTATTCAAGTTGATAAATCAGAAAAAAAAGAATACAAAAAAATGTTACATTTTCATTGTGTCAGATTTTAATAACAATCGGGAAAAGTTTAACAAAATTTTTTTATAAAATAGTTATAGCAACATATATTTATATATATTCTTTAATTGTATACCCAATTTGCATACCTCATAAAAATGAAATTGAGGGCCGCAGGAGTCCCGCAAGATACATTATGATAAGTACCAATGTTCCAATGCATGTGTTCCAATCACAATTCCAGGGAAAACTCAAAACATAGTTTAATATTTTCAAATAAAACTATGAGATATCGAATGTATTTATTTCTCCATATTATTTTTCTCACTAAGTTATGAATGAATAATTAAGACATGGATGACAACACTGATATTGACTGACATAACTTTCAATGATATTTGAGTAAATTTAATATTTTAGTGCATATTGTGTAGAGAGATTTCTTCTTCTGAAAAGAATTATTGGTAACTTTTCAAACAAATTTGTAGATTCAGAAATATATTTCATTGTGTAATAAGAATTCTAAATTTAATGTATCCGCATACGTTCCGAAAAGTCTTTTAAAAAATAATATGTAAATGAATTAATCATTTTTAATTTTTTTTATTGTGTATGGATTACCTATAGTTTAACTGAGTTTATATTTTCCAATAAACTACTTTAGTTAAAGGATAAAATGAAAATAAGCATTAGGCACTTATATAGATATAAACTAGAAATTTTAGGTTACGTCTAGACGAAGGCTCAGTACTAGATATTTGCCATGATTTACAACACTGTTATTTAAATATCATACCAATATTTAAAAAAAATAATTTAACTGTAAACATTCTTACTGTTTTAACATTTGAAAAGAAAAATACATCAAACTTTTAAAAATGTGTAATAATATTTTGAGTTGGCATTTTTTCTTAAGCATTTTTTCTTAAGTATGATAAAAGTGATTTTGAGGAAAATGTATTTTTAATTAACATGGCAGAACTTTTTGCCCGATTTAAATTAAATTTCCAGCTGCTATGTTCTTTCCTAAAATGTTAATTTGTATATATATTAATAAAAAAAAAACTAAAAAAAATCATATTCTCTATAAAATATGGTATTACAATTTTGCTTTGCAGGCTTGAAGACTCTCTTAAGACAATTGCAAAGAATTCATTTTCCACTCTGTGCAGCTTTACGAATTCTTTCTGATCCTGGCTTATAATTTACGCAGATACAAAAAAATAACTGCTTTGAAAAGTTACATACACGTTCTATTCAATTAACATAACAAAATGAAAATGTTCTTTCTGTCGAATATTCACTATTATATCGCCTTCAGATACCTAAAAGTGAAAAAAAAATAATATACAGTTTTACAAAAAGAAGCAAGAACAACCCTACTCAATCTGCCACGTATAATGTATATAGGGTAGATGTGCCAGTAATGGACCCCCTTCCAGTAATGGGCCACTTTCAAAGTTTTTGATTTATAAAAAAATAACCAATAAAAATTTAGCCTTTTATATATTTTTTCATAATTCCTCCTTGCTTGTTTTATAATCTGGGTTATTGTTGACACTCTTAATCAAACCAATCAGGAAGCAGAAAATAATGTTTCACAGTTCCACAGATTTTCTGTGAAAATCTTAATGAACATGCTAAGAGCTGGCTTCACTTAAACAACTGATATCTTTTTTATTTTCTTGAAAAAATTGCATGTTTTTGTTTAGACAATAATAGAAAACTTTGAATTTTACATACTAATGGCAATTTACAAAATTTCATTTATTTTTCAGGTTTTAGGACCATGGCCCATTACTGGAATGCTTATTTAGTCAATTTCCAGTAATGGACACCCCATGTGGACATTACTGAAAAAGCAATTTCAGTAATGTTCATAGTGCATATATTTTTGTTATTTAACTGAAAAGCTAAGTAGTCAAATTTTAATTTTTTAATTTTACTTACCAGACTGTAATAATACATTTTTTTTAATTAATTTCATGTAATTAATAATTTTTTTTAGATTGCTATCAAATTATTTTTTTGTAAACCGTACCTTGCATATTTTATAATGTGGCAATTAACACCCATCAGAAACAACACCCATGTGGCAACTAACACCCACAGGAAGCAGACAATAATCTTTAAGGGCATGGGAAAATGAGGGGCTCATGGGGTTCACACTTTCCCCATTTAAAAAAAGACAAATTTTTAAGTCATAACGAGTGCTTAAAAATTTATTTTCTGTCTTAAATGTTTCATTATTCAGCTCTGACAAAAGAACTACATACATAAAAAATCCCCATAATATTAAATTTATAGTAGCAATGAAAGTAGTAAATCTGCAGATCAGGGGGCTCAAATGTCAGTTCTGATATTTTATTTTGAAATAATTTTATTTAGTATTTAAAAAACATTCAACCTACACTTTCATTTATTTGATATATTTTATACAAATTGCTAAAAGTAATATATAAAGCAGTTTTAGGAAGTTTAACTGTTAAGAATAAAAAGAAATATGATTCCATGCACTGGTACTTCAAGACACTTAAAAAAAAATATTTTTCTTTTGTTAAACTAACCCTTCTAAACCCCCTCCCCCCACCCCCTCAATGACTTAATAATTTGATAGATATAATTCTTTGAAAGTTAGTATTTTAAACCTTCTATCTAAAATAATTAAAATATTGATCTTGTGATAGTGACAATAATTAATTTAAACAGTGAATTATTCTCATAAATATTTTATTAATTATTGATATCCTAATTGTTAAATTTATTTTAAAATGACTATTTTATTTCATTAATATGCTTTCATGAAATTCTGGTTTTAAATACAATCATAAAATCAATTACCTATTATTTTTTGTGGGGTGTCCATTACTGGGTGGCCCATTACTGGAAGAGAGGTGGCCCATTACTGGAATTTAGGGTGTTTTGATTTATTTCTGTTATTTACAATTAAATTTTGATCCACATTGGGAAATGTGACTATGAGCATGATTAAATATTGTTGATAGATTAATATAATATTAAAAAAAGTGGACTATAATAATTATAACTATTAATTAAAAAATAATTTTTAAAGAAATTCCTTAAGGGTGTCCATTACTGGCACATCTACCCTATATATATATGAATGTAACTGAAAATGTACCAATTAGCAGTAATATCTGCTAATAACTGCTATACATACATTTTGCTAAAAGATGTTGTTTACCTACTAAATTATTACTAAACATTAAAATTGTCAATTTTAGTACTTATTTTTTCTATCATATTGTGATCCATCACTATATTTTACAAAGGAATAATAAAGGGATTTTTTTACCAGTTGTGTCACCAGTTTTGGGAGTTATTCTTGAAAACTACCCGTATTGCAATCTGTTTTGTAATGATTTAAAATGAATTTAACATTATAAGGCTCAAATGTTAAACTTGAATAATTCTAAACAATTGAACCGAATGATTTCCCCTTTGTTATTCTCAGAAAATAATTATCAGAAAATCCAAATATGATAATATAATAAAATATAACATCTTGTAATAGTATATTACTTTTAAATGCTAAAGGTGTAAAATTAACAACTATAATATAAATTAAAATAACTTTTATTAGTTGTTTTACATGTTTCGACTCTTCTGAGTCATTTTGAAAAACAAAATGAGAATATTCTAAAGCTGCACGGGCTTTGAAGTTATTATTTACATGTACTTTAAAAAAAAATTATTTACATGTACTTTAAAAAAAATTATTATTTACATGTACTTTAAAAAAAATACTACATAGAATTATGTACGTTATTACGTTATTATTACATAAGAATTACTACATAGGCATGACCAGCAGGAAATTTAATTGCAGAAATAAAGAGCATATAGGTGATATTAAATACAATAGAAAAACTACAGCCCTAGCAAGATTATATCAAGAAGAAACCATCCAAATAAATTTCAATGAAAGTAAAATAATATTTCCCTCCAGTCTATACTATCCATCCATAATAAGAGAAACCATAGAGATACTCACGCGCAAAAATACAATATGTAACGATGCGGCATCCTTTAATTTACCGAAACTGTGGCTAGAATTACTCCATGCTCAAAGATATGAAAATAAACAATCAAGTAAAAAATAATAGATAACGTGCGTAATTTTTTTTTTAAAAAGTACATGTAAATAATAACTTCAAAGCCCGTGCAGCTTTAGAATATTCTCATTTTGTTTTTGAAAATGACTCAGAAGAGTCAAAACATGTAAAACAACTAATAAAAGTTATTTTAATTTATATTATAGTTGTTAATTTTACACCTTTAGCATTTAAAAGTAATATCCAAATATGATGTGAAAATTAGATGTTTATATTGAAAAGTTTAACGTTTGATTGATGTTTGTTATGTAGAAGTCCTTCTAAGAAAACTTTAAGTTGAACGTTAATTAATCGACGTTATTACTAAAGAATTGGATCCACTCACATTTTTATACGAAGTATCCTGGCAAAATTAAAAAATAGGGTTGTCTTTTTTTTTTCTTTTTTTAAATATATAACTATTTATTAGAATAGCTAAATGTAAATTATTTCATTAGAATATAGACAAATTTAAATTTGTAAAATTAGTCGTACAAGATGAATTTTATAATGCGTTAAATTTTGAATGGAATTTTATTATTATGTTAAATATCTATATGAATATATGTAATTTACATCCATTTCATATATCTTGTAAAACCTCAAAAGGGATGAAAATGAGCACGTCACAACAATATTTGTTCTGGAGGCAATGTGTCTATTAGATTATATAAATAGCTTTAATACCCCGCTAGACATAATGAATTGTTTTCTAACAATGTTCCAGACAATTGTATAATAGATGATGGGCTTCAACTAGATAACCATAAGCTCTTTCTCTAATGTATTACTGCGCTACATGAAATATTTGCCCCCGTTTCAACTAAGTGTTTTGTTCGGTTGTAAAACAATATTGTTTAAATTAATTTTTTAGCATATGTTTGAATATAGTAATTCACTTCTAAAATGTAAGATTACACAAAATTTTAGAGAATCGGAATGCAAATGTACATAGGCACAATGTTAAATATGTATAAATAGAAATCTGTATAAATGATGATTGCCTAAACACTCTTAATCAGTGATTATTTTTTTTAAATCATTCTGTAAAGAAGTTTACTTATAATGCTAATCGAGATTATGTAAAAAAAATAATTTGTACCACATCTGATTCTTTGATATTTAATCCTTTGGCAATGTGTCGGGAAATATGCGTCCCTGTAGACTGTTTTTTTTTTATACCGTTTCATGCTACTTTTTGAAAACAACAATCCCGCCATTGACTTATACTAGGAACAGTGAACAGTGTATGAATTCAGGGGCTTTTTATTTGCCAGGCAACTCTATGCCTGAAGATGAGTATTTGTGTAACGCCTCTTAGAGTAGCCATTAGAAAAGAAATAATCTCCGGTGGGATATGTGCACTACAATAGAAATTAAAGACATAGATAAAAAGTGAGGAAAGTATTTATCTCAATCAGGCAGAAGACGAAATGAATAGTATAATATGAAAGGTCTATTTATGCGGACTGGCAGCGCGAGCGATCAAACCGGAAACACCAAGACGGAAAGTTATGAATAGATGCTAAGAAGGCCGATCAGACAAAGAATTGTGAAAATAACTGTAAAAATTTAAAATTAAAGTGAGGATTACATTAGGATATTTATAAGAGAAATCTACGAAAAAGCCGATTTTTTTTTTGTAAATTGTCGTATGATTAAGTATAAAAATAGTCACCAGTCATAGCCCGTAATGAAAGGGTTAATAAGTGTAAGTCAAAATAGATATTGAAATCGTATTTTAAAATTCAGATTTTTATAATTTAATTTAGGAGCCTTATATGAGGTCCAGTGTAACGACAGAGATAAGAGGAAACATGGTAGTGTATTTTTAAAAAGCATTAAGAAAGAAGACTTGAGACATAGTTTAGAACTCAATATGATATTTTATTATACAATATTTCAATTTTATATTTTTTGTTAGGAAAAGCTGAGAAAGAAAACATTTCCTCAAATATTTTATTTGAGATCTCACTAATTTTTAATTCAGATTTTGATAACTCTTAATTTAGGAGCTTCATATGAGGTTCACGGTAGCGAGAGAGATAAGATGAAACACGGTAGTGTGTTTTAAAAATGCTTTAAAGAGCAGATTTAAGATATAGTTTACAGCTCAGTATAAAATGTGTTTCAGTTTTATATTTTTGCTAGGATAACCTGAGAAGTTAAATATCTCTACAAATATTTCAATACATTAGTTAAAACGCCGATAAACAGAAGACATACACGTATGTCGTGTAGGAAAATATTTCATTTAAAAGCTATCATAATCCTTACACGCCGTATTTTTTAAACACTTCATGCAATCTCTTATGCTTCAAAACTTTGCATTTCGGATGTTTCCAATGTGCTGTGAAAATATGTTGAAAAATGTATGAATTCTAATTAAAATATAGACCGTGCTTATATGAAGGCCAGTACTTCATTTTATAGAATCTGGCAACGAAAAAACATCTGCTTTCAGCGCAAACCATTTTTATCGAAATTCTAACAATTAACGTGAATGTCTGCGTTTACAGAACATCAAGAGCTGAAAAATTCTATTTACTGTGATTTTTTGAAAATCAGAAATGTTAAATTAATATGTAGTTATGTCGAAGAGATATCAGAGACAATATTTTGTATAACATTCGACAAGGTTTAATAAAGATACAGTGTAGCAATAGAATGAAATCGACATTTGGTAACGAAGCGCCATCCATGACAACGATTTAAAACTGGTTTAAATAATTCTGTCACGATCATGATAATCTGAGTGACGATATTCGAGAGGTTCTACCAAGAAGTGCTTTGACTCCCGAAAATATTGATGATGGAGAAAACTAATAGCTTCTGCTCGTCATGTGACATATGATGAAATAGAAGCATATTTGAACATTTCAAGGATACGCGAGCATTAAATTATACATCATCATTTAACTAGTCGGATGTGTCAATCCCAAAACTTTCTTCTATCTCACACAGGTTTCACATACACTAAAAAGAATCAGTACCAATTTATATCACGGTCTAACTGAATCTAAAGTTTTATTAAATCCCGTGCATTAGTTCTTGAGATATGACTATTGATAAAATCGTATAAATCCTGCAAAATACAGCATAGCAGCGCCATTTTTTGGGAGATTTAGATCAAAACCTAATCAATAACAACTTATGTCAACGTCTAACTGAATCTGAAGTTTGATGAAAATCCGTGCATTACTTCTTGAGATATAGTTATCGTGTTAATAATGAAAAAAGTAGCATAGCAGCACCATTTTTTGGGAGATTTATATCAAAACTTAATCAATAACAACTTATGTCAACGTCTAACTGAGTCTGAAGTTTGATGAAAATCCGTGGATTAGTTCTTGAGATATAGTTATCGTGTTAATAATGAAAAAAGTAGCATAGCACCGCTACCTGTTGGGCTATTTACACCAAAACGTAAGCAGCATCTATTTATGTCATGGTCTAACAAAATCTGAAGTTTGATGAAATTCCGTGCATTAGTTCTTCAGATATAGCTTTCGTAAAAATCGTGAGTAAAGTGGTTTAGCAGCGCCACCTGTTGCGATATCTACACGAAAACGTAATCAGCATGTATTTATGTCAAGGTCTAACTGAATCTGAAGTTTGATGAGAATGAGTGTATTAGTTCTTGAAATATAGCTATTGCTGAAATTCCGAAAAATGCAGTTTTGAGTAACTGAATCTGAAGTTTGATGAAAATGAGTGTATTAGTTCTTGAAATATAGCTATTGCTGAAATTCCGAAAAATGCAGCATAGCAGCGCCATCTGTTGGGCAATTTTCACAAAAAACTAATCAGCACCAATTTATATCAGGGACTAACTGAATATAAAGTTTTAATAAATTTCGTGCATTAGTTCTTGAGATAGAGCGCCCACAAAATTTGTGTCACATACAGACAGACAGACAGACAGACAGGCAGGCAGACAGACTCACAGAATAACAGACTCACAGACAGACATTTTCTAAAAACAGCCAAATCGTGTTCAGGACCTTTTAAAACGTATAAATCCATCGAAAACCGGAAGTCGAAAATTTTCATGAATCCAATACTTTCTTCTTGTAAAGATAGAAAGTAAAAATGAAAAAAGTGTGTTCCCGATGGATTCCTCACAATTTATCTAAAGATGAAAAGGGAAATCTTATCTTCCAGTAAAATCTAAAAAATTCAACTCCGGTGCCTCAAAACATGTGTCCGACATCGTAACGTCTGAGGAAACTTCGATTTATTCCTATTAACCAGAAAGTAAATAACAATCATCTGTTTGGGTGTTTCCAGATGACTCTAGACAGACAAAAATTGTTCGTGCATGGAGTAATTCAAAAAAAAAAAAAAAAAAAAAGAATGAAAGAAAGAAAAGAAAATGATTGCTGAGATTTTCGGTAAATCTGGATATATTGTAACCGTTCTTTTGGACGATCGTAAAACAGTTAATGGTCATTGGTATACCACAATTTGTTTGCCGTAAATAGTTGAAGAACTAGAAAAAAAAATAAAAAAAATCGCATTATCCTGCACAGGACAACAGCAGCTCACACATTGTTTCGCTAACTATGGATAATTTGAAGCGTGAAAAATTAAATTGATGACTCATTAACCGTATTCAACGGACTTAAACACCTTATGATTAAAAATAGTACTACAAAGGATTTGAATTTCCTTTTCACTAGGCGTTTAAGGAGTAATTTCAGTCCTGCTGAAAATTTAATTGGACATTTAAATATACATTATTATTACTTTCTATGTCTGTTCATAAAAAATAAAATGCGTGGTCATTGTTTTAACAACTTGGAAGTAGCCGTTGAAACTTACAAAGACCATGTTTCTGCTATGCCACTTTCAGAGTGGCATACATGTTTTCATGATTGGTTTATTAGGATGCAAAAAAGTATCGATGCTGTAGGATAATATTTTGTGAAGCATTAAACTATATATTCTCGGTAAGATATTATTTCTTGTATTACTTTCTAAAAACTTAAGTACTACCCCTCGTATGATGAAGGTAGGTGCTGACGTGATAATAAAATGTATGTATCGCAAAAGTCAGTTTTTTATATATAAGCAACATTTATTTAATTAGTATACCACAAATGTTAAATTCAAATCTATGCAGATGTTTCAATCAGGTTATAAAAAACAAATATGTTTTAAATATGGATGAGTAAAGTTAAAACATAATATAAATTGAACAGTGATTAATTAATAAATGATGAGTATAACAAATGAAGTCAAACAAATCAACAAATGACATCGTTATACAAAAGAATGTTTTCTCTGTAATGCTTTCATATTTTAGAAATTTCTTTCACATATTTTATAAAGAAAAATAAGGTTAACTTTGTACTTTGCACATTTAGTTCAGCCAACCTGCCAGTAAAATTGTAATTCTGGTCCAATAAGGACTCTCCATTTGGCCAATATTGGGTTTATCAAAAGTGTTTTCAATGAAATATAAATATTAGATAAGTATTGGAATTAAAATAGAAATACTTGCAATGAAACGTATATATTGTAAAAATATTGGCTTTACGTCCGAAATATTGGAAATGAAATGGCAAAGTAATACTTCCTTTTATTGGCGTGCAAGTGTTGGTAAATGTCCCGATATTGACATGCCAAAGCCAGAATGTAGTTAATGCAAATACTTTTAGCTTATATTTGTATGATAATACTATAGTACTTTCTGGGCATTTTTTTCCAAACTAACCACAGATCTTGTATGTAGCTACAAAATATTTCATTTCTTACTTCTTTATATACGTGACATTGGAGATTATTACTTCTTGAGACAGGTGGTCTTTCGATCCAAACTGACACTTAATATCCCCGGACATAGGTAACAAAAATATTTTTTTCTAAATTCAAATATAGATATTACTTTTCCAATTTCAACTATGACAAATAATCCATTATGAATACCAAAAACAACGAGGAATATAAATATGGACATCATCGTTTTTTTTTTCGCTATAACATATTAGATTTTTTTCATTTATTCATTTTGTCTGTTTCATATACACTGCTCAAAACAATTAAAGGATATTTGAAGTTTTATATAAAATAAAGATATAAACGAATTTTTTTTTGCCGAAAATAGAAGAAGAGAATCACAAATGCAAATTTTTCTGGTTTTCAAACTGTGGAGTATGCAAATTTTGAGTTCGACGTCAAAAACGTCGCTTCAGCGGTAGCGAATGAAATTTGACTTTCAACTGGATAAAAGAGAATGAAGACAAGGATGATCGGCATTCGGTGATTGCTTTGTTTCGATGAGTACGATGTCTCAGCGAAGTCATTTGACAGATTCAGAAGCTTGGAGAATTGTTGGTAGGTCAGAAGGGAGCCAAACTCAAGCCGAAGTAGCACAAGCCATTGGAGTGTCACAAAGTGTCATTTCCAGGATCTGGAACCGTTTTTTGGAGAGTGGATGTGCAGGCCGAAGACCAGAGCAAGGTCGTAGACGGGCAACAACACCCAATGAAGATCGGTATTTAGCGTTAACAGCTCGGAGACACCGAAACATGAACGCTACTCTTCTCCAGCAACACCTTCGCTCGGCTACAGGCACCACGATTTCAACTCAGACTGTCCGAAACCGGCTCCATGCTGTAGGTCTTTATGCTCGCCGACCGATGGTATGTGTTAGATTAACATCAAGGCATCGTCGCGACCGCAGGGAGTGGGCAACCGAGCATGTCAACTGGAGGAGAAATGAATGGAGCAATATTCTGTTTTCTGACGAGTCCCGTTTTTCTGTGCATCCGGATAATAGGCGTATTTTCATCTGGAGGGACCGTGGCAGTAGGAATAATCCTGCGTTCGTGCACGAAAGTGTCAGATTTGGCGGTGGAGGAGTGTTGGTGTATGGTGGCATCTCCATTGACGGGCGCACTGATCTCTACATCATTCGAGATGGAGCTCTGACTGGTCGCCGATATAGGGATGAGATCCTCAGACCTATTGTAGTCCCTTACGCTGCAGCAATCGGAGATAACTTCATTTTAATGGACGATAACTGCAGGCCACATCGTGCAAACCTGGTGGAGGATTTCCTTTTCGAGGAAGGAATCGTTCGAATGGAATGGCCAGCGTGTTCTCCAGACATGAATCCAATCGAGCACGTTTGGGACGCTCTAGGAAGACGAGTTTCTGGCCGCCAACAACCCCCACAAACTCTCCAAGAACTGGAAAGAGCTCTTCTGGAAGAGTGGGGCAGAATACCCCAACTCGTCATTAATAGCTTCATTGAGTCCATGCCTCAAAGGTGTTCAACGTTGCTGGCCGCCCGTGGAAACCATACCTCCTACTGAAAATGATTTTCTTTGAAGAAAACACCTTTTCTTATTCTTTTTTTCTCTTATGCACAAATTGTGTTTTTTTCCTTTTATACACAAATGCGCAATAAAATGCATTTTTTTCTGCCAAACATGTGTAATTTATTCTCATATAACCTACTATGTCTGTCGACCATGTATCAATCAGCTAAAAAGTTTCCCAGATACAAAATCCACCTAAAACTGCAATATCCTTTAATTGTTTTGAGCAGTGTATTTATTAAGTACTAAAATTACACCTTTTTTCTATATTAATAATATTGCTTTCACTTTCTAAATATCTTCATAAAATACTTGAAACAGATCATATTAGATTATGGATGTTCAATAAAAGCTTCTTGTGTTTCATCATAATAATTATTTTATGCAAAATTTTAAAACACTTATTCAAGAAAAGATCCCCCTCTATAAAGATGTTATTCTGAATAATAAGTACTATTAAACATTATTTTTTCATAATTTTAAGGTTAGAATTTAAAGTTTTATTTGAGAGACGTTGGAAACATATCTATTTTTAAAAGTCAAGGAATAAAACTCATAACATCAAATTAAAGCCATAAAAAATTAATAAACAACATAATAAGAATAAAATACCTAATGTAAGGCGTATTTATTTTTTTTTCAAATCAGGACAATTTTTATTATTTATTTACGATCTTAATGCATACATATACTAATAAATGAATTTTTTGGAGGGTTGGAAGGGATAGGGGAATAACAGAAATCAAATCCGTAACAACAAAATGATTGTGGTAGCGCGGATCGTGATTATATGATCTCACAAACAAGCTACTGTTTCAAATAATGTTTTTTTATTTGAATTTTAAATCAACAAAACATATTCTGAATTTCCAACTACATATTAGAAAATATGCACTGAAACTGATTACATAAATTAAGTGTAAAAACGTATGGCTTTCCCAATATATTTTTTTCAGATATTGAATAGAAATTGAAATAAACAGTAATATTTGTTATGTAAAATGCAGCTAGTAGATTGGCTTTATTAGTGTAACTTTTAAATGTGGTATTTTTAAATTAAACGAAACAATATTAAGATTACTTTCAAATGCACAAATCCTAAATTAAGAAAGGCCTTAACGTAAGCCAAATGTTCATATAGTTTTAAAACGAAATATATCTATACGTTTTAGCAGTTTAGTTATTATGTTATAATATTAGTTTATTTCTATTGCGTTATTCACGTATTTCGACACCTATAAAAAGTTATTTTTATTGAGATTGTAAGACATTTATATGATACTAGGGGGCGTACCCCCTGCGAGCTAAGCTCGCCAACCCCCGCTCAGACTTCGAGGCCTCTAAAAACATGACAGCGTGCTTTATTTTAAAAATATGGTAAATCTGTAATCGGGTTGCCATGCTTTTAACGTTTTAATGGGGCATATTTTGATTATCATGGCCTCATACACAGCTGTTGCGACAACTGACGACTGTTTTCGGGATTGATAAATAAAATCAATTAAAATTTGAAAACCAGGTTGTATAAAATGTTTAAGTTTAAATTGTGGCTACCACTCGGACTTTTATAACAACAATCTGTATTCTATTCTTCCTTTGCGTTTAAGGATGATAAAAATTCCATCTGCTTGTGAACATTGATACCTGAATGTTTTTCAGGTATTTTTGTGAACATTAAGAACCACGGTATTGAAAAGTACCATGTTATAGACATTTTCAGTAACAGGTTTTAATTTTCTCTCTATTTAGTGCACCATCATGCATATTTTCATGTTATTTTAAATATGTAAATTAATTATTTTCATTAATATGTATATACGAATTTTCTAATAATTATTTATCATACAAAAATAATTAAATATTTTGTGCATGCATGCCTGCATTTATTCTGCATCAATTGATGAGATATTTAAACAAATTTGCTATCCGCGATAATTTTACACCATGTTATGTCACTTGAATATTGTCCATAAGAAAATCTGGTACTTTTCCAGTATAGGATCCTTTGCTTTTAGGTTTGGCGTAATTCTAGCTTCAAAAAGGGATAGATTCGTTAATATACATCGATTTGTTGCCAAAAGTTACGAAAACAAACCCAATGAACTTTTGGTGCTTTTCTATTATATGGGTCTTGACGCTTTTTTAAAAAGCTTGGCGGAAAAAAACCAAGCAGGATAGAAAACGAAGCAGGATATTTTATTCTCCTTCCGTTCAGTTGGGCAATTATTATTTTATATATTCGTTTCAAATATCCGATTATAAATTCGTTTAATTAAATTTTACAAAAAAATAACAAAATGATATCAATAAATAATAATTAATACTAGCTGGCTTCGACCGACAGCGGGCCCCTAATTTACATCGGTGCCTCGAATTGTAGAAAATCTCGAATCTTGTAAAACCTCAAACCGGACGAACCGCCGACCCGGGTCGGGATTTTTTGTTGAAATCAGGATTTTTTTTTTACGTGTGATGGCCGATTTGGGGGTCCAGAGATTAATTCTTTCATTGTTTTTCGAAAACGGACTTGAGCATTACATGAAAGCTGTCAGGTGAATTTGCTCTTTCTTCCTTCCAAACATCTGCGCTCCAGGCAGTCTGCGGTCTCCACATGCCGCGCCGAAAGAATTAAAAAAATATTTTTTATTGATCGATTTTTAAAGAATTTTTTCAGTTCTAATGGTCGTACTGGAATGATTTTTCGAATTTCTGAAAGCAAATGGTCTCCTGAATCTGTCTGTCCCATTTCCGAATTTCTGACCCCCCGACTTCCGTAGATCCGGGTTAGTTTAAAAACCCGCACTGCGGTTTGGGGCTTAATTTGCTCCTGGCGACCCTGCCTTTTTCGAGAATCGTCTCCACCGGAAACCTTCGGCGGAGGCGAACTTTTCGCTGTTTTGACTTCTCTTCCAACTTCGGTTTCGGTCGGTAATAAAAACAGTTTCGTCGGTTAATAACGCCCCGGGTCCGGGTCGGAGGCCCGACCCGATCGAAACTTGAGCGTCGCGCCTTTTTTGCGAATTTTTCGGTACGCGTCCGCCATCGGTGCGTCGATTAGTCCAGGAGCCTTTGCGGGTACAAAGGCGGAGTGCACAGACAGACACACACACACACAGACGTTTACCGTCCTTAATATTAGTGACTAGCTGGCTTCGCCCGCCAGCGGGCCCCTAATTTACATCGGTGCATCGAATTGTAGAAAATCTCGAATCTTGTAAAACCTCAAACCGGACGAACCGCCGACCCGGGTCCCCGCTGCCTTCGGCACCGTATACCGGTCGTGCTACGCACGCACCGGGTAATCCCTTAATTAGCACATTGAATTGTACAAACCTCTAACTGAACGAACCTCCGGCTCGGGCAGCGCAATAAAATGGTTCTCTACCTCCGACTACAATAAACTACTAATTATTACAGATAGTTACTCTTCTATGGAAGTATTAAAAGTTGCTTTTCCTAGAAACTACATTATCAAAAACATTTACAATCAATTACTTCAAATTCCTGATAAATCCATTATAATAACATGGACTAAATCTCATGTGGGTGATACTGGCAACGAAAGAGCTGATCTCCTAGCAAAGCAAGCCATCTTACAAGACCAATATCAATCAAGAAAAGATCTGTTGTTCCCCATTTCAATAGCAAAATTGTATTTTAAAAAGAAAACCATCTCTGACTGGCAAGCCATTTGGGACTCATGTAATAAGGGTAGAGATACCTATAAAATTATAAATAAAGTCGATCCAAATTATCTCTGCAAACAGCCAACACTGCCGTATTATCTGAGTAACCATGGCAGTTTCCCACAATACTTACATAAAATAAGAAAAAGAGCCTCACCTAGATGTCCATGCGATAAAGCAGAAGGAGATGCAGTTCACTACATATTCGGATGCTGCCCTCTTATGATCCATCACTTCCCTTTTGATAAGAACGAAACTCTCAGATATAACCTTCGTAATATCATTTTCAATCCTTCAAACTCTCAAAAGTTAAAAGAGAATTATAATATTCTCAATAAAAATTTCTCTTTCATTACGAAAGAATTTTTAAAAAAAAAAAAATTGACTGAACTGACCATTGACTTTCTGAACTAAAATACCATAAATTTAGGACATTATGAACTTATAGTACTTCGAAAATATTTTATATTTAACTTTCAATTTGCAAAAAATTGTTATTTTTTACCTTTTATATTTTATTATTGTTATGTAATTATATTCATTGTTTCAAATCTAATAAACAGGCGCCTCCTGCGGTGGGGGTTGGAACGGATGGGTGCTATCGGTGCCGAGTAGCGTTTATTTTTCCCCTCGTGGACTTATTGTTCCTATACCTCACGGGTGGCTGTCCACGAGTGGGTGATTTCGGTCCCCGCTGCCTGCGGCACCGTATAGCAGTCGTTCCGACCCTGGTCCCCGCTGCCTTCGGCACCGTATGACGGTCGTGCTACGCATGCACCGGATAATCCCTTAAATTGCACATGGAATAGTATAAACCTCTAACTGAACGAACCTGCGGCTCTGGTCCCCACTGCCTGCGGCACCGTATAGCAGTCGTGCTGCGCACGCGCTGCAGTATACGTTAGTTCCACCTTCCGCCACCAGGTGGCGCAATCTGTTTATATGATCATAACTGAAATCGTTAAGACTTTCGATGTCGAGTCAAATGAGCCATACCCCGTCGTTTTCATGCCCGTAGAACCGAAGATAGGAAAGTGCCCCCTAGTGGTGAAAAAACGAAATAAAATCGGTAAGCTCTATCGATGTCGAGTCGAATTGATTTAGACTACCTGAGTTCTAGTTCAAAGACAGGGACCTGTAGAAAAACTTAAAACTTAAAAAAAAATCGATAACGGGCGAAGCCCGCTTTTCCCTATCGTAATATCTGGTTGCCACTCTAAAACAAAAACTTAAAATAATAATGCAGTTTTTAGACGCGGCCTACTTCTTAAAATCCTAATATCTAGCCGGCACTGTCATAAAAAGCGGGGGGAGGGGGGGGGGGGGTTGACGATGACACTCACGTGACCACCGTAAAAAATTGCGCCTCTACTCTTGAAAATCCTCCTCTTGTCTGAAAATATCCGGTCACGTGTCGTTTTTCTGCATTGGTTACAAATGATTAGAAATAGATTGCTTCATTAACCGGTTTTTAATTGATATCTTCCGATTTTACTGGTCGAATTGTACAATCTTTTTTTTGTTGAAATCAGGATTTTTTTTTACGTGTGATGGCCGATTTGGGGGTCCAGAGATTAATTCTTTCATTGTTTTTCGAAACGGACTTGAGCATTACATGAAAGCTGTCAGGTGAATTTGCTCTTTCTTCCTTTCAAACATCTGCGCTCCAGGCAGTCTGCGGTCTCCACATGCCGCGCCGAAAGAATTAAAAAATTATTTTTTGATCGATTTTTAAAGGATTTTTTCAGTTCTAATGGTCGTACTGGAATGATTTTTCGAATTTCTGAAAGCAAATGCTCTCCTGAATCAGTCTGTCCCATTTCCGAATTTCTGACCCCCCGACTTCCGTAAATCCGGGTCGGTTTAAAAACCCGCACTGCTTTTTGGGCTTAATTTGCTCCTGGCGACCCTGCCTTTTTCGAGAATAGTCTCCACCGGCAACCCTCCGCGGAGGCGAACTTTTCGCTGTTTTGACTTCTCTTCCAACTTCGGTTTCGGTCGGTAATTTCGTCGGTTAATAACGCCCCGGGTCCGGGTCGGAGGCCCGACCCGATCGAAACTTGAACGTCGCGCCTTTTTTGCGAATTTTTCGGTACGCGTCCGCCGTCGGTGCGTCGATTAGTACAGGAGCCTTTGCGGGTACAAAGGTGGAGTGCACAGACAGAAACACACACACACCCACACACACACACACACACACACACACCCACACACACAGACGTTTACCGCGCTTAATATTAGGGATTCATTCCTTTTCCCCCCTTTCTTTTGCATTTACATAAATGACGTCATTTGGACGAATTTATTCAAAATATTTTCAGTTTATAAATTAAATTAAATGCTGACAGACGATTGAATCCTGACGATAGAAATATGATTTTTTTTCAAATTTTCCTGAAAAACATAATTTAATCACAATCTTGTCTTCATTATCGATTGAAATAAAAGGTAAATTTAATTTCAATTTGAAAATGACGAATAAAAAGAAATCAATAATCCCTATCGGGATCCTTTTCAATTTTTTTCCCTTTTTTGTCACAAAAAAACTGAGTAATTAGTTGCCATCATTACAGAAATGTCATTAAAATTAGAAAAAAATTAATAGCTCGAAAATTAATTCCAATTTCAAAATTCTATTACCAGTTTTGACATCCGCGGATTTTTATGGACAATTGGCATTAATTTCACCATCAAAGGTTTAATATTTTATTAAAAATTGCCCTGAAACATAATCAGTCGTTTAATCAGCCGTTTCCATAAAATCGTTTCCTAAATTCGTTTCATGAAATCGTTTCACAAATTCGTTTCATTAGGATTTTATATATATAGGGTAGATATACATAGAAATTATGTTTTATCGGAATTATAATTTATTAGTGGCATTTTGCGAAAGAAAATTGTAAAAAATCACAGCAAATATTTATCAAAACATTGCTTTAAACCCACTTTGTAAGTGCATATCACATATGTTATTGACTTACAATTTGGACATTTTTATCAAAATATAAATTAAAACATTTTTAGGATATTAGATGGATTATTATGTAAAATGTACTGTGAAAGTTGATATTTTGCTATCAATATTTAAAATATCAGTATTAAAAAGGGAATTTTATTTATTGTTATTTTCGTGAAAAAATTATATTTTATTGATTGTAAGATTTCTCCATTGCACTCAATTCAAAATAGTATTCCTTACCATCGAAACAGGAAATATATTATGTCTGTAAATAGTTTCTTTAATGGAGTTCGCAGTTCACTCTTTACTCATTTGTCTGCAGTTTACGATGTTGAGAGAAGTGTTTCATGCAGTAGATTTAATAGGTTCTCTCCTTAATTTTGTAGTTGACTGTACTGTACAATTATTCTCACCCAGACTCTAGTATATGTAGTACATAGATTGCTCATATTTATTTTAAGCTACAGCGGCAATTGGTTAATCCATTCGATTGTTATGCTCACTGTCTTTTAAAAAAATCCTAACATTAGTAACATTGTCCTAACATTAGTAATAACAGTGTTTACTTTAAATTAGTAAAGGGTATGTCGGCATTAGAAATTTAAAGTTTATTAAAAGAACTGTCTTCAATTTCAAAATTTAGCTTTTAATGCATAAATAAAAATTGCTGTTCCTGTTTATATTTACAAAAATTAAATATTTATCTATTTATTATTTTCAATACCTATTTGCAGAATACTTTGTATTTTAAAGTTCTGTTTTTAAATCAGCAGTTATTTACATTTATGTATACTTTTTATGTTAAAGGAGAGGATAAAAAATGTAAAATAAATCGTCTCAAATATATTTTTATTAAAAGAGTAGAGCGAAAAATAGCTTAATATATTTTTACTTTTTTTAACCATTGTCAGAATATGAGGGTAAAACTATGTTGGTAAATTATAACTTGTATTTGTAAATTGTATAAGATTTGTGTAATATCTAGTATTTTAATCTTGTATAGTAGTGTTTTCAAAATGGAATTGAAAAAATGAATAAAATGAAAATATTTGTGGAATATTTTATAACTTTTATATCAAATGTCCAAACATGTTGATCTTTGCAATGTATACCTTTTAATAATATATACGAAATTCTAACGTAATGTAACATTTGAAACTGAATTTTGAATATATTTTGTAAAATGGATGAACTTTACGATATTTGGACACAAGATAATTGGATCGTAAGATATATTTAAAACAAAGTTTTAATATTTGGTTATTAATCAGCAATTCAATATATAGTTTTCGCTTTTCGTGGCATAAAATATATATAAAAAAAGATATAAAAGAGAAAAATTACAGTTCCTTACATTTACTTACTGACATTCTTGTTAATTAACTGCATATTTCACACATTCATTCGCCGCAAAAATGCAAATATTTTTTAAACGTACTCAGTATTCCAGTTTAATGTAGTTTAAGAACAATGTGAACCTTATATGTATATATATATTTTTTTTTGGGGGGGGGATGGTTACTCCTGATGGCATACCTTTGGAAACACAATGTCACGAGTATAAGATAAGAAAGAATCGTGCTTCAAGCACAGATTCTAAAACACTATCCAATACTTCCAGAATATTATAATAAAAATTCACAATTTAATAAGGAGAAAGCAGTAGTCTAAGTAAACAATTTTGAAAACACATAAGAAAATTGAAAACTCAATTTCATCAATTACCATCAGCAGTCAGAAAAAATTCGAATTATTTTTGAAGTAAAGTATATGATCTAGAGATTTGTGTACATGCTACTTAATACAAAGTTCATGATACGTAGTTCAGTTAGAAAATGCATAACACTGTGGTAAATTCTCCTAACAGACATTTCCGTCAGAAAACAGAAATGTACACGAATTATTTAATGAAGCACTATATGTGATCTGTAGAATTTATAAGCTCCAAGTAGACAGTACTATAACTGAATTCATTTGACTGTCCCTGTAAATGAAGGATAACTGCTATGCACACCATATTACATAGTAAGCATTTTGTAGTATAACTAAGTAATGTATATATAAGTCTCAAAATGTTTGAAATAGTGTAAAATCGTTGAAATATAATGCAAATGATTTTTACACATAATGCTTTTAATTTTTCTTCAAAGGGATTATTTTATATGTTCCTGTAAACGAACTATAGATGCTAAACACTTCATTGTCAATAACGGATATGCCATGGTAAACCTGACAACCATATATAACTTACCTGACAATCCGAGTATATTTACGCGAGTTAGACCACGGACAGACCTACAAACAGGCGAACAGACAAATTACCAAACTCCAATCATAAATACTTTTCAACTACGTTAGAAAATGTTAAAAAATAGACGAACAGTTATTTTGAGGTTGAACAAATTCCATATAACAGAAGCTGTAAATAAGTGATTTTAATAATAGTAAAAAAAAATGATAAGTATTATTGAATAAAACAGTTTATTCTGGTAAATTATGGAAATTTAACACATCATAGGTTTTGTGATACTGTTACGAAAAAGAAATTAAAGAATTTTTTTTTATGAAAGATTATTATAATTAAGAAAGAATCATGCATAAATGTTCAATCCTCTATGGAACTGTTTTGCAGAATACTCGTTTTACTTACAATTGAAATTCACTTCTATGCACTTGTGACATTTTAGAAATAATTTCTGTTCATTGTAGTAACTTATTTTTAAATTTAAAAAATGCAATTTTCAGTAATTCAGAGGAATTTTCAGCACTAGAGTATTATACTATTCTGCACCATATGGTAAAATATTTTTAAACACATATAATGACATAAATGAATGTATTGAAAGATTAAAATGAAATTTCAGGGATAATTAAGCTCTTTAGAAAAAAAAAACTTATATCAATGCTTTTGTGTAAATTTAAATATTAAATTTTAGATTGAAAATTTTAGAAAGTAATCCACTTTGATGAATGTAAATTATGGTAACTATAAACAATTTAAATGGAATTCGTGTGTATTAACTTTAATTTTTTTTAGTAGTAAATGAATTGTAATTTCAAACATAGAAAACTGTAAAACCTCTATTTTAATACCTTGTATTATAATTATAACTGTGCATTTACAGAATATATGTTTTGTGTTATTATTTTTCATTTTCCTGGATCATTTTGGCTACTTCCAAATTAATAATAATACGTGAAAAAAAACTACCTATCGTTTTATTAATTTTATCATAGCTTTATATTTACTTGTTTGCACCATTAAATAGTTAATACTGTAAAAAAAATATTTCATATAAAAATGCTCATTTTCAACAATTAACTAATGAAGATAAGATTTACGAACTGCGTTTAGAATTAATTGAACCTCAAAAAAAATAAACAAACCCATCCATATACTTATGTTAAAGTCAAATCATTAACTTGACTAATTACATTATTAAATCTCCTTGTAATATTTCTATCTGCCGTTTCAGCAGATAAAATTTTATTTAAGGTTTAATTTTTTTTGTATGTTTGTGTAAAATTTTCTTTATCGAAAACTGTTAATGTAAACATTCCAATGTAAGATTTGATTCGCTCTATTTTAATTGAAATGAAATTATTTGTATGTTTAAAACGTTGTCATGAAGTTGTTGTGAACATTGTCATGTCTAATCTAACTACTTCACATAAATATATAATCCCTCCTGGTAATATTTCTATCTGCTTTTTCAACAGATAACATTTTTTTGAAGGGTTAAAACTTTTTATTTTATGTTTGTGTAAAATGTTACTAATCGAAAACTGTTAATGTAAACATTTCAATGTAAGATTTGATTCGCTCTTTTTTAAAAGAAATGAAATTATTTGTATGTTACTGAAGCGTTGTAATGAAGTTTGTGTGAACATTGTCATGTCCAGTCTAACTAGTTCACATTAATCTATGTGACCTCCTAGTAATATTTCCATCTGTTTTTTCAACAGATAACATTTTATTTAAGGGTTAAAACTTCTTTTTTATGTTTGTGTAGAATGTATCCTAATCGAAAACTGTTAATGTAAGTATTTCACTGGAAGATTTGATTTACTCTAATTTAAAAGAAATAAAATTATTTGTATGTTCCTAAAACATTGTAATGATGTTGGTGTGAACTGTGATGGGTTGTTGATGTCCAGTCTAACTATTTCATATAAATGTATGTAATCTCCTGATAATATTTCCATCTGCTTTTTCAGCAGATAAAATTTTATTTAAGGTTTAATTTTTTTTCTTTGTTTGTGTAAAATGTTCTTAATTGAAAACTGTTAATGTAAACCTTTCAACGTTAAGATTTGATTAGCTCTATTTTTAAAGATATGAAATTATTTGTATGTTCCTAAAACATTGTAATGATGTTGGTGTGAACATTGTCATGTCTAGCCTAACTATTTCATATAAATCTATGTGACCTCCTGATAATATTTCCATCTGCTTTTTCAGCAGATAAAATTTTATTTAAGGTTTAAAACTTTTTTTTTTTATGTTTTTGTAAACTTTTCCTAATCGAAAACTGTTAATGTAAACATTTCAACGTTAAGATTTGATTAGCTCTATTTTAAAAGAAATGAAATTATTTGTAAATGGCTGTCATGAAGTTGTTGTGAGCATTGTCATGTCCAATCTATTTCACATAAATATATGTAGTAGTTTAATTATAAATGAAATGCAAATGATTATACAGTTACTCTAATGATGAATATGTGCTCATTTGTAACTGGATTTTCTTGGAACCTCTGTTACACCACTTCACACGATATTTTACTTAAATAAAGGAGAGTACCGTACATACTTGAGACAGATTTAAATATATATATATATATATATATATATGTTACGGTCAATATAATTAATCCGGTCATTATTAATAATAACCAGTTATTATTAATAATGACTGCAATTATTAATAATAATGACCAGATTAATAATATTGACCGTAACATATATATATAACTAATAGCTAGATATTATCGACTCAAAATGTATTTACCCCTTGCATATACAAGATGTTCCAAAATTTGATCGAAGAATTAAGATGGATGATGGAAGGCATCAAGAGGATGAAAACTTACCATAGATCATGGGATCGCAAACCACGTTTAGTGGGAGAAAATCGCAAAAATATTTATGAAGGGTGTGACGTCGAATGGAACAAAAAAGACCAATAATAAGTAGGAAAAACATTTATATGACATCAAGCATGATTGCAATGCATTGCAGTTCAACGTCAGAAAGGAAACGATGACATAATTTTATAGAAATTGTTCGAAGTTGCAGCCACGAAGGTCATTGTACAGTCGACACCGACGGACACGAAGGACTGCCGGACGCGTTAAAAGACATTCCTATGAAAAATTTCTCGTCGTCTCCTTTCCGACGTTGAACTGTAATGCATTGTACTCATTCTCATTGTTGGAGATAAACAATCAACATGGCACAATTTAAATTTCTTTATTTAAGTTAGAATTTATTTTAATTAATAATGATTTTTTTTTTTTAGCAATCTTTTTTTTTTCTAAAACTTCTTTCTTTTTTTAAATATCTTCTTTCATTTTTATTTTCCATCCATAAATATGGATATCATTTTAAAGCATTTAAATAGTTATATTTCAGTATTTTATTTATTTTTCCATTAATATAATATTCAAAATTTTATTCCATATTATTATTTTGGATCAGCGGGTATTGGCAATTTTCACCCTAGTAACAGCAACACCAGCGATTCTTCGAAGTTACAGAGGAATGTACGTGTTGTTTTGGGATAGGTGACCTCATAACACAGTCACGTATTCATTTTCAGGATCATTTTTACAGAGAGTGACCACCGTCGTATCACTTCAGAAAAAGACCCAGCCAATCTCTGCGTCAGAAGAGGGGCGATGAAAAGAGGCCCCCAGTGGAGGATGTAAATTACCCTCCGAAAAACCTTCCGTCTTTCCTGAAAATTTTGAAAGTGCACATAGGTAATGTTGTTGTGGTTCTTACAACCACTGCCATATTTTAATTCAATTTAAGAAATATTTTATTAGTCCTTATTCATTTAATTTTAAAATTCACATTCAAAATTATTTTAATTCTTTCCTTTTTAAAACTTCCCCTGTAAACTTTTCTTTCTTGCATAACATTTCGCTTTTTTTGTTACCTCTGCACTTCCGGAATTGGATCTTACTAGAAGCTTCGATATCATTCTTTGCCTATGCTCACTTCCTGTTCTAAGCTCCGCCCCTCGCCAATCAAATTCAAATGTTTTTAATACGTTTTTTTTTTATCTCTGCCGATTGGCGTTTTTCATTTTTTGGCACCCCCTCCCCTATGTGCCCTGTCAGCGCGGATGCTGCACGCTTTCGACACTCACACAGAGATGTTAGCTGCTAGAGTGTAACGTGATGACTTGCCTGGCTGTAAAAAAAATGTTATGCGTCTAAAGCTACGATATGAAAAAAAAAATATTTTTTTTTAACAGAAATTATGATGAATTTGACCTCTTTATTAGTTTACTCTGAGTACGGCAACAATAAAAATCTTCTCCACCAACGTAAAAAAAGGACGGTTGTGTGTGATGGTAGCTCACTGGAAAATGGATTATTGTCATTCGAGTGGTGATACCTTTTTTTGTTCTACAAATTGCTTGATAAAGTCGTACGTTTTATTTTATTTTTTTAAATCAACATATCCGAGGCCCCACCAGTGGCTGAGAGGTTGTGCTCTCGAAGCTGGTAGACGGGAGGTGCTGGGTTCGATCCCAATCGCGCCCGTCGGCCTAATCTCTCGGAGTTTTCTTGGTTTTCTTTCGAGCCGTGGATTTTCTCCATGCGTAAATACGGATTAGGTTCCCTTAGAAAGACCCCCACGAAGGGCACTCCCCCCGGGCCTATATCCCTAGTGTCGATAATTGGCCGTCAATAATCAACCCAACCCAACCCAACCCAACATATCCGAGTTTCCCAAGAGAAAAAATGTCATTAATTTCTTTATGATGCTGTTTATTTAAAACGTCAGTTGTGTACTTATAATTTAAGAAATAGAGGTGAATCTATAAAGAAGAGATTCCCTCAGAAATACTCCTTTTTCAAGATTCTTTATAAATAAAGATTTTATTCGAAGATGACAATTTGCACTGCAAATTCTTTCACTTGCTTTTTATCTTATTTCTTTCAGATGACTGCAGGTAACAATTTTTACTTTTATCTTCATTGTTCTTGATTATAAATTTGCATGAATAATTTATTTAGCGAATCTTTATTTAATAATTAATATCATGTCGAAGTGGTCTTTTGCGGCCATAAGAATATATGTACTCACTATATTCATTTGATCACAAGCCCAAATATATATTATTTGGAATATTAACAAGATTCCACTGTATAGAAAAAGGAACTATCATCCAACCACCACAAATGTAATCGTAGAAGTAACTTTTGGCTTCATTATTTAATTCTTAAATTTATAGACTTTTTAAACTATTATTTTATCAAAAGTTAAATAATAATTTTCTAGGCAACATTGTGCCCATATTAATTAATAGTTTCTTTTTAAATATTAATCTCACTTCTTCAACAATGTCTCGCAAAAATAATTAGCAGGAGTGTAAATATTTACATTATGTATCATTTAGACGTTAATGTCAACGTTATCTAAAAACATGAGCCCGGACTGATGTAGTCCCATGATGTCTGTACAAAAATGTGTCTGTACTTCTCCAAACTGATAACAAGAAATAAATCACGAATTTGAAGTAATTTTGGCCTTTTGTAAAATTTTTTTAAACAGTAGTTTGTGTGATTATTAAAAATACTTAAGCGTATTTCAGGTATTTCAATAAAAAAACTGTATTAATATAATCATTAAGATTATGTATTTATGTGTCTTTGTTCTTTTTCAGAGTCGCGAGAACCATTTTAAGCCATTTTATTTTATTAGAAAAATGTTTGCTGTGACATTAATGATAACCCTATTGTAACTACTTTCAATTTTTTCCCTTCCTCCTACTCCATTTTGCATTCTTTTTTATTTATTTATTGAGATGTATGTAATTGTATGCGTTAAGTGCATTCCTTTTCTTTTCTTTTTTTTTTTTTGTTATATTGTGGTCGGAGGTAATTTAGATCAGCGTTACATTTTCGAACCGGAGATTGCTTTATTTTATCGTCTTCACAACGCGGCGATTAAGCAATAAAGCTCTTCAAATTGTACTAACCACTTTCGCTTTCTCTTTTAACAACTTGTGATACCTTTTAGGAAATTAACAACCCAACTTCATCCCTACACTCATGTTTTTCGTCAAATAAATGTTTTTATATTTATTATTGGCCTTTTTTGTTCCACTCGACGTCACACTTTTCATAAATATTTTTTCGATATTCTCCTTCTAAACGTGGATTGCAACCGCATGTACTATGGTAAATTTTCCTCCTCTCGAGGCCTTCTGTCATCCCTCTTAATTTGTCGGTCGAATTTTGGAATACCCTGTGTAATTCTTATTATTCGTTGTATCTGACAAACCGAATTTAATAATACACTATGATATAAATAGGAAAAATAATCACTTTAACTTAAAAGTAGCATTCCTCTCAGTGTGTACCACACCTAGCAGTAATGTCACGTTTTTGTGCTTAACCAAAAAACGTAGTAATTTGGTTTATGACATGGTCGTGCCTTGATTCCTGAACAGCTATGTATCAGCATCTGAATTTCAGAACGCTTTAAATATCCAAAACGGATAAAAAGAAAAACTATCTTTATAGCCCTATATAGCTGTTATATGATGATAAGACGAGAAAGAGGCCTCTTACGCATGAACGATCGTGTCTCCTAGACATACAGATATACTAAAGTGACATGCAATGCATATTATTAATTATGGAATATATATAACTGTAATGATAAACAGTTATATGCTGTTTTACTGTGCACCAGTGCTGCATATACCATTGTGTACCACATCGATTTGTTGATAACAAACATTCCCCATACGTGGGTCAATTAAGTCTTTGTTATAAGGCGGAGAAATAGTATAAAATGTGTATGTTATTCGATATTAAATACCACATATATTTAGACTGAAGACACAGGATCTGTAACAGAATTAAACCGTAACTTCCAAGTCCAGGAAATTACTTCCGTTTCGTAACTTTAAAAATAAAGAATATCCACACTTAAAATATGGCTGGGGCATATTCCAAAGAAAGCATCACTGAACAGTTTAATTTCTAGATACATAGCCTTCATTTTAAAAGCGTCTTTTTTCTCCTTGTGTAAAGTTCTTCCCATTTTCCAGTGTAACAAAATTGCTTGCGAAATTAATATACGAACAGATTTGTCCTAATTACTACCAGTACCATATGGACATGAATTTGCACACTGTCTGTAGAAATCTAATAGAGAAATGAAGAATACAATTATATAACAGATTTTTAGATAAATTTAATCAAAAATTATGTTTATATGTTTAGATTTTGAATAATTTACATTTAAATTTTAAATAAAAATTATAATCAATTACTTTTTATATAAAAACTAGATGGAACCCGTCAAAATTTGACGGCGAAAAACTTGATAGTACCATAAAAATAAAATTCATAGCTGCTTTAAAATGTTTGAAACTTTTGCAGAATAATTCAAATAAATAAAAAACCCACTTTGAATTAAAGCTAGGTTGAAGAACAGCAATTGGCTAAGTTTCACTGGCACATGTACTCGCGGAATTTCTTTCATCTGACACATTTAGCGCTGTTGTGCAAGTAAATGGTAAGTGGCCCCTTGGGGAGGGGGAAATGGCAGGATGGACCAAGGAGATGCATAACATGAATAAGCAGTCAAAGACCTTTCAAACGATATGTAACATGAGGGGTGTGTGCAAAATTTTAAAAAGTACCCCCTTGGGGGGGGGGGGTAAAGTAGGGGATGGACACGGAACATGCATAATATGATTAAGTGGTCACAGACTTTTCCAACGATATATAACATGAGGGTTGTGTGCAAAATTTAGAAAAGTACCTCTTTGGGGGGGGGGGGGGGCAAAGCGGGGAGATGGACATCAGAGATATGCATATGATTAAGCAGTCACAGACCTTTCCAACGATATATGACATGAGGGTTGTCTGCAAAATTTAGAAAAGTACCCCCTTGGGGGAGGGGGGGGGGCAAAGTGGGGAAATGGACATTGGAGATATGCATATGATTAAGCAGTCACAGACCTTTCCAACGATATATGGCATGAGGGTTGTCTGCAAAATTTAGAAAAGTACCCCCTTGGGGGAGGGGGGGGGGCAAAGTGGGGAGATGGACATTAGAGATGCATAATATCATTAAGCAGTCGCAGACCTTTCCAACAATATATGACATGAGGGGTGTCAACAAAATTTAGAAAATTACCCCCCTTAAGGGGGGGGGGTGAAGTGGCGGGATGGACCACGGAGATGCATAACATGAATAAGCAGTCAAAGACCTTTCCAACAATACGTAACATGAAGGGATTGTGCAAAATTTACAAAAGTACCCCCTTGGGGGGGGGCAAAGTGGGGGGGATGGACACCGGAGATGCATAATATGATTAAGCGGTCACAGACCTTTTTAACGATATATAACATGAGTGGTATGTGCAAAATTTAGAAAAGTGCCCCAATTGGCGGGGGGGGGGGGGATGGACCACACAGATGCATAACATGAAAAGGCAGTCACAGGCCTTTCGAACGATATATCATATGAGTGGTGTCAACAAAGAAAAGTCTCCGCCCTGTGTAGGAAAAACATACTCCCCCGCCGCCATAATTATTGATGCGGACTCATTTTTTAAATTCGTTCGCACCCCTCTTCTCCCGCAAAATGTTGTGAATTTTAAAAACTCCACTTACGAATTTTTTTATACCAAAAGCACTTATGTCCGTCGTCTGCATGCAGAGTTTTGTGCTTACAGACGCCAGACACAACATCACACACACAGACAGACGTTTACCGACATTAATAGTATAGATGATACTCAGTGCCTACACATTTCACCCTTTATAATTCAGCCAATGAGTTGACGGTTGTTCATTTCCAGAAACGAAACAATAATTCTTTAGGATGAATTTTGTTTGTTTGATACACCGTGGCAGAATGCGTGCAATGCAGCGACAGGCGTCACAAACTTTTTAGGGCACCTGCAGACTAAAAACATATAATCAATCTTCACAGGAAAAAATTCCTAGATTTCGTCAAATGATCACGGGAAAAACACTAATTTCATCAAAGGATCATGTAAAACGTGAATTTTGTGAAAAGGCCACAGAAAAACGCGATTTACACAAAAGATGAGCAAATTTTGTCAAAGAATCGCAAAACAGGAAATTTCACCCAAAGATAGCGCTTTCTTGCCAAACTTCGTCTAAAAATTGCGGAATAAAATGTATTTTATCAAAAAATCGCTGGAAAACGCACATTTCGTTAAAGTATCGCGAGAAAAATGCGAATTTCTTCAAAGATTGCTGAAAAAACGCGAATTTCATCGAAGGATTGCTGAAAATTCATGAATCTTATCAAAAGGCAGCAGAGAAAATGTGATTATTATCAAAGCATTGCGAAAAAAGAAAATTTCGTCTAAGGATCACAGAAAAACGCAAATTTCATAAAAGAATCGTGGAAAATAACGCAAATTTCGTGAAAAAAAAAAAAAATCGCAGAAAAAACACAAATTTCGTCAAATTATCGCTGGAAAAAAAACACGAATTACGTCATAGGATAGCTGAAAAAATTATGAATCTCGACAAAAAAAAAAGATACAGAAAAAAATGCGAATTTCATTAAAGAATCACGAAAAAAAATGCGAATTTTGTTAAAGGATTGCGCAAAGAATGTGAGTTTTTTTAAATGTTCGTGTGAAAAATGAAACTGTCTGTTCTGTATTAAAAACAGCACACACACAAACATCTATACAAACCTCAATACACACAAACATATTATAGGCAGGGCTTGAAATTCAATGTTTCCAAAGACGGGAGTCTCCCTACCAACATTTTTAAATGGAGGGGAGTTGTAATGTTTGGGAGGGAGAAAAAAAATCTTTAAACCCCACTACTCTTTTACGTGCTATTTAAAGAATTACATTAATGCAGACATGACAAAATACCATTGAAAAAATTAAGTCAACTGAGAATGATTATGTAAAATGTTTATTTTTATTATAAAAAAGGGAAGAAAGTTAAGTTTTATATATGCAGTGTATTTTTCAAGTTCCATTAAATGTGTTAGGGACCCTTAACAATTAGGTTGTTAAATAAATTTCTGACTTTAGATTTTACTTGATTGAGATTCACCGATCGATCGTGGAAAAGATGCAAAGTTCATCAATCTGTCGCAGAAAAAACGCTAAGTTCGTCGATCTGTCACCAAAAAACGCAAAGTTAGTTGATCAGTCGTGGGAAAAAAGCAAATTTCGTCGATCGATTGCAGAATAAACACAAAGTTCGTCGATCTGTCCCCAAAAAACGCAAGGTTCGTCGATCAGTCGCTTAAAAAACGCAATGTTCGTTGATCTGTCACGGAAAAAACCACAAAGTTCGTCGATCAGTCGCGGAAAAAACACAAAGTCCATCAATCGGTTGCGGGGAAAAAAAATCACGAAATTTATCGTTCGGTTGCAGGTAAATTAAATAATGCAAATTTCTCCAAAAATGCTGAAATTTTTTGGGCGGGATTTCAAAATTTTCCGCGTGAATCCCGCCCTGAAATTCAAGCCCTGATAGGTATAGTTTTAATCTGAAATAATATACTGAACTTGAACTAACTTTTGAAAAATCGGGTTAACCCAAATCCAACTTGCAGAAATCTACACTCAGTCTGAAATCGACTCGAACCATAAAGACAGTTAACCCAACTTGCAACAAAAATAATTATTTTCTGTGAATTTTCTGATTTTTTCTTTTCTCAGAAATGCTGTAGTCATTTTGTCCCCCAATTTTGCCCTTTACAATTCAGCCAATGAGTGGAGGGGGCCAAAGGAGCGTTCCTTATCATAAACGAAAGATGAGATACGTTCGTTTGATGTCGTCGTTGAAAATTTATGGATTTCTATTATTAAAGTAATTTTTTCATTTTACCGTATTTATTTTCTTTTTGTGTTGTATGTATTTTGCTACTTTGAATTTTTTTAAACTAACCTTTTTTTTTTTTTTTGGAGAGTGAGAGAGAGAGATTTAGTAATTTGGTGACACGAAGTTCAGCAAATTCTTAAAATCCACAAATCGTTTCCAATGTAAACAATGAAATTTACAATTAAGTTGCAAGTGCAAAATTTCAGTTTTTTAAATTTTCATGTCATTCTGTACACATTTTAATATGTCATTCTGATCATTATACATATTTAGCTATGCATTATTAATTATTTACTTGACCTTTACTTTTAATATTTTAAATATTTCAAACTTACAGCTGAATGTAATTATTAAAACAACATTTGAAATACTGCATTCGAAAAATGAAATTTCAGCTTAGAAACTCGACAATTAAAAAATTTAAAGTAGAAAAGTACTTATGATATAAAAAGAAGAAAAAAAAATACACCAGAATTTATTTGTATTACGAAAGCGGGAGAAATGATTTTCTGTGCTATACGAAAAGATATCCAAATAACTCAATCATGAACATAGAAATAGGTATCGGTTTTTATGTTCAGGTGCACTCAATCCAAACTTGAAACTTTTAAAACGGTCATTGAATGAATGAAATTCATCTCCGCCTTTCACATCCAGAAAACTTGCTGTGTCGCCAATTATGTTTATATTTTATATATATATATAAAAATAATAATTCAGGCACTTTTCCGTTATACGGACACCATTGTCGCCAAACATACATACATACATACATTTTGGCATAGTATCCGTATAACAGAAAAGTACATGGTTTAAAATCACAATAAAATATCATGAAATTTATTGATTAGTTGTGGGAAAATATCGGGGAAATAATGTGTTTTTCGTGAATTTTTTGTTTTGTTAACAATGTGGTTAGAGAGACAGGGAGAAATCCAGAAAACTTGCTGTGTCGCCAATTATGTTTATATTTTATATATATATATATATAAATAATAATTCAGGCACTTTTCCGTTATACGTACACCATTGTCGCCAAACATACATACATACATTTACATACATACATACATTTTGGCATAGTGTCCGTATAACAGAAAAGTACTAAAGTTCATGGTTTAAAATCACAATAAAATATCATGAAATTTATTGATTAGTTGTGGGAAAATATCGGGGAAATAATGTGTTTTTGTGAAATTTTTTGTTTTGTGTTGTTGTGTTTAATTGTAAGCATTCATTATAATTTTCAGTGCATTATTAAATTGAAATTTTTGTTTAAAATATGTAAACAAAACAGTGACCAGAAACCTGCACAATTTCTAATATAGATAGATAGATAGATAGATGCATGCATGTAGTACTTTTAATTATTTGGTAAAAATACTGTGATCGTCACTGAAAAAACCTTAATTTAACCTAAAAGTAATTGTCGAGTGTTTAAGCTGAAATTTCATTTTACGAATACAGTATTTCAAATGTTTTAATAATTACATTCAGCTGTAAGTTTGAAATATTAAAAGTAAAGGCCAAGTAAATAATTAATAATGCATAACTAAAAGTAATTGTCGAGTGTTTAAGCTGAAATTTCATTTTACGAATACAATATTTCAAATGTTTTAATAGTTACATTCAACTGTAAGTTTGAAATATTAAAAGTAAAGGCCAAGTAAATAATTAATAATGCATAACTAAAAGTAATTGTCGAGTGTTTAAGCTAATTTCATTTTACGAATACAGTATTTCAAATGTTTTAATAGTTACATTCAGCTGTAAGTTTGAAATATTAAAATTAAAGGCCAAGTAAATAATTAATAATGCATAAGTAAAAGTAATTGTCGAGTGTTTAAGCTGAAATTTCATTTTACGAATACAGTATTTCAAATGTTTTAATAGTTACATTCAGCTGTAAGTTTGAAATATTAAAAGTAAAGGCCAAGTAAATAATTAATAATGCGTAACTAAATATGTATAATGATGAGATTTTTTTTTCTTGAATTATTCAGTGAAACTCGCCTTATAAATGTACGCAAATAATTCACATCAAAATCTTAAAATAACAAAGTTTTCTTTCGTGTTTAGCTATGCTTAATAACCAAAAAAGCTTGATTAATACAAAAAAATTTTCGTAAAAATACTGTGATCGTCGCTGAGAAAACCTGAATTTAATCATATCACACAGAATTACATATTAAAAGTTTAAAAAACTGAAATTTTACACTTGTTTACATCGGAAACGATTCGCGGAATTTCGTGCCACGAAATCTCTCTCTCTCTCTCAAAAAAAGGGTTAGTTATAAAAAATTAAAAGTAATAAAATACATACGACTTAAAAAGAAAATAAATACGGTAAAATGAAAAAATACCTTAATAAAAGAAATCCATAAAGTTTCAACAACCGAACAACCAAATGGAGTCGTAGTAATCCACATACGCTTCTAGAGAGAGGAAAAAGCCTTCACCTCATTGGCTGAAATATCGCGTCTGAAGATAGTAAAAGCCTCTAGCTGATTAGCTGAATGCTCGCGCATGCCTATAAAAGGCATTTTTGCACGAAAAACTAAAAAGCAGGTTAGCTTTAAGTATATGGATATTTATTTATTTAGTTCTATTCTCCTCGAAAACATTCGAATTATGCATTTTGACAAAAATGTTCTTTATACAAAAAAGATCAAAAGAAAGTTTAGTGTATAAAATTATTTTGATGCACCTTCATGCCATTGAAAGTAAATTAAATAACAACATATTTTTTCATAACTATAGACATTATGCCATGTTTACCGTTACTTAAATTTACATCATATTTAAAACTCTAATAATCTAAATATTATGCTAAAACTTCCCCTATTTCTCTACTGCGATTTTCAGAAAGTAGACAATTTTAGTGTTAAATGTAAAAATATGCCAGTTCTAACTTTCAGTACATGTAGGTTAACTAAAAAATTAAATTTTCTTTAATTAATAAATGAAATTTTGAAATACCTTCGGAAAATGTAAAACTGACACAAATATAAAACATCAAAAGAGAAACATTTTGAGAAAACGCGTTATTCGATAAAAACGATTAATAATAAATGGGCATCAAAACTTTTACTGCGATAGTTTATTAAAGTTTAGCTAAAAAAAGAAAGAAAAATTGCAGCATTTCATTTAATGGCGAAAAAAAAAATTGCCGGTGTCAGCTAACTGCTGAAATTTAATTTAAAATATTTTTACAGCATCTCATTACATAGCATTCTTTATTTCTAAGATTTAAAATTTAAGAGACTTTTAAATTAAATACATAATTCACGGGTTCAGAAAAATTTCTTTCTAAAAATCATTAAATCGCAGCGGTATGTATAATTACTGAAAATAATATAACTACATTCATTAACAGATTTAAAAATAGATATTAGAAGTGAAAAGAATTTATTAAATAAAGAACTACATAAAATGTGAATAATAATTACTTAACAAAAAAAAAAAAAAAATCGTTTAAATTGTGCTATATTTCTTTTTTTATCCTGAAAGTAATATTTATGATGTAATTTTAAACGTTTAAAATTATTTTCTTCTTTTTATTCGTGGCATTCTTTCCGATATTTTTTTTATATTAATAATTATATCTTTCATGTTTCCAATTTTTTCAGCGTACTAGATAGCGTTTAAAATTATCCTTTTTAGCTCACAGGCTATGAAAGCCTGAGAGCTGATGTGCCCGCAGGTTCTGCATGTACGCATGTATGTACGTAACGCGATAACTCATGATAAAAATATCCGATTTGCTTCAAAGTTTTTATGTACGTTCATTCTGATAAGGCGCTTCCCTGATTAGTTTTGGATGTTTATAAAGGGGGAACGGGGGGGGGGTCTAATCACCTTCTTAATTTAGATAAATGGGTTTTTCATACAGAACTATCCGATTTGCTGCAATTATTGTATATAGGTTCATTGTGATTAGGCGCTTCCCTCATTAGTTTTGGGAGTTCATTGGTTAAGTACAAAGGGGGGAATAGGGGGATAATGCACCCTTAATTTAGATAAATGGTCTTTTCATGTAGAATTATCCGATTTGCGTCAAATTTTGTGTGTAGGTTCATTGTGATAAGGTGATTCTCGGATTTGTTTTGGGAGTTCATTGGTTAAGTATTAAGGAGGGAACGGGGGTCTATTCTCCCCTTAATTTAGCTACACGAGTAATTCATGCATAATTATATAATTGTGTGATTATATAATATACAATTAGTGTGAATAGCATGTGAACTCAATGTCATCAGTTTAACTGAGCACTTTTCTTTTTATTATTATGAAATAGGCTTCAAGCTAAACACATTGCAAATGTCTTCTGCAACTTTTAATATGTATAAGATCTAAATTTAAAATCGTTATTTAAAGATTTCAATGATCTGCAAACAATATCTAACTGTGAAAGTATAGAAATGTTTAACGTAGCTAGTGTTTATTGCAAGTTTATGAAATTATGTACTGAATTTCGATTCGCCATTTTCTTCTCAGTCATTTTTAATTTATTTCACATTTTTCGCTTGTTTTTAACAATACGAGTAGTTTTTTGATTAAGAAATAAAGACTACCGAGATTTCATTAAATGTTGATATTTTTTAACCTGGCTAACTCATGACAATTAATTTAAAGTATTATTATAGGATTTCATAACGTAGCATATTTAATTTTTTTAAATGCTCATATTTTATAGCTGAAAACAGTTTCAAATTCCTGGCAGTAACTCAAAGCTACGGAAAAACGTGTCTGATTAATATTAAAAATATTAATTTTCAACAGTATGTAAAATTACTGATAATAAAATTTTTAAATTTTTTAAATATATGTTTCATAAATATCAGTTTTTTTATTCGGGTTGAACGGTTTAATGTTAAACCATTTTGATATGACATGTATAACTTTCTTTACGTAAAAGGTTAAATTTAGTAATCATTATTTAAATAATATACATACTAATCTCCAAATAATATCTGCCTTTTAAATTACTGAGATGGTTAATAGACTTAGTGTATATTATACTCTTATGAAATAATTAACGGTTCCTCCTGAATTTCAATTCGTTATTTTTCTTTTGCAGTATCTATGAGGGGTGTTCAAATGAAACGGTACGATACGTGGTAACTACCAAACCGGTTGAAATTTGAATATGCCGCTTTGGGATAACGTATTGATACATCTAGGGACGCGAGGAGTGTCCGGTATTGTTGAGCGCCTGCGCGGAAGCCCGCGCATCAAGGGGGTAGGAAGCAGACCAGTTGCGTGTCACGTCCATTTGACGAGACAGTGCGTGTAGAGACATCATGGCGTTCCTTTGCAAAACTCAACGATTGAGGAGCACCAAGATGTTTTCAGATTGATGACTGCGGAAGTGGTTAAGCCGTCCGATATTTATCACATGATAGTAGATGTATACGGGGGAGTCTGTGTGTCCGACATGTCAATGAGAAAAAGGAGTACCCTGTTTCGTGAAGGCCAGGAATGTTTGAGTGATGATTCGAGACCAGACCAGACAAACACGGTAATCGCGTCCGAAGTCCAAACTCATCGACAAGGTGAGCAATCTGGTCATAAGTGATACACTCACACCCGCGTCAATTAGACGGAATCACAACTGCCTGCTTCTCTCTTCCTTCATGCGCTTGCACACGCCGGACACTCCATTCCCATCCTTAGATGTTCCACTACGTTATCCCAAAGCGGCATATTCATATTTCCAGCTGTTTGGTTCTTAGCACGTATCGTACTGTTTGATTTCAACACCCTTTGTATTTTCTTTGTTTCATTTGTTTGGAACATGAGTTGGAAAGATTTCAAAGGAAAAAACTAGGTAAAAGTAAGGCGACAAAAGTTACAGTGTATCAACAAGAATACACATTTCAGAATAGTGTTGTTGTGATACAATGTAACAGTTACTACATCAAGCTCACTTATCATCCATAATCATGGAATATATGAAGCTCTTTCTAAAGAGGTTGGCTCGAAGACGTCGTAGTACTGGCGTTCTGTGGTTTTTTCGTTGGGGGGATTATAAACATTGTTGCAATTTTTTTAGTTAAATCATTCACGCTTTTTCTAAAGATTTGGAGATCACCTCTGATAATAAATTGCTCAAGTATCTATAAGCAATTCTATCCTTACTAAGATTTTTATTGTGGCGTTTGCTAAGATTATACATATTTGTTATGAACGTGCAGCCCTGTGGACATTCGTGGACGTTCGTATAGGACGTGTGTATGTTATAATAGGTAAACTCGACTTATAATAAAGAAGGAACTTTGTGTATCTATTTCTCGGATGTGTTCTAAAGAGACCGCTGCACGCAGAGCTACAAAATTTGGTGCTAAGGTTCCTCTATGCTTGTAGTTTTGCACCTCGAAGTCAGATTTTAGAATTTGTGAATATATTTTTTTTATTTAATTTTTAATGCGATTTTTAGTTTTTTTTCACATTTTGCTGCAATTTTTCCACATTAGTTACAGGAATCCGGTTCCATTCTTTTAGCCCAATGTAGTAAATGTTATCCTGTAAAAATTTACTCTCTAATATCGGTTAAAGATGAGAAGAAGCGTGCAAAAGGCGCGTCTACGCCAATTGTTCGACAGAAAATCAAACATGAAGACTACTTGGAGTGCCTCCAGCAACAAAAAACAATCATGGGGAAACAGATAAGGATCGCTCAAGATGACCATCGCCTATATACACTAACTCAAAATAAAGTTAGCTTAAGTCCTCTTGACGATAAGCGTTACTTGATGGATGATGGGATAACCAGCTTAGCATATGGACATTATGAAATTGATCAAGATTGTGTTTATCAATAAATTGCCGATTTGTATCAATAATGTCAAATCGTCTACTTTGTTTTAACCCATTAAGCGCCGCTATATATATTAAACTATTTTTTTTTGGAACAGTTATTTTTTCTTTATGAATAGGAAGTCTTTAAAGTATTTCTGAAGAAAAAAAAAAATTCGAATATTTAAGAAAAATAGCATGTTCCCAAAATGGGAGCAATGGCTCTTAATGGGGGTAATTTTTTTCAAAATTTTTACTTATGCCTCCGTGCATTTATGGTTGTTATTTCAATTTTCTTTAGCTATAAAAGGGGTGATATCATTCTGAAACTGATATTTTACGAATAATTCATATAAATTAGTCCAACATCTACATTTATAATAAAAATAAAACATAAAATTACCGATTCCATAAACATTTTCATTATCCATCTCTTTATTTTTCCCATTTACATAATTTCTGTCATACTATTTTACATGAAAATGATGGAACATTTTTTATGCAGCATTATATTATTTATTTGCGTTTTCTAAAATTGATTTTTTAACTTTTTTTTTTTTTTGCTTAGTTTTTCCATATTCCGATTTGAAGATTCGTCTGAACTTTCATCTGAAATATCAATATTTTTATTCAAATCAAATATTTTTAATACTTTGTCTTTTTTAAACTCCAAATCAGATATTTCTTGATTGTCTGTTGATTTAGAATTTACGGAAAGTTCTACTTCACCAAATATAACATGGGATAAATCGTCGCATAAATTATTTTCTATTACATATGATTTCTATTACATATAATAGGAAATATTTTATGCGACATACATATGAGGAAGATATTTTCCTCGTATGTTGCAATACTGCAATCAGGGAGAAGAAGAAGAAAAAAAAAAAAAAAAAAAAAAAAAAAAAACGATTTTTGGAACAGCCGAAAAATCATCCAAATCTAAAAAATTGGTCAATCATCTTCCATGTAAAAAAATCAGGATAAAAAATAATGTAATGATGAAAAATAAAGAGATGGATAATGAAAATGCTTATAGAACTGGTAATTTAATTTTGTTTTTTTTTATTATAAATGTAAAAGTAGGACTAATTTATATGAAATCTTCTTTAAATATTAGTTTCAGAATTATACTATCCCTTTTATAGCTAATAAACTGAAAAAAAAATACCATAAATGCCCGGAGTCATATGTACAAGTTTTCAAAAACGTTGCCCCCATTAAGAGCCATTGCTCCCATTTTGGGAACAACTTATGCTTTCGGTAATTGTTATTGATCAATTATACATATTAATTCCGGATTGATGTTGTTTAATATAACACACTGTTATAAACATATTTTAACTAAAAAATATAATTTTCTTATAGAGTTTTTTTTTCTCTCGAGTACGGCCAAAAAGCTATTTTTCGCCTTTTTTAACCCATTTTAAAAAATAGACAATTTTAATGAAACTTAAAAAAAAAAAAATAGAAGTCGTCTATTATATTGAAAATTCAAATAACACGAACCTTTTAACAATATATAAAATACTCACTTTAGAAAAAAATCATAAAGCAATGTTCCCAAAATGGGAGAAATTGCGCTTAATGGGTTAATAAAAAATGTTAATTTTAAATATGCGTAGTTATTAAAAACTTCTACACAAACATTTCTCCTAGAATGCTATGAATGTGAACTTCATTGAAACCTATTCTACCCATACGTACAATCACCCACATTACGATATACATTTTTTTAACTTTTCTTTAATTATTATTATACATTTTTTTAAATGTTTTTAATATTATTTTCTAGTTTATGAATGATATGGATATATATTTTTACCTCTGCACACACATATATATATAATCGCTTTGCCGTACAATATCATATATATCACACACACGTACACAAATATTAATAAAAGCATGGCTCAAATTTGAATAACTTTTGTTACAAAATATTACTTCTTACAAAAATATACTACATTTCATAAAAATAACTTTTCGCAAAATGATCCTCAAGAAAAGAAAAAAAAAAAAACTCTTTATCACGACGTGGAAATATTTAATGTCTGTAAAAATAAATTTACTAATATATATATATATATATATATATATTAGGTAGATAAAATTCTCTGTGTTATTTAAAGCAGATAGAAAACAAAATATGTTTTTCTTAAAAATTTCTTAATTATTGTTAAAAAATAACTAAAACTAAAACAGTAAGCAGAATAATAAACTTTCTTGAATATTCATATCCATTGAATTTTCAACCTCGGTTATTTGTAGACATCTTAAGTATCTAATTGATATTTAAATAATTTATCGGAAATCTATGTATCATTTCATGGGGAGTGCAGAGATAGAGCTCTTTACTCCATAAGATTTTGGCTAGCACTGACTCGCTTTATCTCGCTATCGCGAGCTGCTCTTCTGATAAGAGATATAGATAAGATATTGTGGGGTTTTCTCAGACCTATGACTCATGCGATAATAGATCTTTGTATACTGTTATTAGACATCTTAATTGAACTATTACAAAATGAACACTTGGGTTATTAAAACTTTCAAAGGGTGGATTTTTTTCTTTGTTTTTCAATAATTCAATTCAGAAATATATATTTACGAAGAAATTTATGTTTACACTTTTAGGAAAGAGTATTCAAATGAACGCAGAAATAAGATATTGGAAATAAGACATTACATTCGGAACCGGTTTCGAAAGTAAAAGTATCTCCGTAAAAAAAAATCCGCAAAGACAATCGAAAAATTAATCAACGGCAGAAATAGAGATTAATTTCTGCTATCCAATGCAAAAAAATCGTTTAAAATACTTAAATGCAAACGAGATATTAGAAAAATAATGCCTCATAGGATTAGAATTAGCGAGCGGGTATTTTCAAGTGCGTGAAGGGGACCCTTAATTTGTTATTTAAAAAAAAATTATTTTACTATTTTATGAATGATATATATATATATTTTTCTCATGTACACACATACATAGAGAGAGATAAATAAGATCAATTTGTCTTATAATATCAGGCATACACGTATATATAGAAAGATAAATAAATCCGCTTTGCTCTATAATATTAGACATACACGTATATATAGAGAGAGATAAATAAATCAGCTTTGTCAGGATAATATCAAGCATAGCACTGGAAAAAAAAAACTAGTGTTATAAAGAGATCAGAAAATAAGAACCTTATAAAGATACTATGACGTACGAGTCCGCTCCACTTCGGATGTGGAGCTTCACATTCTCCTCCTCCTCCTGTGGCCGTTGATCTCTCTTTATCCTACTACTTATGTCTTTATTTGTGGTTTCTTTATTTTTTGTGACAGATTCATTCATAATGTAGCTATATACTAAGTTCGTCATCTTAATAACATCATTTGCGCATTTTTCCTTCCTTCTGTGATGTGCCTTTATTTTTATAGAAATTTATTTTTATTTAAGCAATTGGCATGATTTAAAATATGAAACAAGAAACACACGTAATTTCTTGTTGCCATAATTATCTTTACAGCTTAATTTAAACATTGATATATGTTTAATTTACAACCATCAGAAATCAAATTTTATTACTGTCTATAGAAACAAGTACATAATTTTCCAAAGAAAAATTATTGTATAATTATTCATTGTTTCAAATATTAAAAATTTGCTTACAATTGAATGATCGGAAATAATTCATTAAAATTCAACAGCAACGGCAAATTTAATTATTTTGCTGTTTGTGAATTTCTGGATTGAATCCAAAAATATAAATTATTTAAGAATTTAATTTTCCAATGCTCTGTCATTAAACGTTTTATTTTGTTAATTATCGATTTAGTTAAATACCAAATAATTTCAGAAAACTTAACTTTCTTAAATGATGTGTCTCTTTCTTCTAGTATTTTGAGTCAAAATAAAAAGATTAGTTACTGTTGTAACTTTTATTATTACCTTCCGCAATATTCTTTTAAAAGTCATTGACCATGCAGTCACTGCACCGAAATGAATGGTGAGTTTTCTCTTTCACAGGCTCCAGGATGTCTGAAAGCTATTGATTTCTTCAGATAGCATTTTATTCAACTTGAAAGGTATGCTATTCTTATTGGTAAGATTTAAAAAACGCTGACTTTCACATTTGGCCTTTTTAGGAGTATGAAATATTTCGTTTCCTTACATAACATTTATTTTCATTTATTTTTTTTTAGAAAATATAGGGCGAATAAAATACAGAAGCTTTAAGAAATAATTGTGAATGTAATTATGATATATAATATGAATATAGTTAACATGTATTTTTTTTTTAAACAATTGCATGATTTCATAATTAAACAGCAATCATGCTCATTCCCTTATTAACCTCTACGTTTATGTATAGAAAAATGCAGAAATGATATTTCTGATTACGTTTATTTATTTGAAAAATTTTTAAAATAAATATTTGTAAATTATAAGATGTAAGCTTCAGTTTGAAATTAGAAAAATAACTGTAAATTTAAAATCAATTTCACTTAATTATAAAAATTTATAAAAATGTAAGCTCCTGAAAATAAATTTTTCAATTCTTTTATTACTTACCCATCATACGTAGTACAGGGTAAGTCTTGTAATCGTTTTCAAAATTGAAAAAGAAAATTTTTTTGATGGATTTAAACGTTTCAGACACTGGAGATTCCGAAAAACATATCCTTCTACATTAAAAAAATGTAATCTGGAACTGAGCCAAAAACGATTTAGACCAATCAAATTCTGCGTAGATATTCCGGGTTAGTCTCATTGCTTTTTTACTAGGGACTTTTTGAAGAGCTATTACTTTTTTTCTAGCCATCCTACGGATTCGAAAATCATACCACCAGACGCGAAATATAACAAGCTTTCAGAAATTCAAAAAATGATCACGGTCGGACAATAAAAACTCAAAAAATCCTTAAAAATCGAGTAAAAAATATTTTATTGAAAAAGTCATTTTTTTTATATTGTTGCCAATTTCTAAATAACGCAAAGGATTATGTTTTATCTCAAATAAAAAATGTATTTGCGCGAGACTATTAAAAACAATAATGAAAGTTTAAAATAATAATTAAATGATCACGTGTTGAAAGCAGGAAATAAAGAAAATTACGTCATAAAAATTGTGTTTACACATGAATATTAAAAATAAAAAAGATAAATTAAATGAAAAAGCATTATAACCAGTTAAATGAAAAAGCATTATAACCTGATTACAGAAGATCGCCATTCGTGATATCATCATCATCATCTTTTTAAAACAGGATACATTACCAGATTTTAAGAGGCTGTGAAATCAGAACGGGGGTTGGTGAGCGTAGCGAGCAGGGGGCAGAGCCCTCTAGTTTTTAGAAAGAAAAAAAGTGCCGTCTGCCTGTGTGTGTATCTGTAAACGCTCTATCTCCCGAACGAATTGAGATAGAGACTTGAAACTTTGTATATACTTAGTATGTAATAATGGGAAGAAGCTAATTGAATATCAGTAACCTCGATTATCCGGAATAATTTTTTTTCGGACTCTCGAAATATTATTCTGATAAAAGGTATATAAAGATTTTCGAAATTGTTTATTTTAAGGATTGAATATAAAAGACAATAAAAACCATAAATTTTGCATAAAGAATAAAGTCTATCGGATAATTAGTTTCCGAGATATTTGTAATCCTATTTCCTACACTCTTCGATTTTTCTTGATCATGTATTTCATTCAAATTTCAATTCAAAAATATATTTTAATTGGAAATGAAACAAATTATTCCGAAGCAGTAAACCGTTAGTTAATATTATTATCAATTTTGGAGTTATAAGGATGTGTCCTTTACGCAATTCAGTATTAGAACATTTCAAGTTTATGATGTCATCAAGCCACGATTTTATTCGAATTGCAATGCATTTGATAATTGTTTACACATGTTTTATTTTCATATTTTATATTATGCATAACCGTGATGGACAAGCATTACGGTGGCCCCCAGTGACTAGCTTTTATTACATTATACATTTACATTTTCGGTTAAACAAAAATGTATCTATGGTTCTCTAAAATAGCTGAATAAAAATAAATTCCTTAAATAATGATTATAAAAAAGCAAATAATTTTGCGATATATATCGAATGAAATTTATGAAAATTTTGCATTGATCTTCAAATGTGTAATCGATTATTTGTTTCTGAACATTACCGATTTTGAGATTTCTAAAATACGGAAATTATCGATTAATCGATACCTTCAAATTGATTAAAGTATTAACATTTTTTGTTCTATTTGTTTTAGAAAAAAATATTAAAACCGATATTTTAGCAATATTTTTAATGCTATTCATGTATATGTTTTTATATCTATATTGGGATAAACATGCATTATATTTAAACATTTTATTAAAGAAAAAAACATGAAAGGCACTACAATAATGTTGATTCACTGCGCTACAAAAACTTTTTCCACGAATGACATCAGGAATTAAAATAAATAGACAAAAATTAGAAAAACTAGTTAATTGAACTTTTACAACTAATAAAATTAATTCTTCTTTTTGTTTTCTTATTCAATTAATTTCCTATTTTATGATTTCTCAAATAAATTCTATATTCTACAAGAATACGTAGTATATACGTAGTAATAGTATGTAAAAAAATTTTTAATAAATTATTTTATTTCAAATTAACATTTAGAAAAAAAAGTAGAATACTGTTTATATTTCAGAAAAAGAAAGATTGTCTAGAGAGATTGTCTAGAAAATCTAGAAAAATGCTTAAGTGATACAAAAGAAACAACAAAAGGTTTATAAAAACCTTTTAGTGATCAACTACGTTTCAACGCTCATACGGCGCCATTTTCAAGAAATATAACAATAAACAAAATATTCTGGCAAATTTGGAAAATAAATTTGAAAACATGAATCACGAGATCATATATGTAAAAAAAGCAGGTGCTTGAAGTAGCCAACTGTAATCCTGAAAATTAATGTTTCGTTATTGCTTTTTAAAACGGAAATTTACCTAGTGCCAAATTTTTAGGCAATTCAAATGAGGCGGACTCATTGCAAATGTTTACGTTACGCATGTAGATTTCTATTGATTCACGGATTTTAGATGGGAAGTAGACTCTTGATGGATAAATTATTTTACTATTTTTAAAATCAATTTTTATTGTCTCTGTGCTATGTAGTCGTGCCAGTGCGTTAGTAGTCCTGTCATATTTGATAACTGCCATATGGTATTTTAATCTTGTTTGAAACTTTCTAGTGGTCATTCCTATACAATATTGTAACGTTCCATCTGCTCTGGTGAGCGGAATTTCATAAACACCTGGTAGTTGATATGGCTCTATAGGGTCTACTTTCTTACAAACTAAACTTTTTAATTTTATGGATGGTTTTGAGATAAGACATATATTGAATTTGATAAGTTTGTATTTCAATCTTTCAAAGAACCCAGGGAAATATTGTAAAGTAGATAACTTTGAATTTTGTTTATTGAAGTTTTTCATCTTCTTCTTCTCCATGCTCGTAATCACTTTACAGTAGAACTCCAATTATGCGAACTGCAACTATCCGAATCGCTGATTATCCGAATCGATTTCAGAAAAAAAACAAATGAAGACGGAAACGTACTGCGATTCCCAAAATAATGATTCTATGTCTACGCGTGCTACTGTCTTTCCCGCCGCGAAGACCATTGGGTTTCAAATTCTAAATGATGATGAACTCATTGAAAGTGTGAGAGAAGAAAGTGTCGAGGAAGGAGATGACCTTAATGTCGAAGTTGAAGCATACACGGGACCATCAGCTAGTGAAGAATTTGCCGGCCTTGAAACTGCGTTGAAGTGGATAGAGCGTCAGCCCGAGTGTGACCACATGCAACTTTCTGAATGTCAAGCGGATGCGCGACTTGGCTCCCCGAAAACGGGTGAAGACTGTCAAACAGCTTACTTTGACCGAGATGTTCAGCAAGTAATGACTTTCATTTACAGTACGATACGTACATACTGTACTAATGTACAGCACTTGTAAATACGCTTAACATGTAATAGTGTTGCCTTTTCATTTAATTAATTAAAAGCCCTTTTTTCTTTAAAAATAATTTTTTCTCCCATTTTCAACATACATACAGTAATTAATTAAAATATACCCCCATTTTTTTGGAAAAAATCCAATTATCCGAATTTTTGATTATCCGAATAGGGTCCGGTCCCAATTGATTCGGATAATTGGAATTCTACTGTATTAATAATGCTTTCTCTATATCCGTTGTCTCTTGCTATTTCGTGTATTTTATTTATTTCACATGTTAACTGATCTAGAGTACAAACTGTAAACGGCTCTCTATTTATTATATTTAGTGATCTTATTTTGTGTTTATGAAAGATTTTCATTTTCATTCTTTTGTTATAACTAAGTTGGTTACTGCTATCAGACCCTTAAAACACATCGTGAATATTACGCTATAATACACTGAGCATGGAAAAACTATTGTTGAGGGATTCTTGTGTTATTATGCATCAATAGGAAAAATTACTCGTTAGTTAATATTAATTTTAATTTGTAGAAATGTAGTTGTTGCATCAAATCTATTTATTTATTGTTAGTAGGTGTTTTGTCCGGTTTTTCAAAACAAATATTTATTATCTTTCAAAACATCTTTTAGAAACAGACCGATCGTTTTTTGATAAATTTTAAATCAGGAAATAATTTTCTCTTTACTTATACAAATGTACGTTTTTATATTCAACACACACACATATGAAAACATAGGTACTGAAGAGTGGAGAAGATTTGTGAAAGAATTGCACTGCATTCATTTTAACCAGTCTAAGATATAAATAAAATCTGCTAAAAGCTGTACATTTCATTTTAGTTAAAATCCGAAAATGGACATTTATACACGAAATTTATTTCTCTCTTATGTTACTGATACAAAAAGGATGTTTTCAACGTTAGCTTTTGATACATTTAGTCATAGAAACTGGTTATTTTTTGGCTAACATTTTGTAATATAATTCAAGATTTGAATTGTTAAAAAATCTCTTAATTTACTGACAGGACAAAAAATGCAATTTATATCTACAACGTTTAAATACCTTAAAGAGGTTATTATTATTTTTTAATTTCTACAGTGTAAATTTTATATTAAGAATCGGGGGCAAGTAATTGAGTTTCTGTAATGTTGAATTCATAACAGAATTTTCGAAAACTGTTATTTTAAAATAAGAAATTGCAAATTTACATTATTTTTCCCCAAAGTTGGAAAAGTAAAATTTTATTTAAAATAGTACAAATCTTGATTTACATTAAGAGTGATATAATACATCCCACCGTCCTTCAAATTAATGTAAAGTATATACCACTTTTACATAAGCAAAATCAGCAAAATGATTTATGTAATTCGTTTTCTACTCCTTTAAATTTGATATATTTCATATTGTCTATATTTTTACTTTGTTATCCTGATATAATGTCCAAGAGCTTTTTAGAATAAATGTCTTTTCAAATAAAAAATAAAAATAAAAATAATACTATCATTAAAAATTCATAAATAGTTCCAAATATTTGTAGTTTTTACTTTTTACTCTGTATGATCTAAATTATAGTATGTTTTTGTTTCATTCTGATAATTTATTCTCATGTAATGAGTAGATGTGTGAAATGGTGAAAGTAAGGGTGCATAAAATAGGTTAAATCTGAAAGTAAATTTTTTGTCATGTAATCTAATATTACCAATCAAAACTTGTATTTATGAGATAAAAACAGTAAAGCAAAGTTTACTCTTAATAGATAATATCATTCAACATTAAAACTGTATTTTATAGTATTGATTCTGTTCATGAAATTTTTTAGTTAACTTGTCAGCACACGCGTCCCTTTCCAATACGTTCCTACACGCGCGGGATAAATTTTACCCCAATGGGTCTTCTTGTGTCAATTTCCCCCCGGTTTGATTATAAACAAAAAATTATATTTTGAAATAAACTCTAAATCAATAAAGAACATAATTTAACTGAAAATAACATGTTCTGTTATATTTAAAGCTAAAAAAAAAAAAAAAAAAAAAAAAAAAATCTATCACTAAGATTTTTTTTCTGCATATCATTACATACAAAGCTTTTACAATCCAAATTCAGCCATAAAAATACAAAAAAATATAAAACTGATACATAGAAACTGTATGTACAAAAGTTGTTAACATTTAAAAGAAAAATTATATTATTATTTGCACACTATATTTTTTACATAAACATTTGCATCAACATTTTCCTATCATTATGGGTTACGTTATAACACACGAGGGGTGAATTTCCTCCCAGGCTAATATTTTTATAACAAAAGAATGGAAAATATCACAACCGGAGGTAAATTCTTCTTGACCACATCTTGATTTATTTCAGCTCGAAAGGTACTATAAAGCTCAGAATGTTCACGAACGATTTTCGCACCTTTTTAAGTAATAGTTTTGAGATGGTGTAGATTTTATCCCAGCGCGTGTGCTGATGGGTTTTAATATAAAACATAATTATAAAATATAATCAATTAAGGCATAACAAATAATTATTTATATTTAGAACAAATGATTCTTTACATATTGGAAAAAAAAAACTAATAGTGACTTATTATCAAAATAAGAGCTAAAGAAATTATGTAGTTAATCCAGGAAAAACTGCTCAAAATATTTAGAAATATCCATAACAAGAATGTGAGGTGAAAGTTATTTTTCCTTTAACATTTAGAAAAAGATTTGTGAATCATTTCGGATTCTTTTACATGTTCATTATATCGTACTTTCGTATAAAGTATTTATTCAATAGTCTTAAAGCATTTAACAACTTTACTGAAAGTCAGTAAATAGTAATTATGATATTCATTATAATGAAATAATACAAAATAATCAACTGCAAACAAAGTGCTGTCATGTTTTAATAAATGAAAGTTGTGTTTGGAAATGTTACGAAAGTCGATAAATGTGTATGTATCTGCATAAAAAAATAAAATGGATGAAAAGCCTAAGATATCTAAAAACGATTTCAACGCATTTAATTTTAGAATTGGAATTTTAATAATTTAGTTATTCATGGCACGTTTGGCATGGTGCACTGTTAAAAAAAATTACTAGCAGAGGCCGGCAGCAGAGATTCCAGTCATACCCCGTAAAAAAAAAAAAAAAAAAAAAAAAAAAATCCATGCCCATCATTTTGTGCAGCCCGTAATTTTACGGAGCAAAGTCATACAGCATTATTATGCACAGGATATAATGCACTTTAAAACACAATAACACTTTACTTACTGTTCCGTAGCACGTAACACGTTAGATAATAATCACAGAATCTTTTTTGACGGGTTAAATGATATATGTTACGGTCGCGGTTAAGTGACAATATTTTTTCAAAACAGGACTAAAGTGAAGGGTTACACCCTAGCGGGGGAAAATGTATGGGGTCGTACCGTATTTTTGCTAACAGATGGGCTAGAACTGTAAGAATACGTGGATTGGCCTTAATTTTCTAAGTATCTAAGGAATAAGGCCGCTTATTTAGTGGACCAGATCGTTTTTCATCACATGAGGCTGTTGCCCGTGAAAATTGAAGGGAAAAAGCTCATAAATTTACAGTTTTTTTCTGAGAGTGAGCTAATACATTGTTTTTGCTTGTGTTCGTATACGCACTTATAATATGCTTTTGATGTGCACTTACTCCTAAAAATCAACAATTATTCCTCCATTGAAATATAAAATCTGAAAACGGAAAGCATTACATACAAACTATTAATACAAATAATAGTAAGAAAATGCAATTAATATAATTAATTAAAATAAATTTACTACAAATTATATAAACTAAAATAAATCTATATGAGATTTAGATTAGTTTCAAATGTTTTACTGAAAAGAAATCTTGTATTTTTACCATTAACATGTGTTAATGAATAAAAATAATTTTTTGCATACTTAAAAATACATATTTATTCACTGACAACTTTCGCACACATTTTACAGAAAACAATCGAACTTTTATTACTAAATATTAGTAGAAAACTATAAGTACAAAAGCAATACAACTTAAACACATACACCCAGTAAAAAATAAAACTTCATCTAAGATATTCAATCTAAGAAAATCAATCTAAGATATTAAAAACATAAAATTATTAACTGAAAACAAAGTTTTTATACTATTGTCATATCTTCGTTATTAAAAGTGTTCATACGCATTGTTAGAAAAAAACCTATAAATGTATATATGTATACAGAATTAAGTATAATTGTAGAAGAAAGCATAATAATAATAATAATAATAATAATAATATATAGTACAAAAATTAGAAACTAAAAAGCAATACAAATAAATACAAATAATACAAATAAACTCATAAAAAAACTTAGAGAAATTCAGTCTAAGATATTAAAAACTTAATGATTACTGAAAACAAAGTTCGTATATCATTTTCATGCCTTACTTATTAAAAGTGTTCATACACATTGTTGGCAAACATTTATAAGTGTATATATGTATACATAATTAAACATAATTGAAGAAGAAAACATCATGATAATAATACAATTTTTTAAAGTTTTTAATAATATTTATGAAATTGTATCACTGAAACGATTCTTACTGCTATAATTTTCGCAAAAATAATATTCTGGAAGATGAGAGCTAATAATACAAATAATAATATTAGTAATAGAATCTAAATAATCATCCTTAGATATAAATAAAAACAATTGATGACATAAAATCAAGGATTGTTTACTTGCCATATTTTACTAATTAAAACAGCTAATACATATTGTCAGGAAAAATCTATAAATATGTGTATATATTCATACCTGATTAAGCCTGAGTGATTGTGAAACAACCTGTTACAAACATATATGCATTATTTTTTTATAATTAGATTTACAATAATATACATACTTAATTCACCTTTCTTTATATAAAACTGAGATTGTGCTTCTTTTCATTTATGAATTTAGAACATATTTTTTTATATGAAATAATTCTTACAACTCTGAAAATTTTCATTCAGAGAAATTATTGTAGGTATTCTACTTCGGAGAACGAAAACTACTAATTCGTATTTTGAATCTAAGCCTTTCCGCCAAATGAATTCATTTCAAACCATTAATTAATTCTCTTTACTACAAGAAGACACATAAATGTCATTTAATTTAGCGTGTTATTGCTCAAGATGCCAGATCTATATCAATAAATGGCTCCTTACTGTCTGCAAGTTATTGATTTTCACGCTTCAGAAAGGGATCTTTAGAAAGGAATGACAGTTGTTGATTACTGCAAACAAGGAGGTATTTTTCTGAAGTCTCATTCTGTACCTTGTATACCAGGATCAATTAAAAGATTATTAAATGATGCAGTTTAAAATTAAATTCTTATGATACTTACAGATTTTTCAATTTTTTGTACAGGGTGATTTTTTTTAAAGTTGTGAAAGTAAAACACTGTAACAAAAGAACTACTGATCCAACTGACCTGAAATTTTACCAGTATGCTCCCAAAGCAATGGGGAATTTTTAGGCATGGTTAAAAAAACTTAAAATCGCACCAACAGAGGGCGCTGTAAGGTAGCAGAAACAAAGACTATCGTCTGTGGGAGGAAAACAATGGACGGTACTTTGAGAAACCATCTTCCGTAGGCCCTCTGTCGTCATTGGACCTTTTCTTAAATTCTTAAGTGTCCTAAATATCATAAGAGCAGTTGCTGCGCTGTCATTATTCTGATAATACAGTTTCACTAACAACGCATGGTCCGTCAATGGCGCAGTCATTGCAAGAATTTCCGTAGAATAATGAACAAGAGGTGTGCGTACTTCACGTTTTTCCGCCAATGTGCGTGTGCCGGGAGCGAGTTCGTCTCCCGACTTTACTGTATGTACAGCGCCATCTGTCGGTGCAATTTTAAGTTTTTTTTAACCACGCCTAAAAAATACCCATTGCTCTGGGAGCATACTGTTGAAATTTTTGGTCATTTGGATCAGTGGTTCTTTTGTTATAGTGTTTTACTTTCACAACTTTAAAAAAAATCACCCTGTATGATATAGGTTCTTTTTTAAAGGATAAAAATAAAAAGGTTTTACATAATATAAGTAATTTAGATAGCATCCACATGACATGAATAACTATTAAAAAGAAAAAAAAACATTGCCTTTTATTGTTGAAAGAAACATATTCATAAATTTTATTTAATTTTGACTGCTATCTCTGAAGTTGCATGGTCTATTATTATGCTTGTTAAGTTTGGTTCCTTAATATCTACAACACAGCCGATTGGGCAACGTTGGTGGCGGAGGCGACCGCCACGGTGAGGGCCTGAGTTCGAATCCTGGGTAGGCATGAATGTCATTGTGTGTATGTCTTCAGTGCTGTCTACTTCCTTGTGTCTATCCCGTCCTCAAGAAGAAGATTTATGTAATTTGTCAAAATATCTTGTATGTATTTATGTGAATAAAAATATATGGTTCATTCGAGACAACAACCTTGAAGCTTATAGGTCTCAAAGCAAGTGCCCTTCAAATGAAATAAAAATGTCTGGAACATATCGATTTTCACGCTTCAGAAATGAAAGTTCTTAATTACTGCAAACAGCGAGGAATGTTTATGCAGCTTCATTATTTATTTTACATCTGGTTCTTTTTGAAGAATGAAATTTTCAAATGTAAATATAATGATCTTTACAAATTTTCGATAGTTTATATAATAAAAGTTATTTTTTTTTTGGTTTATAGGATTAAATTTATTTATTTTTAATTGGTGTAAAAATCTCCATATTTTATAAATAACTAAGATTATGTAAAAAAATGTTTTAATGAAATCCATAGGTATTCTTTATTTTTGACTGCTATCTCTAAAGATTCATTGTCTATTATTATGTTTCCCAAGTTTAGTTCCTTAATGTCTGAATTTTATTGATTTTCACGATTCAGAAAATACTCTTTAGAAAGGGATGTAAATTGTTGAAATCTCACTGTAGACAGGGACATATAAGTGTACAATTATTTTTTTTTTCTTAATAATTTGTATAATAAAGATAATTCTTTGTTTTGATGATTAAATATTAAAAGTTTTTGGATGATGGAAGTAATCGAGATAAATCCCATTTGATATAAATAACTAAGACTATGTAAGTAAATTTAAAACAACTAACATTTATTTTATTATATGAAAACAGATATTGGTAGATGTTTAATTTTGAGTGCTATCTCTGATGATGCGTGGTCTATTATGCTTGTTAAGTTTGGAACCTTAATGTCTGCATGATATTGATTTTCACGCTTTAGAAATGGATCGTAGTAAATTACTTGAAGTTCTTGATTACTGCAGACAGTGAGGTATTTTTCTGAACTCCCGTTCTTTACCTCGAACATGGATCAAATAAAATACATCTTATATTTAAAATTCAAATTGCTTATTTCCCTTTATATTATTTCTATTATTGAAAAATAATTTAAAAATGTAATCATAATGATATTTATAAAATTTTCTACAGTTTATATGGAGGAGAAGGTCCAAATATCGGCTAGGCAGTATTTAGACAAATATGGTTCGCCGGTATTTGGACCACTGATACGCTTTAGTTATAACCATGATTACTCATTTATATAGTAAAATACCAATAACGTGTGTGCGGCATTTGGGAGCTCAATATGTCTAGAAAACAATTTAATCGTCAATTCAAGCCAATATACGATCAGTATATTTTAAACAAATGAGAAACACATAACTGAAAAACTTCTGATACCCCAGATTTTCTCGTGGAATGTTTGCTCTTATTGTTTGTAAATGAGACAGGCTTCAGCGACGTACTACTCGTGCCTTTCTTCTGTCAGTTAATGTTACAAACCCAGCCTATCGCCGCTAGGCTGCACTGCATTCAGTTTTCAAAACACCTAGTAGTCGGTATTTGGACCTAACCTCTAATAAAGGTAATTCGTATTCAATTGAGTAAATACGTTACTTCCGTACAGCTATATAAGTTTGTTTAAGAAAATACTTTACATAGACTATTATAAATTAAATTTTTCAAATCTTCATAAATTGCTGTTCGTTCTGTAATAACAGTTTGATTTCATGTATTTTTTTTTAGATATTGATTTTACTTAGATATTTTTTAGATATTGATTGTACTTATCTTTTTTACAGCATTGTAGTCCCTCGAATTTTGAAAAAATATATATTTACTGTTTTATTTTCAGAAAGAGAACTGTTTTGTGAGGACTGCGGATGCTTTTTCTTTCTCTAGTAGCGCCCCCTTCTGGAGAAACGAAAGAGCGCGGCAGTAGAACTCAGAATGTCAGCGAGTAAGAACATCGTCTGTCATATTAGAAACCAGAATTATTATGAAAATGGCCGTGAGTAAATGTTATCAGTCATGAATATTGAAAAATATGATTAATCCTCTATGTTTATTTAATGTCGTGTGAAGTACCTGTCTTCGTCATGTTTATGTCAACTGTACGCCATTTTATTAAACTTGTGTTCGTCGTTCGAATGACCTGTTTAATTAGAACACTCCCACATTCAGAAGAGTCTTCACGTGTTTATTCTGAAGATTTTCTTTTTACCAAAGTATAACATTCAAAGAATGTCATTTTGTTAATATGTGAATGTTTTAAGGTTTTTAAAATGTTATACTTTTGAAGATTGTAATTCTAAGTTTTGATATCTTTCAAATTCCAATATATATGATTATAAAATATATTAGTGACAGTCTCTGAAAACATTTCACTATCTCGCCTTTAAGTATGCCTCAAAAACGTAATAAATATTGTATATAATTTATTACAAAAATTCTCAGTAATCCAAAAGATTTAAATAAAACATTCATACCAGCTTAAATTAATCGGTACAATATATGGTGCCACACATCAATTTAAGATTTAAAAGTTAAAATTAGTTTTATAAAGTAACATTTGTTTATAAAGAGGGTAAAAGTTTGAAAAAATCACTATTTAATGATCCATAAAATTTCATAAAATAAAATTCGAACTTCTGTAAGATTTATATTGTATTCTTTCTAATATATATATTGATTTGTATTAATTTTAATTCAGAATGGAATTAAATTTCTTTTTTTTAATAAATTAGTTTTTACTAAATGCTTATGCAGTGTTTTCTTAAGTAATTGACATAAAAGAAATACTAAATAACATTCGTAATAATTGTTCTCTAAAACCAAAATACCATATTTGATTTTCTCTATAATCTATATAGTTTCCGAATGAAATTTTTTGTCCTTAATGGTTCAAGAGTCAATTGATTTTTCATATCCGATTCAGGGGTAATTACTAGATATATGCTTAATGGTATTTTTCAATACAGAAATGATAATGTATTTTTGAATCGTTAAAGGGTGAAAACATTTAATTAGCGTAATGTTTTAGATGAATATACTATTGCAGGAAACATATCAAAATCTCGTTGAATATTGAAATTTCCGAGTATTTTCTTTCTGTTGTAATGATGAATCATCATTACTAAGTAAAAGATGCTTACATTATTTCATTCTTATTTTATGTTTAAAGCTAAAGATAGGATTATTGTTTTTTCTAAATAATTGTATTATGCCGCTTTGTTTTTCTCCGTATGCTTCTAAAATCCATATTTTTTCAAATATTTGTTCCTCTTAGCAAGTTTTACTGTTAAAATATCTTAGCAGGATTTGTGGCACAAATTAGTAAAATAATATTTCTTTTACTTAAAGAATGAAACTTGAAATTAAGTATGGAAAAAAATTGTTATTTTAAAATAGTTGACTTCAAAATTAATTAACTTTTTTCTTTGAAATTATCTTATTTTACTACTATAGAATACCCCGCCACACATTAAAAAAAATTGCTAATGAGTAAATAAATAAATAAAAAAACAGTAAAAGGTGTTATATAAAAATCATCTTAATTAAGAATATCCTTTTGAAATACGATACATTTTATTTGTTTTCATAACATTAGATACAATATTATCATTAATCAAAGACAAATACTACATTTTATGTAAAATAACTAACCAAGTTTTGACCGTTGAGAGTTAATAAGTTTTGCGCTAGACTGCTTTTCAATGTATAATTAACAGAGAAGTAACATTTACAATTATATATAACGAGAACTAAAAGGAACACGATTAAATTGGAAATGTAGTTAAGATCTTTGTGAGTAATTTACCAGGTCAGTTGTTGACAAAATTAGCACCATTTGTTAATACTAGCTGTTAATGTGATATTTGATGTTACCTTTGTGCCTTTCAGTTACAAAAATGTGTTATTTTCGACAGTGTTAAAATGCACTTGATTATTAAAATAATAACAATGTTTCTCTTTAATGCGGTATAACATGTCACAGGCAGCACGGATATAATATATGTATTTTTTTTTTAAATACGAAGGTTTTAATTTCTATGTTACGAATGTCACTATTATGTAATTCAATTTAGATAATTTGATATTCTATATCCAATATATTTGTTTTCTTTATCTAAAGAATGGAGGTCTAACAATATCAGACAATTTTTTCCAATAGTGTAAAATGAAGTGGCTTATTAAAATATATGATTTATATCATAACTACTTCTGGGACGTGTGAATAGTTATTTTTAAAAATCTATTAGCAGAAAATTTCATACCACCATAAGATAACTTAAAGTTTTTAATTATAGTATTGTATGTCCTTCGCAAGATCACAGATCTATTTTTCTTTCACCCAGTCACACGCATGTCTTAACCCCATGCGATTATGTTTTATTAGCTTACATCTGAAATCATGTGTTCGTGCCCCTACCCATTCCATGTGATTTGACAGAATTGCCAGAAAGAATAACGCGTGCATTCCTTAGTACTAATCGTGAGATGTTGGAGCTACCATGGCAAGAACTTGATTTAAAATTGAAGTATGTCGCGTTTCAAAAGTGCATTGTAAACTTTTATAACTTTAAGTGGCTTTTTATTGGCGTTATTAATCTTTCAGCGATCTTCGTAATAGTGTTTTAAGTTGTAGTAGTAATTTAGTCGTAATTAACATTCCTAATTGTGGAAGGAATTAAGATACACCATGTAGTTACAATATTTATGCTGCATAAATGCGTAGCAGGTCGTTTCTAGCACAATTATCTATATATTTAAAACGCTAAGCGTTTTCTTTCGACAAGCCGTGAGAACAAACTACTGCATCAAATTACATCATTCTTTTTTTAAATGAAAGATATTTGGACACAGATTTGTTATAGTACATTCGTTTGTTCGAAAATTTTATTACTTAGCCGTAATTTTAAATTAAATTTTTACATCTGATTATGACGTCATAAAGTCGAGAATCGGATAACGCCCACTGTTGTGAAGCACATAGTTTATTCTCTAAACTCTGTGGTTGCGAGGATAAAAGATAAATAATAAATATTAAAAGAAATTGACTTTTAGGCCGAATTTTTTATTTGCAAGTTAAATTTCGGTAAAAATATTTTTCCGCGCGTTTTATAAGAGAATAAAAATTCACATTTATTGTGAAGTCACGGGAATATTGTCCATTGGGTTTATTTTATCATTATGCATTGTAACTTTGTTGATGCCATTTTTTCATTACAATTAAATACAAAATATATTTTTATTTGTATACATGGTGTTTAAGCATAAAAGTAACGTATACAAAGTACGTGTGAAAAGTTTTCGTCGGTGAAAATGACGTTATGCTTAGCTTAAAATGCATTTTAACATTGATAAAAGTAAAATGAAAAATTTATATGATTGTGTCAACATGAGGTAATTTTAACTGATTTTTCATTTTTTTATTTTAAATATTAGAACTGGAACTTTTATTGGGTGCTTCATCTTCATTACATACCTTGATTACATGTTCCCAATTACTTTTTTTTAATTTTAGGTTAGAAGACTTCATTTTTTAATTTAAAAAAAATCACAGAAGTAAAGGATTTCAGGGAAATTAAAATTACTGAAAATCGTGTTATGGTTTAAAAAAAAAAAATCTGGAAATAATTATTGTTTTTTAGATAGAATAAACAATGTATGACTAATATTTTATATGAATTATTTTGGTTTGTTATAAGTTCATTTAACAGTTCCTTATTAAAAACAAAGTCCTATTTCTTTCACTGTGAATTTCTCTTTTGGTGCCAAAAAATGGTAGTCTACTTTTTGACGCCAGTGAAAACGCAGTGGCAATTTTAAGAAATGTATAACGGTTGTGATAACAAACGGCGCTACCGCTTTAGCTTTCATCGCGCTTGCATCACTTCTAAATACTACAAATTTAAATTTTTTACTACATTTTACAATTTCAATTCTTACATCATCAATTAGAATAAAAATTAGCTTTCGATTGAAATTTATTTGAAAATTGCTTCTTAATTTAAGGACTTTTTAAATAATTTTCAAGCATGAAGTATTTTTCAATTCTATCTGAACAATGACCACCAGTTTGCTTTAATAATGTAAAATAGCCCCTGGGAAAGTTGCCACAACTGAAAAAATATTTCCCTAACCACCATGAAAAGTGAAAAATAAAACTCAAAAATCCTAAGATCAGAAAAAAAAAACAATTTTCAGATTATGTTTAACAAAAAATTGATATGTTGAATTCGTTGATGTATATGTTGCATCAGTAAATGCTAATTGTATTTTTAAATTTTTTTTTAAAGATCCATTGAGTATTTAACTGTATAAGAAGGAAAATATCCCCGACTGTGAAGGATAATCCTCCTGATTATGTAAAGCGACCGAAGAAACCATACGCATGAATTACACTTGAAAGCAGTAAAAATCTCCCTCATCTGCCAATTAATTTATTATTGTAAAAAATATTCTTCATCTTTACATAAAAATTGATTAGCTTAAAACAATGGATGCGTTTTAGAAGATATGGATTTGAAACGAACAATGATTAAGGAGGACATTTTAAAACTTTTAATTTAAACATTTTAAAACTCTTTTTAACGTCGAATTTCGACGGTGCATTTGAGCATTGAAGCTCATTCGGTTGCATTATCACAGGGGGGAGGGATGTGTGCTTTATTTACTATGTTCTTTTATTTACTGAATATGAGATGAATGTAGGAATATACTATTTGTATGATACTTCATAGGTCCATGAAATTTTTCTTTCTTATGGGAATTTGGCGGTAAAGTCAAACTGATTTGCATTACACAGTTGTTTACGGATTGTTTGTTTGGAGTTTGCATAGGAAATAGTCCTGTATTTCACTGGGAGAAAAACTTTTAAAATAAAATATTTGAAAGACTGCTTCATACCCACCCCTTCTTAAATAATAAAGTAGCTTATTTTACTGATATTATAATAGTATTTTTTCCGTCAAGTTTTGACGAGTTCCATGTAGTATATATTTGTTTTTCATATAATATATGAATTGTAATTATATTGTCAACTTTAAGCAATTTATCCTGGTTTTTAGGGATAATTTTTTTCTGAATTTCTTTTTTTTCTGGTACTTATTTCAGATACAAATATGTATATAAGCATTTTTTACATAATAAATAAATTTAACAAACTATTTTATTCAACACATTTATTAGTATTTAAAACATTATTTGTACTATTATCAGTAACGAAGAGATCTTGTACATTTTATGTGGAATATAAACTATTCCCGGTTTTGTTCGCTGAGACAAAATCAGTATCGATAAAACGGCGTTGCGACGCGTAATTAACAGAGAAGTAGCATTTACAATTATATATAATGGTACCTGAAAGGAACACGATTAAATAGCTAATGACTTTTAGGCTATTTGTGTGTGATTAATCAGGTCAGTTATTTGCAGAATTAGCACCCATTGTTGGTATCATCTGTTAATTTGAAATCGTAGAAACTGAATCCTTTCAAGCGTATACTTACAAATATACAAGCACATACAAAAATATAAGTTCTCAACATTGTAAAATGTATTTTGACAGTTAAAATAATTATAATATTGTTTAGGAGTGGGGTGTAAAAGAACACAAAATGCACAAATATATCATATTTTATATAACCATGATATTATTTAGTTACAATTTTTTTATCTTACTACATGTTATTATTTATTTATCAAAATTATGCATTTCATTTTCCATTTTCGAATAGTCTTCCCAATATCCTTTCTTTACTTCGGTATGGAAATAATATTCTACGATTTTTTACAGTGTATTATTTACAAGAGTGTGCAGATCATTTTGTTAATTAAATTAATCGCAATATTTATGCTGAATACCGGCGTGACAGGTCATAGCGAGCGCGGATATAACAAAATGCTTTACCATACGACGTTTATAAAATTATAATGTCTAAATTATTCAATTAATTTTGAGATTTTATTTCTTTAGCATCATTATTTTTAGTACTTTAATAAATACAGATATGTATAATTACATTTGGTTTAAATAATAGTTCTAATTTCTATAATAATTTTTTTTTAATTTGTCTATTTATATTTTTTATAAAATTAAAACAGTATATATCATAAGTGAAATGACTAAATATTCTAAATTTTAGACGGTGAGAGCTAAATTAGTGTTGCGCAAAACTGATTTTCAAGTGCAAAACTAATGAAGAGTAAATTTTACAAATATATATAAGATCTAAAATTGTCACGACTAAATTGAAAATTCCGTTAAGATCTTTTCTAAGTAATTTATCTGGTCCGTTATTTACGCAATTAACACCCTTTGTTGATGTCATCTGTACCTTTCAGCGTTTCTACCATAAATCTGTAAGAGTAATGTTTTCTATAGTGTGAAAGTGAAATCTGTTGTGATAGTTAAAATAGTTATAATATTTCTGCTAAATTGAAACGTGACTGATCATAGACAGCATGGATATAACATATATTTTTCTTATCTTACATTGTTTAATTGTAGATATTACAGTAATTTTTTTCTTTATTTCCATTTTGTGTATTTTAAATAAATACATTTAAGTGTATGTAAAGTTTGAAAAAGAATGTAAAATTTCCGAATCAGTTTTATTTATCAAGTGTGCTCTAAACATGCTCTTTTTGTAGAAGCTTGATAATCATTTCATCTTTTGAATAATGGTCAAGATTTGTATACTGAAAAAGTTGACTGTATAATAAAAAATTACCTGTCTAGAGCTAAAATGTCTTATCGCCCAGTCTATCATAAATTGAATATTTGAAGTCATTTTCTAAAGTAAAAATGACAATTTCATTATTTTATTATTTTATTTTTAATGAAGCTATTGTTATTTTGTGCACACGGGAGCTAATTAAAAGAAAAACGTGCTTTTAATAGTTTTCATAATAATACATTTTGCCAAACTCCAAACTGATTATATATGTACTCAATACATAGTTGCTAACCTCCCGATTTTTTGTATACCAGTAAAATCTTACAAAAATTTTCGCTTTATTAAATTACAGAAATTGTACGATTAAAGAAGACAAATATTTTTTCATAAAAATACTGGTATGAAAAAAATCGGGAGGTTGGCAACTATGTAAGTATGTCATCAGAATGACAGAAGAATTAGAAATGTTTTACTAAAACAGAATGTCCACAAAATCCGTTTTTATAAAAGAAGAATAAATATATAAGTATATCCATGCATTAATTTAAATAACGACAATGAATCAAATTAAATTGTAGTTGTTTTTATAACTTGACTTGCATAATTATCATTAACCCCCTGACCGCCGAGCAAAAGAGAAAATTTGTAATGTTGTTTTCTCTGTAATTTTTTAACCGTTTAACGAACATTGGTTTCCCTGTGAAACCACAAAATTTTAATTACGAAATTCAACAATGACAGCAGAATTTTAATAGAAATGTTTTCTATTTATTATATAAGTGAACTTCGAAAGATCTTTCACCGAGGCTCCTGTGGTCTATACCACATATCCCCGGAGTACATGACAAGTAGAGAAGACTGGCTGTAAAGAGTACTGAACTATTGCTGGTACGAAAAAATATTAAGTATAAAAAACAAAAAAAAAGGGGGGGGGAGAGTAACAATATTAAAAACGGGAACATGAGCTAATAGAAAAAATGATAAAAGGAAGTTTACGGATAGCGTTACAACAAATAGATATTTTTATATGATTTAATTAAAAAAAAATTATATATATATATATATTTAGCACTTTCCAACCTAGTTGAAAAGTGCTTATGACTTCGGTTTGTCTGGCCGTATGGCCGTCTGGCCGTCTGTCCGTGCTCTAACTCCCGTAAATATGCTCGGATTGCTCTGCAATTTTTATATGTTATTGCCGTTATCTATGGCACGTTCCCTATTTCAACTGAAGTGTGTAGCACTTATAGTTTTCTTACAGGGACACTCAAAAGAATTCCGTTACATTGCGGTCTATGGGGAAAAATCATTTGCGGTTTATTTAAATAATGTTTCACTATTGTAAACGCATTGAAATTTATATAGATCACTAAGATGCATTAGAAGAAGCTTAATATGGAATAGGGTGTGCATAGCACTTAGAGTTACTTTACAGGGACAGTCAAAATAATTCCGTTACATTACGTCTATGGAGAAAAATCGTCTGCGGTTTATTTAAATAATGTTCCACTATTTTAAACGCATTGAAGTTTATATATATTACTAAGGTGCATTACAAGAGGCTTACTACAGAATAGTGTGTGTATAGCAGTCATCGTTCATTTACAGGGACACACAAAAGAATTCTCTACTGTCTGTTAACAATAATTCCTGGAAGTGCGTTTAAGTTACTGAACGCGATTTTAATCTTAACTAGCTTTTTGTCTATTACGTGGTGTGTATAAATTCTGTAGATCCTATACAGGGCAGCACAAAAGTTCGCGAACACATTTCCGTTTATTGACAGAAACTCCAGAAGGAGAATTTAAACTGTGCTACGCGTTTCCTAACTAAACTAAAATTTAGCATCCTATGTATATATACAAATCTATAGGTCATATACAGGGCTACATAAAAGTATTCGGATATTTTTCCGAATATTGTATATATTGAAAATTCCTGAAATTACGTTTTTAAATATGTTATGCGTTTTCCAAATTGTTTACTTAGATGTCATCTTTCAGCTTATTAAACGGTAATGATTTGTAAAATTACTTTAGAAGCGTTGGAAAGTGCTACATAATCTATGCTTGACGCATGATTTTTCGTTCTTGTTTTTTTTTTTTTTAAGCAGGAACAAAAATGGGTTAGTAAAGATTAGTGAGGAAAATAGTAGGGTTCTGAGTGGTTGGTGCTTAAGAGATTGGTACTGTGCCTTGAATGAAATATCGCTTTTTTATTATATACAAATAAACTTGATCATAATGTCCGGTGTCAATCATTTATTTCAACATTTTAGCAATTGATATGCTTTATTCGTTAAAAGGTTAAAATGCTTAAAAAATCTGAATTTTTAAACTTGAGATAAAAAACTTAATTACGTATATAAGTATAATCCTTGAGAGTATCAATCATTACTTGATGTTTTAAAAATGCATTATATTTGTAGAATTATATTAATTTAAGCAAACCTTGTATTGCTGTGAAACCTACAGCATAGTGAACGGATATATCAGGTCGCGGCGATGAGAAGGTTAAATGGACATGTACAAAGGATCATGTACACGACAAAGGATCATGTACAGGTTTTGGAAAAAGGGATACCCCGTATTAACTACTCAGCAAATCATCCTCTAAAACTCGAACTGGCACCAATCGATTAGTGATAACGTATCCTATAGGATGCTCAATTTTGCTCAGGGGATCGTCTACACAAACTCATTTTAAAAAGACCTTTAAGACATTTTTCATGCTGTAGTCAAAATCTAACATCATATTTGTATTTTTCGATAAATTGTACTTTCAGATACAGAACGGGAATTCATTCGGAAAAATAGGTTAGAAAGAATGCTGGTTAAAAGTCTAGATCTTCTAAATATTTTAATAATATTTTACCGGTGCATATCACATTGCAATGTCATTATTCTTTTGTGCATAATTGTATATAATACTTAGCAGATTGAGATGTAATTTTGGACTCGCATATTTGAAGTTTCTATAAATCGATGTTTTTTAGAAAAGAAATAATGTTAAAAAAAATAGATATTTTCGAAAATAGTATGAATTGCAACCTTTATATGTAGATATATATCAGGGGTGCAAAAATATAGGCCCCAATGGGCCAATTCCCACCACTAAAATCTTAGTATTCTTCGCCTAATAAGAATACTGATAAAATTTATGCGAAGTATATTAATAAATTTTGACGAAGATCACTGATAAAATTTAGTGGTGGGAATCAGCCCATTAGCACCTAGATTTTTGCTCCCCTGATATATATATATATATGCATTAGAGTTAATTAGTATCTCTACTTGTTAACCCGTCAGCACACGCGCTCCTTTCCATTACGTCACTACACGCGCGGGATAAATTTTACCCCAATGGGTTTTCTTGTGTCAATTTCCCCCTGGTTAGATTATAAACAAAAATTTAAATTTTGAAATAAACTGTAAATCAATAAAGGACATAATTTAACTTAAAATAAAAAGTTATTTTATATTTAAAGCAAAAAAATAAAAATAAAAATAAAACAAAATCTCGCTTTTACATTCCAAATTCAGCCATGAAAATACAAAAAAAAAAAAAAAAAAAAAAAAAAAAAACCCATAAAACTGATATGTAGATACTGTACGTGCAAGAGTTGTTAACGTTTAAAAGAAAAGTTATATTATTATTTGCACACTATATTTTTTTACATAAACATTTGCATTAACATCTTCCTATCATTATATGGGTTACGTTATAACACGCGTGGGGTAAATTTCCTCCCACGTGACATTTTTATAACAAAAGAATAAAAAAATACACAACCGGAGGTAAATTCTTTTTGGCCACATTTTGATATCATTCTCCTTGAAAGGTACTATAAAGCTCAAAATGATCACGAACTATTTTCGCACATTTTTAAGTAATAGTTGTAAGCTGGGGTAGATTTTATCCCAGCTCGTGTGCTGACGGGTTAACGAGGACAAAATCCTTTAAATGCCTTCGTGAATGACTTAAAGGAATCGACGGGAACAGAGACTTAATGTCCAATCCACACTTTACGCCAGTGCAGCCTGTTAATAGCCTTGCCTAGTGTTTGGGGAAAGAACGCGAATGGGCCTGCTCCAACCCGCTTGGTCAGTGTAGAGGCATTTAACCAACTCCCCCCTTATTTCACCATTAATTCTGAAAATAAATCATGGTCTTGGATTCCAGGAATCTGCATGTTTCTAGTTACGGCAGCGCTCAGAAAGACTTGAAGATAGAGGTTGCAAAGACTCAGAATGCTTGGATCTCCTGGCATACGTTGATGACCTTTGCTATGTATAAAGGAATCTCTCTCACAGGAAAATCGTTTACAGGAGAAATTGGAAGAAGAATTAGAAATTATCAACTGGGACATCCTAGGAATATGTGAAGTAACAAGAAAAGGTGAAGAGAAGCTTGATCTCGCCAGTGGACATGTATTGTTCTACATAGGTACAGAAGATGTGAAAACAAGTGGCATAGGATTTCTGATTCATAAAAGGTGGAAGAATCACATCGTAAGATATAATAGTGCATCAAATAAAGTTGCAAGGTTAGTTATACAAGTGTCAAGAGGATACTAGCTGAAAATTTACCAAGTTAATGCACCAACAATATGCTATACTGATGAAGAAATTGAGGATTTCTATGAAGAAATAGCTTCAATGCGTCAAACGGGAAAATGCTAGATAAAATCAATAATAGGAGACTGGAATGCTAGAATTGGGGAAAAAAAGTGAGTTCTCAGTAGGAAATTATGGATATGGAATGCGTAATGAAAAAGAAAACAGATTGATTGAGTATGCAGAATGTGAATAGACGTATATCAAGCTTTTTCAAGAAAAAACCACAAGGAAAATGGACATGGCGTAATTCATAATGCCCTAATGCAGTGCAGAGTACATTCACTTGTAATGGATCAACAAGTGAAATCGACTAAAGCTTGACAAACAAAAAGCATCTTATTCAGGATTGAAGGTTGGTTAGATGCAAACTGCTTTTAAATACTAAAGTAGAAAGAATGAAGGTTATGCAACACTTCAATGAAATCAGTCTATATTATAAATCTCCAGAAACATAAAGAAGAATTTAATTTGGAAGTTAAAAACCGTTTCCAAGCACTTCAATCAATTTTAGAAGAACAGCAAGATGTTACAGTAGTGGATAAGAAACTAACCTGTCTGTACAAGAAATTACAAGAATGATAGCCGTTGAAGCAGAATTAAGAAAGACAAAGAAAATAACAGAAAAAACAAAATATTGATGGAAAAACGCAGAGAATTTAAAATGAAGAAAAACTATCCGGAATAAATAGATGAATATGCAGATTCATGTCAAATGGTAAGAAAATGCGTTACCAAAAATATCAGAGAATTTAACTGTGATATCGTCAAGAAAGTTTTAGAGAATAACAAAAGTTTAAAATCAGCTACGCACAAATTGTGTATTGAAAGAAAATGTATTTTTGCACTGAAAGAGGCAGATGGAGCAATCACCAAAATGAGTAATGAAGTATAGCACATTGTCGAAAAATTATATAATTATTTACATAAATGGGAAGATCAAAGGGAAATCAAACTATGTCATCCACGAGTAAACATAACTAAAACTGAAGATATATTCTCAGTGATGACAGATAAATTTGTACAAGCCATTAGACGTATGAAAAAAGTAAATGCCCTGACGAAGATGGAATTACAATTGACCTTATTAAAGAAAAAGTAGAAAATTAGCAAAAATGCTAGCCTTACTTTTTTTCCAAATGCCTCGAGAAATCAAATGTACCAGGAAATTGGAATAATGCTCTGATTGTGCCCCTTTAGAAGTAAGGGGAGAAGAGAAACATTGAAAACTATCATCCAATCAGCTTACTGTCAGTGATTTATAAAAGTTTCACCAAAGTTTTAACTATAAGATTTGAATTACCTCTGGACTCAGCTCAACCAATAGAACAAGCAGGATTCCAAAGTGGATTTAGAACACTGGATCATATTCAAGCAGTAAGGGAACTCATGGAGAAACATAAGGAATACATTTTACGTCTCTGCCTTGCCTTTATTGATTATGAAAAAGCATTTAATTCGGTCTACATATCAGCAGTAGTTGAATCGCTGGAGGTCATTTTTATGGACAAACCTTTCACCAATGTCATAAAGAACAACAGCCACCAACAAGTTTGGACAAAGGAAAAGCGAAGATACCTTGGAAGAGGAGTAAGACAAGGAGACACCATTTCGCCTAAGCTTTTTTGTGCTGTCTTAGAAAGTATTTTCAAGAAACTGGATTGGAAAAACAAAAGGATTAGAATAAATGGAGAATATTTAAATCATCTCCGATTTGCTGATGACATTTTAATTTTCAGAAATAGCCCTGGCGAATTGGAAAATATGCTAAAATATGTGGCAAAAACTAGCATTAATGTGGGGTTAAAAATGAATTTGGACAAGACTGAGGTGATGTTCAAGTCATTTGCATCAAAAAGAAAATAGTCTACAACAACATTGAGATTAAAGAAATGTAAAGTTATGTGTACCTAAGTAAGCGACAGGAAATATCATCGGTCAACAGTATCATGTGAATGAATCATAAGAAATATAAGAAATGGATGGAGTGCTTTTGAGATGAACATTGTCTTCTGAAGAGTAACATGCCTCTTTGTGGGAAAAGAAAGGTCTTTAACCAATGTGTTTTGCCTGCACTGACTTATGGAGCAGAAACATGGGCGCTAACAAAACGGTTGCTACACAAATTACAAACAATACAGCTAAGTATAGAAAGATGTATGCTGAGCATAACTAAGACAGGCAGAAAGAGAATAACCTAGATAAGAAGTCATACGAATGTTTTTGACATCATTGAGAGAATTAAACGGCTAAAATGGAAATGGGCTGGGCACATTGCAAGAAGAAAAGTCAATAGATGGGGCACAAACACTCTACAGTGGTATTACAGAGATGTAAAATGACAAAGATGACGATCTCAAGAATGACGAAGTGACGAAATCAAAAAAGTGGCCCAATGTACATTGGATGACTAAAGCAATAGAGAAGAAAAATTGAAAAAAATCTGGGAGAGACGTACTTCCAGCAGTAGATTGAAAACGATTGTTGTTCTTGTTGTTGTTGATGATATATCTATATGTATATTTCTGTTACGTGGCGCGGAAATAGGACTGAAAATTTCGCTTGCTGTTTGGCATCTACCATAGTTTCCGCAGCGACGATTCTTATTGGTTCATTTTCTGGTGACGTGATACATTCAACGAATCTGCTTTCTGATCAAGATTTTGTTTTAGGCACAGCGGAAAACGTTTTGTTTATGTTTTTAGCATAATACATAGCATCTGCGTAGTGTTTTTCAAAGAATTTTGCATGATTTTAAACTGTTCTGTTCAATATTATAAGAGAAATTCAGAAAGGTTCTCTTTTTAAATGCAGATCATTTTATAGATGTATGAACAACAATGCCAATGGTTTCTTTTGCGATGACGTGTAACATTCAGCGAATCAGCTTTCTGATTTCTGTTCGATCAATACTTTATTTTATACACACCAGAAAACGTTTTGTTTATATTTTGTTAGCGTTATACGTAGCGTCTCCGTAAGGTCATTGAAAAACGTTTAAACGAACTTAAACCGTGCTGTGTAATATGATAGGCAAAATGGACGCTTATAGGCAAAATGAACGCTTATAGGCAAAATGAACGCCGTTCTGTGCAAAGAATTTTAAACTAATTGTATTTCCAAAGCAATTTTTTCATTATGTTAAATTGATTTATGCCCAATTGATTGCACCAACTCTAATGCATTATTAATATTTTTTCAACAACGTTTACAATTCCTTTTTTCGATTAAGAATTTTTTTTTAATTTCATAAGTTAAAAATAAGTTTTAAATTTCATCTGTATAGAGTTGGGAGTGAGAGAAGCGAGCTTTTACCTCGTAGCGGTCACAATGTAACTTGCCTCGCAATTCACGGGGGTTACCGAGCGTTAGCGAGTAGGGCGATGAACGCCTTATTATCCACATGAATCGATTTTTGGAAGCGTTAACTATGCGAATCCAAAATTAGATATCATTTCGCCAACTTAGAGCAATGTTATTTTAATGAAAGAAAAAATGCATTTAAATACACACACACACGCACACACAGTCTCGTGTAACATGGTGAGTGCGGACACGGTCAGAATCCGGTTCACTGAGGACATCACACGAAATGTGTATTTAGCTAGGATTTTTATATTTTTTAAATAAATATACGTTTAACAATACGTATTAGTTTTTGAAATTTTGAAATTTTAATTATTTTTAATATGCTTTTTTTTACAATGTATCTGAGGACATACCCATACATGCATCCATCTGAGGACATACCCATACATACATCTAACCGTGGACATACCCATACATACATCTATTCGTGGACATACCCATACATACATCTGACCGTGGACATATCCATACATGCATCTATCCGTGGACATACCCATACATACATCTATCCGTGGACATACCCATACATACATCTATCCGTGGACATACTGATACATACATCTATCCGTGGACATATGCATACATACATGTATCCATGGACATATGTATACATACATATATTCGTGCACACACCTATACATACAACTATTCGTGTACATGCATATATCACTATGGACATACGCATACATGTGGAAGATGATTTTTTTAATTTTAAAATGGCTAAATGTACGCGGATTTCCAGTTCGCTTGTTCGAATTTAAAATTCGATAATCTTAACAGAAAACGTAAGACCTACAGAAAACATAGCCGACACATTTATGAGTCTAGATTTCATTGAGATTTTTAGGTCCGAACTTTTAGACAAAAGTACCAAAAAATTAATTTCTGCTAGTTTAGATATCCCGATAATGAGTAGATATTGAGAAGGAAAAAAAATTAAATCTGTTTAACCCTTTTCAGCGCAGTGTTACCACTTTGCAGGGCCGCAGCAAGGCATTCCGAGCCCCCCCCCCTACCCCCGCAAAATACAACAACAACAAAAAAACATTTTGGGGGGATTCCCTTTCAGATTTTGAAGAAATATTTATATTTAATTTTGCATATGAGTTTCATTTGTAACAATGCCAACGGAGTTTCGCCCGTTTTACTGGTCTTTGTTTCCTAAATAAACCTAGGGTTGGGAGGCTTCGGTGTCTATGGCAACGTGCACTCGGGAGGGCTACGCCCGCTGCGATCTCGAATCAAATGAACCTTGAGGTATTCTGGTTTTTTATTTCTACCCAGATTAAATTCAAAATTTCAACATCTCGCTCACATATATATAGGAACATATATATAGGCTCTCTATAGGAACAGAATTGGTATTATTTTAACTTGAATTTAATCATAGCACTATCAAAATTTAGCAAAAATTTTCTGTTTCAGAAAAAAATGTAAAAAAATCGCCGCAAAATGCTAAAATTCTAAAAAAAAATCGCAAAAAGTGAAAAATTATTGAGAACAAATTTACTATATTTAACTAAAAAATTTAAACCGGATTTTTTTTTTAATGTCATAAAATGTTTTTAATGTTGTAAAAAGCGAAACAATGTTAAAAATTTCATAAAAAATTGGCGAAAAATTTAAAAATTAGAGTGAACAAAATTTATTATAAAGAGCAGCAAGATTGAAACCGGATTATTTTAACATCTTAAAAAATCGCCGCAAAACGCGAAAAAAAGTTAAAAATCGCATAAAAAATCACGGAAATTTAAAAAAATGGAAAAAAATTACTATATTACTAGTAGGCTACATCCGCTTCCCTGGTCGATTTTTCTAAATGAACCTCGAATGTTTAAGACATCTTTTTGTTCCACATTTCACGGTCAGGGGGCTCCATAGAAGAAGGAATTATATTTATTCTACTATGGGGGGCTCATTCTGTTCTAAACAAACCTCTTTCCAAACGAATCTCCGACACAGGTCCCCATTGTCTACGGCACCGTATAGGCCTGGCCACAAAATCATTTAGTTCCACTTTCCGCTGCCAGGGGGAGGGCAGATCTACATACCTTTAACATTAACCTGATATTTAAATTACAACTGAACTCCCTCCCCCCTCAAAATTTAACCAATGAGTTTTAATATTAACAAATATCTGTAACTTTTGAAACAGAAACAAAATGGTGCGTTTTGTTTTTGATGTTGTTTGTTTAACTTCGTAGTTTTATTTTCTTCCCTTTTCAGACGTCTGGGTCAGTTTTTTGCAAAAAAATATGAAAAATTAAGGGCCTATTTTTACAAAAATTGGATTTTCGGATTCAGAAAAATTTTCTACATATGTGTGGTGAGTTATAAATCAATATCTCAAATACTTTTCGTAATATTCACAAATTAGTGAAAACAAACCACTCATTGCCATCAACAAAAGAGAAATAATCACTTTTTCGCCACCACGTACCTTAGCGTTATATATATATATATATATATATATATATATATATATATATATATATATATATATATATATATGGTAAAAGATTGAAACCTGATTCCTTTTACGTATGTTAAAAAATTGCCTTGAAACGGGATAAAAACGCTAAAAATTGCATAATATTTTTTTATCCCCCCCTTCCCTAAAATTGGCTTTTAGGTACATAACTTCAGACGTACAGGTTTTCTCTGAAATCTTGTAGCTCTGCTCGCCGCAGTCACTTCAGAAAACTTTGTATAGACAGACAGACACACAAACATCTGTCTTTATTATCCATAGTATTATCTATATTAAAATTGCCATCCGTTTGGCATGAATGAAAATACAAATAAAATACATTAATAATAAAATAAATAGATAAATATACCCACTTATACGAAATTATTTTCTACTTTCAACGGTACCTTTCACTGAAAAAAATATAAAAGTGTGAGTATTTACTATTAAAAAAAAAAAAATCTGGAAGTCGTTTGCGTATTTTTTCGTTTTTTCTTCAGTTTGAAATTGCCATCTGTGTGGCCCGGATGGAAATTAAAACCAGAGAAAGAGCCAAAAATACCCACTTAGAGGAATTTTTTTCTGCTCTCAACGGTGCCTTTCATTAAAAGCTTTATATACAGTCTTACTATTTTAAAAATATTCTTTTAGAGGTCGCATTCGTATTTTTCGGTTTTTCTACAGTTTTTAATTCTCATCCAATTTTCTTAGATAGAAAAAAAAAAAAAACGGAATGCCCACGGATAGGCAATACGGTACACACAATACGGTACACAGGTAAGTGGCCAATTTCTGTGGTCCTAAGACATGTTTGTCTGTCCACTTCCAGAGTTTTCTGAAGAGATGGCTGCGCGCAGAACTACAAGATTTCATAAAAAGTTATCCGTATGTCTGAAGTTAGGTACCCCAAAGCCAATTTATGGATTAGATTAGATTAGCCAGATATTATAATTTTTTAATTGGATTTTCTATGGTAATTTTGTTTCCGTGTTTCGTACTGATTTTTCCGCATTCGTATAAAAGGAATCTTCGTAAAATAAATCCGCTTTCAATCTTTTAAATGCCGCACCAACGGATGAGAGATTCTGCTCTCAAAGCTAGCAGACGAGAGGTGCTGGGTTTAAATCCTATCCACCCGTCGGCCTAATCGTTCGGAGATTTACGTGGTTTTCTTCTAACCCTTTGTAAATGCGGATTAGCTTCCCATAGAAAGACCTCCACGAAGGGCACCCCTCCCCTACCGGCTATATCACTCGCGTAGATAATTGGACGCAATAAACAACACCAACAACAGATTTTAGAATATATTGTTAGATTCGTATCGCAAATAGATTTTACAATTGTGCTAAACTTTTCTCTTAAATCACAAATGTCCTTTTTTTTTTTTTTTTTTTTTTTTGTTAAGCCTTGTTTTTTTCTCCTTTCTATTTTTCTAATTTATAACTTGAAAAATCTTAAATAATCCTCATTAACAGAACACTTTAAACGCGGTTCAAGAAAAGTACTGTTAAGGATTTGTGCAAGCGACTTTTGTGGGAGAAAAATCGAAAATTCGTTTTTACGCTGAAAATATTTGAAGTGCACTCGAGTAATATATCGTTAGATTCGTATTTAATAGTAGATTTCAAAAATATATTAAAGTTTTTTTTCTCAAGATTCACGTGTCTCAAAAATTCGAAGAACAAATTTTCAATCAAAAAGCTGTCCCGCATCCCTCTATTTTCCACAACAATGTAGTGAAATATCTGAAAAGGTTTTGACAAATAGAATACTTTAAAGACTTCAGAAAAAATACTGCGCACTAAGGATTTCTTTCGTACAGACAATTGTTGTGGTGGAGAAAATTGAAAATTCGACTTCACGCTATATGTGTAAAGCACTGAAAAGATTTTCTGTGGCATTCGAGTAATATATGGTAATTCGAATTTCAGAGCGATTTCAAAATTATGAAAATCCTTTTCTTAAGGCGTAAATGTCGCAACAATTTTAAGAACACTTTTTGAAGAAAATAAGAAGCTGTCTTCCTTATTCGCCAGATTTTTGTTTTGAAAAGTCTGAAATTATGCAAATAGAACACTAGAAAAAATACTGTGTACGAAGAATTTAACGCAGACGATTTTTGCAGGAGTGGGCGGGCGTGGGGGAGGGTATAAATTCGATTTTATGCTATAGGAGTTAATCATTGAAAACATTTCGAGCAGTTCTCGAGTAATATATCTTTGGATTTCTATGTAAGAGTACATTTAAAAAATATGTTAAATTTTCACTTTAGGAACACATGTCCTGAGTTATTCGAAAAACAGATTTTGAAAAAGAAAACTGTCCCCTTCTTTTATTCTCCACATTGAGTAGATTTCGAAAATCTACCGATTGCGGAGACCTTGGTCTATATTATCTATCTTCTCTTAAAATAACAATAAAGAATTAAAGTTCCATTAATTTTCTTGATTTAATGATTACTTTATCTGATAATAAATTAATTATTGATATTAATGTTAAATGGAATGATTTCAATTTTAAAGTAAATTCATTTACTCATTTCAAATCATATCTTAAAAAATCTGTTTTCCGTAATATTATACTAAATCATTTACTATTTATTTTTAATATTTCGTTCACATCCTTCAATTTCCGTCGTTATAAATGGAAGAAACTTATCAACGTACAATAACACAAAAAGTTTAAGAAAAGTTTAAATAAGCAAAGTCTTGAGGAGTAAAAAAAGTTATCCGTACAATAAATTGATCCAAAAATTTTTGGATTTAAGGAATCATGTTACTGTGATTGAAAGTCTCAGAAATGAAAACAAAAAACTTAAAATGCAAACACTTGCATTTCGCTTTCTCGGCTGGTCAATTTTTTTGTAGTTACAGTTAAGGTTTAAAATCAACACTCTAACCGTTGTCTTACTTCTAAGTATGAATATATTTCAAAGTATTAATTTTTTCTTAGATAATTACACAAATCTAATCCTCAGTTTTAAGCCTAAGTGTTTCAGTAGTTTGTAAAATAATACGGTAAAAATGCCTTGAAGACATAGCTGTTCTAAACATGTAAAAAGCCTTAGGTGAGTTTGGACTTTGTCCTTCAAAAGCACAACGGAATTAGTTTGTGTCTGCAGGCGATTGAGAATGTTGCCCCGTTATCTATAGGAGGCGCTAAATGGCGTTACAAATAGTTTACTAATCGCTCTTGAAAACGCTTCTCTGCCTACATGCAAAGAATTCAAGTTCTTCGGCTATATGTTGATAAATAGAAGTATTTTCGAGCACAGACTTGGGTTTGAGGTCTAAAGCTAAAGTCTGAAACGTTTGCATCTATAATTTTCATCCATTATATTTGAAATGAATTTACAACTTTCTAATAATAAGCAAGTTTTAATTATTTTTAAATGCATTTTTAGTAAGTTTCCGTTACGTACACTTATAAATATACTTATTTGAAATGTTTTAAGATAAAATTAAAGTGGAAGTGTCAATTTTCTTTTAAATTTATGGATTTACGTTTTATAAAACACACATATAGCGCTAAATTTCACTATAAAATTAATCTTAATTGAATATTTTATACAGAATATCACGGTGCTCGCTTTTAGATAATATTTTTCATTGTATCTCTATATATCAATTAATGCTATATTTATTTTTTTATTTTTTAAATCTAAAATAATAATATGTCTTTATACAAATTAGTTAACAATTTGCTTTCTTTGTTTTCCTGTAATTTAAACCTGAGATAGTTGATATATTTTATAATTACCTGAAAAATACACTAATTGAATGTATATTCATGTGTTCAAATATATATATATATATATATATATATATATGAAGTACATTGAAATATTCATGCAAAATAAATGGAATTATTTAGAATGATCATTCTTGAAACTTATTTCTGTGAGCACTAAAAGAATTAAAACAAACTTTAATAAAATATTCAGAATATGCATATTGCTGTTAAAAGAAAGCAAAAAAAAAAAAACATAAATTCGAATTTTTTTTCATACATACACACATAGGATATTGTAATTTAGCTGCATAATAAATAATTTGTATGTTTATTACTTAATTTTCTACTGATTTTAAAGCATTGAAAAAACATTTATCGGTGAAATCAAAAATTGGCAGTAATTATTTTAGCCTTGCCGTTGCATCTCAGAAGATTTTACTGTATACCTATGGCAAATTTTTTTTAGAACATACCAATCTGCTAAGATGGATTCTCAACGAACAATGAATCATTTAAAAATTCTGCTTATAGAGGTTTCTTTCTTATCAAGTAATACTATTTCTTATACATATATTACGTTTAGAGATGGTGGTATTATAATATTACTTTAATATTACGGTATTAATTGATCAGTAACACAACATGGTACTACAGTATCACAGTAAAACCGGTCAAAATGTGATCCCTAGGTACCGGAAAAAATTCCATATTAGACAGGTTTTAGTTTATCAACTGTTATTATGTGATATTTCTAGCATTGAGTCCAGGAAATTTTTCTTTAAAGACAGGATTCTGTAAGACATGATGAATACCGCTTTTACAGATTTTACTGTAATTAGTTAGTAATCAATTACACATTAATTAGTGATTGATTAAGTTTAATTTCTTATTTTATCTGGTTCAAAATTCGAATATGAAAAATTTAATGGGATTTATAACTACGCCAATTGCAGTAGGAGGATTAAAAGCGAGAATAAATTATCATGCTTTTGATATTGTAGTAATAGTGGTATTTAGGTAAAAGGGTCCACTGGTAAAAAAGACAACGGTAACAAAGGCATTAAACATAATATTGAGATATACTAGTTACTGAGGTACATATTATATATTCAGTTATTACCGATTCTATTTTACAAGTGAAGCCCGTGTATCTCTAACCCTAACATTGAAGACATAATATATATTATACATATCATTATACTAAAGCATACAAATACAAAAGTGTTGTGTATTGAAATAGCATTCGCTGAACGGAAACGTCAGGTATTCGTTGGGTGTGAGGGTCCTCGAAAGGGAGGGGGGGGAGTTTGTTTTAAAAAGAAAATACAATGGATAGATTCTTTCAACTCCATACATGGGGTGCTTATGTATAAGAGCTGCAGTTTATACACTTATTTGGAAAATTTGAGGAAATTTGAGAAAGAGTAACCCCCATTTTTTTTTTGGGGGGGGGGAGGGACACGAAATTAAAATAATAAAAATAACATACAGGGATTTTAATGGGATTATAATGAATCCATGATGTTATCTTTTAAAAAGGGGTAGCGTGTGGCCTTTTCATATGGATCAATTTCAATATGTTACTTCGAAATGACTTTTATTAAAAATCATTCTCGAATTTCTTAATATTACAACTCATTATAAAAATTTTTTTTAGCGTGTTCGTTTCAACTTACAATCAATTAATAAATCAATGAAAGGTCCAATCTTGTGCAGTAATTTGAAATCTTAACATGAGTTCTTTTGCACTCTTCATAAAAAGTTCAAGCGATGACCTTGCCGTTGCCTTAAGAGAAGTCCTCTCTCTTCAAAATGTGTCAGCAAACCTTTCCTTCCCTCCTCAGATGGGAATCCGTCCTGAGATGAGTGTTTTCCACCAACACTCGTTCTCCTGCCAAAACTCTAACTAACTTCCCCCTTTATTCTCTTTTCCGGTCCGCTTGCTCGAACAAAGATTCCCCGATCACCAATCAAAAAAGTTTTAGTTTACGCCATTAGTTTCAGTTTTTAAGTCATTGGATAAACCATTCTTTTGGGAGGTCTTCCTGAACTTTAGAATGTTCACACGAGCAATTTTCTCACGATTCGAGACCGCACATGTAGTCGGACAGATCAGAGAAATGTTTGCTGTCTAGCAATTTCAGTTTCACAAGATTGATCGAAGCTCATCTTTTCCTATTGTAGTAAACGACATTCTTATAACACCACAGCGAAGCGTGAGAAAAGTTTTCCAACTATTGGGAACTTCTATCTTTGATTACTCTGCCTAATTAGCAGACTGTGAGAGATTTAATGAAATCGTTACAGGATCTATATAAAGAGAAACAATGTAAAAAAATTTGAAAAGAGAAGATTTCTCAATATCTGATTTATTTTCTTTACGTGGTAGGGGAGGGGGGAGGGGGCAGTGTAACAGCAAATATCAGTAAAAATTTTGAAATTTGGTCTAATAAAACACAATTTAGGCATTTAGGCAACATACAGCAAAAATAAAAATATTTTTCTAAAGATAATTTGATGTAAAATTTAGGATCTAAATTTAAATTAGTTATAGTGGTTCTTATAAAAAAAAGAAAGAAAAAAATGTCCGCTCAAAAACCAGAAACTTTCTGACAGAAATCAGTCCGGGACTAATTTATAAACGTTATGCAGGTGTGACTATTAAAATACTTTAGAATCAAATAGATCTTTTTTTTCACCAAATGATCTATTTCTTGAACTATCGTTTCTTCATGATGATCTTTCTGTCTATCTTGTACATAAATTCGATTGAAAACATCAATTTTGATAGCATTTTCTAAAAGACGTTTTACCGTAAAAGACGTAACGTTTACCGAAAAAGGGAAAAACTGTTCGATTTTATAATTTCTCTATAAGAACATTTGCAAATTTCATGTGTTTACGGACAAAATTGAATTCAGTATGCATTGTGTTCTTTTTTTTTAAATTTTTTTTTAGCATTTTCCTACGAGATTTCTACATGGACAAGTGAGGCATCGCCCCAGAGCCCTCATAATATGGAGGTCCCAGTAGTTGCAGTTTTAGTAGAACTACTTTTTATTTTTTCTGCTTTATTCGAAAAACATTAAAAATTTAAAATTCATTCCCATTTCTATTCCTAAATTTGTCTTAATCAAAATGTTGTGTATTGAAACTAGAAAAAAAAAATTGTAAAACGAAAATTTTGATGCTTTAATTCATCACTTTTAGGCTGTCTGTTTTGAGAGTTATTATCTCATTTTTAACAACTGATTTTAAAAGTAATATTGAATAAAAGTATTGTTTTAATCATATTTATCCAATGGTGGCGCTAAAGGGGATCCAGAGGGGGGGGGAGGTCAAATTACCGTGCGTGGGGCACACCTGACTTCCCCCACATCGGTGTCAAAATTTAAATTTCGTCGGTGAAAATATTTTAACTTGAGAGTGGAGTCTTGCATCGGGTTGGGTAACCCACTTTTCCCCGTTCACGACCCGACCCGGTCAACTCGAGTGGGGTATAGATATGCTTTAAAAATAACCCGATGTTAGTTTATAAAAAAAAAATGCCGTGGTCAGGCTGCCGGCGATTTTTTCTTTGCAAGTCGGGTATGATGTAATTGTTTCGGGTTGAGTTTTTATTCTTCAGCCTCAAATTGGAGTTTCGATTTATCTAGTTTTTTTTTTTTTTTTTAATGTTCAGAATATTGTCTTAGGTTAGCCCTGCATCGAGTGAGGAAACCTAATTTTACCTGAAACCGATCCGAACCGTGGTTTGGGTTGTAGCTAATGTTTTTCTTTACTTTTGGGTTCGGTTGGGGTGACTCTGTTTCGTCATCGTATCGCTGTCAGGTTGAGTTTTATTATTTACGGTCGGTTTCAGTCTATTTTACAAAAGAAAGTCTAGACTATCGTTTCAGATGAAAAACTATAAATTTAAATATGAACGAGTCTTTACATGTTTAATTTTCTACATAACAGATAGAATTGATATTGGAGATAATATCGTAAAATATTTCTCTTTTTAAGTTTTTTAAATTACAGACCTTTTTTTTAATAATACGTTTCAGGTCGCGGGTTTGAGTATTTCGAGTTTGGGTCTTCAAAACAATTTTTGTCAGGTTTGGGTACAAACCGATCCACGCAGGACACTATTTCTGATTTTTTTTAAAACTATATATTTGAATAAGAAGGCCTCCTGACATGTTTTTTATTTTAATATTAAATGTAAAATTAATATAGGGAATATGATTATAGACTTTATTTTTTTTCATAATTGCACTAAATTGTAGATCTGTTTTCTCTGACCTCGAGTTTCGGGTCGGATTGGTTCCTTTAGAGTTCAGATTGAAGTATTTCGGGTTGCGGGTAGACGAAATGTTTTTGTTGGGCTCGGATCGACTTTAAATAAAAATTTGCGGATTCGGATAGGACTCTAGCTGGGTGTTTGACGACTCAGGCAGGATTAGTTGGATGTAACGTTTAATTGCTAATTTTCACAATGACACTTTATCTAACAAATTTAAGTAATTTTTTGGTCACTTCATGCGATTTCAATAATAATTTTGCAACTGATTCTTTTCAAATATCCCCCCCCTCCCACACACACATAAGAAAAAATAAATAAACCCCGCAAGGATCTCTTATAGCTCAAAATGCAATTCATTTTTTGGAAAAAAAAAATCTAAATCATTTGAATAGTCATCTTTGCAAGTGCTATGACGTTTCAAAATATTCCGCGGGCAATATATATATATATATATATATATATATATATATATATATACAGTCGAACTCGTTTAATACGAGTATGGCTAAAACGACACTGTCAAAATGAACAATTTACATATTAAGAATTGTTGATCTTTTTGATCATTTATACTATACTGAGCTTTTTACGCTTTTTACGAGCTACAAAACAGGATCACAACAAATACGAGCAAAACATCTGGCTTATTTCAATGGGTTTTTCGCCAAATGTAGAGTAGAATTAACAGGGTGGAAATCTTTTTCTTATCAAACACTGCTCTGTCTCAGCGAGAATATTTGTACATCACAACGTTTTGTAGTGGATTAGCATTCCCGGATAGAATTTCATTCAAAGGAATGATGCTGAGGTCTTGTAAAAATGAAAGAATAAAGGCGGAAATAAGGACGTTTCAAATACAGCTTATTTGTTAGATTTGCAATTGAGCCATGGAAAAACAGGAGCAAAGAAGAAAACCTTTATTCGTTTTTTTCTTTAAATTCGGACTCTGGGATTTATTAACATCTTTTCCATACTATTTCACTGTTAAGATGAAAATATATGTGAAATCTATTGCGCGAAAATTGCAGTGATTATTGCAATGTAAGTTGAGTCTTCTTTGAATTTTTATGATATTATGTTAATTTTAGAATTGATTAGAATAATTAATAGTTGTAATTAGTTTATTTAAATGTGTGTTTAGGATTTTTACTGTCTTCACAGGTATTATGAGTAACGGTTAATACAAGGAATTTTATAATTCCCTTGTTTCTCGTATTAACAGAGTTTACTATATACATATAATTATTTCATTTTTTTTAGAACCATGCCATAACTAATAAATTTTATCTTAAATTTTATATCAAAGCATTTTTGGAAAACTTTATTTCTGCTGTATTATGCCTAAAATTGTATTTTCTTGAGCCAAATCTGAAAAAATTGACTCTTTTTTTCTGTTACCCCACTTTAATCCCCCCCCCTACCTTGTAAAAGAGAAATGTGATAATGAGAAATATTTAGATTTAAAAATATTTCATTTGTTTGTCTTTATACCAACCTTTTTAATATCTTTGTATGTGAAGTTTCTATTATTTTAATTTCATGTCTCGCTCTCCAGCCCCGCCTCCCAAATAAAAAGTTAATCTTGTTCAAAGTCTCCAAATATATATATATATATATAATATATATATATATATATATATATATATATATATATATATATATATATATATATATATATATATAGGCTACTGTTCTTATAGATAAGCACCCCCCATATAGTGAGTTGAAAGAATTTATCGATTGCATTACCTTTTTAAAACCACTTTCCCTCCCTCTTAGAACCCGCTCAAGGAGAGATTCTTCTTTGTGTTTAAAAAAGAATTCAAGGGTACTGAAAATTTTGCATGCATTTTTTAAACAAATATCAATTTTCTACAACTTCGATTTATTTCTTTTACTGTTTGGTAAGTAACAAATTGGTATTTATTAGTATACTGTATACATTGCATGTATTAGTAATGCATAAACATTGTTTTTTTTTTCGTGTTTTGACGTTAACTCGCATTCATCATTTTTTTTTTTTCACCCACCCCTTGAAAAACGATGGATCGAGGTTCTACAGTATTAAGAAAAAAAAAAACTCTTAAGTTAAAAAATAAAAATACTTTCAAATCATTTAATAGAAAATTTATCACTACAACACATAAAAATTTCTTCAACATGTTTCCGTAGCGCAGTGGTTATCACGTGCGCCTCACGGCAGTGGCTTCTGTTCTTTCTCTGAGGAGAACAGAAATGTGTCTTTAAGCTATTAATGCTTAAATTGCTTCGTCATTCTGGGCAGAGAAACATAACCAGGAACCACCCCAATCCCCTTCCCTTGCGGAATGCTAATTAATTTCGACTTTGACAGGTGAATTCTGCCACTTGCAGCTATTCAAGCGCATTCCACCCCAAGAAAACTACGACTGGCTGCCAGATGATCTTGCTTACAGGTCAGTTTACAAAAATAACGGAAAAGAGAAATCATTAGAAAAAGGAAACTTTCAAAAATAAAAAGCAGTCTTCTTTGAAAATGTTTTTTTTTTCGGACAAAGTCTTCTGGATATGAGCTTATCTTTTTCTGCTAATTGTCAAAAGTGTTGTTAGAGTAAAAAAAACTGCCGAAAATGAAAAACCAGAAAAGTTATGTTTATCTAAATAAGACCGCAGCATGGAGACAATACAATCGGTCATTCAATAATTATATTATTAAGCTACTCTAATTGGAATATTCAATAGATAAAAATAAAGCAAACCAGACATATTTTAAGTAGCTTGATCCATTTATTATTTATTTCATTTAAACGAGTACTTTTCCTTCAAAGACCCAAGTGCAACATAGTAGAATATTTAGAGTTGCAATGCATGTTGAAATCTTTGAAAGTCCTCAACTCTTCAAATTGCGAAATTTATTGGTCCCTAAACTCAGAACGGTGGAACCAGGGCCCGACTAGCCTTACATTGCGCCCTGGTGCGTGAGGCAAAGTAGGGATTCAGTTGGGACCCCTATAATATGCTTGTATTCACAATTTCTACTCGTAACAAAAACAACAACAACAAAAAATGAATTTTGTGTTTAGGGGGGCCCATTTCAGAGTTGGGGACCCTGAACAACTCCCTTGTTTGCCCTTGCGATAATAAAGTTCTGAGCAGAATTAGTGTTTCTTTCAGGCACATCTCATAGGAGGCAGGGCCTCTCCGGCATAAATACCCCCCTCCCCCCCGTTCCTGTGAAATTATCGAGCAACAGTACAATTAATGAACTCCATTTCACATCTTTAGTTTATTTTTCTTTTAGTGCATAATTATTACAAGCGACTTGGAATAATTAAACACTAACAGAAAAAGAAACAAATGAGTAAGTGTGATCGAAGATCGCACAAAGGATTTCTTTTAATATTCCTTTCAAAACACTTTATCCTTTCTTTAATAAATCAAAATAAATTTCATTAAAAAAAAAAAAAGGGTCATTCTTTTTATAACGTAAAAATGTACCGTTCTATTTTTCACGTTTTTTTTTTTTTTTTAATCAACCGGTCCGATAGTGAGCAAAGCCCGCTATTATACTCTGTCATAATAATATCTGTCATGTAGACTAAATGCGGTATTAAAAAAAAAATCACTTTCAAAATTAAACATGTTGTATAGACCTTCAAAATGTTAGACGTCAGATTAATTTTCTTTTTAATTCTCTAATGTTCTCTCTAATAATGTAACTCTCTAATTTTCTTTTTAATTCTCTCTTTTAAAGCTGCTCTCTGTATTTACACATACTCCTACTCCTTGTATTATTGAGAAATGATTGAAAATTTCTGTTTTATTACCAATATGACGTCATATTAATCTTTTTTTTTTTTTTTTTTTTTTTTTTTTTTTTTTTTTTCAATTGGTGAAACTTTTTATTTTATTTTCATTTTTTACGTGGAAATCTTTCAATAGAAAATTAATTATTGTAGAAAGAATTTTATTGTGGATTTTTAATTGTTGGCAACTGCTATAACGAAAAATGTTTAAATTTAATTTGAAAAGGCTGTTAGATTTTTGGTTTTTTAGCTCTCTATATTAAAATAATAAGATTTTTTCAAATTTTATTATTTTGAGCTTCATAGCAGGTATTCGGCTATAAGTACACAAAATTTCATGACTGTAAATTATATAGTTTCTGAGAACCAGCTCTGTGATAGACAGACAACGAAGCGGGGCTAATAGGGTTTCGTGAGATGAACGAAATCCTAAAAAAGGATTTTTCGTCAGGTGTTTAGGTGCATCTCCAATTTTTGAACCTCCCGTGATAGATCCTTTTCAGTTCTGTTTTCATGTACATATTTTTAAATATCATCTTAAACGAGGGGATTCAGGTCTCCCCTGTAGAAAACAAAAATTAAACTATTCCTATTCTTGCTACGGGCACACATATTTTCCAAAAGCTGCTCCTTCAGGAATTTTGTTCATCCAGCACCCATGCTATATTCTTTAAATTAGTGCCCTTCGTGGGGGTCTTTCTAAGGGAACCTAACCCGTATTTACGCATGGATAAATCCACGACTCGAAGAAAACCACGAAAACTCCGAAGGATTAGGCCGACGGGTGCGATTGGGATCGAACCCAGCACCTCCCGTCTACCAGCTTCGAGAGCAGAACCTCTCAGCCACTGGGAAACACTTATTGGAAAGCTTTCACCAGTAAAAATAACGTCATAAAAATATAATTGTATTATAATGACACACTGTTTCATACATCATTAGGGATTAATTAATAGTGAAATATAGTCTTTGGACTATTGCATAATAAGTATTTCGCAATAATGGAATTCAAATAACTAAAAATTTTAGCAAATATAAATTAAAAAAAAAAAACTGCTAGATATTTAACCAATATTACATTTTTTTTTTTTTAAAGAGATTTTTCTGGAATCCGATTATGTATTTAATACTGAGTCAAACTTTCTTTAATCCAGAAGAAATTTCTGTTCGACACACTAAGATTCTTCATTCTTTTGTGAAATAACTTGCACCATGAGCGCTAGAAGAACGAAATCGACATAGGTGTAAAATAATTTTGAGATAATTTTGAGCTAAATCTTCTTTTAATATATACAGATTTATGCCCAAGCGCAATTTTTTTTTTTTTTTTTTTTTTTTTTTTTTTAATTATTCAAGATAGATTTTTTTTTTTCGAAAACCAGGAAGGGACAAAGAACTTGCCATGTCCCCCTCCTTTGCCGGCGACCATGACATGCAATTTATTACTTGAAAATCTAAATAAATAGAGTTGAATAGAATTACTTTACTTTGATTTCTTATTAACAGGTGATCTCACGTAATAAATAAATGAACATGAGCTAGACACTGTGGAATTGTGAAATTGGACGATTTTTAATTCATTTTTTTTGTCTATAAATTTTATTTTGTAATCGTCTTGAGAAAATCTTTCATTTAATACATTTATTGTTAAATAATACCTTTTTTTTTCTTTCTTTTTTTGTCTTTAGTGTCCATTATGTGGATTTTTTTCATGATGTCTTTTACAAATAAATACCCTATGATTTAACTGGATTTATAATGACACTTTTTTTATCCAATTTCGGAGCGGCGGTAAGGCATAAATTCAGACAAAGTGAAACATATAGCTTTCTTTGTAGTGGATTGTTTTTTCCTAGCGTGGACGCTAGTAGAACGAAATCTAGGAAGCTTTTTTTTTTTTTTTTTTTTTTTTTTTTTGGGGGGGGGGAGACATTTTGTGTTAACTGTATTCCTTATTATTCTAATTATAAATAAACCTCTTACTCTCAACCATAGTTTTTTCTTAATGTTTAACTATTTTAGGTTACTTAAAAAAATACTTTATTAGGTTTATTATTATTATTCTTTGTTAAAAGTCATCACAGATAAAGAAAATTTTATTTTCAAGGAAGAGAAAGAGAGCCATTTCAAAAATGAAACTAAAGAATAAAAACACTTATATGTTTCCGTGATGAGCTGAAGAGAAAACTGGGTTTTTCAATTTCTCGAAAGTTTTCACCAGGAAAAATTAACTATTTTCGCAAATAGATATTTACATTTGAAATTTATTCGTGCTCCTTTTGTATTAAATAACGACACAAGATTGCAGTTTTCATTTTACATAGATGCTACTTACTAATGGTTCTGCTTCTTTAATTGTAGAAATATGGCAAACAGTATTCTTCTAACAAATTTTCTTCTTTTATTTAATTAACTTATTGTTATTTCCGTCCAATACAATGCCCAGGGGTCGGAAGTAGCGAAACTACAGTAGTCGCTACTTTTTACAGTAGTTTGTAGTGTATCGCGCTACATTTTGGACAATGTAGTGTAGCGAGTAGCGCGATACGAAAAATCAGTAGTTTATAGCGAGAATCGACGCTACATTTAACGCTACTTTATGAAAAAAATTTGCCACTCTGAAAATCGAGTGGTCGAAACTTTCTTTTGTGCAAAATTAGTTCTGCTCAACAATTTGTGAAACTCAGCGGTAAATCTCAGCTGCAGTGTATTAGCAACATTGCATAAAGTCATAGATTTTTCCCATTCACACTTGCTGCTAAAATCAAGTACTAACCCACCAATGGAATTAATTTTTTGCTGACAACATTTGTCTATTTACTCGTTATTAGGTTTCCATGTTTTAACGCCAGGTTTCTTATTATTTGGAATTGCTTTATTTACAAATTTATTTATTGTTAGCATTTAGAGTTGTTTTTCTGTAACTTCCTAGATTATGCTGCCTCTCTTAATTTTGCTACAAATTTGTAATGTGTACAAACTAACATTTTGGAGGCAAACAGAAAACATTTTCTTATATCTTATCTTTCCTAATTTTTTAATGTCCTCAGTTATGTCGCATTTATTTAATTGCATCCCGACAGTTGCAATATAACGAGGGATCGCTTTATTATTTAATCGTGCCTTCAATTTCTAGTGTAAATTGAACCCTTTGGCAAAATCTGAAAGTAGCAAAGTAGTGACTACTTTTGAAAAGTAGTTTGTAGTCGCTACTTTTTAATATAAGTAGTTGTAGTTAACTACATTTTCCATAAAGTAGTTGTAGTTGTAGTTCGCTACAATAAAAAAGTAGTTTTTCCGACCCCTGACTATGCGTTATGTCTTGTGCTTCACTCTTGGATCGTAATGTTACACTAATAATCACTGTAAAATTCAAATTTCAATTATGAGATTTGATTTTACAATTTAACAAATACAGACTCAAAGATGGGATTAAATTTGAAAACTTTTATGTTTTTTGAACCGCTTTAAATTAATATCTTAAATAATTAATGATAGCAAGTATAAAAGTTAAGAATGTTTAAAAAAATTAAGAATATAAATAAAGCAATTTTCCTTGTGAGGGAGGGGGCGCCAGATGAGTGCTCGCACGGGCGCCAAAATGCTCTTGGGCTGACCCTGCGCCCCCCCCCTCCTCCCGAACTCAAAGAGTAAAAAATAAATGAATCGTATAAAGCGGTAGAGTGGGGAAAGGTACCAGGGAAAAAATAGGGCTTTAAAAATGCATCTATTAACAGTGATTTGAAAAACATACTAAAATAATAATAGTAATAATAAACCACATTATTAAGAGTAATTGTGGGTATTTTTTTAAGGAGAGATGAAGTGATTTAGTACATTGCGAAGATTTTTCATTTTCTGGACTTTTCAGGGTACGGAAGGGGCAGAGGTAAAGTGATCACAGAAAAGTTATGAGGTAAATTTTCAGATTTTACACACGAACATCAGATTTTGGTATTATACTCAAAGAAATGTAAAAGAAAAAATGCTTTTATATCCTCCATATCCTCCATTAGTATTATTTTTTTTAAATATGATATATTTATGTTTTAAGATAGTTGATAAATTATTACTCTATTTGTTATCTGAAAATGAGTTAACACATTCAATGTTTTTTTCCCTAAGGAATTCATCTTTTCCATTGAAAGAGGGGAATGGGTTATTGTTCTTTTAAAATCTTTTTCAAAGTATGCTACTCAGAATAATCAATTATTTCTTTATAATTATTAGGATACTTACTTACGGCTTTTTATCTGTTTATATTTAGTGATATTTGTGGTACTACAATGTAAAGAGTCAACTCTAGGGGTTTTATTCTATTTCTAAAATATTCAGTCATGAGCAAATGAAAAAAAATTTGTGATTGAGTCTGAAAATAGGAGTTTTGTATTAAAATCGAAATCGTAATTATCCGGCAAATTCAGAAGCCATCTATATTCGTAAATGCACGAAAATTTCAGATATTCTTATTCAAATACAAAAAATCGAAGAATGTTTACTTTTTTTTTTTATTATTATTTAAGTAAAAACAAAGAATTTTTCAAAAAATATTCTCGAAAATGGCGTTTGAAACACATTTTCGAGACACAGTTGTCAGGGAAAGAATATTATCATCCAGAGTTCGATTATAACTCAACATTTAATTTATTTTACGTGGTTCTTAACGCAATTGTGGTTTTAAACATATTGGCATAAAACTGGCAGGCCTGACTATAGAAGTGATTTGGAATCGAACTGAGTTTTCCGTTCTTTTTATTAATAAATTACTTATCGAGTTATAAGCAACTCATATCACGTGACAACACGATTTTTCCCATTCTCGCTCAGCTGCCTCGGAAATTCGATTCAATATGCCGACTTTGACAGTATTTTCTGAAAGATCTTCTGCCTTTGCCAAAAAATGGAAAACGTCTTTCAATTACATAGTTTCTGAATAAGGACACTTGCGTTTCCGAACAAAAATGAATTAAAAAGCTGAAAGGTTAAAACCAGAGAGGGGACTGACTGATTTCTGATTTTTTTTATTATTATTCATTTTTGTTCTCAAACGCATGAAATTGGCAGGTACTCGTATAAAAACTATGTAATCGAACATTTCTCCGTTTTTCTTTCAAGGTAGAAAACCTTTCAGATCTTTCAGAAAATGCTGTCAAAGTTGGCGTTTTGTACCGAATTTCTGGTTGCGGCAGCGCAGGAAAAGGAAAAAACTGCCCTCATGACAGAACAATCGCTTATAACTCAGGATAAAATTTATATATCAGAAAATAAAAAAAAGAAAACTTTTCGATTACAAATCTCTTTAATAATCATGCCTATAAGTGCCATACTTTTCTGTTAATGACTCCATGAATATGCCAAAAAGATTTGCATTGTTGAGCTAGAAATATTTTCTTGAGAACTGCCTTAACACCATATTAAAATTTCGTGACGATTGGTCAATTTTCACGAAAATTAAAGCCTAACGAGTCAAAAAAAAAAAAAAAAAAAAAAAAAAAAAAAAAAAGACGCAAAACAGACAGACAATGCTTGTAAATTTTTCCTGTTTAAAAGAGGTAATCATCGGAATTAATCAGGAAATATTTATCAATGTGAATAATAAACGAAGAAGTTAGGTAAGGGAAAGGGGGGGGATAATGACTTTAGCAGGATTCTTGCATAGGAATGGTCGATCTGGTTTGATGTCCCTACTATTTACCTAAAATGTGTTTAAAAACAGGCCCTTTTTAATAACTACTACCAAAAGAATGTGTCGCTGTTACGGGTATATCAATCAAGAGTGTGAAGGGGTGCGTCAACTAACTCTTTAAAACACATGGTTGTCGGAAACAGTAAACAGATTAAGAACACTTTGCTTTTACACAAATTTTGTGCCAGTGATGGTCCCTTCATAGCCATAGGGTGGTGATAATAATCACCACATGTTCTCCTTGCTTTAGCAAGTAAAAATGATTAGTTTTTTAACTTTCGTAGAAATGCACCTGTTCTCTTTCTCTGTTCCGTTGCAATATTTGCTTTTTATAGGAAGCTTCTCAAACATTCTCTTTTAAACACGAGCATTGAAATTGGAACAAATTCTATTTGAGACTAAATTTATAATTTTTAACGTATTACATTAACGTTATTTCATATATATTATTATTAAAAGTGAATGAAATTAGGATTTATTATTAAGCTTGAATATTGAATCTTGTTTCTTGAAAACACCTTTACACCTGCAATAACTGATAATATTTCAACTAAAGCTTAGATGCTTTTAAGATTTCAGATCGTTTTTACACATCGTATTATTTATCTCATCTTTATCTTTCACTAAACTTTTAATGTTTTCGAGTAAAATAATCTGATAAAAAATGAATGAATTTTGGCAATACTATATTTTGCACTGATAATTCAGCGTGAAACCAAACATCACGATTTAGAAATTATTAGATTATTTTTTTTAAACTTTAACTTTTATTTTATTTGTTCTTATCTCGTATTTTAAAATAATCTAGAATGTATTTCTCACACCTTTTTTTAAAATAATTTAAGAACACATTTTATGCTAACCTAGGATAGATTTATGAAGACTGAGACTATCATTGCATCAATGAATCATTATGGATTGTAACAAAGTTCATTTTGTAAAAATGTTTTAGCTTTTTTTGAGTCTGGTGTCCAAGTAATTGCACATGTCTTAATATTCAGAGAATTTATCAAGAAAATAGGAAAAATGCACTTAAAATGTTGAGTTACATTATTTAGATTTTTATTTCAAACATTTATTTCATTTTATAAACAGACGCTTTTGCCCCAAAACGTTTCTTTGAGGGAGAAGAGTCAAGGGATACACATGAATCTTGAAAAATTTTCTATCGATTTAAACCTATTGTGCTAATAAATGGAACATTGACCTATTAATAGTGCACAAAGTCAGTTCCAATGTACTCGTATTAGTTCATTAAATATTTCGGATAAACACTTTTAATGATTAGGGGAAAAAACAAACAAACACAGATTTCAATTTCACAATATTTATATTTAAGACCTGCAAAATATTTGGTAAAAAATAAAAAATCTAATAATAATTAAAATTAAAACTTAGAAAGCATTAAACTGTATAAACATGGGCTGTTACTTTATCACACTGTAAAATTTTAAGTTGAAAAAAAAAAAAAAAAAAAAAAAAAAAAGACAAAATAAGTTATGATACTATGAAAATCGATTGTTGAAACCGAAATAAAATCAATTGACTACATTAGATATTTTTCACAAATTCTTTCTCCAACGTAATCTTTAAAAAATTTCTTTGATTTTCGGTAAATTATAGTAAGGTAAGTCATCCAAAGGTGGCCATAGTTAAGCTTTGTTTATTATTTTTTGGTTGTGTGTGTGTGTCTGAAGTTTTGTTTATAAAATTTTTCACATATCTCTAACACATATCAAGTAAACTTTTCTTTATAAAATAAAATGTAATTACTTTTATAATACAATCTCAAAATTATAGCTTGTGGTCCCCCTTTGGCGCATAGTGTTCCAAAGGTGGCCTATGTATTGAAATCACTTTTAAAATGTGAAAAAAAAAATACTTTGCAAACTATTTTGTTCTGATGATCCTTTCCTTCTTTTGATATCCTTCGAGTTTTTCTTCTTAATCTTCTTATCTCTGTGACACGAAAATACATTGAAGCACATTTTGTGCACGGTAGTTCATGAATTTTCTTCTGGAAGTTACTGACTTCCTTTGGGTGATCTCTGGTGTTAACAATAAATGTTAATAAGTTTTTTCCGATATTTATGTAGAAATTTTGAAAATCAGCCTTACTACACTGATTTCCTCGTTTGTTTTCTAAGGTGACAACCTTGGGTACATGCGTATGGTCACCATATGTACGACGTAAAAGTATTAATCTTATAAATTTCTTAGAATTGAAGTAAATGGGGTTAAAGAGAAAGAAATAAGCTTTCAGAAAACGCATCATAATTCAAAGTTCTAAGAATTTAAACACGTGTAAATTAAAATATCATCTTACCTGGAAATTAGAACGACTTACTCCTGAAAAGTGAAATCACTGCATAAAATGTCAGAGGATCAAGGTGATCTCTTTAAATTCAGCCCCGTGCACTGCAGATACATGATTGACAATGCAGTAGCGCCATTTTGTGATTAAAATTTAAATCAATTCTACTTTTGAGGGGTGGGCTACCTTAGGAACACTGGTCACCTTTGGTTCACCCCACCTTAATATAGTAGTTATTGTAAATTATAGTAATGTCTTTAGAGGAGCAATATCTATTCAAACGTACCACAAAAAGACTACTATGTACAGTTCGAATTATAATGAATAGTTTTTGAACTTCTGCTTGTCAGATTGAATATTTGTTCATACTCTGAATGTCTAAATTTCAGTAAAAAACTTGTGTAATAATGAAATTTGATGTGTTGTGACCCTCAGGTAATCTGACATATTTATGAATTCATTTTTGCTTGTGAACGAATGAGATTGATTACGCATGTTGTTAACGCATGGGATTATGCAGAAACCATGAAATCGAATAGTTTTTCCATTCTTCGTAAAAAACAGGTCTTTCAGAAAATCCTGTCAAAAATGGCGTTTTGTATAGAATTTCTGAACGCGACACAACGAAAAAGGTCGTTGTGAGACAACGATTGTTTATAACTCCAGATGTAATTCCTTTATCGAAAATTTAAAAGAATATTACATTCCAAATCACTTGAATGCATTCAAGTGATTTGAACGTGTGCTCGTGTGCTAATTTTTTTCATTATTGAGCCTTTTTTTTTCCAGAACCGCCTTAAAAGTAGTATGAATTTGTTTTAATTAGGTTCAATTAAAAGAATAGCATACGTAATTTCTGTGAACACGTAGGAATACTGTAAACACATTAATTCTATTATGTTTCACGTACATTTTAAAGAGGTTATGTATTTTACATTTAAATTAATTAAGATAGATTAAAGACTAAAACCAGGGAAAACGTATAGCGAAAACATTTTTAAACGGAAAATTTCATTGTCTCGGCTAAAAGAATATAAAGAATAGTATACCTGATCTGCTAAGACGAAAAACTGTCGAAAGCGAAATTTTATTCGTTGTTTTAATAAATAAATATTTGACAAAGCTGATTACGTATTTCAATATTACCAGTGTCACAGCGTCCTGTTTTTGTTAAATTGTGAACAACTCTTTATATTGGTGAAAAATATAGTCGTAATTTTTTGAATTTGAAATGATCGTTATAGTCAAGTTCTTGTTTATACATTTTTGAGAAGATATATGTATGTAAAATATACATATTCTCTTTATATATGAAAGTGACTTTATATATAAAGATTACTTTATATATAATTCTTTATATTTAAAAGTGACAGGCAGATTATACTTTTAAATAATTAAATTTGTGAAAGGTCTATTTTTTTAGACCAAGAATCTTGTGAAGGGTCCTGTTTTAAGGAGAAAAGTTTTTTGAAGGGTCCTGTTTTGTGAAGGATCCTGTTTTGAGTTGAACATTTTTGTGAAGGGGTCCTTAAAAGACACGGTTTCTTCCTAAACGTCCTCCCTAATTACGTATTTTGTGATTACATATTTCAAAATAAATCGGCAATTAGAAACTTAGAAAAATTCTCTATGTAAATTTACTTTGCGGAGGAAGGAGGGAGGGGATGTCGAAATCCATGTTTGCCCCGGGTGAAAAAAAAGCTAGTTTTAGCCCTGTGCGGAATACAGCTGTCAGCACGGTTTGTCGTAAATTTCAAGGTTTGTGGCATGAATGTAAATTAGATTTTCTAAAAAAAACTTCATTCGTGTAGAATATATCTATTAAAACTTAATTTTTTGTTTCTTTTTGTCACTTTTGGAAAAGGTTTATATTTTTATCATAATAAAAATGAATAACTAAAGGAAGTTAGAAAGTTTAACTGAATTCAGAGAGACAAAAATGACAGGCAAATAAAACATTTTCCATCTTTCGTAATTTTGCATTAAATGCTATATTAAAGACATAATAAAATTATTTTTATGAAATGTATATATAAATTCCTTCTTGAGTTCATACAAGACTTTCGAAATCGTTACTGCGTACTTATAGAGTATTACTCGTGTAATTTTCGTTCCCTTATACTTTTAGCCTCCCCTACTTTTGAAAAAAATTTCGATACATAAAGGAAAAAAGATTTGTGTAATTTGTGCATGAAGAATATGAAATAGGTTGAATTCATGAATGAGATTTCATATTTGTGCAACTGCATCTGCCCTTCCGAATTTCATATTCCAACATTACAGCACAGTTTAGCTCTTAGAAACAAGTTCCCTCCCCCCCTCCCTTCAGCTTTAGTTTGAATGTGTTGTAAGGGTTATTATAATTGACGCAATACCATCAGTTCTGCGATAGATGATTGCTTATTTGGTTTATTCCATTACGTTTAAGAAAACCAGCAATTTCACCAAGGATTTTATATCTATGGTTTTGCAGGGAGTAATAGGATATATGGAAGAGAATTAAGAGAGAATGATGTAGTTGTTTCTCCAACAGGAATATTCGCTAAGCAAAAGCTCTCTAAGTAAAGTTTTGCTTAACCCTTATTTCTGTTTCAGATAATATCGAATAAGTACTATTTTACTTATCGTATTTTATTTATTTATATGTTAGCATGTGAAATTTTCATATCTGTAGGAATGGAAATTTATTTGTGTATCAGAAAGATTCTCATAGACGAACAGTAACAATAAAAAATTTAAAAATAAATTACAAAGGAAAAAAATCAACTGTTATTTGGAGTCATATGCACTGATTTTATTTACATTACTGACAAACAAATTCAGAAGATATATTTAAAATAAAATTAAGATAATGCGAACTGTGGAACTTCAATATTAAATTTGAATACGGTTCGAATACATACAGTTTATTATGCTCATAAAGATTTTTTTCTTATTTGCGTACGTCTGCATAACTGGCAAATTATTTTAAATTAACTATTTTGAAAGAGGATGTATTAGCATATTACTGCTTGGTCATAAGGCACAAAGACAGTGGTATGTCTAGGAAGGACTTTCTAAAAGAAAGTAAATTTTTTGAATTCCTATATTCATAGAAAGTGAAAGTACTGAATATTTGATTGAGTAAGCTCAAATTATTACTGAAACAGCATGCAATATTTGCATGACAAGATAAATTTTGTATTATAGTGTAAACTACCATTTAATAGTGTAAATTATACTTCAATATTGGGCTTTTTAAGAATCAAGTTATATGCTTGAATCAAATAATAACTTAATGGTGCAGTTCTAAAGCTTGTTGAAGAAAATACTTCTATATTATTTTTTATTTTGTTCTGCCAACCCACTAATAAATTTTTTTATATGATTTGTTCTTGCGCAAAACTAGATATTGCATTTTTTTATTTCTGGCTGATGTTAGATTTATTGCTGTCCTTTAGTTTCGTAATCAAAATACTTTAAACAATAGTGTTATTAAAAACTGAGTTATCACTATTTACATTTAAAATTTCAAATGTGGAAAATTCTAGTTACCTAAAGTATTATTATTTAAAATATCTCTCTCAAAATTTCAATTTCGGAGTAAATTGATAAATAAAGAAAAAGAGTTACATTGGTAGTTTTCGAAATGGAACGGTAGTGATAGGATTTGCTTCTCTTTACAATTTTTCCAGAGGTTAATATTTACATATTTCAGTGTAATTTTTAAGATTAGTAGTTATTATAAATTTATTATTTTTTCTAGTATGCATGCCCTTTTATATAAGTGTGTCAATAATCAATTTTTTGACAGGCATATAATTTGTTTAAGGCTGTTCTCAAATCCAAAGCAATTACTTTCTGACACATTTCAGTATTCATTTTTGTTCGGAATAGCGTGAAATTGGCATGTGTTTTTACTAAGAAATTTTGTAATCGAACAGCGTTTTCTATTTTGGGGTAAAGGCAAAAGATGTTTCAGAAAATAATATCAAAGTTGATGTTTTGAACCAAATTTCAGGACACGACTGCACGCGAAAGGTTAAAAAGGTTTTTGTCACGTGACAAAAATCGCTTTTAATTTGATAATTTATTTATCAAAAAATTGAGAGCATCATTTGATTTCAAATCGCTTATAGTCAAGACTGCCAATTTTATGCCTTTACGTGTAAAAATAAGTGAGAAAATATCTCGGAAAGTTTCACGTTTGTTGAGCAGGAAATTTGAGAATCGTCTTAAAGTAAGTAGAAATTTACGCATTTCAAACAAACATTATAAATGCTCGCTGAAACATATGTAACAAATGTCCTTAAAAATGTGGCAAACCCACGTGCACTAAAAGCTTAGTAATTCTCGAATTACAGTGAATGAAAATACGGCGCCGTTAATATATGAAAAAGAATATTTGAACTATTACTTTTCATACGAGTTATGTAATGTTTATAACAGGAAATAAAAAATAAGAATTTTAGACTCTAATTTCCCGTACTTCACTCTAATTGAAAAAGCAAATTTCTAATTTTATTATTTCATTACATTATATAAAGCTGTTAAAAAATATAAATAAAAAATAAAGAATAAAGCCCCGCTCAACAACTTGAATATTTCTGATACATTCTTGCATAGGAACTTTAAATTTGCTGACATTACTATTCAATCACTTTGAAATAGAATATCGTTTTTTTTTTTTTTTTTTTTTTTTTTTTTTACATTTTTATTAAGAATCGCTACCCGATGACAATTTTCCTGATTGTTCTGTATACGAGTAAAAACAAAACAGCAACTTTGACATCGTTTTCGGAATGATCGTTTGTCTTCATAGGAAAAAGAGAAAAAACATTTTTTTTACTATCTGAATAAGAATATCTGTAAATTTCGTGCATTTAAAAATATATATGTTTTCAGAATGTGTCAGAAAATAAACAGTTTGGACTTGAGAACATCTTTCTGAGAAGGTGCAGGTGGTAGCTTATCTCTTGTTCGCTAATCACTTGTTTCCCTGTGGGGTATCAATTTCCCCTACTTCGCCTGTAGGCAAAAAGGGTCTTGTTTTATGTTGTGTGATGACCATTCTGTTGTCTAAAAATCTAAATATAGTTGGACTTACAAAGTGTTAATCTTATCTTTGTCACTGGGATACAGTACAGCACCTCCAATATCCCTCTTTCTATTTTTCAATTGAGTGAAGTATCCTAACATATACATGTTGTACTTTTTTACAAAATATTATTGACTCCGCGAAACAACTTGTCACCATTTATGTTTTCTTTTTTTTCCCAAGGGTGTGTGTGTGTGTGGGAAGGGGGGGGGGGGGTACATGCTGTAGTTTACTCGCATGTAATATTCAAAATTCACTGTTATTCAAGCATTTTTCTTATGTCAAAATGTGAAAACACAAACATATATGATTGTTTTTCCGCAAAAATTGAGACAAAGATCCGAGATGAGAAAGCCAAATGAAAAATTACTAGGTCATATTAGGAAATTTGGGAGAAAAAAGTCAGTCGTGCATTTTTTTTCCCCATTAAGTTACATGGTTCTGATCCTCTCTCTCATTTACGAGAAAAATTAAAGGGAACAAATGCTATTGTAAATTAAGTATATCGATATATCGGAGGTATACTATTTACACTACTTAGTATTAATCAATATTTTTCCAGAATTTGTTTATAAAATTTTACTTTTACTTCACTTTTTTTTTTTTAAATTTTCAAATGAATTTTCTCGAAATTTCTGGTGTGAATTCAACATTACAGCAACAAAATTACTTACTGCTGAAAGACTATTTACATAGTGAATCGATTTTGTTTCAATTTTAGTTATAGTTTCCAATTAATAGAAGCAATTAGAAAAATATTTTTTTATTTGTTGCTAGTTTTGTATTTTTATATTTCTGATTATGATAAAATATATTTACATCATGATTTTTGTTAATGTTTTTTTTTTTTAAATTACTATTTTTCTTAATGATTTTCCTAATTTTTAATGATATGGTAGAGTATAATTGTTTTTTCTTATGATAAAAAAATATAGTACTTATTATTGCTTTAAATCAGTTACGCGCATTGTTTTATTATTATTACACGGTTAAATCAATTGACATAATATATAAAAAGTAATATATTGTTTATTTGAAAATGAAAAGTTCAAACAAAATAAAATAAAGAGAGAGTAAAATAACACGTTGAACATAAATCGTTACATTTTGAAAACTTACATTTTTTTATATTTTGCTTATAGTTTTGAACTAAATTCCCCGTTTTCCAAAACGGATACATTACTCAACAAATTATGCGCTTAACTTAAAAAAATAATCCTTAACGACAGCTTTTAAGTAACACATTAAAAATAATCGAAATATTAATGCACAAATACTAATAAAAATAGTTATAAATATATCAGACCGCAAGATTTCATTGAAGATCGTGAATACAGTCGAATTTTAAACGTTTGTGGTAAGTGAAATTCATAGCTGCTAAAGTTTTTGTCAGAATTTATCTTGAAGTGTTAAAATGTTACTCACAGCTCGTCTGCTTTTAACACATAAAATATTAAATTAAGCTGATATTTCAGAAATATTTTGACAACTAAGAAGAAAAAAAATCTTAAGAAGAGCACAAAGAAAAAAGAAGTTATAAATTTTGATTTCAAGGAAGAGATTTTTAAATGTACGATGCATTCTTCTACGCCCATATGTTAATTATAGCGAGAGGCATTAGGGGGCTGATTGAGCAACCCCCTTAAGGCTGTTTTCAAATCCAAACTGGTTACTTTATGACATATATATATATATATATATATATACATATATATATATATATATATATATATATATATATATATATATATATATATATATATATATATATATATTTTTTTTTTTTTTTTTTCGGAAACGCATGAAATTTGCAAGTGTTCTTAATTCAGAAATTTTGTAATCGCAAGGCCACAAATTTTTTGATAAAGACAGAAAATCTTTCAGAAAATACAGTCAAAGTCGGCACTTTGAACCAAATTTCTAACGCCACAGCACAAGAAAGGGGGAAAACGTGTCGTCACGTGACACGAATTGCTTATAACTCGATAATTAATTAATTTATAAAATAATAATAATAAAATGGGAAACTAATTTCGGTTCCCAATCGCTTCAATAGTCAGGCCTGCCAATTTTATGCCTTTCCGTTTAAAATGGAGTCAGAAAACTTTCGCGTTGTTGAACATGTCATTTGTGAATATCATTGATTACGAAATAAATAAACAAATGTTCTAAAAATGTTTGTACAATTATATTTTATACATAATATATTTCATATATCTTTTTAGTCCACATGAAATTCATTATGGTTTTTACTAACACTACAAAAAGCTGCCTTGTTTAGTTATATTTCAGTTGAAAACTTTATATGCAGAATAATTTTTTTTACTGACCTGTTCTATGAAAACAGTACAGGATGTCGAATTTGTGTACAAAGAGGAACAGACCATGACTCTGAATAATAAAAAACAGGGGAGGGATGTAATACAGATGTCTAATGAGCAAAAATGTGTCTTCGTTTTATCTCATTTCAGGGCTCGTGTATCAAAGATATTCTGAATGTCGTCTACAGATTTCTAGATAAATAAGGACGTTCACGGGAACAATAAAACTGTACGTAAAAGGAGACATATATACAGGGGTCGGATATCCAACTCTCGACGAGCGTAAAAATATTCTAGTACTGGATATGTGTCTTCTTCTGCTATAACGTCAAAATAACGTATGGAGGCAGATATACAGGGGACGGATATCCAACGCTCTCCTCAAAAGTAAAATGTGATAGCATTGGATATGTTCCCCCTTGATATGTGTCTTTGTCTACTGCGACGTCAAAATGACGTCTGGGGATATATACACAGGGGTGGTCGAATATCCAACTCTCGACTAAAGTAAAATGCTCTAGCACTGGAAATATGGCCCTTTCAATTGTGACGTCAAAATTACGTATGGGGGCACATATATACAGGGGACGGATATCCAGATCTCGACGAAAGTAACATTATCTGACATTGGATATGTGCCCCCTTCTGGTATGGGGCAGATATACTGGGGTCGGATATCCAACTCTCGACAAAAGTGAAATGCTCTAGTACTGGATATGTGTCCCCTTCTGCTGTGACGTCAAAATGACGTATGGGGGCAGATATACAGGGAACAGATATCAAGTGACTCGTTTTATACAGACCTTCAAAATGTTAGACGTCAGATTAATTTTCTTTTTAATTCTCTATTGACGTAATATTAAGCTGATTTCAGTATTTACACATACTAATACTCCTTGTATTATTGAAAAATGTTTAAAAATTTTCGTTTTTTTACCACTATGTTTTCATATTAATCTTTTTTTTTTCAATTGGTGAAACTTTTTATTTCATTTTCATTTTCCAAGTGGAAATCTTTCAATAGAAAATTAATTATTGTAAAAAGAATTTTATTGTGGATTTTTAATTGTTGGCAATTGCTATAACGAAAAATGTTTAAATTTAATAGGAAAAGGCTGTTAGATTTTTGGTTTTTTATCTCTATATATTAAAATAATACGCTTTTTTCGAATTTTATGATTTTGAGCTTCATAGTAGGTACACAAGAACGGAAAATTTAATGACTGTAAGCTATATAGTTTCTGAGAACTGGCTCTGTGACAGACAAACAACCAAGCGGGACTAATAGGGTTTCGTGAGATGAACGAAACCCTAAAAACGAGTTTTCCTGAATAAACGCAAGTCTGTCTCTCGGTTCATCTAAAACCAATTAACATCATATATTAATTTTTTTTTAAATCGTTTGGGTCATTTTGGGGATATAGATTTGCACTTTAACACCACCACAACATTACAGAGCCATTTTCAAGTTAAAATGCATTTTCATATCTAAAAATATACTGTAAGTAGAAATGCATAAATTTCAGAATAGGATTAGACAGCAAATATAAAACTGTTTTGAAAAAAATCAGAACAATATGTCATGCATTTGCTGAGCTATTAAAAAGCAGTTTTTTGCGTTTCTTTTGATGTGAAATTTGCTGTATGTATGAGTGCCGCGGTGTTCTACAATTTTGGTCTTATGCTGCGTCACCGGACATACTATCGTCTGTGATGATTGCTTTCAATAATAAGGGTACAAAAACATGTGTTTAGCACGTGCTGCACTTGAAGCATAGAATTGATTTTCTATAATTGAGCATATATGTTCCGTAATAACTAATATATCTCAAAGTATTTATTATAATAATTATTATTTATACAGTTGCTTTTTTTACCGATGATCTTTTAACCTAAATTCGTTAAGACAGAATCATAAAAGACCAAAAAAAGTTATTTTATTTGAGTAGGTTTCCATTTTAGGAGGTATAGACATTGTATTCCATTCTTTGTTTTCGGGAAGAAGAAGAATCATTTCTCTATCTTAATTAGAAATGGACAAAAGGTTTAAAATGTATTTGGTTATCTCTAAAACTACATATTTTTTTAAGGAGTCATTTTTTGGAAACTTAAAAATAACTACACCTTAACAAGATGGCAGATGGAACATATCGTGACTCTCAATTAAAAGGCGCCCAATTTCCGATATAATGAAATTATTTAAATAGTGAAAAAATCATAAAATTTCAAAATTGTATTTGTATGTTTACAAATTTAAGAATGTTTACAGGTTTACGGATTTTAAGCATAAACACAGAAGTAATAAATTTGTTTATATTTATAGCTTATTGCTGGAAGAAATTTAAAATAAAATGTTTTAATACTGAAAAAGGATGTGAATTAATTTTCACTTTGCTAAACAATGCATAACCAACAGAGTGAAAAACGTGTCTAGACTGGTTATCGAACCCAAATACTCTGGTATAGCGCAACAAGAGCTTTACAATTTAAGCCATCTGAACGACGTCCAGTCTGGCATTTTTCACTTATACGTTGGAAAGGCTGCAACATCGCCGCGCAAGATGGAATGTCATACATGAGCACACTACCTACTGGTGTCCATGAGACGAATAAATTCCCAGCGTCGGATAATATTTAAATTTCCAATTAAGATTTCAGCAGGACTGAAACTGTGCGTAAATTTAATAACACTAACAAAGGATGTGGAATTAATTTTCACTCTGCTAAACAACGCATAACCAGCATAGTGAAAAATGTGTCCAGACCGGGGATCGAACCCCGATACCTTGGTATAGCGCACCAAGTGCTTTACCATTTAAGCCATCTGGATAACGAGGTTGCACCCTTGCATGTGTTATAAGTGAAAAATTCCAGACTGGGTGGTTATACGTTGTTGAGCAAAGTGAAAATTAATTCACACCCTTTGTCAATGTTATTAAATTTACGCGCAATTTCAGTCCTGCTGAAAATTTAATTGGAAATGTAGATATTATTCGATGCTGTGACGTTATTCGTCTCATGTACGCTACTGGGTAATGTGCTCATGTTTGATATTCCATCTTGTGTTGCAAGGTTGCAGCCAAGCCAACGTATAAGTGAAAAATGCCAGACTGGATATCGTCCAGATAGCTTAAATGGCAAAGCCCTTGGTACGCTATACCTGAGTATCTGCGTTCGATCCCCAGTCTGGACATATTTTTCACTCTACTACTTATGCGTTGTTTAGCAAAGTGAAAATTAATTCACATCCTTTATCAGTTTTATTAAATTTACGCGTAGTTTCAGTCCTGCTGAAAATTTAATTGGAAATTTACTTATTAATATTTAATATCTCTTATAAAAAATAAGAAGTTTTGCTAAAAAATAGAGAAATACTTATAAATGGCATTTTTTAATGAGAACAAAGACCCTAAACATAGAACACTTTATTTTAAAGTATTTAGGGGGGGGGGGGGAATGCAGAACATTTTATTTTAAAGGTGACAGAGGACTAATACACATAATACTTAATTTTTATGTATTCTGAGGACTCATACACATAAAACTTTATTTTAAAGTATTCTGAGGACCCATACATAGAGCACTAAATTTTAAAGGATTCAGAGGACTCATACACACAGCACTTAATTTTAAAGTATTCTGAGGACCCATACACAGAGCACTAAATTTTAAAGGAATCAGAGGACTCATACACACAGTACTTAAGTTTAAAGTATTCTGAGGACCCATACACAGAACATATAATGTTAAAGGATTCAGAGGACTTATACTCAAAACACTTAATTTTAAGGTAATCTGAGGACACACATTTAGTAAGTTTTATTACCATGGTTCAGTGGACCATCTTTTCTCCCTCATACACAATTATACACTGATACATAACCAGAAAACAGCAAAACCCTCCAACTGAGGACAAATTTTATAAACCAATAAAAATTTGTACAATTCATAAAAATGCTTAAAGACGACGGAAAATGACTTTTTTCTATCCGAGGACGTCCTCGGATCCCTGTGCGTCCTCAGTCAGCGGGTGTGTAAACCTGTTTTCGTCCGCGCTTCCCCTGAAACACGAACCCACACACACACACACACACACACACACACACACATATATATATATATATATATATATATATATATATTAGCACATAACGCATTTTAGCATATTCCTTTGAAAAATACATATAACGCACATTTTCAATTAAAAAACTGTGCATAATTTATTTTGCTTTCCAAAAAAAAAATATATATATATTTGTTAAAATAATATTTTTCTTAATGCATTTTTAAAAGTAATAAAAAATTCTTAATATTTAAACAATCGATACCTTCGTACTTAATTTAAAAAAAGAATAAAATGAATATAAGACAGTCATAATTATTGCTTTCTATTAAAATTCAAATTTAAAAAAGCTTATTAAACTTCCCATTATCGAAAATCATATATTTACACTTTAAAAAAAAAATAAAGTACATGTAATTAATGTTCCCGACTTTAATATTTTTCTTAGGAAATAAAATCTTCTGAATATTGGAGTTCATTTAATAAAGAATGTTTTATAAATAGCAATTTTTTGGTAATTTTTTCTATAAAAGGACTTTTATTGAAATAATTAAAATCCTGTGTATTTTAACTTTTTATTTTTGAAAAAAATAATTGAAGGTCTTCACAATCACAATTTTAATTAATTTATATTTTTTTCGGTAAAGCATTTCTTCAATATGTTTTTTTATATATTTTTTAAAGATTACTTGGATAGAAAATATGTATAAAATGTAGCTATCTAAAATATAAAAATAACATTGTTGTATTTTATTTTTTATAAAATTTCCCGTTTCCATTAACTTTCTAAGTCGTTTTTAAACTTGGGACTTCCACATAAAATCCACAGGAATCGTTTAACCTGAATGTCCATTAGAATTGATTCCGATTCTTCTTAATGAAGTTTAATTATTTTATGAAAAAATTCCAGACTCTCTTATTACCATACAATAAGTCAATTTTAGTCATGTTACTTTTTATTTTCATTTTCATTTGCGTGTACGACGTATTCAATTTTAAAGAACCTATAAGAACTCAAAATATTTCGATTTTTTTTTTGTTTATAAAGATTGAATATATAAGTTGTGTATTTGATTTAATTACTTTTTTTGATCATTTTATGCTTTGTATCCTACGACTATTTCTGGGAACATAAAATGACATCCAAAACACGTTTACATGTGAAAAATATTTATTTCTAAATATTAATAAGCGTTGAAATTCTCTAATATACATAAAACGTAAATTAATTTATGTAATGTAAATTATTTTAAGGATAAATTTAGCGTACAAATTAACAATCTTTTATAAATAAAATAAAATAAACATGTTACATATACATTTTTATTGCATATATCTGTGATTATTTTTTTTTCTAGAACAATTTTTAAAAGATGTGATAAGTTATAAAGAATCGGAGAAATAATTTCTAATATAGACGAACTATTAACGAATATATAATGTTGCCTCCCAGCTAACATCAGTTTGAGAAAGAATTCCTTTAATTTAAGAAACATTTCCGAGAGAAGGGAATAAGAAATAGCTGACACAGAGACCTTTCAAAAATCGACACAAATTTACAATCCCAAAAATAGACTTTATATGTACAATATAGACTCTTTTATATTGTACAAAAGGAGCCTTTTTGGCCCTAGATTTTGAAGGCTTTATTAATATGGCGTAGGACCGCCTTTGGCATGTAATACAGCTTGGATTCGCCTGGGAATCGAATCATACAAATTCTGAATAGTGTTTAGAGGAATATTGTACCATTCTTCATGGAGATATTGTGAAAGTTCCGTGAGAGACGCCGGTGGAGGATATCGATTCCGGATTGAAAGGTCTAAAATAGACCACAACGGTTCGATTATGTTGAGGTCTGGGGACTGTGCGGGCCAAGGTAGATGTTCCACCTCATCCTCATGTTCATCAAACCGTTCGTTAAACAACTCTGGCTGCATGAATAGGGGCATTATCATCCTGGAAAATTCCATCTCCTGCAGGAAACAAAATTTGCATCATGGGATGGACCTGGTCAGCTAAAACTTCTCTATACTTCTCCCCAGTGATCCTTCCTTTCAGGGTTACGATTGGACCAGCAGAAAACCATGACACGGCTGCCCATACCATGACCGATCCACCTCCATGCTTGACAGTTGGACGGAGGCAATCAGGATCATACGCTTGTGCAGGTGTTCTCCAGACATGTACCCGTCCTGTTGTGGGGAAAAGTGTGAAAGATGATTCGTCTGACCATATAACAGTCTTCCACTTATCAATCGACCAGGTTTTGTGGTTGTGGCACCACTCTACACGACGTTTGGCATTAGCATATGTGACAAGTGGCTTGGGAATTGCTGTTCTGCCGTAAATGTTCTCTTTATGAAGGTATCTCCGAACTGTAATTGTTGACACTGGAGAATCCAGATGCTGATTGAGCTCTGCGGTCACTTTGGCTGCAGTTGTTTTCTTTTTAGACATTACAATCCGCTTCAATACCCGTCGGTCTCTTTCACTCAGCTTCTCCTTCCATCCACTGTTTTGCTTTGCTGAGCTTGTCTTTCCGCGCTGTGTGTATGCTGTCATGACTTTAGACACCGTACCTCTAGAAATGCCTATAAGCTGGGATGTTTCGGTCACCGTTGCTCCAGCTAGTCGGGCTCCTACAATTTGGCCTCTTTGAAAATCTGTGATGTCTGACATTTTACGCTTCTGACAAAAAAATCAAAACGTAGACAACTCTTCTAGAGCTCTCTCATACTACCTAATACATGTACTTTTAATATTAAAAAAATCTGGTAGCTAAGATTATATTTTAATGCTTACGAAGGGAATTCTTAAATGTCCCTTTCATTCACAAGTGTTTCCATTATTTTGATAACCACCTGTATATATATATATATATATTATACTTTGTGAAGTATTTGCTTTATAGAATTCTCATCTGTCCACGTTCTACGAGGATAGGATATATTTTACGGTAATTGTTGGGTACTACAACTTTACAATGTAAAAAAAGACGTATGTCTTTAATTCACGAAACTATTATTTAACCACGATTAAAATGTACAATAACCATCACAAATGATTCCGGAAAGCGTACTTTATCTTTAGAAACATGAGAAACTAACATATTTTCGAAATTCAAAGAAGAACTTATAAAAACAAAATTTCATTTTCTGCAATTGATTTTATTAATGCTTGTGTATAGTTTTTATAGTATGTTAATCAGTTTTAAGATCCCGTCAATTCTCAATTAAACATTTTAAGCTGCATTATTGAATTTATACATGCAAGAGTAACAAAATATTATTAATTTTTATCTTAATAATGTTAATTTTTCATGTTTGCATAGATTGAAATTGATATATTTTTTGTTTGTTATATTTATGTTTAAATGTTTTTTGAACATGAAAATGTTTACTTGAAAATTGTTAGCATCCGAAAAACATATATTTTATGTTCATAAAAAGATTTAATACACAATAGAACTACTCGAAAACGTATCCAAAAATCATTGACAACAAAATAATCTTTGTTTCTATAAATCACGATTTTTTAAATCACGAATACATATTGGTTTCTGGGGTTTAAAGATTCAGGACGCTTTTTGAATTGTGGGTAGCTCTGAAAAGCTTATTATATATTATATTTGTCATTATATTGTATTTTTGTAGACTAAGAAGCTTTTTTTTACAGTGTAGATTGAATTTTAGCAAACTTTTAACTACAGCAGGTAAATTTTATGATTTTTTAGAGGGCTTTTATGGAATTATGTTTTAATCATTTATCACATTAATGTATATTATTTAATTAACACTTAAAAACTAAGCTTGATTTTTGATCGCACAATTTTGAGTTTTCGCAAAAAAGATCTTAACAGCATCATAAGGTGCAGCTACATCTGCGAAAATATCACTATAATGTTCTGCGCAAAGTATCACCTTAATTGCCAGTTATCAATCTTTTGCCGGCTTTGTGTCAGGAATTGATGACGGTATGCTGAATGATATTGAAACTCGTCTTCTGTCCGGTAAAAAATCTTTTTCATGAAAAAAAATCTAAAACGTTACTTTAGTATGGTAACATTTCTGTAAACATTTCGGTAATTTTCAAGAATGTTAGTATTAGGACTGCTTCTGAGCCTTTGAATCCTATTTGCAATTTTCTTAGCAACTACAAACATAAGTATCCGAAGTTTGACAGTAGAGGTGTCATGTATAAAACTCCTTGGAAAAGCTGCAAGTGGCTCTACATTGATGAAACTGGACGCTCTCTGAATGTAAAACATAAGGAGCATAAGAATTCTTTTAATAAAGAACTTTGTACTCAAGATTGGTTGCATTTACATTTGAATAAGACCATGTCCCTGACATTGGTGAAGCGCAAGTTGATAAGTCTAACGGCCAGTAGCAGTGTTTTCCTAGAGGGTCGGCTTAATGTTCTAGATGAATCTCAACTTAATAAAGCTACCCAGGTCCGGGTTGAGTATGATGTCTAAAGTAAACAGTAGTTTTAACTGTTTTCATTGTTTTGGTTTTTCGTTGTTTTGCAATTGTGAATATATACTGATGCGGAGTATGACAAGTACTCGAAACGTTTATATTAACCTTTAACGTTTTTAGTGTATATTATCATCAAATGTCCGCTGTTATATATTTTATTTAATAGTTAATAAATATCCGGACATATTTATGTATGTATTTTTGAATTTTGTTAATGGTTTAAAAATTATATAACTGTATTTTCAAAGGAATTTATGTAAAACCACATTAGTACGTACTCCAAATAATATTCAGTGAAGCTGATTATATACAATTCAAATGTAATGAAAGCAATTTCCATTGTAATAATTCCTTTACACATGTCATAATGTGAATCATACTGGTTGATTGATCCACGAGCATATAGCAACAAAGCTCATTGATTGTATTCATACAACACGCATCTTACAATGAAATAAAATTTATCACATCTCCCAATGTTTCTCTATACTTCATGCATTCGATAAATTACGAACACAATAAATACATTACATATGTGTGTTCATTTTATTCTAATTTTCTCATAATGCTGCTCATCTATGGCCTTATAAACAGGCTTTTTGTTAGTACATTAAGAATGTGGAGGCATATTAACACAAAATATACATTACTACCAGCTTAATGATCTATAAAATGATATATGGCACAGTACATGAACGCCTACAAAAAGATAATCATTTAGAAGTTATAAATAATAAAAAAATATTTTAAATCTATATTCCTATGTTCGCCCGTTTGCAATATAAATATAAAATTTGCAATACACTAAACAAATCTCTGTGAAATCTTTTTTTCTTTAGAACATTGTCGACAGCATAATTTGTCGAACATTGTGGAACATTGTCGAACATTGTCGAACATTGTCGACAGCAGAATAACATATCTGCGTATGAAACGATATCCCTGCTTAATTATGTAAGTAATTAAAGAAGTGTGTGTGTGTGTATGTGTGTCTGTGTATGTGTGTGTGTGTGTGTGTGTGTGTGTGTGTGTGTGTGTGCGTATGTGAGTATGCAAGCGTGTGTTTGTGCGGATTACAATTTTTATGTAATAATATTAAGGATTAAGGATTCTTTACTTTTAAGTTTACTAATAGTATTAATACTAATATTAAAATACGGTGCACGGTACTAACAATTAATATTTGGATGGAAATGGTACATCAAAATTAAACTTCAAAAGAATTATGAGTAAGTTAAATTTTATTTCTGCCTTTTCGATTCTCATAGTCAGTACCAAAAAAAAACTATAATTTTACAGTGTATTTAATAATTATGAAAGTTTATAAAATATTAAAAAAAGTTACATTTAGCATTCACATTTCGTATTCTGACAAGTCATTTATATTAATTTCATAAATTCTTAGTTTTCAAAATGATGTAGTTAATTATCAGCTGCCTAGTATTTTAGTTTAGAGTTATATAAATTTAGCTTATATTTAGCTTAGAGTTATATAAATTACCTTCTTGAGAGAGAAAATAATTACAATAATTGAAACTTACCAACCCACAGCATCATGTAAAATGTGTAAAAATTGCATTTAACTAAAAAAGACGAATTTCTATAAAATAGATTTATATTGTCTGTTTAAAACTTTTTCTCGATATGCTCTTCAGTCTTCTAGTGTGTACAAATCAGTTTTATAAATTTTCGGCAAAAATATTTGTAGTTATTAAATTTTATTAGTTAGCATTAATATTAAATCAAAGGTATTATTTCAATTATGAATTTTGAAATACGAAGCAAAAGTCTCACATGAAAATGACTCCAGTCAGTTCTCCATTTTATTTTCACGAATCTCATTCAATGATTCAACATTTTATTTTCAAAGATAAAAAATATAAAAAATAATAGAATCTATATCAAATAGGTGAGTTTTGCAAAAAAAAAACCAATATCCTTGGCAATTTAATGAATAATAAACTTAAAAATTTTCTGACAAAATTTCACAAAAAATGCATTTTGTTTATTTATGTAAATGTAATGTTACTTGCAAGATAAAATTTAGAATTTTAATTTAATTAAAGTAAAAAAAATAATCACCGGAATGATATTGTCATGAGGACAAAAGCAACTGCTATTTTAAGAAAGATTACAATAATAAATTTGAGAAAGATAGCAAATCTATCTTATAAACTTAGATTTTAACGATTTGATATTCTTTACGAAGGGTTGAAATTTACAAACATCTCTTTTAAGTAATTAATTGCTCATCCTGAATTTGATATTAGTTTTTAACGAAACCAATGGCGTTACCATATTGATTAATTATAATGAAATTTAGAAAGGCAAAATAAATCCTGTAATTAACTATTCCGCGGTTTCGAATCACGACACTGTTTTATTCCATGCCCAGGAGTAATATAACATCCTAAATATTTAATTAAACGTACACCCATATGGGCAATACAAAAATATCCATTGCATTTTTAGAAACATGGAGCGTCACTGAAAAAATTACGGGAAAACAGCATAAAACTTCTAGGATTAAATGTAATCTTGATATACATCTATACAATAATGTATTCTTGATATACATCTATACAATAATGTTCTCTTGATATACATCTGAAAAAGTAATTCACCGAACTTTTGTTTATATGTTAGGTTTCTTATTTTAGATTTATCTAAACGAGAAATTTCAATTAACTTACAGATCTTTACGTTAATTCAACTTGTGTTACAATGTATACGCATGTATCTCAAGTTGTCAATTTTTTACTGTTTCTTCTGTAATTAAATGTACACTTTATTGTTAGAAATGGCAGCGCTTTATATTAAAAATTTCCGTCTGGCATGTACCGAGAGTAAAAGGTATCTTCATCCTACTTTGTTCTTAAGAATGCAGAAATTTTAATTGAAACACACGAAAAAAATGCGTAAAACACGATTATGGTAGATTCGCAGTTTTCGACAATATAGAATTTCTATGCTAATTTAAAAAAAATAGTCAGATATTGGCCTATTTTTGTCGCCAAAAATGGCAATATTTCACAAATCCGGAAAATGTTGGTATATTTTCAATGAACAGTATCCCAAACCACCCTACTATCAAATGTTGACTCATACATGTATATATATAGAAAGAGAGAGAGAGAGAGAAAGAGAGAGAGAGAGAGAGAGAGAGAGAGAGAGAGAGATTTAAATAGATAGATGTAGGGAGGAACTCCAGTTACTGACACCTAACCAGTAAATGAGAGTTAGTTGAGCAAAAAACTAAGTCAAATAAACATTCTGTTGTAAAATTCTGCAAAGTAATGTAATCTAGTGGTAAATTAGACACTTCTTTTTTTTTTTTTTTTTTTTTTTTTTTGGGGGGGGGGGGGGTTAATCCCCACTAGAGGGGCAAGAATATATTCAATGAGTAAGGGACTTTTGAGAATACAAAAAGCGCCATTTTGAAGCAACCATCGTATTACTAAAATTAAGGAAGTGTTTTTCTGATCTATTTGTAATGCAACCATCCATAACATTTTTCTTAAAGCTATACTAGTAGAAATTAGTTTAAAGATGCATATGATATATTGGGGCCATGAGTTAGGGTTTATAGTTATTTGATTTAGCCTAATGGGAGGAGACATTTACTGGTTCCTAGAATTTCAATTTCACAAGTCTCTGACACAGGTGTTATTTATTGGTTATATTAAGGAAAGTTGAAATCTATTACTTGAGCTGTTTAAAACTGCATAATAATAAATAAAATTTATCTTGCAGTAAACATCAATAACATTTAAGTTATTTTACCAGTGTCTAACACCAGATGTCAGTTACTAGTTCATAAATGTCAGTTATTGGATATCTGCATTACTAATAATGCAATATTAAATATTACTGCTATATTCTATTACTATACACTCTGCATTAATAATAATTCAGTATAGATTAATAAATCCAACTTTTTATAATAAATATTAATGTATTTTGTTATTACAATAAAGAATGAAGTTTTTTTTTAAAAGCATTTTAATCTTTTAAAATAAAGTTTCAGTCACTGGTTCACTCTGTGTCCGTTATTGGTATTTCAAAATAGAGATGGTGTCAGTTACTGGAGTTTGACCATATTTATGAATAAAATTAATTTTTGATAATAATATGTATATATTTTTATTTTTTGCCACAGTAATTTTTTAGTTAGATTTCGTAAGAAATACTACCTATTACATTCTCACCTAAGTTGGAATTTTTGAAAAAGTTTTGCAGATCTACGCCGATTATGACTCTCAGAACCCAAAACCACCCCAGTTCAAAACTTTATCTATCTATCTATCTATCTATCTATCTATCTATCTATGTCACTTTCTTATAGACACGATAAATGCAATAATTCTGCACAGATCTCTTTGAAACTGATACATAAAATCAAGAGGCATAAAATCTCGGTCAAGTTCGTTAATGGGCAAAATCGAACCAAGGGTGGGGGGGCTTTTTGTAAAAACAGAAAAAAACCCATAATTTCTTAATTATGATACGTATCGAATCCGCTTAAAGTTATTATTACTTCTAGGAGAAGGGCCGAAAATTTATGTATGACAGATTTTTTATATAATTAAAAATGGCCCCAAGGGGGGGGGGAAGGGGGCTTTTAGAAGAAAAAAAATCATAAATTCGTCAATTCCCAAGATTTCAAATCCGCTTAAATTTATTATAAATCCTCTTAATATTATCTAAAAGTTTTATATTGACAAGTTTTTTACAGGACCAACTCTTATATCAAAAAAATAAATAAATAAATAAATAAATCCCTGCTGGCTTCGCCGCCAAACAAGTTAGGTTTCGGAGTAGGCGGTTCCAACTGCCGCATCATGGCAAAAAGGTAATTTATACCGCAATTCCCAACAAACAGGCGCCCCACGGTCTGCGTCTTCGAAATCTACCTGTGCCTGTAGGCCGAGCCGTCAGGGATTTTTTTAAAAATATATCTACTATCTTTTCAAAAACAAAGGTAAGTATAAAATAGATTTAAATTTTTGTTATAGAGATTTGAAAGAATCCTTAAAGTGTCAGTCACTGGGAGTTTCACTCTAGATATAGATATATTAGTCCAGTAGAAATAGCATTTTACCTTACAAAAATTCGGGTAGTTCTGATTTTTGGGTATGTTGTAAAGGTTGACCCTCTAATAAAAAAAAACGAGTTTTCGACCTTCTAGACCTTGTGCGTTTTTCACAATATTGAAAAAACCGTATTTTTCGGCACTTTTTTCGATTTTTCTTAAATAACTCAATTTTAGTGCATTTCACAGAAAAAAGCACCGTTACCATTTTGTAGAGCATAAAATTCTCTACAACATGCAGTTTCCAGGTTTGTAAATTGTCCAAATAGGGGGTAAGATACGGAGCCGGGAAAAAAGGTTAAATTTGGAAAAAATGTAAAAATCTACAAATGACGTTAGTTTTTGCTTAATAACCTACTTTTAGTGCGTTTTAAAGGCAAAAGCACTTTTACCATTTTGTAGCGCATAAAATTCTCTACAACATGCAGTATTCATGTTTGCAAATTGTCCAAATAGGGGGTAAGATACGGAGCCGGGAAAATAAGGTTAAATTTGGAAAAAATGTAAAAATCCACAAATGACGTTAGTGTTTGCTTAATAACCCACTTTTAGTGCATTTTAGAAACAAAATTGTCAAAATCAACTTTTTAGAGCATGATATAGTCGATAGTTTCATTTATTATAAAATTAATTATTTGTAATAAACCTTTAAAATCACAGCAAAAAGATTTTGGATGAAAACAGGAAAATACTGCATAACAAGTTATTAATGCTCTAAAAAGTTGATTATGACAATTTTGTTCCTAAAATGCACTAAAAGTGGGTTATTAAGCAAAAACTAACGTCATTTGTGGATTTTTACATTTTTTCCAAATTTAACCCTATTTTCCCGGCTCCGTGTTCTTACCCCCTATTTGGACAATTTGCAAACATGAATACTGCATGTTATGGAGAATTTTATGCTCTACAAAATGGTGAAAGTGAGTTTGCCTCTAAAACGCACTAAAAGTAGGTTATTAAGCAAAAACGAACGTTTTTAGTGGATTTTTGCATTTTTTGCAAATTTTACCCTATTTTCCCAGCTCCGTATCTTACCCCCTATTTAGACAATTTACAAACCTGAATACTGCATGTTGTAGAAAATTTTATGCTCTACAAAATAGTGAAAGAGATTTTTCTGTAAAATTCACTAAAATTGAGTTATTTAAGAAAAATCAAAAAAAGTGCCGAAAAATATTGGTTTTTTCAGTATTGTGAGAAACGCACAAGGTGTAGAAGGTCGAAAACTTGTTTTTTTTATTAGAGGGTCAACCTATAATAAATGAAACTATCGACTATCTCATGCTCTAAAAAGTTGATTATGACAATTTTGTTTCTAAAATGCACTAAAAGTGGGTTATTAAGCAAAAACTAACGTCATTTGTGGATTTTTACATTTTTTCCAAATTTAACCCTTTTCCCGGCTCCGTATATTAACCCCTATTTGGACAATTTACAAACATGAATACTGCATGTTGTAGAGAATTTTATGCGCTATAAAATGGTGAAAGTGCTTTTGTCTCTAAAACGCACTAAAAGTAGGTTATTAAGCAAAAACTAACGTCATTTGTAGATTTTTACATTTTTTCCAAGTTTAACCTTTTTTTCCCGGCTCCGTACCTTACCCCCTATTTGCATAATTTACAAACCTGAATACTGCATATTGTAGAGAATTTTACGCTCTACAAAATGGTAACTGTGTTTTTTTCTATAAAATGCACTAAAATTGAGTTATTTAAGGAAAATCGAAAAAAGTGCCTAAAAATATTGTTTGTTTTTTTAATATTGTGAAAAACGCACAAGGTCTAGAAGGTCGAAAACTTGGTTTTTTTATTAGAGGGTCAACCTTTACAGCGTACCCAAAAATCAGAACTACCCGAATTTTTGTAAGGCAAGGCCCTTTTTTGCGCTATTTCTACTGGACTATATAGATAAATGTGATTTTTGCCTTCCAATTGCATTCGTATTTATGAACTGATTTTGATGTAACTGAGCAAATGTACAGGATGTCTCAACCGAGCTCGTTGTCTAGTTTCAAATTGTCATCTACCCTAGATATTCATACGGCTTTATCTCAGATATTTTTTAAGATGGAGGGTAAAGAAAAAGCGCTTCGGAATCATTACATCCAGCCCGAACACGTGAAAGAAAACAACTTTTTGAATTTTTAAATCTTTTGTACATCGTTTTGAATTTGAAATTTTTAAAAGACCGCTATTTTGAACCAAAATGTTGGATGAAGCTCGACAACGAGACTCTGGTCAGTCATTTACTCATGCTCAGTCACATGTGAATCGATTTATAAATACGAACAAAAAAACAATTTTGAACTTGGTATGGTTTGGGGATCAGGAAGTTATGATCGGTGAAATTATACCAACATTTTTCGGTAAATCTATTTTTAATACTTGGAAGTTTTTCCATAGAAAATTTCACAATATTCAAATTTCAATTGCTTTCGAGTCTCGGCTTGGATACTTTTTCACAATGTCGGCTATACGGCTTTTAAGCAATTAAAATTTAATATTTATCGGTATTGTTTTCATCTTGCAATAGAAACATTCTTACTGTTTGTAATGGAAGCTATCTAATAATAATTAATCTAATAATTATTAATTTAATAATAATAAATCTAGAATTATAATGTTTTTGCTGTTTTTGGTTTGAATGCTTTTTTTATGATTATCCGAAAAGCAAGAGAAAAAGTCTAGCTACAGAAATAAGAAATTAAATACCAAATATTAAGACTGTTAAATAAAAAAATCTTTTATATCTATATTTTAAATGGCTTCATAGAGATTATTTTAAATAAGCATTTTAATGTTAAATAAATGTAAACATAACTAGAATATTCATAGAAAACTAGAAATAAATAGCGATATATTCTTTGCTATGAAAGTTTTAAAAAAAATTATAAAATGGTATTAAAATATTGAAACAAAAAATATATATATTTCATTTTACTCTAATTAAATTTTTAGAGATAATTAATATTTTTCTCGTGAAGAAAATATTTTAATTACACAGACATACTTCTACAAATAGAAATATAATGTATTACTAGCTGTTACCCGTGACTTCGTTCACGTAACATTAAAAAAAGAATAAATGCATTAATTTAGTAAAACATTTCACTTGATAATTAACAACATATATAATTAACCAAAGCTTTATCACATTTTATAGGAGACCATACGGTATTTCTTTGCTATAAGGGCCTTGACATAACCCAGTCCTAAAAAAGTGAAATTTCATGCCAAATAATATATACAATCGCGAAAATGAAACTGCAACTAATGAAAAAAGGAGGACCAAATAAAATCGTGAAAATCGAGACCTCTTCGTAAAACGAAAAACAACACTGGCAGAATTCTTCTATACAACAGTGCATTTTAGGTGGTATTTGATGTACAATTTGTATATGTGTGCATTGCTAAATGGAAATTATTATATTGTTTATTTGCATAGACATATGTTATATATTTCTTACTACATTATCTTGTTTATGTATATATTAAATTAAGTGCTTCACGCTAAGTGGTGTAAATAGTGAACAAACTGCTTGTGGATTTTATACATTGATAGATATTTCACAAAGATATAACAATCTGATGCGATTCTAAAATGCAAATAAATGTTGCTAGAAAGTACTTTAAATTCTGCCCAATTTAACCTCGATATTTTCTCTATCGCATCAAAAACACTATAAGCAAATAAATACCGACGAAACAAATATGATGATCTAAATTTACATATTTTTGTTAGTATATATAGGAATTTTTTTATTTATTTCATGCGCTTGAAATTTTTTACGCTTTCTCTAGGGTTAGGTGTCGAATAAATGTACTTTCTTGTTATTTTATTTTGCCATTTCTATTTATTCTATTTTCCATTCATTCCATTTATGGATATTGATTTAATTTACATATTCGTGTCAAAGAATATTCTTTAAAGTTATTATCAGGATTAGGATAGGATGCGATTAGGGTTAGGATTAGGAATAAAAATTGAACGACAATGGCATGGCCGATTCAGGTTTAAAGTATGAACCAGGAAGTCCATTTACATCATGAAGCAATAAGAAAATTATAAAATTATCGGCTGATATTTTTTAATATGTTTTACAGTCATAGTTGGCATCAAAGGTGAGCGGGGAAATGATCATCTAAAATACCATTAAGTGTTTACCACGCAAAAAACAAATCTGGTTACAACAATGTATTTAATTTTGCGCCAAAGTTCACTTGATAAAAAAAAAAGAAAGCAATTTGACTATGGACCTAATTACAGATCCCTAACCTTCCTATTCTCGGAAATGTTCTACCTATATGTAAAAAAAATTCTACTATATAGAACGTGCTTTCACGTTTATAATGTTATGAATTGGCACGATCGGCTTGTTCAAGTTTACACAATTCGGCTGGAAGAAAAGATTCATTACTTTTTTATTTCTTCTTTGCTTTTGAATTACGCGAATTTGTTGGTAAAATCGATTTTCTTTTCGATAACATTGTTGTTTTTTAAGTTTAAAAAATATTGTAATTTTTCTTAAACAGTGCTTTAAAATCCCTGCAATTTTTCTTATCCTACAAGACTTTACAAAAATCTATTATGAAAAAACTTTAAAAAAAAAGCTATATTTTAAAAAGACAACAAAATTTTTCCTATTTTAAAACTAAAAGAAATGTAAAATTAAATTCCGGTTCGAAACTACGATTTACAAATGTGTTTCGATTGTGGGAAAATGATAGAGGAAAAATGTTGTTACTTCGACACAATCATATTAAATCTTTAGCTTTTATGAGAAAAGCAAGTTTCTTTTAAAAAATATAGTTATTTTTATTAAGATTTTCTGATTTTCGATACGGATAATTTTGCGATGCATATCATTGACACTTGCTATCCAATATATATATATATATATATATATATATATATATATATATATATATATATATATATATTACTTTTTAAAATTTAAATTAAAAATATGATATCTTTATGTTAGCCGTGTGCAGACGATAAATCGCCAACCTATCCCATCATTCGTATTGAATTCATTAAAAATATAAATCTTTCACTCATTTCATTTAAAACACAGAACTTTAATTTACAACACATACATTTAAAATACATATATTACGTACATTTAAAATAATTCCTTTCATGTGAAAAAAAAAAAAAAAGAGAGAGATTAATCACGAATAATTTGATATCCCAAGATCATTTTATTTCAACATCAAAACAAATCTGTTTTAATTTTCTATATATGACATCATATTCGCTTGCTTTCCATACTTACTCGTATTTATGCACTTTGAATTATTATCAAATATTTGAAAACGCACGTTTTATTTCTAATATGACATCATTTCATATTCTGTTTAATTCTTAAATAATTCATTTCCTTTTCATTTTTCACGTGGAAAATTTTCACTTGAAAATAAATTGTTGATTAAAAATTATTACTCAAGGGTTTTATTTTGTATTGGCAACGATAAAGTATTAGCAACGGTAAAATAAATTTAACCATTTTAAAAAAAGCTGCAAAACCGGGCCCTTTGGGCCAAACCAACCAAACCAACCAACCATTTTAAAATATACGAAAAAATGTCCATTTATTCTGTAGGAAAATAATGAAATTTTTAATTTTTAAGAAAAATATTGAAATAAAATAAACAAAAACCAGCCTATATTCATTTCAGGGTTATAATCAACTTATATGCAAAGATACAGGATAATTACATGCTTCATTTTGACGCTGGCTTCAGCCTAACATTTGCACACAATCAGATTTATAATATTATTAGGATTAGCGCTTTTTTTTTCAATATAATTCGTAAATCGTTTAAGTTATTCTTCTTAATTCATTTATTCCGTGTATTACTATCTTACTTTGTATGAAATAATGATATTTCTAATTCCAATATTTATTTTAATTTACATTTTTACAAAATAAATTAAACTAGTTGAAGTCATAATTATAAAATATTAATAACGATCGGTTGTCAATTTTTATATTAAAATATATTCATCTGATATAGTATACTTTTCTATCATTTCTGAAAAATGCCAAGATGATAACAATATAAATTATCAATAGTGCAGTGACATTAATTTAATTAATTAATTTTAAAATTTTCTAATTAATAATTAAGTACACTGAAATAACACAGATTATTAAATATGTTTTTATGATATTTTGTTCTTTTTAGTGTACTTAAAGTTGGTGTTTTTTTTTCTTTTCTCGTGACGGAATTATTTTATTACATTAACATGGAAAGACTTGTAATTCATATATAAAGTATACACTTTAAAACACATTAATTATTATAATAAAGCTATAGAATATTTTTATTTTATCCAGTAATCTCTCATATCAAATAATAAATGTCTTCAAAATAATGGCAAAAAATTCTTGAGAAAAAGTTTAATGAGGGGAATTTATTTCATCTTATCAATTAAATTTCTTTATATATTGATAAGTTATTTCAAAGGATGCCGTATATAAATCGACTTTCAATCATTACATCACAATTCAAACAACTTAATCCGATACTCAAAACAATTCTGCATACTTCAAAACATATTTAATGTTAAAATAAATATGTAGGACATTTTTCTTTATCCAGTAATGTATCATATTTAATAATAAACATATTTAAAATATTGGAGAAACATTCGTGAGAAAAAATTTATCGAGGAAAATATATTTCCTTTAATAAGTTAAAATTCATTTATATGATAATAAAATTCTCGCTTTATAAATCGAATTTTTGAATATTTAATTTCTTATAAGGGGATTTAAATATCTTAACAATGATCCAAATTTAATATGAATTTAAATATTATGCAATGTACTTTTTTCGTTTCATATTCATTGAATGTTAATCATTATGTCCATATTTTCTTTAATTAGAAAATATAGATATATTACATGTTTAATATTTAATTAGAATATATGTATTTATGATAGTCGAATTTATGATATTTAAATTTCCGAGTTTCTGTTAATCATCTACATAGAAATGAAAATAAACAACAAATATTTTTACTTATTTGATTTAACACCTTTCCTTGATTGTTATCACGCTTATATGATCTTTATGCATTCATTTCTTCTTCGATTAATTCAAGTTAAATAAAAACGTATAACAGCAAATGCGAATATATTCAATAAAATAATTTAATATTCAGAAAATATTTAAAACGTCTGACAAGCAAAGAATGCATTTTTAGGTAGCTTTCATTACAAAAAGCTACGTATTGCAGCCGTTTGGGGGAAAGCAATTCCAAAAACTTTTGGTATATTTTCACCGATCATGACCCCCAGACCCCCAAACCATCCTCCGTTCAAATGTTGATACATATATATATATATAACACAAACGGAAATTTCGTTCCGTTTCTTTTAACTCGAGGTCTGCTGAATGGAATTTGATGGAACTTGAACTGTTGGATAGATAATTTTTGTCAAAATTTAAATAAGTTTTTCATGATAAAAAATGGCAACAATATAAATTATTTCATTTTTCTTTTTATTTAATTCAAACAATCGCAATGTTATCTCTATAGGAAAAACGAAAAATTTAGGGCAGACGTTTTCGGACATTAGAATTGACGAATATTTCTGATTTTCAATCCCCGGCGAGATTTTGGCACTATCGACGTCCAGTCCAATTTTGGTGTTAATGCGGCAAATATTTGGCCGCTATCGTGTTCACATAAGTGTAATTTTTCACGGGAAGCCGGAGCTTTGCTCCGACAATTAAATAAAAAGAAAATTGAAATAATTTATATTGTTGCCATTTTTTATCATGAAAAACTTATTTAAATAACAATATACGAGGAAACAACCTTTTAGTAAAAGCTTAGTAAAAAAAAGTACTTTTCGGTTAACCGGGCGCCAGTGATATCATATATTCTAATACGAGCAAATCTTGTGTGTGGTTATATATATCTACAAAAACAACTTTTCAAAAGTAAAAAAAAAAGCCAAGCGTAAAAAAAAAAAAGTTGTGGCTAAAAAATGGTGTGATATCAAATTTCCAAGCTATTATATTACTTTTTTAACTTTTTTCCATTAAATAAGTTATCATATATATAAGTCGAGTGCCTACGTATATGTTAATAGAAATCGTTTTCTCCTGTACTAAATACATCCTAACGAGTTTCTGAAAATTCAATTTTTTTCAAATTATGCATGATGGGCTTGGCGGCCATCTTTGCATATTATTCACAAAATTCTAAGCATCCAAATCCGTAGTTAAAATCCGAAGTTCAAAATTGTTATTTAAGCAAATATTTTAAGCGTTTCATTTATAGATTTGTATGATCTGAAAATTGTGTCTTAAGATAATGATGACTTATCTTAAAGATTCGTCTTATGATTTATTTTTTACAGTAATTAATAATTTCAAACTAGTAAAAATCAATTTCTCAAAATATCAGTCTTATCTAATTTATCTGTCCGTAGTTAAAATCTGAAGTTCGAAATTATTATAAACATATTACATTGCAAACATATTATGCTTTTACTTTAGAAATTTGGGTGCTTAGAAATATGAAAAGATGGCCGCCAAGCCCATCATGCATAATTTGAAAAAAATTGAATTTTCAGAAACTCGTTAGGATGTATTTAGTACAGGAGAAAACGATTTCTATTAACATATACGTAGGCACTCGACTTATATATATGATAACTTATTTAATGAAAAAAAGTTAAAAAAGTAATATAATAGCTTGGAAATTTGATATCACACCATTTTTTAGCCACAACTTTTTTTTTTTTACGCTTGGCTTTTTTTTTACTTTTGAAAAGTTGTTTTTGTAGATATCATTTCTTTTTTTTAAAACAGAATAAACATAATTTAAATAATCTAAACATAAGAAATAATTTAAAATTACATTTTACTTTCAGTCATTGTTTAAAAGGTTAACTAGAAATACCAGTAGATTTTTAAATTAAACTAATAACAACATACTAAATGTGGCTTGTTATAATACTTGTTATCCCCCGTTAAAAAATATCACTGACTTATCGATGAAATGAATAAAAATGCAATACGTACATAGCGTGTCAACGCTGCATTTGAAATCAAACGTGATATCACGCTCTTTTATTATTAGCACTAGCTGGCTTCGCCCGCTAGCGGACCCCTAATTTATATCGGGGCCTCGAATCTTGTAAAACCTCGAATAAGATAAACCTCGAACCGAACGAACCTCCGACCTGGTTCTCCGCTGCCTTCGGCACCGGATAATCCCTTAATTTGCACATCGAATAGTATAAACTTCTAACCAAACTAACTTCCGACACGGGTCCCCGCTGCCTTCGGCACCGTATAGCAGTCGTGCTGCGCAGGCTCAAGTTCCATCTTCCGCCACCAGGTAGCGCAATCTGTTCTGTATGAACCTCGGGCACTGAAATCGTTAAGGCTATAGATGTCGAGTCGAATGAACTGTACCCCGTCGTGATCTAGCCCATAGAACCAGAGATAGAAAAGTGCCCCCTGGGGGTGAAAAAACGAACTAAAATCGGAAAGCTCTATTGATGTCGAGTCGAATGAGCCATACCCCGTCGTGATCCGACTCGTAGGAACAGATATAGGAAAGCGTCCCCTGGTGGTGAAAGCTAATCGCGCTTGGGGGGCAAATGGGGGGATGAACACCGGAGATGCATAATAGGAATAAGCGGTCACAGACCTTTCCAACGATGTATCACATGAGGGGTATGTGCAAAATTTAGAAAATACCCCCCCCCCCCCTGCATATTATGATTAAGCGTTCGCAGACTTTTCCAACGATATATCACATGAGAGGTGTCGGCAAAATTTAGAAAAGTGCCCCCTTTGGGTGGGAGGGCTGAAAGTGGGAGGATGGACCCCGAAGATACATAATATGAATAGCGGAACAATTTTTAGAATTTCTGAAAGCTGATTTTTATTTATTTATTTATTTATTTATCTATTTTTTATTTTTTGTTTATTATTATTTTATTTTTTTGCGTTGCCCAGTGCATGTTTGGAATTTCTTAGCAATTTCTTAGATTTACCTTATTTTATTCAATTAAACATGGGACTGTTACAATAAATTTAAATGGAAACTTCACTTCTAAAACAAAAATAATTTAACAACTGGATTTCATTAATTTATAGGAAAACTAGCAAGCTACGCCCGCTGCGCCCGCTGCGCTGGTCGGTTTCTACAAATGAACCCTGAATCAAACGAAATATATCGTTTAATTTGACCTTGTATTTGAAAGCAATCTGTATATTTACGTGGAATATCCTTCCACATTACTGAAAAATGACACGATTGCGCTATTATATTTTCTAATGTGCAGTCAAAATTTTAGCTGAAGGACCAACTCTTTTATTTGGTCATTTACAGTTAGGGTTTGCTAAAGAATGATAAAACTATATGCAATATACTAAAACCATCACTAAAAATTATCGAAATAACAATGCAAACAAATTAACTAACAAAATCCATTGAAGAAGTTTTTATAAAGGCTAATCTTTGATAATCTGATTATTGAACTTTTCCACATAATTCTAAAACAACAAAACTATATAAAATATACTAAAACAATCCTTACAAATTATCTACTTAACAATGCAAGTCGCAAAAAATACGCCCAGTAAAAACTATCAAAAAGGCTAATATTTCGGAATCGGGTTCACTTGACTATATAACCTTCACACATAACTGTTGGACTAAGCAACGTAGGACAATATATAGTACATTAACACCATTTCTGAAATAGCATCTAACTAGCAATACAATTCTCATCAAAATCCGTTCAGTAGAACTTTTTTAGAAGGCTAATCTTTCATAATCGGAATCAAATATTGAAAAGGCTAATATTTGATAAAAAAAATGGTCACCCGATTTTCGAATTTCCCCCTATAATTCTAGAACTAAGCAACGTTATATAATAAAACGTTCCCTAGAAAATTATTTAACAGTATAGGTTCCATCGAAATACATTCGGCAAAATCTTTTAAAAAGGCTAATCTTTCATAATCGGATTGATCTGATTATAGAACTTCCCAGAATAATTATATAACTAAGCTACGTAGAACGATATGTTATACATTAAAACCTTCCCTTAAAAATTATCTTAGTTTAAGTTCTACGAAAATGCATTCAGCAGAACTCGAGTTATAAGCAGCCGGAACGAAATTTCATATATGTAGAAGTATATTGCCATTAATATAGTTTGCATTTGAATAAAAAAAAAGGTACTTTTCGGTTAGCCGGGCACCAGTTATATATGAACACACACACACACACACACACACACATATATATATATTCATACATATAAATGTATATATATATATGTATGTATATACATGTATTTGTGTAGATATATGTGTATATATGTGTGTGTATATATGTGTGTGTATATATATATATATCACTGGCGCCCGGCTAACCAAAAAGTACCAAAAAAAAAATACTGCGAAAATGCAGTCGTACACTTGAAAAAAAAAAACACCTTTTGGCCTAAAATCTCTCATCAAAACTGTTTTTCTTTTTTTTCTTTTCTTTCTTTTTAAAAAAAATAAAATTAGTAACAGTTTTTTCTTTTATTTTTCCAGATGTATAGCCATTTCAATTCTTTCTGCAACAAAAAAAGACACTTTTTGGTTTAAAATCAAATTGTTTGGGGTCAAAAGTAAAATCAAAATCGCCAAAAACAAAAGATAAATCGCCAAATTTGTTTCAATAGAAATCTTGCCCCTTGAATAATGTTTTAAGCATTATGAACATTTCTAATCATGTTTAAATTAAATATTTTCGTTTTATAATATTCTCTCATCAAAACTCTTTTTTTTTTTCCTTTCTTTCTTTCTTTTTTTTTTTTTTTTTTAATAAAATTAGTAAAAGTTTTTCTTTTATTTTTCGAGATGTATAGCCTTTTCATTTCTTTCTGCAACAGTAATGATCGCCAAAAAATTAGCAATGGTAACCTTTTCGGCCAAAATAACAGAACTTTCTATCATAATTCGATAGCTAATATACGTAGAACGTTGTGTTACATACTAAAACCTTCCCTGAAAAATTATCTCTCGAACAGTGCAAGTTCCATCAAATTACATTCAGCAGATCTTGAGTTATAAAGGAACGGAACGAAATTTCCGTTTGTGTTTTATATATATAGCGAGGCTAACGAAAAAGACAGGCTACCGCGGTGCGTTCCACTTATCTTTTTTTACAGACCGCTAGAGTGACGTGATGCTCTTTTCGTACACCTGCATTGGTGGATTCGAGCCTCACGTGATTCCCGCGCTCTGTAAAAAAAGATACGCGTAAAGCACCGCGGTAGCCTTTCTTTTTCGCTAGCCTCGTATATATAGTAGATGACGTGAAAGGTATTCCTGCGAACGAAATGCCTGTCCTTTACCGTGTTTTTTTATTTTTAGAAATAAATGAATCACATTTAATTCATTTCAAAATTTTTGTTTACGTTTGGAAGGAAATTTTAAATGGCGATAACTCTTAATGTATACATTTTAGAATGTACATCTTCCCTCAAAAACTAATTTATTTTTAAAGATCTTTCTAAAAACGTAAATTATATATTTAAAGCATAAACACTACGTCTGATTACTTTATTTTACAATATTTATAACAACACGCATTTTATCAGATAATTAAATACACTAAACAAACATGAGTGAAAGATTGACCTGGGCCTGGACTCGAACCTGGGACCTTATGCGTACCATGCCGACGCTCTGCGACTGAGCTACCCAGATCCATATCCGTAACCGGCAATTTCTCATACTTATTCATGTTAGAAACAATCATCTGCCACAGTTTGCAGTCATATTTAATTATTTGATAAAATATGTGCTCTTATAATTGTGAAGCTTTATTTAAAAAAAAAATATCTTCAGAAGAAAATGGCTGACTTGCAGATGAAATTTGATGTGGTTATATTATAACCTGTAACTGATTTGTGCTATTTTAATACAGATGGTACATGGTCGTTGGCGGGTTTTATCTCTGTTTTGGCATAATTTTTTAATCGCCAAGTTAATTAACAGTTTTTTGCTAATTAAGGATAGAAAATATTTTTTTTTTTACACTGAATTTTATAAAAGCACATAGATTACGTAATTACTTGTCCAAAAATGCAATCCTTTTTTTATTCTGCCCAATATTAAGGCCTGTAGCTTGTTTGAAAAAAAAAGTTTGACGAAGAAAATAGTGATCATTTTAAGTAACTCGACGTTTTTTAAAAAAAGCTATATCTCTGTTTATAAATCACTTATGAAGATGAGTTTGGTCTTAAATTGAAGAAATTCTTCCTTAGATTCTTCTAGTTTTCGTTTTTTTTTTCTACGACGCTTGGTTTGTTTGATATCTGATATTTTAATCTGGCATGTTTTGTCGATTTAACATTGTGAAGCTGCTTTCTGTATATAAGCATTAGCGGTCTTTATTCCAGTTCTTGGCGTTGTTTGTGTGGCGTTTTTTTTTTTTTTTAAGCTTGGCTTGGCAGAGCGACCGCCCTGCTTGATATATATATATATATATATATATATATATATATGCAAATTTTATCTTGAAAACGGCTCTAACGATTTTGACGAAATTTTGTATCCTACCGTTTTGGGGCACCAGAAAACCATTGGGCTAGGTCACATGTTCGAGAAAATTCGATTAGGGGGTCATTTTGGGTCATTTTGGGTCATGGTCAAGCTAATTGTATCTAAAAAACGGTTCAAACGATTTTGACGAAATTTTGTATCCGACCATTTTCGGGCACGAGAAGACTATTGGGCTGGGTCACATGTTCGAGAACTTTCGATTAGTGGGTCATTTGTGGGTCAACGCGGGTAAAATTAATTTTATCTAAAAAACGGCTCTAACGATTTTGATTAAATTTTGTGTCCTACGAGTTTCGAGCACGATAAAATCATTGGGCTAGGTCACATGTCCGAGAAAATTCGATTAGTGGGTCATTTCTGGGTCATTGTGGGTCAAGATCTAAAAAGCGCCTCATATTACACTAAATTTTGCATCCAATGGTTTTCGGGCACGAGAAGACTGTTGGGCTAGGTCACATATTCGAGAAAATTCAATTAGTGGGTCATTTTGGGTCATTTTGGGTCATGGTCAAGCTAATTGTATCTAAAAAACGGCTCAAACGATTTTGACGAAATTTTGTATTCTACGAGTTTCGGGCACGCGAAAATCATTGGGCTAGGTCACATGTTCGAGAAAATTCGATTAGTGGGTCATTTCTGGGTCATTGTGGGTCAAGATCTAAAAAGCGGCTCAATTTACACAAAATTTTGCATCCAATGGTTTTCGAGCACGAGAAGACTGTTGGGCTAGGTCACATGTTCGAGAAAATTCAATTAGTGGGTCATTTTGGTCATGGGTCATTGTGGGTCAAGATCTAAAAAGCGGCTCAATTTACACTAAATTTTGCATCCAATGTTTTTCGAGCACGAGAAGACTGTTGGGTTAGGTCACATGTTCGAGAAAATTCGATTAGTGTGTCATTTCTGGGTCATTGTGGGTCAAGATCTAAAAAGCGGCTCAATTTACACTAAATTTTGCATCCAATGGTTTTCGGGCACGAGAAGACTGTTGGGCTAGGTCACATGTTCGAGAAAATTCAATTAGTGGGTCATTTTGGGTCATGGTAAAGCTAATTGTATCTAAAAAACGGCTCAAACGATTTTGACGAAATTTTGTATTCTACGAGTTTCGGGCACGCGAAAATCATTGGGCTAGGTCACATGTTCGAGAAAATTCGATTAGTGGTTCATTTCTGGGTCATTGTGGGTCAAGATCTAAAAAGCGGCTCAATTTACACAAAATTTTGCATCCAATGGTTTTCGAGCACGAGAAGACTGTTGGGCTAGGTCACATGTTCGAGAAAATTCAATTAGTGGTTCATTTTGGTCATGGGTCATTGTGGGTCAAGATCTAAAAAGCGGCTCAATTTACACTAAATTTTGCATCCAATGGTTTTCGAGCACGAGAAGACTGTTGGGCTAGGTCACATGCTCGAGAAAATTCAGTTAGTGGGTCATTTTGGTCATGGCTCATTATTGGTCAAGCTATTTTATCTTAAAAACGGCTCAGACTATTTACACTAAATTTTGCATCCTATGGTTTTCAGGCACGAGAAGACTGTTGGGCTAAGTCACATGTTCAAGAAAATTCAATTAGTAGGTCATTTTGGTCATGGGTCATGATATTTGTACTCAAATTTAATTTTGACCGAGCATAGCTCGGTCTTCCCTGCTCGTATGTACATATATAAATACATATATATATACATATATATTTGCCGGAGCTTTGCTCCGACAAAAATATACGAGGAAACAACCTTTTAGTAAAAGCTCTTAATCTCGGTCTCATATATTTTACATATATTTTACTTTTCTGAAACAAGGACCGCATAGATTTTTATCTTAAAACACGTGCAATGAAGTTTAAATCGTATTAAGTACATGAATTTAGTTTTTTTTATCGAACTCAGCAATTGGCGTAATTAAACTTTTTGTTTCCATTTCAAAAATTTTTTTTGGTGCTTTTCGGTTAGCCGGGCGCCAGTGATATATATACATGTATATATATATACACACACACATATACACTTATCTACGTATACATATATATATATATGTATGTATGTATATATATATATAAATATATATGTATATATATATATATATATATATATATATATATATATATATATGTATTTATATATGTACATATATCACTGGCGCCCTGCTAACCGAAAAGTACTTTTTTTTTCATTCAAGCTTATTGTATAAAAGAAGTATGAGAGTAAATCTGTTTATTTTTATATAGTCCAGCCAATCCAGGATAAAAAATATATATATATATATTAAGAAACATTTTATATATGAACGGATTATATGTTTTATTATATAGAATTTGCAAGAATGCCAGTTAAGGGAAAGCAATCAGCTGAAATGAAAAGAATTGCCGAGTAATGGTATAATGACAACTCAAATGAATGAAGCAATCAGGTTTGATTGAGTAGCTACATTGAACAAATGATGATAGCTTAAATACATCCAGTGGTTAATCTTTACCGTATACGAGGCTCACAGTATGAATACAGCGGAAATGTAATCAGCTTTGAACAAAATTTTGAGAGTTTTATTTCATGCCTGCCTGCTAATCTTTCCGATATGACTTCAACTGTGTTAGTGACAAGATATACTTTATCAGGATGTGCTGAGTTTTCTGTTCGCTCACAACGCCTTCTAGAAGTATTCAGATGGTTTAAAGATCACAATCCTTAATATTCAAATATCATAATTGATAAAGATTACGCTACACTACCTGAGAATGGTGACGTATCTATAATGTTACCAAAATCAGCCGATATTACTGAGAATATTGATATTTTGAACGAGGAAATAAGACGCGAGTCATTTAGTCCACTACTTAAGCTGGTAGATCAAAACCACTTAATAAATGACGTAACTCGTCTGCCTCATCCTTCATTAAATTCACAGCCTATCAACGAATTTCAAGAAGATTGTTACATAGCACATGCTTTTCCTCATCTTTTGCCACATGGTACAGCTCACGTACGACAACCTCGTCAAAAGTAGTCTCTCCTGATCAGTATTTTAAGTTCCTGATGAAGTATGAAGATGGGTAATTTGCCAGAAAACCCCGATTTCGCTACTTTGCCATGAATTCAATTCTTCGGTGGCAGTCTTTGGCTAAAGGGCGTTTTTTTGTTCAACGAAATAGGTTCAGTAATTAGACGGTAGATCAGATGCGTGATATTCTGACTCGGCAACCAGAAATGGCAAAACACATGATTTATGCTAGCAAATTAAGATCCACAAAATGATACTATAGTGCACGTTGTGGGGGAACTCCTTTCCATGATAGGACAAATTGGAACACCAACAATTATTTTTTACACTGTCTGCAGCTGATTATCACTGGCCTGATCTTTTCTGACTTTTAGAACCTAACAGAGATCCAAATGAGCTGACTGATGCAGAACGCGGACAATTAATGCACGAAAATCCTCTCTTGATCCTCTCTCTATATTTTTAAGATAAATCTTGACGTTGTTTTTAATTGACGACTACTGAGTTTATTTCGAATGGTAGTGGCGTGGAAGTCCTCACATGCATGGATTGTTGCGGTTAAGAGGGGCGCCAAACGTGGATATACTAGACATGACTAAATGTAGCAGCCGTTACAGCATATTTTGAAAAAACTATGCAGCGCTGTTAATCCTGACAAGGACGTCCTCGCAAATGGTATGTACCGCTGTCGAGTTCGCTTTTCAGACATTTCCAGTGAAGATCGTGAAAAAGATCTCGCTCAGCTCTTAAATCAAGTCCAAAGTCACACAAGGTACTCAGTTACCTTTAACAGTTTCATACGCTGTCACCGGATAGCCGTCACCGCTGTCTGACGGATTGTAGTTCAGGGAAGGTTTTAGTGTATGACATATAGTTCTACATAGATTAGTTAAGTTCTGTTATTTTGGACGATAAGGTTACCATAGGTTATTTGTTTGGCGAAAAAATTTAAACAGCTATATCAGAAATAAATGCAAACACATAGAAATATAAAAGAAAAATTCTGTTATTAATTTTATTTAAAATCCCCCCCCCCCTCACAAAAGAAAAAAAATAGAAAAAGAAAGAAAAGATTTTAGAAATCTGTTTTAATGAGGGAAAATATTATAAAGCGAAACTATTTAATTTAAACACCAAAGGAATGTTTTTAATGCTTAAAAATATTTGAAATGCATGAGATTAGAATTAAGCCAATATTTGGCGATTTATCGTTTGCGTCAGGTTAACAAAAATGCAACTAATAATTTGATTAGATAAAATATGAGTGACATTTTTTTTTTCTGTTAATTTTTTTATATAACTCCCCTATCATGTGACTTACAGGAGAAACTAGCTGATGTAATTGTAAAAATGACTGCATTTATGAGTTACATGTTATTTATTTATTTACTATTTTTATTTTACTTTTGTCGCCAAACAATGTGATATTAAGCCAAAACTGCATCAGCGTGACACCAGCTTGAGCGATATTAGCAATAATAGTGTTTTTTCGTGTATACAAGATCCTTTTCGAAGTAAATATTTATATTCAAATGCAATTTATATAAATAGCAGCTATTGTTATAAATATGGGATCAAATATTTAAATTTTAGTGCATGTCTGCCACTCAAACACATATTGTGAAATAATTGAATTTTAGACATTTAAAACTTTACTACGGAAACATGCCGGTTTGTTTTCACCAAACATATGATTTTTATAGCCTGGATCTCAGATCAGCGAATATTGTTCACTAGCTGACATGCCCGGCGTTGCCCGGGACCGAGATAATAACCTTAAAAATACCTAAAATCAATGTTGAATCATTTTATATTTTAAAATGAAAATCTATTCAAACGAACTGAAGGACAGTCGTTATAGTTATTGCCGATTTAATTTGTGATGTTTTTATTATTAAACTTTGAATTCTGACCAAAAGTTCCTGAGAAAACCTGAATAATATAAAGCGCTCCCCCACCTTTCCTCTTTTAAACTCAAAATAATATACAGTATTGGGCAATTTATTAGTCCCATTCGAAAAAAAATTCAAAAACCTTGTTTATAAGATGATTACAATAAAATTAAATAAAAATCATGTACTCGTGGCATCATAATTAACTTTTATATTTTAACAGAATAGTAAGGCTACTATAATTTGTGACTCGTGCTATAGTCAGTATACGTCAGGACACATGGCTGTTATCATTATCTTTTTACGAGTGAAGATTTCGCTATGGTACTCCATTGTAAAATTTGATAATTTTTTAAATTCAATATTTTAAAAACGGCATAATTATTAGATTTGAAATTTATATCAAGGAAAATACATTTTTTTACATTTCTAACGAAGTTTGTCTAACAATTTTCTGACAAATACTTTTCGAACTATTAATTTTTTCAGCTACTTCAAAGGTTTCATTTTCCGAGATTATTCTGTGGCAACGATTATCGAAAATCCCAGTCGTCAGCAACGCATAGCTTTTTATTACAGATGATTCTTTTATTTATTTATTTATTTTAATATATTGTCAATTTCACTTCTAGCAATATTCACTGCGTCAAAAGTTAGGAACTAAAGAATATTCTTAAGGAGATGTGTGAAATTATGCATAATTACTATCACAAAAGGCGACATTTTGCAATAAAAATTGCTTACTGAAATAAATTTTCTGTGCTCTTTTTGATTCGTCATTTCTTTTTAGTTTTTTTCTGCATATCTCCCCTTCTTTCAGGAAGGTTTTTAAAAGATATTGGACTAATCGTCCGTATTCCGGCCACCTGCCAGTTGGCATTTTTACCATATTGTTGGATCTTTTGTTTGTGTTTGAAAGTTACTCTGGACTACGATTCAGATTACAGAAGATTAGACGACTTTTGAAATTAGCGATTGCTAAATTTATGTTTTTTTTTTCATTATGAAGCAAAGTTTTACCAAAAAAGCGATGCTTCTAATGTACAGAAAAACTTTTTAGTACCAATGTTGGCGAATGGAATAAATAATATTTGTCGATTTTTCATTTCAGCCTGTATAAGAAACACGAGTGACTGAAATTCTGATTAGATGACTTTTCGATCTTTATAAAGCATTTTCGACTTACATACACACCTAGCAGCTAAACATAGTGACAAATGAATCTTTTTCTGCGTGTTATTATACTCTTTACAGAAATGCAAAGAAAATATTCGGTTTAAGTCTTATGACTAAACATTTTGCATAACTAACTTTATCATTGTCAGTTTTATTTAAGGTATGAAATTTTGTCAATGAAAGATCTATAATTGCATTAACAGCAATTTGACATTATTTAATGGAACATAGTTTGGCGCGTAAATAACTTCGTTTTGTAACTAACTCTAGTACATTAGTAACCATATCGTTTCCAGCACTTCTAATGTTTGACGTCAAACTTGAATATTGAAAAGATTATGGAAGATTAGGAAGGTTTTATTGGATGCAAACTAGAGGTTTATTCTTCAACCAGAGTTAATCATCTTTTTTTTTCAGGTTAATGGTTACACGAATGCAACTGTTCTAAAAAAGGGAAAGACAGTGAAAAGGGTGTCATTGTAATTTTATTCAAACTATTCAGCTTTAAATATGCACTTTTTATGTTTCACTATTTTGTTTTAAGTATGAAAATTAAACTCTGTTGTTTATGTGCAAGCAATTTACTACATTTTTGAGTGAATTTTCTCTGCCAGAATCGAAAGATGAAAAACCGTAGTAGACTTGCCAGAAGAGTACGTATATTACGAAATATAACGTAACATAGAGTGAGATTGTACTTATGTTACCAGAACCTCACATAGAGACAAGAAAGAGGGGCGGGGTTCAAGAACTTACAGATGGAAATGAATCACCCGAACATTACTTAAGTTCAATGGTCAATCTATAGAATCATTGTAATGCTCTCTCTTTTAGTAGTATGTTAACTAGAGAATATTTTAGTTCCTGTTGTCATAATCTCATAATGACCTCATTTCCCTACCAAACTCTACTATAAATAATCAACTAAATGAGTTGCTTCTTATTAACCCATATTTTGTCAAATGTATAATATAATATAAAGCAATGTCGTTCGCATCGTTTACAGCAATATTGAAGGAAAAACCAGGTGAACGTCCCTATTGCTTTAAAATACATGCTCAAATCCATTGATATAAATCGTTTGATTCAAGGTTCGTTTGAAAATTTTGAGTAGGGTAGCATCCGTAGATGAAGATCCATATTCCTTTAAAATACAAAGCCAATTCGTTTGATTTAAGGTACATTTAGAAAAATGGCTCAGCGCAGCGGGCGTAGCATGCTAGTATATATATATATATATATATATCTGACATATGTCATGCTCTAACTCTCTTATTTATTAGCCGATTAGGTTGTGACTGAGTATGTGTACAGGGCATACCAAGGTCTCGACCGAGTTCTTTCGCCAGCTTCATCCGCCATTTTGTTTCAAAATGGCAGACAGTTAAAAAGTTTAAAATTTTTAAAAATTCAAAAAGTTGTACGAAAAATTATAAATTGAAAACATTTTTTCTCTTACGTGTTAGAACGTAGTACAAGGATTATGGATTTTTTCTTATTTTTGTTATACTTTAAAAAATGGCTGAGATATGTTCTAGTTTGGCTGACATTTTGAAACAATCGGATTTATACTGTAACTCTCATGCTGAAATTCGCATTCAAATTCAGTATTAACGAAAACCGGGATTGACTCTTCTATAATCGGGTTCCAAGTATTTTATCTTCGGGTGTTTGAGTAAAATGAGTTGAATTTTTAGAAACATGGACTATGAAAGCTACCTTTTTCTCCCACTACCAGCCGGAAGGACTTTTTTCTTACGGCCATGGTATTATAATGCTTGTAGGTAGATATGTGGGCTATATTTGTAGGCTTTTATATGAGCATAATTGCTATTTTCTTAGGGAATTTTAAGCTCCGGAATTTACTAAATACTTGCTTTTACATGCTTAAAATTTATGAATATGAATTATTAAATAATACATAGTAATAAAGAAAAAAAATTCTCCGAGTGTCTGCGACGGATAGCGAAATCATTAACTCCATTGTTGTAACTTTTGCATTTTAATTTTATTTTTATCCGCATCGTTACTGATGCACACATTTGTGATTAAAGGCAGGGCTACACTACATACCGGGCTTGCTCATTCATTATGATGACGTCACAAAAGGTGGCTGACTAGGAGGAAAGACATACAGCGATTGGCACAAAACGATGGGCGCATTGCTTTGGACCAATCGCTGGTCGCGGTCAGCCACCATTTGTGACGTTTTGAGAGTGAATGAGCAAGCCCGGTATCTAGTGTTGCCTTGTTAAAGGTATAGATTGACTTTTAGAAGTTTTACTTCTTACATGCGTAACGAGCACGTGTTTCGTTTTATTTTCTTTTTCTTCTCTTTTTATTTATTTATATATTTATTGTAAAGTACGAGCTTGTAGGTATTAAAATTAGAGGTCTGAGAATTTCGATAAGCATAGTGCAAGGTAGGTCCCAATGCACCTGAGCCTCACATATATATATATTTTTTGTTAATTAACAGATATATTAATTAAAAAATAACAAGAACATTAGAAAATGGAATGAAAAGCGATTCCGCCGAAAGCACTTTCCTTAAATGAAGAACAGTAAGTTGGAAAATGTAATTTTTTTCGCGTCGTCCGAAACGCGGACTAACTCTTCAAAATGCGACAAAATGAAAAATGCATGCTTAAATTTCGTACTTTTACCTTTCTAAAAGGGTAATTCGTTTAAAATAATATCAATGCCAAACGTTTCAAAATTATTATTCTCTAAACGTCTTTTTTCGTGTTTTTATCCCCAGTTGCTTGAAGACTACATCGGATTAACTCTTCGAAATAGGAGAACACGAAAAATACCAGACTACATGAACTTACTTTTTCTCTTTTAACGGTGAAATCCATTTAAAAAATTAATATTAACCCTTTAAAAAATGGTTTTCCGGAGAGCCGTGTCAGCGAATTTTCTACTATTTTTAAAAGTTTGCATCATTTCTTAAACTCGCGTATTCTGCAAATCAGACCAGAGCGTGCAGGGCACACCCCGTGTATGCTACCAATCACAACAGGACACAAAACATTAGGTACGTTTCGAAAGATTTTCGTTAAAGAAATATCATTCAACGCTATAATAAAATATATTTAAGGTTATTATCACGGATCCGAGCAATTCCGGGTGGGTTAGCTAGTGTTATATAGCTTGAATTTGAACAAATGTTTTTTTGAAATTATATGAAATAATTTGTTGCTACTTAAAAAATGCCTCCATCCAAAAATAAACAATACAGTTTCCAAATAACAAAAAAATTTTAAGTATATTATACAGTATCCGAAAAAACTGTAAAATATCCAAACTGCGTTGTGTGAAAAACTTTAATTTATAAACCTTAATTGTCCTCATATTTTCTTTTCATTATTATGATTTACTTATTTACTAACGAAATTCAGCAACTTCATTTAACTTTTTTTTAATATTGTCACATTTAGCGGTGAGGTTAAAATAGTTAAGAGCTCATCTAAAAGTTTTCGGAGACGCCTTCTGTCATCTTTTGTGTCGTTGTCTTGAAAATGGGGAAGGGACCTGCTGGGAACGCGCGCGAGCGCCTGCTCTGTAAATCCGCGGCATTCTAATTAAATTTTGTGGCCATTTTAATCTGCGAATTCGCAGAGTAGCGGCGCACGCGTGTTCCAGGAGGCCCTTTTTACCTTTTCAAGTCTCGAAACAGAAACGGCGGCGGTCCCGATCACCGAAAATGTCCCCGGAAAAATTGGTTATAGGAGCTCTAGTCAGGCCTAGGTGGGAGGATCAGTTCGCCGCTCTCAGGCCAGGAAACGCAAAAAGCGTTCCCAGGTGGTCCCTTACCCCTTTTCAACAAAGCGACGCCGAAGATGACGGAAGACGTTAAAATGCGAAATTCAATAATTTGAAATAATAATAAAAAAAAGACATCTGAACAATCACATATATTAAAAGAGTAATGATTCTATTTACCGGTTTTCAAACATTAGAGAGGTTTTGAAACTAATATAAATAATTATCTATAAGTTTCACCGAACAGATAATTCACGAATAATGCTTTATAATATGAGATTTAATTTTTGCGGAAATATTTAATCAAAAACCTCATAGAAATTTTACAGAAATTCTGTAATTCTTTAACTGATGATAGTTATAAATGACATATTTTAATACAATTTCTCAATTCTATAAAAAAATTAAATAAAGTAAAATAACTATTTACAGCGTACTAAATTAAACTTTATGTTAACGTCTTAAATGTTATTCTGAAATAAATCAAAATATTTTATAATTTTCACTGAATGAAATTTTTTTTTTTTAAAGAATTATTTGCGTTATTAGAATTTCATTCTCCTTTTCGTAAACAGAATTTTACAAAACATGTGAAATACTACTTTTATGTAATAACTAATTACAATGTTCTTAAAATATATGTTTATACAAGCGATGAAAATAATTAAAACACATCTTATTTAAAAAGAATGTTTTGAGATAAATAACATATAAATATGTCATGCATTAAAATGAAATAATTTATTTTTTTTCTTTTCAAAATTTGTGCTTTGAAAATAACAAAAACGTTTTATAAATAATATATTTTTGTAAATATATGTAAATATTTTCATAATATTTATTTTTGTATTTATAAAATTTTGTTGTATCAAATAATATTATTAACCGAATAAAAACATAAAATTGCAAGATATGCATGAAATATTTCACTTAAATATTCATTAATTTTCTCTAGTAACATAAATTAATTAGAATACATATTTTAATTTAGTTGCTGCATATGTAAAAATATTATTTCAGATGCATATATTTTATGTGTACTTAAAATTTAACGTAAATATAAATTATATTTTGATTGTTTTTAATATAATTTTATTTATTGTATTTTAAAACAAACTAATTTCAAGATGAAATGCATACATGATTTTCTTAAACTCACCTTCAAAATTTTTAACTTTTAACTTTTCTTACAAACTAGCTTTTTTACAAACTCCGTTCAAATATATATATATATATATATATATATACATATATATAGGCACTTAGGGTTTAAAAAAAAAACATTTTTTTTAATATGTGTTAAGCAAGATTATAAATCACTTAATTGACGCAGAAAGAATCAAAAATAACCTTTCGATTGGAAATTCTGTTAAATATGAGCTTGGGGATCTGTATTCACATTGAAAATATATCAAACTCGAAAATTTGCAAAACTAACATAAAAGTTTGACATTATATTTGGATTATTTGAAACTCTCACCGTAGGATACAAAATGGGATGTCTTCGGTAGTTTAGAAATTATGAAGATTTAACGATGGAAACACCCAATGTTACATTTATTTTATTAAACACATTACGATGCGGTTATTTTTTTAAGCATAACTCAAAAAATATTGTGCAGAATAATCTGTAATTCTGAATTCGATAAAGTTTCTAGAAATTGACTTCTGCGAAAACATTTTACGCTACAATACACATTTTTTTTGAAAATTAATTCCAAAATGCATATTTAAAAAAAACCAATAAATATGAGTTCTGATCTTTCCATTTCTAGAAGCTTCATATAAACGAATCTAAAATTAAAGCTTATCCCGCCAAGTAGTTTTTTAATTATGTTTAAAAAACTATACGCTTTGCAATTTGTTTTGGAACGATAATAAACAAAAATAACATGAAGTGTTCGAAATGTTATTTTTTTTTTTTTTTTTTACATTTCCTAAATCCTTGCACCAAATGATTTCCTGTTTGGTATCGTAAGGATTTTTTATTAACCACGACTACAGATCTGAACGATACGCCTCTGAATGTGTACCCGAGAAACCCCCAAAATAAAAGAAGACATACAGTACCTGGCCAAATTATTAGACGCAGTTGTTTTTATTATAATTTATTAAATATCTGGAAAGATACATGAGGAATTATCCTCAAACTTCAGGAGTGTAAACAACATGATAAACGTCATACATTTCCTCGAAGATTTTTTCCCGAAACCCCATAAGGGGCCGTCAACAAATTGAAGAAAAACGAATATCTTTTGGATAATCCTGTAAAAACTAATATTGCAAAAAGCATTCAAACTGTAGATTATGATTAAGTGGCTTATTGTAATAATTTGGGTTCATTTTTATGAAGATAGCATGTGCACTCGAAGAGAAATTCACGTTTTTATAAAAACAGTCCCAAATTTTACCAAGTTTTTTGCTTATAATTTGCAGAGTTTTTAATATAACAACAAGTTATTTTCAGAAAATATGACAGACAAAATTATACACAATACCCTGCAATCAGAATTGAAAAATAATAAAAAATGTATGAAAAATAAGCAGGTTTACTAAATATTGTTTCACTGCGCATGCGCGAACTCAATCAAAATATACTGTGCATAATATATTAGCTAAATGTATAGACCAGCCTTTATGAAAGTCTCAAAAACATAGCTTGAAAATTCTGATAGTAGTCGTCGATAGAATAAGCTCGAATTTTGCTGTTCCCAAAAGGAAGCAAAAATATGAGGGGTTGTATCCAAATATACTAACTTATGAAAGTTGACATAATAAGAATGAAGTGTCTCTCATTCTATATTTGATACAACCCCTCATCTTTTTGCTTCCTTTTGGGAACAGCGAATTTCGAGCTTATTCTATCGACGATTACTATCAGAATTTTCAAGCTATGTTTTTGAGACTTTCATAAAAGTTGGTCTATATATTGAGCTAATATATTATGTACAGTATATTTTGATTGAATTCGCGCATGCGCAGTGAAACAATATTTAGTAAACCTGCTCATTTTTCATACAATTTTTATTATTTTTTAATTCTGATTGCAGGGTGTTGTGTACACTTTAGTACAAGTCATATTTTCTGAAAATAACTTGCTTTTATATTAAAAACTCTGCAAATTATAAGCAAAAAACTTGATAAAATTTGGGACTGTTTTTATAAAAACCTGAATTTCTCTTCGATTATACATGCTATCTTCATAAAAATGAACCAAATTATTACAATAAGCCAGTTAATCATTATCTACAGTTTGAATGCTTTTTGCAATATTAGTTTTTACAGGGTTATCCAAAAGATATTCGTTTTTCTTCAATTTGTTGACGGCCCCTTATGGGGTTTCGGGAAAAAATCTTCGCTGAAATATATGACGTTTATCATGTTGTTTACAATCCTGAAGTTTAAGGATAATTCCTCATGTATCTTTCCAGATATTTAATAAATTATAATAAAAACAACAGCGTCTAATAATTTGGCCAGGGACTGTAATTCTGCATCGCAGAAATTTATACCTATTTGCAACAAATCGCGGCCCTTTTACATCCTACTTGCATAAGTTTGTAAAATCGCCTTCAAGTCTCTGCGTATGTGGCCTCAGGGGCACGTCTCTTCCCTATATATTAGAGTGCACTCTCACATCATCATACCATATAAAGAAATCTGCCTCCATTCCTCTATACTATTGGTTTAGATATGTTCTAAAAAGAGGAAATCTGCAACAGAGCATAGATTGTATTAAAATTTTGAGGAAAAAAAAAAACAACTCATTTTTCAAAACGTGGCAATTGTAGACCAATTAGAAGATTAGTAGAACTTTGGATTGTTGAAGAATATGATATTTTTCTGTAATTATTATATTTTGCTGTAATTATAAAAAAGCCGAATTATAATTTATTTCAATAAACCTGCCACGCAGGGCTTGTAGAGCTAAAGGATTATGGTAGGACTCCATGTTTGGTTGAACATAAATTTGAATTTTGATATCGTAAGGTTTTTTGTTTGTTTGTTTTTTTTTTTTTTGGGGGGGGGGGGGAATCTAAATCTGCTGTCAAAATTATATGTTTGTATTGAAAATATGAGAGTTTATACAATTTCTGTATAAATGCGTTTCCTTAAACTGTTTTTAAACATAAAATGTAACACAACGCGCAATCTAATAGCTATTTTTATTTTTATAAACACTTTCCAACCTAGTTGAAAAGTGTTTATGACTTCGGTTTGTCTGGCCGTCTGGCCGTCTGTCCGTGCTCTAACTCCCGTAAATATGGTCTGATTGCCCTACAATTTTTATATGTTATTGTCGTTATCTATAGTATGTTCCGTATTTCAACTGAAGTGTGTAACACTTATAGTTTTTTTGCAGGGACACTCAAAAGAATTCCGTTACATTACGGTCTATGGGGAAAAATCATTTGCGGTTTATTTTAATGATGTTACACAATTTCAAACACATTGTAATTGACATATATCACTAAGGTACATTACAAGAAGCTTAATATGGAATATGCTGTGCATAGCACTTATAGTTACTTTTCAGGGACAGTCAAAAGAAATCCTTTACATTACGTCTATGGAGAAAAAATCGTTTGCGGTTTAATTAAATAATGTTTCACTATTTTAAACGCATTGAAACTTATATATATCACTAAGGTGCATTGAAAGAGGCTTACTACAGAATATTGTGTGTATAGCAGTCATCGTTATTTTACAGGGAGACACAAAATAATTCTCTACTTTCTGTTAACAATAATTCCTGGAAGTGCGTTTTAAGTTGCTGAAAGCGATTTTAAATTTAACTTACTTTTTGTCTATTACTTGGTGATTATGAATTCTGTAGATCCTATACAGGGCAGTACAAAAGTTCGCGAACACATTTCCGTTTATTAACAGAAACTCCAAAAGGAGAATTTTAAACTGTGCTACGCGTTTCCTAACTAAACTAAAATTTAGCATCCTATGTGATATATACAAATCTATATATCATATACAGGGCTGAATAAAAGTATTCGGATATTTTTCCGAATATTGTATATGTTGGAAATTCCTGAAATTACGTTTTTAAATATGTTATGCGTTTTCCAAATTGTTTACTTAGATGCTATCTTTCAGCTTATTAAACGGTAATGATTTGTAAAAATATTTTGGAAGCGTTGGAAAGTGTTACATAATCTATGCTTGACGCATAATTTTTCGTTCTTATTTCTGATGTGATTAGTCTAATTAACTGTATGAGGTTTTTTTTTCCCGACTGTACATGTTTTGTGAAAATCAGATTGATTAAATGCTCTGTAATTCAGAGACAATGACTGTTTGTATTTTTCATTTTCTTAAATTAAAGACAAAGTCATCTACAGTTACAACTTAGAAACATGGTGGTTTTAATAATAATAATAAAACAAAAACTTGGATAAAATAATAATTTAGATTTTGAAACTTTATAATATAATTCTTAAAAGTTCTAGGCATGAAAAAACAAAAACTAAAAATGTGACTGTTATAAAAACTATTTATTTATACACGTTTCTGACAAAAAGAAGAGTATCAGGAAAAATGGACCATACTTATACATTTTTTTTCGTTTTTTATAAAGTTGGAAGATTTCCAAAATACATAGAAAACCTCTTTTACGATGGATAACATTGTTACACAATAATTTATTTTTCGTTAAATTTTCCTGTACACACTAATATAAATTATGAAGATTTTTTTTTAAGCAACAACACAGCTATAGTTTTAAATTTAGAATACTAACGTTTACCTTATTTGAAAACTTATTAATTCTTCAAATGCAGAAAGTTTTAAAATATTTAAAGTATTTTCTTACTTAAATACAATATATTTTTTAAAACTCATTTCTATGTAAAAACTGAAAAAAAAAACTTTTAATTTATACAAATCAGTACGCATATTTATGATTTTATTGTTTTTATAAATCAATGTTACCCGGTGAAACCCGACAAACTTCATCTTCTCATGTCCACAACATTTTTGCATTAATTGCTGTCATTTAATAAATAGCTATTTCATTTAAACAAATTAGTTTCTCTTTAATTTTATTTTTCTTTCTCATTAAATCTAATCTTATATTTTCAAATTATCAAATTAAACTTTCAAAAGCATTATATGCAGAACATTGTAAATTTCTAAAATTCTTTTATTCTTATTACTTGATCAATTAATATATATATATATATATATATATATATATATATATATTTATTTATTTTATATATATTTATTTATATATATACATATATATATATTAATTCCATACAAGAAAGTTAACATTGTTCGACGAAATGTGCTACTTCTGACTACATTAAATAGAAGGAATAATGATAACTGTGTCCACCAGAAATAATTATAAAAATACATTATAAAAGTATTTCCCCAAAAAGAAATTCGGTGCTATTTTTACTTTGTTCACAGAAGTTTATAATCAAAACAATATCTTTAGTTTTCGGATGAAGTGTGTGTTTTCTCTTTGTAACTTGAATTTTTACAATTGATTTAACAATCGTTTGGAAGAAATTTTCTCCAATCTTATAATAAGAAGTAAAGATAGTTCGTATAAACCACTAATATATTTTTGTATAAAATTATTTAGGATAAACAAAGTATAATTATATATTTTTAATATATATAATTATTATATATTTTATATATTACATTATAATTATGCCTGAAATAATATATTGCAGTTAAAATTTTGTTACATTATTTGTAGAATTTTTTATTTAACACAACTTCAAAAGGCCGTATTTGAATTTTAAATATAAATTGGTTAGAGCAAATATTTATAAATTTCTTATAAATTGGAACAATATTGCAATTATGTACTAAAATCAGAATCTTTCAAAAAGTGACAAATATTTTCAAATGCGAAACCAAATAGGTTTCTTCCTTTACTTATTTTATAGTTATATTTCATCTTGGAAAAGACACAAAAAATTAAATAATATATATATATATATATATGTACTCATTATATTTAAGACTGAAAGAAATAGATGATTAAAGTAGTAATTGAAAATATTAAATTATGTTTTCTATATTAAAATAACATAGACTTATAATATTACCGGTATTATATTTCGTTTTCTTAAATATACTCAAGAAACAAAGTATATATATAAAAAAATTTAATTTTACATTTAACTTATTATTTAATTATTTAGGGATGATATGAATTGAAGGGAATGCAGTAAAATATTTCTGGATTTTTGTTGAAATTCAGATTATTTAAATTGTCTAGTTATAGATATTTCCCTTTTTTCAGAGAAATATGTTTCTGTTTTATTTGATATGAAATACTTTATTGTTTCATCCGATTTTAATTGAAATTTATTATACAACTTAAAATATTTCTCGTTAATGTAATCTAATTTAATAGCTTTTTTTCTCTTTTTAATTTGAGCTCGCTGTTCTTCGTACGATTTTTGTAATGCTAAAATGCAATTTATAGGCTCATTGAATTTCCTCTTATTTTACACTGCTTTTCCTCAAATCATCTTTTATGTCGAGTTTTTAAATTAATATATATTTATTGCTTTTGGGAATATCATTATAATATTTTTAAAACTCGTGTTTCTATCGTTGATATTTTTATAATTGGTTTAATACTATTATGGAGATTTTTAGTACATTTTTCAACGATATTTAATTGCAGTTATAATTACATTTTTTAGATTAAAAACTGAATTTTAAATAATTCATGTATTATATGAAATATTTACTGACGATTTAAAAAGCAATAACTGTAATACCATGCATTTACTTTACTCAATTAATTAAAAGCTAAGTTTTTAAAATAAAATTGTTAACAAATTTGCAGTTTAAAGTTTTAAAAAGGGTCCTTAATAGTTTTGAAATATTTTACAAAATATAAGGTTTTTTTTTCCTTTTTTTAAGAAAATAGTAAATGTCATTTAATAAAAAAATGTAAAAGATCTTATTTGATATCGCCCAGTTTATTTTACATACAATATTTTCGTTAATAAATTATTTATATTTAATTAATAATATTTTTTTAAATTAAAGATAAATTATTGTGCTTTATTTATAATATACATAGTCAGCTTTAAACAGTTTTTAGTATGATTTAGGTACGATCTTAAAAACTGTTACTTTTGGATTTTTTTTTTTCAGTAGTGAACAATTAAACATTTTTTTATGAATTAGATGTATTTACACATAAATGTAATGTTTTAATTGTATTATTTCAAAGAAAATTGCGTTGATGTCTTTTGTGATCAGTGGTTAACATCCTAATATTTTGTTCGAATAAAATACATCGTATAAAAAGTAAATACTTTTTTAATGTGAACAAAATTATCTGTATTTTGGTACATTTTTCTTTATAATATTTAAAAATTAAGCATTTATATATGTAGTATTTAAACAAATGTTTACGTAGAAAAGCATTTAGACACCACCAGGGCACAATAAATATAAATATGAACAATCATTTAAGAAAATAGTTCCTGAAAATTTTCTTGTATACTACGATATATTTAAACATTACATTAACATAAAATTTCATTTAAAATTTATATCAATTTTTGAAGGTTTACAATAAAAAGAAATTACATCTACAAATGAAGAAGGAAACATCAAAATGTATACGAACGAACATATACAGAATGTCTAATTTATTTTGCAACCCGTATAAACGCGTAGCAAATGAACAACACGAGTGCACGCGCACACCTTTAGCGCAGATAGCAGTGTGGAGCGGCGTGTGAGCAACACTACCAACACGCTAGAAAACCGCACGAGACACTTCAGTGCTAAGGAAAACTTAGTGAAAGGTAGTTTTGCGTCATGGTTCTATGTGCAGAAAAACTCGCATTTATTATTGAACATTATTTTCGAACGTCTTCGTACAAAACAGTCAAGGAACAATATGAAAACACGTTTCCAGACTAGGTGGTGCCGAATAAAAGCACAGTTAAGCGAATCGTGGACCATTTTCAAACAGAATGGACTGTGAAACCGAAAAGAAAGAACCAATTGCCGTTGTCCTAACTGACCACAAAATGAATGAAATGAAGACGAAAATCAAGGAGAAACCGGCCACGTCAATAAGAAAATTAGCTTTACAAACAAACGTTCACCGTGCCACTGCATACAGCGCCTTGAAACGATTGAAAGTGCACGGTCAACGACACTCTGTAATTTCTCCAAGATTTTTTTGGTGATCGGCTAATTACAAAAGGACTATGGCTTCCACGCAGTCCAAACCTGTCACCGCCCCATTTTTTCTTGTGTGGCTATTCGAAAAATCGCGTGTTACGTGAACCGGTAGACTCGATTGCTGAACTGAAAACTCGCATTACGGAAGAGATAAACGCTATCACATAAAACACCTTACAGAATGTGTCTCGAAACCTCCTCAAACGGGCCCAGATACGTAAAGATGAAGACGGTGGTCACTTCCAACACCTTTTGTAGTCGTTTAAGCAATTCTGTAAAATAAAAATTAATGTTTGTACATTGTTCTTTATTTGGGGTTGCAAAATAAATAAGACACTCTGTAGTAAGTGTGATTTCTCAATCCCCAGTATACGCCTCGGCATCTTTTTTGCAATATAAATTCTCATTTAATGTTAAAACTTTTCTCTCTCTAATTATTATATATTATTTTGTTACGTGTACTGTGAAAATCTTTTTTTTAAATCTTAAAAATGGAATTTAAATATCTCAAATGTCACTTCTGCCCTCTGTCTTCAGCCCATAACTTGATCATTAAAACCATCAAAAAACAATAAATATTAAAAAAATTTGAAAAAAACAGTGACTTTATTATAAATATGTATCTTATGGAGCATAATAATATAGTTTGTGTAACAATAAAACGTGTAATATTAGTTTTGCTGTGTTTAAGTTTGTGTCCGTCACTTTTTTATGATTACTCTCCCGGTGTATGAATTTGAAGACATTATGCAGTCATTTTCAGTATTGTTTTCAATAGTGGAACACATGTTGTTTTTAATTAAGTCGATGTTGCTTACTGTTTGTTCATAAAAAGATTTTCAAGATTGAAAAGAATGGAGGAAATGTTAAACGTACCTTTATTAACCGTCACTGCTTTTTCCCATTGTTAATTTAAATATTGATGTTTATAGATTATCCAATATCTAGCAATATAATCGAATGTTTAATATGTCTTAGAAAATAGTGCGTACAACAGTTTATCGAACATTGTTCTTTTATAATAAAAGTTGTAAAATTGCAAAAAAAAAAAAAAAAAAAAAAAAAAAAGTCACCACTTTCCCTGTCACGTTGTCCATCACAATTTGTGTTTTGTCTGATAAATACTGTCATATAATATTTAATTTGTCAATGAAGTTTGTGACCATCTCTCAATTATTATTCTGAAATATATTAGCGGTTGTTACAAATTCAAATGGAGTATAATATAAGACACTTAAAAAATATATAATCACAGAAAATGAGTAACCGAAAATCTCACTTATGAGATTTTCGCTCATACAATACAACCCCTAAATAATGTTATTCAGGATTGTTTACAAAACTATTGCATTAGTAAATAGCAAATAACATGAATTTTTAATTATTTGTATTTTGAACATAAAAGATAAAACTATTAAATCCTAAATACTGTATATATATATATAAATCAACGAGCAGTCAGAACTGGATCTACATATATCAAATAATGACAATATTTCGCTGTTGCTAATAAGCGTAAGGATGAATGATTCCATGGACCTTGCTCAAGCAATATCGTCTGTCATATCTCTTAAGATTTATGATAGATATCTTAACATAAGTAAGGTTATTTGAAAAAAAAAAGCAAAAAATTAAGATGCCAGACTTTATTTTTCTATTTCTAAAAATGTGCAGTTTCTACGGCATTTTTACTGTGTTTACAGGCTTTAAAAAAATACTGATCAGTAATATAATTATTGTAAAATGCTGTATTTGAAAATGTATTTTTTTTTTGTTCGACAGAAGTAGCTATAAATTAAAAATTATAAACAAATTATTTTATCGGGGTTTATTTTTTATTTCAGTATATCCTGAAGAACCTTGTTTCAAATATTTGAAAGACATCACTGATCTCATAAATAAGGTCACACTTTGTTCATAAACTTATTTCATAAATGTTTATTTTATAATGCTTCACGTGTGTTATATCCCTTTATTAACATTATACGAGAGGACTATATATCTACCCTATATATATAAAATCCTAATGAAATGAATTTGTGAAACGATTTTATGAAACGAATTTATGAAACGATTTTATGAAACGACTGATTAAACGACTGATTATGTTTCAGGGCTATTTTTAATAAAATATTAAACGCTTGATGGTGAAATTAATACCAATTGTCCATAAAAATCCGCGGATGTCAAAACTGGTAATAGAATTTTGAAATTGGAATTAGTTTGCGAGATATTAATTTTTTTCTAATTTTAATGACATTTCTGTAATGATGGCAACTAATTACTCAGTTTTTTTGTGACAAAAAAGGGAAAAAAATTGAAAAGGATCCCGATAGGGATTATTAATTTCTTTTTATTCGTCATTTTCAAGTTGAAATTGAATTTATCTTTTATTTGAATCGATAATTGTGATTAAATTATGTTTTTCAGGAAAATTTGAAAAAAAAAAAATCACATTTCTATCGTTAGGATTTAATTGTCTGTCAGCATTTAATTTAATTTATAAACTGAAAATATTTTGAATAAATTCGTCCAAATGACGTCATTTATGTAAACGCAAAAGAAAGGAGCAAAAAAATATTTATACGATTTGTTTAGCGTAAAATGTCATTTATCCTATTTTATATAAAATCAGAAGTAATTTGTATAGAAAAACAATAATAATATACGTATAATTAAAATACGCATATAAACAAAAAAATCGTCGAATTTGTTTCCATGGCTGTTTATGTCATTTGGCACCAAATCTCACTTTCTGATGCCCAAATTGCGCCAAGCTTTTTAAAAAAGCGTCAAGACCCCTATAATAGAAAAGCACCAAAAGCTCATTGGGTTTGTGTTCATAACTTTTGGCAACAAATCTATGTATATTAACGAATATATCCCTTTTCGAAGCTCGAATTACGCCAAACCTAAAAGCAAAGGATCCTATACTGGAAAAGTACCCGATTTTCTTATGGACAATATTCAAGTGACATAACAAGGTGTAAAATTATCGCGGATAGCAAATTTGTTTAAATATGTCATCAATTGATGCCGAATAAATGCATGCATGCATGTACAAAATATTTAGGTAATTTTGTATGATAAATAATTATTAGAAAATTTGTATATACATATTAATTAAAATAAATAATTTGCATATTTAAAATAACATGAAAATGTGCATGATGGTGCACTAAAATAGAGAGAAAATTAAAACCTGTTACTGAAAATGTCTTTAACAGTACTTTTCAATACCGTAGTTCTTAATGTTATTCACAAGCAGATGGAATTTTTCTCATCCTTAAACACAAAGGAAGAATGGAATACAGATCGTTGTTATAAAAGTCCGAGAGGTAGCCACAATTTAAACCTAACCATTTTATACAAGCTGGTTTTTAAGTTGTAATTGATTTTACTTATGAATCCCGAAAACAGTCGTCAGTTGTCGCAACACCTGTGTATGAGGCCATGGTAATCAAAAAATGCCCATTAAAACGTTAAAAGCATGGCAACCCAATTACAGATTTACCAATAATTTTAAAACAAAGCACGCTGTCTTGTTTTTAGAGGCTCGAAGTCTGAGCGGTGGTTGGCGAGCGTAGCTCGCAGGGGGTAGGCCCCCTAGTATATATATATATATATATTTCCAATTTTACGTGTTCTTTAACAAAATGGTGAAATTTTCAGTCATTTTGCGAACTGTAAATTATACAAAATATTAAAATATTTGACATAACTCAAATTAAAGAAAAAAAACGTTTATAGACTTAATTCAGTTGATATCAATTAAAATTAAAGTAGTTAATTTTTAAATAGAAACCGTACAGGTAATTATGAAATAATTTCAAAAGATGATCACAGTATTTTTTTTAAACTGTGGCAGAAGTTTTCAGATTGAGTCGAAACACTCTAAGCAAATGTTCATGATTGATAAACTAATAAAATGTATAAGTCATAAAATTTAATAAAAAATATTTAACAAAAATCATTTATTGTTCCGTTAATATCTTGTATTTGTCTAATAATTGTCTTGTGTATTATTTGGGGCATTGCGTGCAATTCTTTTCTGAACAATAGAGCCGTCTAAGGGTGACATTCAGAATTTGCCTTTTTTCAAATTTCTGTTGAATTATGATACTGCGACTGTCTTCGTCACCTTCAGCTGCGGAAAAGGTAATAAAAGATAATCAACAATGACAATTATTTGATGATACACTAAATAATAGCACCGGTATGAAGGTTCAGCTGAGAGCTAGAGAATGGTGACAAATAAAGAAAATACGGTACATTCAAATATTATCTACTTCAGAAAAAATTTCTAGAAATAAAACCGTGAACGACATTATGTTGAACTGTTTACGATAAATAATGATTAAAATAAAGTCGTGCAATAAAATTGAATATCAATAATTTCAGGCTTTTTTGAAATAAAACGTAGGATAAAAATTTTCCTTGGAAAATAATGTACAGGGTAGTTATACTAAAAGTGACTCTATTTGGAGCTGTCTGTAGCTTGAAGGAATAACCCGAATGAAACCAAAACCGGTACACTTAATATTTAAGAAGGGGGTAGAAGAATTGGACAATAAAAAATAGTTACAATAATCTCCGACAGATGGCGTTTTGAGTGGTAATACAAGATCAAAGAATTAAGACGCAAAACCAGATGGCATACCTAATTTATTGAAAATTTTCACAGCCAATGTGATTGCACTTTCGCATGGCGGTACCGATCAAGTTCAAGTTCCGCATGGTCATTGTGCTGGAGAACACAATGAATACAATGGCGGTGCACGACATGCTTAACTACAGAATATAACGAATCAGGAGTGACGTTTCGCACATGTTATGATATGCGACCTTTTAATTGATTGAGGTTTGCGACACCTCTACGTTACACAACGGCGTTCGCGCCAACTGGCCCCGAAGCGCCATCTGTTGATGGTTATTCAACTATTTTTTTATTGTTCCATTCTTCTTCCCCTTTCTCGAATAGTAAGTGTACCGATTTTGGTTTCATTTGGGTTATTCTTTCAAGCTACAGATAGCTCCAAATAGAGATAGTTATAATATAACCACCCAATATGTATATGTGCTCTATATAATGGGTCATTTCCCTGTATATCATGAAATAATACATGATAAATTTTGGCACAGACTTTACTGCAATAGGTTTTATCATAGTATGACATGCATTCAATGTATAATTTCTTCTATGTTAACCCTTTAACGGATAAAGCATTTCAATTGCTAAAAATGTTGAAATAAATGATTGACACCGAAAATTATGTACAAATTTATTTCTATACACAAAAAAAGCGATATTTCACATATATAAAAAATGGAAAACATTTCTATTAAAATTCTGCTGTCATTGTTGAATTTCGTAATTAAAGTTTTGTGGTTTCCTAGGGAAACCAATGAAAGTTAAAGGGTTAAAGCGTTAACTAAACACCACTGCTGACAAAAATATTGCAATAATCAGAAAAAGTAATCAGACAGATAATGATACAGTCTTAATAAAAGACTAAGAAATTGAATTTCTTTTTTCATCATTTAATTGAATTAACTCTTTGACTGTATGTGTCATACAAAATCCGTGCAACAGGATTGATACTGTGCTTATGGTTTATACCATTAGTTTCGTAAAATAACTTCGTGTATATGAATCGTTCTTAAAATATCGTCATACACTGTTCAGTTTTTAATGCTCTATCAAGTAGTGCTGCCAGAAAACACAGTGATCTAATTTTTCTTTTTCAAAATTTCCATATTATAAGCAATATATCTGCTCTACATATAGTTCAGGTTTGTGACCATGCTTTACTTATAAAATTACATTTCTCATTGGAATAAATTAAATTTACTTTTTAAATACGTAATTTTTACAGATACATACAACTTGCAGAATATTATTTAACATATATTTTCAGAATTATGTAATCTAAACAAAGCATCATTAAATATAATTAAGCAAGACATTTCACACTTAAGACTAACTTATATATTATGTAATGAAGATTTTCCCCAGTTTCCTCTTTCCATAAAGGAAAGAAAGTATATTTTCTCCTTTTATATCTATATTTCACTTCCTTTAACATTAGGGAGAAGTGTAAACTGTCTGAGACTCGTTTTAAGTATCCTGACTGCGTGTAGAAAAGCAGCAGTAAATTGGAACTTGTCACGTACACAGAGCCTAATATAAACAGATATAACGATTTGTAACTATTTTTATGGACGGAGAGAAGTAAGCGCCTCTATGACATATTTGCGTGTTTCCAAAAGGTAGATTTAAATGTCTGGTTTTCAGAAATTAAACATATAAAGGATAAAATTGTTTAACTTTCTTCATCAAAGTATTACATCATCTTTATTTTTATTACTCTATGTTTTCGGAAAATTTAATTAACTGTTTCAAGTTTAAAATAAGTTGAAATATACAACAGTAAAAATTCCATTCTTGTACAAAGAAATTTCACAGAATTATGATACATTGAATTTTTCGAAACTCTGCATCTTTCCGGCACTAAAGAATCACCTGTCCGTTATTGGTGCCGGAAAGTTCCGAAATTTTCTAAAATTTAAATTGTTATTTTAACTTTGCGTGTTTTGGTCCTAGAAGAATGAAATTTACATTGCCGTACTTGTTAGAACATGGAGAAAGGTTTTTTAAATATATCGTTTAATACCTGGTCGGTATAAACATCTAAAAATCGCAATTTTTTTCTAAATTAATAGCAAAACTGTTCCATCGATGTATCTTAAATTCATCCATATATTTAAAGCTGTTTGCTAAAAATGTCAAATAATTCCATCGAATTTCGACCGTATACGCATGCGTCAAAAAAGGACCGGCCAATGAGGCCGAGGGTCTATTCCTGTCTCCAAACGTATTTGGGATCAAGATCAACTCCTGCTTTTTCCGCGTTGCGTTAAACCTAGGAAGTGGAAGATATTTATATAAGAAACTGTGGAGTGTTTAGAAGGTATTTATTTTATTTATTGTTGTATTTATTGTAATTTGAATGAATACTTAGGTATCCATTTCGGATTTACTGTGTAACATGAATTTAGGTTCATTTAACGTTCGCGAAATCAAATCATTTTGTTTATATAGTACAGAAAATAATTCTTCAATCGTAAATAAAAATATAGTAGAACATGTAATACAAAATTGGACCACTTATATTCCGTTTATGATCGGATATGAATCTTATGGTGTTCCGATTGCTAATGAAAACGATTATGTAAATATAATGTCAAAAGACAGTACGCACGGCAGTAATATTTTTATTATTATTTGTTCGAAAAAAGCGAATCTGAGCGTCTGAATATAAATTATAAAATATTATTTCTGTATTTAGCAACTAAATATTTAATAAATATGCAGGAATGTGACTAGCTTTATGTGAATGTATAATATATATAAGTCTGAACTTTAGCATTATTTTTTAACAGAAATATACTATCTCTATTCGATTTAAAAGTTTTGTCATTATATAAGTGTGCTATTTTATTTGTAAAGAGTATGTATGCATTATATTGTTTGTATGTATACAAATCTTTAGAATCTCTTAATATTTGAATAATGTTTACATTATATTTGTTTGTATGTATACAAACAATACATGTATAAAAAGAAGTATGTATACAAACAATGTATCATGTAACAATATTAATATTTACATTGTATTGTTTGTATGTATACAAATCTTGAATGTTTTAATTTATTACATTCATTTTTTACCAGTTTGCATGTCCGTTCATGGGCGATTCATATGAAACTCATAATTTGTCACAAATTGGTGATTTTATTGATTTAGTGCTTTGCTCAAGAATGTGGAAAAAAAAACTTTTTGACATCGGGTGAAATGAATGAGGTTATTTCGGTTTTTCTTTTGTATATAAAAAATGTTATATGTAAAAAAATCCTGGCCATTAATCACATTGTTTTTTGTATATTTAAAGACGATTACTTATTCTTTGTAATTATTTTTTTGTTGGGGGTTTTTGAGCAAAATAATATTACTTCATAGCTAGAACCAGTTCATCATTAATATTGACTTATTTACTTAATCCTTTGACCGCCGGGCAAATTTGTAATGTTTTTTCTGTTATTTTTTTTAAATGTCAAAAAAAGATAAATTTTCAAACTTGGTATAAAAAACTTAGGTACTTCTCTATTATCCCATCGTCCACTTTTCATAACAAAATACTATCGCCAAACTGTATGATTAAATGCCAAAAATGCAGTCCCATTTACTTGATGTCGGAAGCATTATACGTGTTTGTTATGTCATCAAGTGGTTTTTAATTCAACATTTGCGCGTATTAATGACAACGTTCTCCCGTTTATTTGGCGTTACAGTTTGGCGATAGTTTTTTGTGATGAAAAGTGGTCAATGAGATAATAGAGAAGTACCAAAACTTAATTACGTATATGAGTAGATTCCTTAACAGTATTAATCATTACTCAATATTTTAAAATTGCATCATATTTGTAGAATTATATTAATTTAAACAATGCTTCTATTGAAGTGTGAAGAAGCACATACTTCTATGAAGAACCATATATTTACATAATCGTTTTCATTAGCAATCGGAACACCATAAGATTCGTCCCCGATAAAAAACGGACTATAAGTGGTCCAATTTTGTATTACGTGTTCTATGATATTTTTACGTACATTTGAATAATTATTTTCTGTACTATATAAACAAAATGATAGAGATCTAAAACCACAATTTCCATCGGGATTGATTTCGCAAATGTTAAATGAGCCTAAATTCATTTTTAAACAGTAAATTCGAAATGGACACCTAAGTATTCATACAAATTATAATAAATAAAATAAATACCTTCTGAACACTCCACAGTGAGTTCTATATAAATATCTTCCTAGGTTTAATGCAACGTGCAAGAAAAAAAAAACAGGAGATGATCCCAAACACGTTTCTAGAGACAGTAATAGACCCTCATTTTAATGGCCGGTGTTTTTTTTTACGCATGCGTATTGGGTCGAATATTGTTGAAAAATGATTTTGAAGAAAAAATCGGTAAATTCACAAAATGGTTTCGGGAAAAACTTCACCAAATGGTTTCAAAATTCTTTGAGTGACAGCGGGAAAAAAAATTTCATTTTACATTCAATCATCGCAATTGGCGAGTGTGACTATTAAGATTAGCCTGTACTGGATACTACTAGATATAATGATTATGAACCATGATTTTTCTGTTATTGGGCGAGATTCATGTTTTTTCAGCAATTCTTTGACGAAATTCGTGTTTTTTCAGCGATCCTTTGAAGAATTTCGCATTTTTCTCGCGATCCTTAACGAAATTCGCATTTTCCAGCGATTCTTTGATAAAATACATTTTATTCCGCAATTTTTAGACGAAATTTAGTAAAAAAGCGTGATCTTTTGGTGAAATTTCCTTTTTTGCGATTCTTTGACAAAATTTGCTTATCTTTCACGATCCTTTTGCACAATTCACGTTTTTTCTGTGGTCTGTTAATGAAAGTCATGTTTTCCCATGATCCTTTGATGAAATTAGTGTTTTTTTCTCAATCATTTGACGAAATCTGTGATTTTTTCAAAACGCGAAGATTGGTTAGATGTTTTTAGTCTGCAGGTGCCCTAAAAAGTCTGACGTCCGTTGCTGCATCGCACACATTCTTCCATGGGGCATCGAACGAAGGAAATTCATCCTAAAGAATCATTGTTTCATTCCTGACATTTCTAGAAAGAAACAACGTTCAATTTATTGGCTGAATTGTAAAGGGCGAAATGGTGTCAGACATTAGCGGAAATAAAGTGCGCAATTTGTTCGTTTATGGAAAGAATTGTGAAATTCGTTAATCGATAAATTGCGAAATTTGTCAATCGATAGAGGAAAAATCACAAAATTCATTAATCGACGGAAAATTCATCAACTGTTTTGAAATTTGTCGAGCGACAGCAGAGAAAAAAATCTTTTTCCATTCAGTCATTGCAATTGGTGAGTGTGACTATTATGTTTGACCAGTGGTGGCAATAAAGTCCATTGCAAAATTTTCAGTATTACTCGCTGTTTGGCAAGTGCTAATTTTGTCCTATACTTCAAAACCCTTTTGATCATCACATCAGTGTGCAGGACAGTTTTTTTAGGTAGACCATTTGATGAATTTCGTGATTTTTCCGTTATCAATTGACCAATTTTGCTGCTATTGATTGTTGAATTTTATAATTTATCAACTATTGATTAGCGAATTTCATGATTTTTTCCATGAACGTTTGACGAATTACGCAAAAAAATTAAGAATATCGTTAAATTGTCTTGGGTAAAAAAAAATTACTATTGTCAAATGCCTTCGAGAAAAAAGTTGCAAGTTGAAACGCCTGTGACCTCTTTTTCATGTTATGCATTTCTGGGAGTCCATCCCCCCACTCCCCCCCAAGTGGGACACTTTTCTAAATTTTGCACACACCCCTCATGTGATACATCGCTGGAAAAGTCTTTGACCGCTTATTCATGTTATGCATCTCCGGGGTCCATCCCGCCACTCCCCCCCCTAAGGGGGGCACTTTTCTAAATTTTGTTGACACCCCTCATGTCATATATTGTTGGAAAGGTCTGTGACTGCTTAATCATATTATGCATCTCTGATGTCCATCTCCCCACTTTGCCCCCCCCCCTCAAAGGGTACTTTCTAAATTTTGCGCACAACCCTCATGTTATATATCATTGGAAAGGTCTATGACCACTTAATTATATTGTGCATCTCCGATATGTCCATATCCACACTTGCCCCCCCCCCCAAGGGGTACTTTCTAAATTTTGCACACAACCCTCATGTTATATATCATTGGAAAGGTCTGTGACCACTTAATCATATTATGCATCTTCGATGTCCATCTTCCCACTTGCCCCCCCCTACCCCCCAAGTGGTACTTTCTAAATTTTGCTCACAACCATCATGTTATATATCATTGGAAAGGTCTGTGACTACTTAATCATATTATGCATCTCCGATGTCCATCTCCCCACTTTGCCCCCCCCCCCCAAAGGGATACTTTCTGAATTTTGTTGACACCCCTCATGTCGTATATTGTTGGAAAGGTCCGTGACTGCTTAATCATATTATGCATCTCCGATATTCATCTCCCCACTTTGCCCCCCCCCCCCAACGTACTTTCTAAATTTTGCACACAACCTTCATGTTATATATCATTGGAACGGTCTGTGACCACTTAATCATATTATGCATCTCCAATGCCCATCTCCCCACTTTGCCCCTCCCCCCAAGAGGTACTTTCTAAATTTTGCACACAACCTCATGTGATATATCGATGGAAAGGTCTGTGATCGCTTAATCATATTATGCTCCCCACTATGAAATTTGTCAAGTTAAAGCAACTATAAAATTTAATTTTATGGTATTATAAAGTTGTTTGCCGTCAAATTTTGACGGGTTCCATCTAGTACTTTATTTTAAACAATTTTGTAAAGTATATTACAGGCGTATCGCAAAATGGAAAACAATTAAAACGCGTTGCAATATTTTATGGTTATTCTGTTTTTAAAATAATTTACGGTGGGCACATCCTTATATGGCTATGCTGAAGTTTACGAATTTTCCCTGCCGACATTTTAAAAAAATCAAAACGGAATTCCAAAGTCTACCAAGTGGCCTTATCAGGAACATATGCATATGGTATTGCCACCATTTCTTTATGTTTCACAAATCCTGATTTTCTTCAATTTAAAAATGCTGTTCTGCTAAATTAAATTATTTTGGTATAAAATGAACATGATACTCAATAATTCTTTTTCTTATTCAAAAGTGGATTTCAAGCAGTTTTTTCATTAAAAACGACGTTAACAAAATTGATATTACAATTTAAGTGTTTATTTAGAAAAAAAATGCGAAAACATTTTAGAGTTTAAAAAATGTGTTAAAACAAGTTACTTATCGAAATTGGAACAAATAAAAATCCCTTTATCCTAGACTTGCATATTGTACTTTTTATGGTCACCTGGTAGGCCATATTAGAGCAGGTCAGCTTTCACTAAAATCGTTTGATTTTGAACAACTCGTAAGATATACACCATCAACGACAGCACTATTTGATAGAACATTAAAAACTGAACAGTGTATGATGATATTTATAAAAGAATTCTTTTGAAAACGTGCATAAAAAAGGAGATTTATCAGATAAAACAAGAAGCTATTACAACAAAAACATAAAACAGAATACTTCGTAAAACGTTTCTTTCTTTGAGGGTGGGAGGGGGGTTCAGACATACCATTTTCGAATGAGTCTAACTTCACTGATCAGCTATATTACGGCATTCATCAGCAAAACACATATAAACATTAAACAAAACGCCTTTAAACATTATAAGAAATATCAGAATTACGTGAAAGGTTTGAATTAAATTTTAATATGCTTATTTTCTGTTATTTTTTAAGATGCAATGGTTGTAATTTTCTAATAGTCAGAAAAAATATATATATTATAAAATATCAAACTACTTGCGCAAATATCTGACACGAATCATTAAACATAACATTATCTGGTCTAAAGTTTGAAACAGCTATTCAATTTAAATGATATTATACATTATTTGTATTATTATTACTGCAGCCTATTAGCATTTCCTTAGCAGACCCATACAATTTAAAATCAGACAATTTCTTCCTTTTTTGTATAAATACTGAAAATTTTATAATATATCTGCCACTATAATTATCATATTATTACATTTTAAAAATGTAGAAAAGTAAATTTTATTTGTATTATTTCAATAAAAGCTCATGCTTTAATAATTTCTCGAGAAATTAAAAACCCAAATTTTACATATGAATCGTTTTCAGGGATCTGCAAAATATGTTAAAAATTTGAGATAAACTTTTTAATGTATGTTTTAGATAATATTCAAAGGTAAAGATATTCTAATTTTTGTAAGAGTAACTGAGAAATTGCATTCCGCACAAAATAATAAATATACAAAATAAGAAAAAATATATATAATTTAACAAATTACAATAACCATTGGGAAAATGTTCCGAAAGCTTCAAAAAAAAAAAAAAAAAAAAAAAAAAAAAAAACGGGCTTTCGTGTTATAGTGGCCCCCACAATTGTGATTATGCCAAGCTTGCAGTTGTGATTTCGTCAAGATCATCGCAAAGTTTATATATTAATTATATATACGCATATATATATTCTAAACATTCCTATATGTGCCATAACACCAAAGTACCAAATTTACAATATATTATTGAAAACAGAAAAAAAAAATTATAAAACGATTTCTCATCCGGCGTCAATTTCTGAATTGGACATTTTTTTTTCATATCTAATTATTTGCATCTATCCTTTTTTTCATATCTGATAATTTGTGTCTATCCTTTTTTTCATCCATATACTTAAAGCTAACCTGCTTTTTAGTTTTTCGTGCAAAAATGCCTTTTATAGGCATGCGCGAGCATTCAGCTAATCAGCTAGAGGCTTTTACTATCTTCAGACGCGATATTTCAGCCAATGAGGTGAAGGCTTTTTCCTCTCTCTAGAAGCTTATGTGGATTACTACGACTCCATTTGGTTGTTCGGTTGTTGAAACTTTATGGATTTCTTTTATTAAGGTATTTTTTCATTTTACCGTATTTATTTTCTTTTTAAGTCGTATGTATTTTATTACTTTGAATTTTTTATAACTAACCCCTTTTTTTGAGAGAGAGAGAGAGATTTCGTGGCACGAAATTCCGCGAATCGTTTCCGATGTAAACAAGTGTAAAATTTCAGTTTTTTAAACTTAATATGTAATTCTGTGTGATATGATTAAATTCAGGTTTTCTCAGCGACGATCACAGTATTTTTACCAAAAAATTTTTGTATTAATCAAGCTTTTTTGGTTATTAAGCATAGCTAAACACGAAAGAAAACTTTGTTATTTTAAGATTTTGATGTGAATTATTTGCGTACATTTATAAGGCGAGTTTCACTGAATAATTCAAGAAAAAAAAATCTCATCATTATACATATTTAGTTACGCATTATTAATTATTTACTTGGCCTTTACTTTTAATATTTCAAACTTACAGCTGAATGTAACTATTAAAACATTTGAAATACTGTATTCGTAAAATGAAATTTCAGCTTAAACACTCGACAATTACTTTTACTTATGCATTAATTATTTACTTGGCCTTTAATTTTAATATTTCAAACTTACAGCTGAATGTAACTATTAAAACATTTGAAATACTGTATTCGTAAAATGAAATTTCAGCTTAAACACTCGACAATTACTTTTACTTATGCATTAATTATTTACTTGGCCTTTAATTTTAATATTTCAAACTTACAGCTGAATGTAACTATTAAAACATTTGAAATACTGTATTCGTAAAATGAAATTAGCTTAAACACTCGACAATTACTTTTAGTTATGCATTATTAATTATTTACTTGGCCTTTACTTTTAATATTTCAAACTTACAGTTGAATGTAACTATTAAAACATTTGAAATACTGTATTCGTAAAATGAAATTTCAGCTTAAACACTCGACAATTACTTTTAGTTATGCATTATTAATTATTTACTTGGCCTTTACTTTTAATATTTCAAACTTACAGCTGAATGTAATTATTAAAACATTTGAAATACTGTTTTCGTAAAATGAAATTTCAGCTTAAACACTCGACAATTACTTTTAGGTTAAATTCAGGTTTTCTCAGTGACGATAACAGTATTTTTACCAAATAATTAAAAGTACTACATGCATGCATCTATCTATCTATCTATCTATCTATATTAGAAATTGTGCAGGTTTCTGGTCACTGTTTTGTTTACATATTTTAAACAAAAATTTCAATTTAATAATGCACTGAAAATTATAATGAATGCTTACAATTAAACACAACAACACAAAACAAAAAATTTCACAAAAACACATTATTTCCCCGATATTTTCCCACAACTAATCAATAAATTTCATGATATTTTATTGCGATTTTAAACCATGAACTTTAGTACTTTTCTGTTATACGGACACTATGCCAAAATGTATGTATGTATGTAAATATATGTATGTATGTTTGGCGACAATGGTGTACGTATAACGGAAAAGTGCCTGAATTATTATTTTTATATATATATATAAAATATGAACATAATTGGCGACACAGCAAGTTTTCTGGATTTCTCCCTGGCTCTCTAACCACATTGTTAACAAAACAAAAAATTCACGAAAAACACATTATTTCCCCGATATTTTCCCACAACTAATCAATAAATTTCATGATATTTTATTGTGATTTTAAACCATGAACTTTAGTACTTTTCTGTTATACGGACACTATGCCAAAATGTATGTATGTATGTTTGGCGACAATGGTGTCCGTATAACGGAAAAGTGCCTGAATTATTATTTTTTTATATATATATAAAATATAAACATAATTGGCGACACAGCAAGTTTTCTGGATGTGAAAGGCGGAGATGAATTTCATTCATTCAATGACCTTTTTAAAAGTTTCAAGTTTGGATTGAGTGCACATGAACATAGAAACCGATACCTATTTCTATGTTTATGATTGAGTTATTTGGATATCTTTTCGTATAGCACAGAAAATCATTTCTCCCGCTTTCGTAATACAGATAAATTCTGGTGTATTTTTTTTTCTTCTTTTTATATCATAAGTACTTTTCTACTTTAAATTTTTTTAACCTAATAGTAATTGTCGCGTTTCTAAGCTGAAATTTCATTTTTCGAATGCAGTATTTCAAATGTTTTAATAATTACATTCAGCTGTAAGTTTGAAATATTTAAAATATTAAAAGTAAAGGTCAAGTAAATAATTAATAATGCATAACTAAATATGTATAATGATCAGAATGACATATTAAAATGTGTACAGAATGACATGAAAATTTTAAAAAACTGAAATTTTACACTTGCAACTTAATTGTAAATTTCATTGTTTACATTGGAAACGATTTGTGGATTTTAAGAATTTGCGGAACTTCGTGTCACCAAATTACTAAATCTCTCTCTCTCACTCTCCAAAAAAAAAAGGGTTAGTTTAAAAAAATTCAAAGTAGCAAAATACATACAACACAAAAATAAAATAAATACGGTAAAATGAAAAAATTACTTTAATAATAGAAATCCATAAATTTTCAACGACGACATCAAACGAATGCGACAGATCGACGAACATTGTGTTTTTTAAGCGACTGATCGACGAACCTTGCGTTTTTTGGGGACATATCGACGAAGTTTGCGTTTATTCCACAATCGATCGACGAAATTTTTCTTTTTTCCCTGACTGATCGACGAACTTTGCATTTATTCTGCAATCGATCGACGAAATTTGCTTTTTTCCGCAACTGATCGACGAACTTTGCGTTTTTTCCGTGACAGATCAACGAACTTTGTGTTTTTTCTGCGACAGATAGACGAACATTGCGTTTTTTAAGCGACTGATCGACGAACCTTGCGTTTCTTGGGGACAGATCGACGAACTTTGTGTTTATTCTGCAATCGATCGACGAAATTTGCTTTTTTCCCCCGACTGATCGACAAACTTAGCGTTTTTTCCACGACAGATCGATGAACTTTGCGTCTTTTCCACGATCGATCGGTGAATCTCAATCAAGTAAAATCTAAAGTCAGAAATTTATTTAACAACCTAATTGTTAAGGGTCCCTAACACATTTAATGGAACTTGAAAAATACACTGCATATATAAAACTTAACTTTCTTCCCTTTTTTATAATAAAAATAAACATTTTACATAATCATTCTCAGTTGACTTAATTTTTTCAATGGTATTTTGTCATGTCTGCATTAATGTAATTCTTTAAATAACACGTAAAATAATAGTGGGGTTTAAAATTTTTTTTTCTCCCTCCCAAACATTACAACTCCCCTCCATTTAAAAATGTTGGTAGGGAGACTCCCGTCCTTGGAAAAATTGAATTTCAAGCCCTGCCTATAATATGTTTGTGTGTATTGAGGTTTGTATAGATGTTTGTGTGTGTGCTGTTTTTAATAAAGACAGTTTCATTTTTCACACGAACCTTTCAAAAAATTCACATTCTTTGCACAATCCTTTAACAAAATTCGCATTTTTTTTCGTGATTCTTTAATGAAATTCGCATTTTTTTCTGTATCTTTTTTTTGTCGAGATTCACAATTTTTTCAGCTATCCTATGACGTAATTCGTGTTTTTTTTCAGCGATAATTTGACGAAATTTGTGTTTTTTCTGAGATTTTTTTTTTCACGAAATTTGCGTTATTTTCCACGATTCTTTTATGAAATTTGCGTTTTTCTGTGATCCTTAGACAAAATTTTCTTTTGTCGCAATGCTTTGATAATAATCACATTTTCTCTGCTGCCTTTTGATAAGATTCATGAATTTTCAGCAATCCTTCGATGAAATTCGCGTTTTTTCAGCAATCTTTGAAGAAATTCGCATTTTTCTCGCGATACTTTAATGAAATGTGCGTTTTCCAGCGATTTTTTGATAAAATACATTTTATTCCGCAATTTTTAGACGAAATTTGGCAAGAAAGCGCTATCTTTTGGTGGAATTTCCTGTTTTGCGATTCTTTGACAAAATTTGCTCATCTTTTGCGTAAATCACGTTTTTCTGTGGCCTTTTAACAAAATTCACGTTTTACATGATCCTTTGATGAAATTAGTGTTTTTCCCGTGATCATTTGACGAAATCTAGGATTTTTTTCCCCGCGAAGATTCATTATATGTTTTTAGTCTGCAGGTGCCCTAAAAAGTTTGTGACGCCAAACAAACAAAATTCATCCTAAAGAATTATTGTTTCGTTTCTGGAAATGAACGACTGTCAACTCATTGGCTGAATTATAAAGGGTGAAATGTGTAGGCACTGAGTATCATCTATACTATTAACAGAGTTTCCCCCAGGTTTAAAAAGGGGCAAGGTGCTGCTGGTGAGAAAAAGGGCACTTTTTTTATTCTTAAGGGCACTTTTTGGATTTTTGAGGGCACTTTTCAGAATCTTAAGGGCACTTTTTTAATTGTTAAAGCTTAAAGGTATTCTTTTGGTTTTTAAAGCCACTTTTGATATTTCAAAGTCAAAACACTCTTTTTAAGACAACATTGAGTCAGTTTTTATTATGAAACCAAATTTTTTAATGCAAAAAGGAGAAAGGGCACTTTTTTTACTGAGAGCAAGAAGGGTGCTAATTATTTTGCTGGAGGGGCCAAGAAGGGTGCTAATTATTTTGCTGGAGGGGGCAAGAAGGGTGCTAATTATTTTTATGAGGGGCAAGAAGGGTGCTATTTTGCAAACCAAAGGGCAGGCAGGGTGCAGCACCCTTCTCAAACTGTCTGGGGGAAACACTGCTATTAATGTCGGTAAACGTCTGTCTGTGTGTGTGTTGTTGTGTCTGGCGTCTGTAAGCACAAAACTCTGCATGCAGACGATGGACATAAGTGCTTTTGGTATAAAAAAATTCGGAAGGGGAGTTTTTAAAATTCACAACATTTTGCGGGAGAAGAGGGGTGCGAACGAATTTAAAAAATGAGTCCGCATCAATAATTATGGCGGCGGGGGGAGTATGTTTTGCCCACACGGGGCGGAGACTTTTCTTTGCTGACACTCATATGATATATCGTTCGAAAGGCCTGCAACTGCCTTTTCATGTTATGCATCTGTGTGGTCCATCCCCCCCCGTCAATTGGGGCACTTTTCTAAATTTTGCACATACCACTCATGTTATATATCGTTAAAAAGGTCTGTGACCGCTTAATCATATTATGCATCTCCGGTGTTCATCCCCCACTTTGCCCCCCCCCCCCCCAAGGGGGTACTTTTGTAAATTTTTCACAAACCCTTCATGTTACGTATTGTTGGAAAGGTCTTTGACTGCTTATTCATGTTATGCATCTCCGGGGTCCATCCCGCCATTTCCCCCCTTTTAAGGGGGGCACTTTTCTAAATTTTGTTGACACCCCTCATGTCATATATTGTTGGAAAGATCTGTGACCGCTTAATCATATGCATCTCCAATGTCCATCTCCCCAATTTGCCCCCCCCCCCCAAGGGGGCAATTTTCTAAATTTTGTTGACACCCCTCATGTCATATATTGTTGGAAAGGTCTGTGACCGCTTAATGATATTATGCATCTCCAATGTCCATCTCCCCAATTTGTCCCCCCCCCTCCCCCAAGGGGGTACTTTTCTAAATTTTGCAGACAACCCTCATGTCATATATCGTTGGAAAGGTCTGTGACTGCTTAATCATATGCATATCTCCAATGTCCATCTCCCCACTTTGCCCCTCCCCCAAGGAGGTACTTTTCTAAATTTTGCAAACAACCCTCATGTCATATATTGTTGAAAAGGTCTGTGACCGCTTAATCATATTATGCATCTTTAATGTCCATCTCCCCAATTGCCCCCCCCCCCCAAGGGGTCAATTTTCTAAATTTTGTTGACACCCCTCATGTCATATATTGTTGGAAAGGTCTGTGACTGCTTAATCATATTATGCATCTCCAATGTCCATCTCCCCACTTTGCCCTCCCCCTCCCCCAAGGGGGTACTTTTCTAAATTTTGCAGACAACCCTCATGTCATATATCGTTGGAAAGGTCTGTGACTGCTTAATCATATGCATATCTCTGATGTCCATCTCCCCACTTTGCCCCCCCCCCCCAAAGAGGTACTTTTCTAAATTTTGCACACAACCCTCATGTTATATATCGTTGGAAAGGTCTGTGACCACTTAATCATATTATGCATGTACCGTGTCCATCCCCTACTTTACCCCCCCCCCAAGGGGGTACTTTTTTAAATTTTGCACACACCCCTCATGTTACATATCGTTTGAAAGGTCTTTGACTGCTTATTCATGTTATGCATCTCCTTGGTCCATCCTGCCATTTCCCCCTCCCCAAGGGGGCACTTACCATTTACTTGCACAACAGCGCTAAATGTGTCAAATGCAAGAAATTCCGCGAGTGCATGTGCCAGTGAAACTTAGCCAATTGCTGTTCTTCAACCTAGCTTTAATTCAAAGTGGGTTTTTTATTTATTTGAATTATTCTGCAAAAGTTTCAAACATTTTAAAGCAGCTATGAATTTTATTTTTATGGTACTATCAAGTTTTTTGCCGTCAAATTTTGACGGGTTCCATCTAGTATCTGATAATTTGCATCTAACCTTTTTGTAAATTTATCATTTTTGTAACGATTTTATGCATTTCTGTTGCCTATTTACAGAAAAATTCTTCTAAAGTTACAGCGTTTCGTTAAAAACGCTTTAAAAAATAAAGTGACGACGACAATTATGTAACGACGTCAAGAGGTCCATTCTCGACCGTAAGCAAGAACCATTTTCCCAATGGTTAATAAAATATATTTCGGAAATATGTTACGTGACAGCTGATATTTGTTTGCGATTACTCATTGCTCCGCAGATGATCGCGATCCTTCAAACAGATTGTGTTGCTATAAAATGCCAATATACATAAAAGCAGACATGTTTTATATATAGAGATATTTTATATACATAGATGTATTAACAGTGACAAAATAATAAATATGTATTTTGGAAACATATTGCGTGACAGCTGATATTTGTTGCGATTACTCATTGCGTCGCAGATGATCGTGATCCTTCAAACAGATTGTGTTGCTATAAAATGCCAGTATACATAAAAGCAGACATGTTTCATATATATAGATATTTATATATACATAGATATAATAACAATGGCAAAATAATAAATATATAAAATGTATTTCGGAAAAATATTGCATGATATCTGATATTTGTTGCGACTACTCATTGCCTCGCAGATGAATGCGATCCTCCAAACAGATTGTGTTGCTATAAAAGGCCAATATACATAAAATCAGACATGTTTCATATAAATAGATATTTTATATACATAGGTATATTAACATTGGATGGATAAACGGTTAGATCTCTATAATTATTATTCTTCTGGACCGAATGATTTTCTGCTTCTTGTCAAAAATTATATTCCGTCATGAATGAGAATATGGAACCATGTTTGAATGTTAATATTGAAAAAATTTTAAATTGTCAATTTTTCATTACGAAGACTGAATCATTTTATTTTAAATGGTTTTAATTTTTATATCAATGGGCATATTTAGAGACAATATCAAGTATAATTTAACAAATATTTTACTAAATTAGCTTAAAAAGTCTTTAAAAAGGCTTAAAAAGTAAAAGTATTCATATACATAAATGAGGTTACTCGGACTTCTGGTGTATGAATTTCTAAGTGAGATTTTGTTCTTTATTTCAAGGGACATCATGTTTCAGAATTAGATTAAATGAAAAATATTAACATTTGTTGTGTATTTGATAACCAAATATTAATATTGTAAGAAAACATATATTGGTTATCAAAGGGCATATGTATTACGCACTTATAAAATTATAAAGGCATAAATAGGGAAAATAAAACAATAACTTTGTACAGGATGGAAAATAATAGCATCTTAGGGTCATCAAAACGTTACTTAATCAAACAATAATCATTTTGAAGCATTTAGCCGCTTTTTAATTAAGAACGTCCATCTGTTACGGCATGCTCGATCGAAGTCCCTTTTGTTGAGACTTGTTGTTTTCATATAAGTTTCTTAAGTGACTTCAAAGATCAAACGACGTATCTGACAAACTTTTATTTTATTTTTACAACTTTTTCGATATATTTAAAACTAAAAATTATAAAGTGTGTTTACAACTCTGAACCAACTCTAAATCCAAAATTTACATAAGTATTGTTCTCCTTTATTACCCCAATAACTTGTCTCACAATTTTCTCACAATTCGTTAAATGTCTTTCTCAATGATATATACAACATGAAAAACAATATCGAATTTGAATATTTCTGAAAAATTTAATCATTTTAGTTTAAAATTCATTAGAAAAATGATTTTCTGAAAAACAACATACGTGAATTACATAAAATATGATTCTATTTTTAAATGTAAGTTATTTTCTACTTATCCTTAAAGTTCAATGATATATAGAAAAATATTTTTCCTTTTTTATTTAAAAGAAACTTTTCTGCAGTTTTCTGCTTTTTCTGAAGTTTTTGCAATTGCTGCATTTTTCTTCAATTTAAAAGTTTCAGATATTTTTATTTTGGATTCACCAAATCATATTTAGAAAAAAATAAATAAACTTTCAAGATAAACAATATATATATATATATATATATATATATATATATATATCGTTCTAGATACTCGTAGCTATTGTTTAGAAATCTATTCTCATTGAAAAATGAAAAAAAAATAATGCATTGTTTGTTTTTTAAAAGCCAAATATATATTTTCGATTTCCCTAGAACATTCAGTTTTGTATACAAAACTTTTATTTTTAATCGATTTTTTCAAACAATTGCATCATCTGTTATGTATTTGAAAGAATGAAGATATTTTGAAAGAAACAGAAAAAAGAAGAACTGTTTTCTTTTGAAACTTAATCTTAGTTCCGTAAGCAGTCCATTTCACGAGATTATACAACTGAAAAGTCATCCGTTACAAAAACAGTAATTTTTTTTGTATTTTGTAGGAAAACATTCTTTAAAAGGGAACAAAACTACCATTATTCTTACTTCTATTTTTGGAAATTAGATTGTTTTAGCAATGTTCCTTTAGTTCGGTTTTCTTACTCTTTCAGTTAGTCAGGTATTTTGGAAATCTTTTCTCATTATAAATGAAATAATATAATAAAACACTCATCAGAAGACTCTAGTTTTTTAATGTCAGCTTATTTCATCTCTTTTTACAGTTTTCTATTACGTAAGAAAATTTGCTTCTAGTGAAAAATATAAAATTTTATTATAATATTTAATGTTTTTATGTATTTTTTTAAAAATATTAGTAACTTGAATTCCTGAAATTTCTTTTTAATATATTAGTATCTCAGTATTTTTCATATATTATATTATAATAAAAATAGCAATATACGATAAATCCATAGTATTACCTCTCTTTTATTAATTTGAAATCAAAAATGTTTAACAATTATTGTTACAATATTCAAAAAATAAAGCGCGGGATTTTTTCAAATGCATTAAGTTTAAAATAATAAATTTTAATCTGCGTCCTCTTTACATCTCATGAATACGATATTGAGACAAAAGGAACAATGATTACAAAGAATTTGATATTTTTTGTTGACAGCAATGCTAAAGGAATCTATAATGTCCCTTTTCATTTAGTACTAATTAAAAACTGGTATACTACTATTTTTTTGTTAAAAAATTAATATAAATATTGTAAGTTTTTTTTTTTTTTACTGTGTCATGTGTTACTATGCCAATTTTCTTTTGTATATTTCGTCTAAGAATTCATTAGTAAAAACTTTATTTTCCTAAGAATGATATACCGGGTGTCCCAAAATCTCCATACAACTTCAAAAATTTATTACACAAAAAATAATAAGCATACAGCAAAAATAATTACAACAGTACATAGAGTAACTAAAAAAAAATTCTACTACCTTAGTATACTTGTACATGAGATCACTTCGTTGCACGAAAAATATCAAGTCGATATTCCAATTCCATCCACGTGCGTTTCAGCGTGCTAACATCAACAGAAGTTACAACTTTTTTACAACTGTAATTTTAATGATTTTAATATAAAGTTACAACTGTTTGGATCTTTTGTTTCAAGTGAACAGTCTCGTAGAATTGATACAAAAGATCCAAACAGTTGTAACTACTGTTGATGTTATCATGCAGAAACGCACATGGATGGAATTGGAATATCGACTTGATATTCTTCGTGCAACGAAATGATCTCATGTACAAGTATACTATGGTAGGAGAAAAAAGCCTTTTGAGTTGCTCTACGTACTGTTGTAATTATTTTTGCTGTAGGTCTATTATTTTTTTTTGTAATAAATATTTGGAGTTCTACGGAGACTTTTGGGACACCCTGTATATTGTTTATGTACTCTTGCGAAATAGATAACTTTCAGTGTCGACAAAGTAGATTTGTCATTAAAATAGTAGGTTCTGAGACCAAGAATGCAATTTCTTGACGAATAATCCAGAGCCTATGTAAAAACTCTAATTCATACCATATTAAATATTTCCGAATTGTTTTTGTGGTGTATTTATCAGATTTCTCAAATCGGAATATAAATTAAAATCCATAACGATACAACTAAATGCAAATGTGTTGCTTGAAGGTGCGTAAAAACATACATAAAAACATTTAAAAGCACATCAAAGTCCTTTTAAAAAATCAAAACGTTTTCAACCGAACTTGCTTGGTCATCATCAGTGAAAAACTAATAGTTAAGTTCAGTTATTGTCTATTCGCGTTTTCTAGCTTGCCCGGAACAAACAATTTTACTTCAAGGGTGTGGAATATAAAGTGGAATGGGAAAGGTGTTATAAAATTTCTTCAAATATTTTGGAGTCCCAAAGAAACAGTACGTGTTTATGCTATCGTCATATTGTTTTCCGTTAATGTTCCAGAAAACTTTTCATTAGTCTTTTTTTAAATTTCATGGTGTATTTTTTGGTTTAATCACGTATTTATTTTTATAAATAGGGAGATAATCTTTGATTTACCTAGTACTGAGAGGGATTGAATCTTATATATATATTCTTACAGCGAGGGCTATTACCCAACAAACAACTATGCGAAAATGGTCATGGTGTGAAAGTGTATGTTACTAATGATGAAACCATATGGATATTGAACATAAAAAGTCATAAAAAAATACTTCTCTGTTGAAATTTTCTTTAGTGAATCGATAATACCGTTCGTAAATGCTTTAATGTTTGTGTATTGTTGGGCAGCTGTTACACCATTATAGGAATTACATCCATAAAATGGTGTAAGAAACTACTATATATGAGCAAAAATGCGAGGGTTGATTAAAATAGTTACATGACAGACGTGTAAAAAATTTGAAAAGTTGTTATTCTTTTGAATTATTGTAAGAAATTATTAGTATGAATTTGTTATGAAACAATGTAATGTATTTTTATTAACATAAAATATAATAATCTGTAATATAATGGGAATTATTTTTATATCTCTATTATACGTGCGTTACGTTCGATTTCATGAGCTTGGCTACAACCTTAGCACATTTGACTGCAACTTGGCATAATCGCAATTGTGGAGGCCGATATAACAAATGAATCTCAAAAAAATCTTCAGATTTTTTAAAAAATAAATAAACAGAGCTCTAAAATGTGCACTGTGGTATCTGATACAATCTTTTAGGCTGAAGAGAGGAATCTTGATAATTTTATGGAAAAATATATAAAAAATATTGACGCAAGGATCTCTTTTTACAAATTTGGTTAAAATAATAGTTTTAATAAACAGTTTTAGACATTTTTAGTGTGTCACCTGTCCCTATGTTAAGAATTCCATGGGAGTAAAAGTTTTATTTAATGAAACAATCCAAGGACAATTTTAATCATCATTGGTGTTGTGCTGCCTAATAACTTGATATTTATAAACATGAAACATTCTCAATAAATTAGTTTCCATAATATCAAAAGAAGTAGATAAATGGTACATCCGACCTCAAATTACACGACTTAACGTAAAACGCCTATACTGATGCTTTGTAAAATTCATTGTCTTCAGTAAATTTGCTAACCAAAGCCGCTCAATAAATTCGCTTTTATTACCTTCAATTGTTGTTCGACGTACTGCCTAAACGCCAATGTAAAATGCTCATTATATATGTGCATTTTAAGGGGAAACTAAAAAGGCATATTCCCCCTATTTGTGAAATATTACTTATATTATTGTTACTCATGCTTTACCTATCTGGATAATACCTACATGTAATACTCGAACTATACGCACTCCAACATATTTTCTCTCCTTTTCTTTTTTTCTTTCAAAAGAACTGAAAAGCTGAGTAAATTAGACTTTACCAGTAGAGAAGAATGTTTACAGAGTTGGTTGCAGACAAGGCATCTGAGCTAAGCCGTAATGTTAAATTAACTGAGTTATTTTGTAAATAGTAACATGTAAATGCGTTGTAAATATTAAATTTATTAGCCAATGAAGAAGTTATCAAGTTTTAATTTGCAACTAAAATAGTTTCCACCCCGGATTCTAAATAATGTGTTACATAAAAGTGGCTTCCAACGTAGGGCCCGAATAGAAGCAAGATATGAAGATAAGTGTTATTTTTAAATTGTGTTAAACTGTTTTAATAAGAAAATTTAGATACTAAAGTACAAAAAGTATTTCTTTTGATTCATCCGGAATCTGAGGATTTTTGAAAATTGTATTTGATTCGTCCAGAATCGAAATATTTTGGAATTATTCTATTCAACCTGAATGATAGTTTCCTTGGAATTGAAATACGAAAAATCGTCTGCAGCTTCAAGTATTTTAGTATCTGAATTAAATGAAGATATTCATAACAGAAATATATCTAACATTATTATTGAAGTTATTATTATAAATGAGTGCTTGGCATTATTTTATTTATTATATGAAGAATTGATTTAAATTATTTGCAAATAATGTTTGATATTATTGTGTAGAAAAAAAGGCAAATTGTTGGTGCCATTATTTTGAGTTTTGAAAGATATTGTATGTTATTTATGTTCCATATATGTTATGAAAAATTACATAAAAGTAAATTATTTTGCTAAGAGTTATTCGTAACACAAATTAAGTCTGAAGTTAGCTAAAACATAATTAATTCAAATGATGGCGTTTCTTTCTAAGGGTAAGAAAATTTATTTAATCACTTTGGCTTCAGAGTTAAAAGTACAAATACGTAGCGATGATAAAGTCCTCGAATTACGTGATAAAAAATTGTAAATAGTGAGGCATTTAAAGATAATATAGGTTTTGTACTGGGAATTTTAGAAAATATCGTAGAAGAAAGAAAGACTCTTGAGGAAGAGAAGCGTTTAGCCGAAGAAAGAGAATTTGAGCTGCCGAAGCTCAGGTTAGAAGCAGGAACAAGAGATGTTGTTGCAAATACAAGCAACCCTCTACAAACTTCTTCAATCCACGAGAACAATAGAGGTATTTAGTCACCAGAAAGCATTCCGAAAGAATCCACCCAGAAAATGCACACTGCATCTGAGGGACCAGTAATGCAGTGTGAGGGGAAGGGTGTAACGCTCGAACTATAGGCACTCCATCTTCTCTCCTTTTCTTTTTATTCTTTCATAAGAACTGACAAGCTGAGTAAATTAGACTTTACCAGTAGAGAAGAATGTTTACAGAGTTGGTTGCTATAAAGAAGATCTTCGGTGATTGACATGTTAAAAATTCATAATTTCAAAATGTCGATGGTTACGTATATACGGTTGTTGACAGCACATGAAGGAAGGCAGTTGACACACAGGCACAAAGAAGAAACATGATTAGAGATGAAGGTGATTTATTTGGAACCAATAATCCAGAATAGTATTAGGCATCAAGAACAAATAGACGAAAAGCGCAAGGGGAGGTACTCCACAAAATCAGCAGAAGAAATTAACAGCTGATCTGGTCAAATCAAACAGGCGAAGTGATGAAGTTTTAAAAGTTACATGTACGGGTGTTGGCGCGGAGAGCATGATAAAATCGCCAGTACTTGGCGAGAGAGTTTTAGGAGACAATGTCGGAAGCGTATGGGAAAAAACGATAAATGCTACATTCTGTCTATGATTATGCATTCATTTGAGAATGGGGGAAGGGTTGTAAAGATTCTTTCATGGAGACAAAAAGGAAAAAGAAAAGAAAGTAATTTTGGGATTGGCGTTTGATTTTGCTAAAAGACAGCTGCAATTAACGGTTACTTATGACTCGAATCTAATAACAGGGTGTGAAAGATATGAGCTTGCATATTACAGTTTTAATCTTTTTAATTAATTCTTTTGAGAGCGGATGAGAAGTGCTAATGCTTGCATAAAGAATATCGGTTATACGTTACATTACTTTAATAAGTAGAGCACAGCTGCTTATATATTTTGTCTAATTTTTAAGACAGATGCACTTTTGATTTCATGAGAAGGAAACGGTTGAATTAGAAATATGTGAACATTTGTAACTTATTTTTAGCATAACCGCAAAGTTAAGGACAGAGAGGTTTCTGATGTATGCAAGTGACTTGCATTTTAGAATGAAGAAAGTAGATTCGTTATCTAAATTAAATCAGAAATAGGTTTTAGTTAGCATATTGAATTTTGGGGGGGGGATTACAGACATATAAAATGTATAAACTATAATTGTTTATTATTTTTAATTATTTAAAATTATTTATTTATTTGGGGGAGAATGAATGAATCTTTATGAATTTATTTTTTTTATTTATTATTTTTTTTATCTCTATTTTGGGGGGGGGGGGGGGAGGGGGATAAGCATGAAATCAATACATGCATGCTAGATGTTGGGAGAGGAATGGAAAAGCTTATGTTAACTTGTTAAAATTTTGAGGGGGGGGGTTTGAACTGAAAGCAAGATATATGACAAACCAGAAAAGCTGTACTGTTTACAGTACAGTTTTAAAAAAATATATACAATACAATTATACTCTCCCCAAGCTTAAAATAATACATACATAATATAAAACAAAATACTTGTAAAATTATATGAGTTGCAACAGTATAAAGGATTTTGTTACCTCAATAGTCCGTAACATCAGGCCATAAAATATAAAACATAGTGCACTACCTTCGAAGATTTTTTTTTTTATATATCTTCATCCTTTTATTTTCTGTTTTGTTCTTTTTCTTTCTGGTACCAGCTTTAAAAAGTTACTATTTAACTAGACATGTCTAATGATAACTGAGCACAAAACAGTACTCATTTTCTCAATTTGTTGCACTTAAATACTATAATTACTAGTTAAGTATAATATGAAACCCAAATGAAAACAATTAAAAAAATAAACACAAATAACACATAACATAAACATATATCCTTAAAAATTAACTTGAATTATATGAAAGAGTGAAAATGGATTAACTCAAGTGTAGTGTACTGAAAAGTTGTTTGAAAAGGTTTAAAATTCGTGCAAGCACAGGACGGTAAAAAAAAAGAGGTGCATGTGGCACGCCCATAAAAAGGGACCGCCCATAATCTTGTCAATGCATGACAAGTGTGATGTCTCAGGCTTAAGGCCTTACGACCTAGGTGAGGAGGGCAGTGATGAGAGTCCACATCATTACAATATGAACTCCCTGCTCCCCAATGAAGATCGCACTGATCCCCACACAGGAGCACGATTCGGGAACACATATACTTTTGGGAAAAGGGAATATTGTGAAATAGTAAACTAAATCACAATTGTCTCTCTAAACACAATCTGGTGAGGGGTGGTAACCTAAGGGCAAAAATTTAGAACGGTACCACTAGCCTGAAGGGGAAGAATTAGTAAAAAAAAAAAAAAAAAAAAAAAACAGATACAAGTGTATCTTATGCAAATCCTAATGTATTGACAGTCCTAGAGTGTTGAGAGACCTAAAATATGTCATAATCGGGTGTGATGAAGAGAAACTGTACAAGTCATGTAAGCAAATGCTTTAAGTTTGTTTAATAGAACTTTTTTATTTATTTAAAAGATCTTATTTATTTAAAATATTTGCAATGTTGTATTCAGTATGAATGAAAGTTTAAAGTGTGAGAGAAAAAAAAAATGTGAAAAGATTATATTTATCTACTTTTTATAAAATTGAATGAAAAATTAAAAGAAAGGTGTGACCGCATACAAAATATTGTGTAAAAGTGGTCTTCACAAGAAGACATGGACCAGCCGTGAAGTCAAGTGAAGACAAGTTATGCACAGTATACGTAGAATCCTGGCCAGGGATAAAACACTTAGTATCAGATCATAGAAAAATTTAAAAGTTTTTTTTTTTTTTTTTTTTTTTTTTTAATTTGTTACAAATTATCTTTTTCTTAAATTGCAGCGAGGGGCGAGAATGGTGTTAGAAGAATTATTATCTATAACATGACTTGCAGGATCACATAAATGTCCATATCGAGGTGGTGCTAGAAGAAGTCTATCAATATGTACCCTAAATGCAGTATCATCATGAGCATATAATCTTTTAATTGAAAATGAAACAGGCGAGTGTTTAAATGTTACAATATATGGACCGGTATATTTAGGTTTAGATTTGTCGACTGATTTTAAATAAACAATATCTTTTAAACATATATTTCTTAATTTAGCTTTTCGACTGTGAATTTTGTAACGTCTATCTTGAGCAGTCTTAATGTTGTTATATGCTTTGTCATATATTTTGTTTAAGTCATCTAGTAATTTATAAACTTTAACATGTTTATCTAGAAATGCTTGGTTGGTACTATGATCATATGTGTCAAAAATTAATGAAAGTTCACGACCAAAATGAAGTAAGTTAGGTGAAAATAGTGTAGAAGAGTGTGTCGAACCATTATAAAGTGACTTATGAATAAACAGAGCATTTTCAAAAGAGTGTCCTTCTTGTAGTAATGTGGTAACAGAATATTTAATAGATTTGTTAATCCGCTCGGCAATACTGTTAGATTGTGGGTGCAAGACCGAACTGTGATGTATTTTTATACCAAGAGCATCATTAAATGCATTATAAATATGAGAAGTATATTGTGGGCCTAAATCTGACAAAATACAGACGGGTCTCCCATAGGTAGTTATATAACTAAATAAGCATTTTACAACCTTGGGTGCAGAAGTATCAGTGAGAGGATAGAGTTCAATGTGTCTTGAGAAGTGATCGGTTACAGTTAAAACATGTTTATTGTTTGAGAAAGGACCAAGTAAATCTGTACTGACTGTATGACCAGGATATCTTGGTGTGTATGTAGGTTGAAGAGGTGCGGGTGGAGTGTTATGGTGTTTGGCCTGTAAACATTTGACACATGGAGCTACAAAGTTGAGTGTATCTACATAGATGCCTTTCCAAAAATATTTGGATGAAAGAAATTCGTAAGTTTTGGCCATACCAAAGTGTGACAGATGGGATATAGTTAAAACTTTACTTTTAAGTGAATCAGGGACTACAATGTGATATGAGAAAGTATTATTTATGATATCTTCCTTTTTGAACATTAATATTTTAGAATCAGGATGTATGAAGTAATTCGGGAATTTTGAAGAAGGTCCATTTTGTAATATATGATCATAAATACTAGCTAAGGTAGGGTCTTTTTGTTGTTCAATGCAAAAAGTTTGATTTGATATCTCCAATAATGGGTCTCGTTTTGTTCGTTCACCTGAGATGAGAAAATTAACATGACAATTGTTGTTATTAACAGATTTACAAATATCAGATGTTTCATGATCGACTATTGGAAGTGGTTGAGGATCATGGATAAGGTTAGGATTGGTTAGTAATTTTTCTTGGTTGTTGTCAAAATTACAGCGAGAGAAATAATCTGCTAGAACATTTGAAGATCCTGGAATATGTTCAAAACCATACGAATATTCTGAAAGGTCAATTAGCCAACGGGTGGTTATGTCTGCTGGGTTTGTAGTCTTTTTGTATTTTTTTAGAGGTTTGCTATCCGACAAGATTAGGAATTTTCTGTTGTATAAGTAATATTTGAATGCAATAACAGATTTGTAAATTGCCATGAGTTCTAGTTTTAAAGCAGGATATTTTTTTTCAGAGGAATTTAAGGATTTAGAAAAGTATGCTACTGGTAGAAGATTTCCATTATGTTCTTGCATTAAAACGCCAGAGATGGCAATGTTAGATGCATCTGTATTCAAATAAAAATTCTTATTCCAATCTGGTAATCTAACCATGGGTGAACCGAAGAAAATTTTCTGTATTGTTTTAAGTATGTCCTGATGTTTTTCTGTCCAGATGAATTTAGTTTTAGGAGTAGTTAAATCAATAAGTGGTTGCACTAGTTTGTTAAATGTTGGGATTAAGGATTTATAGAAAGTTATCAAACCAATAAGCCTTTTTAGTTGTCTTTTTGTAGTTGGTGTAGGAAATGAAGTTATTTTTACAATGTTAGAATGGATTGGTGAAATACAATGATTTTCTATTTGAAAACCTAGGTAGTTGACTTTTGCTTGATGAAAGTTGCATTTATTAGGTGAAAGAGTGAGATTGTACTTGGAAAGGAGGTTAAAAATTTTGTCGAGTTTAGAACATTTGTAACTTATTTTTAGCATAACCGCAAAGTTAAGGACAGAGAGGTTTCTGATGGGGGAGGAGGAGAAGCATGAAATCAATACATGCATGCTAGATGTTGGGAGAGGAATGGAAAAGCTTATGTTAACTTGTTAAAATTTTGAGGGGGGGGGTTTGAACTGAAAGCAAGATATATGACAAACGTCTTTGTCATAGTTGCCGACAAGGCATCTGAGCTAAGCCGTAATGTTAAATTAACTGAGTTATTTTGTAAATAGTAACATGTAAATACGTTGTAAATATTAAAGTTATTAGCCAATGAAGAAGTTATCAAGTTTTAATATGTAACTAAAATAGTTTCCACCCCAGATTCTAAATAATATGTTACATACATCCTTTTTAGCCATGCAGATAATGCTTAATTAATTCTTGTAGCAGTGGTTAATTTTCCATTTAATCTCCCCACCCCCGATTCAAAATGCATCATTCAAGTTGCACCAGTTTTATTCTTCGTAATTCATGAAACTATATCACAGTCAAAGTCATACTTATGCCTTAGCTATTACAGAATTCTACAAAGCACCGGTAAATCAACATTTGCTTTTATAACCAGATGATTTTTATAACTATCCAAACATACATGTCAATACTCTCAATATTGAATAATTGACTCTCAATACATTGTGTTTTTTCTCAGCTTTTTTTTTTCTCTTCACTATGATGTCACAAATGCATACAGTTGTATTAATCCCGCGATTTATTGTTAGATAGTCTTGTATAATTAACAAGGGATTGTTGTCCAGTGTGCAACGCAGATTGCAGTATACCGTACCATAATCCCCAAATTAAAAATCATGAAAATTGTATATATGTGTGTTATTTAGAGGCAAAATATCTAAAAACAATTGCAAAATGAAATCGTTCCTGTATAGCTTATGAGGGTGCAGATTTTGGCATAGTGGCAATATATGAATTTCAAATTGAGTTTTGTTCAATTATTCTGATTGATTTCTTTTGAAAACAATTTCACAAATCTACTTAATTTAAAGATTTCTATACCATTTAATGCATTTCTAAAAATATTTTTTTATGTGTAGTAAAAGATCTGAAAATTACATTTTATAAATTTAGAGAATTTCTTATTTATTTCTCACTTTTCATGAGGGAAGAAAATGGAGATTTTTTAAAATTTTTAATGTTCAATTGACAAATCTGTCGGGAAAATGTGGTGAAATCGTAATAAAATAATAATGAAGTTTACTTTAACTTTAATTAAAAAGTACACAATATTCAAATTAATTGTTTATTATTTAAGTTTAGATCACATTAAAATTATTTGAATAAAAATACTTACAAGAAAGATTTTTTCTCACTTTCAAAACTACGATAAATCATTTTTATTTAATTATTTAATCCCAATTTTTCGAAATTTCAAGAACTTCTAATTAAATTTCGCTGGAAGAAGAATCCAATTTTAAATCGAAGTAAACGAACATTTCAAGATTGTTATGATTATTCGTTTATCGAATACGCACAATTACTTTCATTTACGAGAGACATTTCATTTTTTCTTAAAATGTCTTATCGAAATTCGTAATATTAAAAATTATATAAAATTTTAAATACCTAACTTTATTATTTTCTCTTGTAAAAAGGCTTTTAATTTTTAGTAATTTTGCAAAATTTCTTAAAAAGTAATAATGTTTAAATTCCAGATTCATATTTTAAAACGCAATTATTTTATAAATGAAGTTTTCTTTAAATGCGGCTTTTTAAGTTGTCAGAAAATTAATTACGAAAACATTTGAAAAGAAATCCATACACTTAATAAATCAGTATGGTTGTTGTTTGAATTATAATCTCATTTTACGCAGTTTTTATGCAGTAGAACTTCGCCCTTGTCAGTAAAAATATAGAAAAGCAAAACAAAACAAGTATAATGCTTTGGGTATTGTTAAAATTGTAATGTAAGAAAAATTAATATGTTTTTTTTTTTTTTTTTTTTTTTTTTTTTTTTTGTTATAAATAGATTTTTATGAAATATACTTGTAGGAAAAAAATAATAATAAAGCGAATAAATATTATCGTGGTTCAAATTAAATGGAATTTTAAAATGAATAAATTTTTGGGGTGTAAATTACATTATTATTATTAATATTAGCGTATTAATATTAGCGTATTCAAATATCATCGTAGATTATTATTATTATTATTAGGGAACGAAACTTTACTCAATAAATGATTTGGTAATTAGTGTTCATTTCTGTTTTATTTCCACGTAGTCAAACAAATCGGTGTTTCGTTTCCAAATAAGTTTACTATACATTTTATAGACCCCAAACGCAAGGAAAGTTGAGTGAAACTTTTCCGAAGTGGAAGGGAAACTCAGATCGATAACGTGGCTGCCTGAAACGTTAACCAATAATCTACCGGGCATTATATTCTTGAAAACATTCGGTTTTTATGACTGCTTGTGGATGTCACATATTATGCACGTAAAATCATTGGTATAGAAAATCAGCAAGTGTGAAGAAGGTATTCGTTCGAATATTCCACTCTACCAGCCAATGTGAATTTAGAATGCAATCTGAGCATACTTCTTGAACAGTTGGTTCAAACTTTTCAATATCAGTAATCACTCAGAAACAAAATACTTGTTATCGGTATATAGCATTATGTTTACAGGAATTTAATATTTCCCTCTTAACTTGTTTATAGTCCTATTGTAAATTTTATTGTAATTTAAATACTCCACCAGACAAATTTCAGCATTTCAATTAAGTTCAGTTTTAAGTTGTGTTAAACCGAATATTGGTATTAAAATAGTTATTGTCATACGATGATTAAAAACAGAAAACTACTAATATTTAGTTTCTCTTGAATACCATGAAATGATTCTACTGTAATATCGGTTTATTATAAACTAGAATTTAGAATTGCTGTTTTACATTGTAAAAACTGGCTTTTATCTGAAACAAGAATATTGCCTCAGTTTTCACACATGTGTAAAACTAATCAGTAATAAGTAACAAATTTTAATAAATAAAATTCGATAGAAAAGTCCAGTTTCGTCGCAATTGTAAATGTTTTTCGGTTCGTATTCTTTAACTAAATCAGGCAAGACTTTTTTTTTCAGTATTGACACTTCCACTTTCACCAGAAAGGACACGAGTTGACAATCCATGTCTAATCTTAAATGTCTCAACCCATCCGTGTGACGCAGAAAAGTTTTCCGTATCATAACTCTTCGATAATTCAAAGGCTTTCTCTCTTAGAAGTTCAACGTTTACAGGAATGTTGGATGCACGAGTTTCTTTAAACCAGTGAACTAAATCTTTCTCGAATTCTTTGTTCTTTCAGCTTTGAATTCGACTCCTTTTCTTGGCCTTTATTTCACATTCTACATAAGCTGCATTTATAGCTTCTCTTCTTTTCAAAATTCCTCTTAAAGTTGATTCTGGAATACGGAAATGATCAGCTAACGCTGTTTTTAATTTAAAGCTTTTTTCATCAGTTTTTTTTTATGATATCCATTTTCAAAGAAAGCGACAAGTTCGTATGTTTTGCATCTTTTATACACTGTACAGTACGTAAGCGAATGGCATAGTAACGCAAACCTAAAGCTTGTTCCACGAGCATTGCTTACCGTCCACACCGATTGGCTGCGACTTTTAGTGACGTCAACATTTTCGTATGTAACACGTTCTCCCTAAGGCTGGAGCTCTATTTCCCCCTCTCGATGTCAATCACAAGCGAAAAAGAACGCGTTCTTGGAAGAAACCGGAGAATGTATTAAGGGCGTGTGAATGCATTCTAAGAGACAGAACAAGAAGGGTACATTCTTGCGATAAGCAACGTGAATTTTTTTTTTCGCGCATAAGTGAAAGGTGCATTTTAGGTTTTGCGTAAAAAAGGATAAGTGTTAGCTTTGTTTTCCTATTTCGCTGGCCGGGCCCGCAGGAAAAACGCGTATAACAGAGGTCGCGTATAAGTGAAAGATCACTGTATTTTAGATTAGCTTGCTGTGAAATCAATTATTCTTTACTTAGATGCGTTAAAAGTGAAATTGTTAGAACTCGTAAAGTTAAATACTCCCACAGTTAAAACTTATAAATTGAATACTACACTGTTAAAAATTTGCAGCACACTGTCCAGTCATTTGACCGTTTTTATAGAAAACAGTAACATGACCGTAATTTAGCGCTATTCTGGCCATATTATTCCCCATATTATGGTCAGAATAGAGTTAAAATACGGTTATGTAACCGTTTTCTAAAAAAACGGTCAAATGACTGGATAGTTTGCTGCAAATTTTTAACAGTGTACTACAAGACCATGGCTATCAAGTATGTCGCGTGCCTCCCCACCATTGTGACTTTAACACAATTCCGTATATTTGGTCAGACCTGAAAAGAGAATTTCGGAACATAAATCCTACAAGTGATATGAATATGAGTAAACTACTCAAAGAAACAGAAGAGGTCATAAATAAAATATCCAGTAACATGTGGCAAACATTGTAATCACGTTCAAAATCTTGAATTAAAGTATTGGACAAAGCCTCTTGTTGCCGCTAGAAGCGCGTCTATGTAAAATGTTTAAAAAAAAAAAACTACAACTTTTTTGTGAGTTGGGTTTGAGATGCCGATCAGTGAAGTTGTGTAAATCTCGGCTCTCGACCATTTTTATTGAGTGTTGTGAGATATTAAATGAGATACAGTCCGCAAATGAGTTTATTTTATTTTGAGAGTGTGTGTTTTTTATTTGTAGTGATAAATAATAACTGAGCTATCGGCGTAACCATAGTATTGGTCTCCTCTCGCCGGAGAAAGAATAGAATTTGTCGATGTTTATGTTTTTTCGGGAATCGTCTGCAGAAGATAAATTGTGTTTGGAATTCTATCAAGTAATAAGAATGAGTAAAACGAAAATTAAATCATCGTATTATTTATATTAAAGTACAAAATATTGTGATTCAGAATTCTCTTTTGTGAATATAGAAGAGTGTGAATATAGAATAGTGTGAATATTGTGAAGTGTTTTTTGTTTCCAGAAGAAAAATAATTTCGATTAACCTGGAGAATTTCGTAATACGGAAAAATGAACTGTGAATGTGTTTACGCAGAAAAGAACCGATGTTCTTTAGAATTGAGCCTATTTGAGAATTGAAAGAGTGGATTAAATCTTTCCAATGTGGAATTATCCGATTTGGAGATTTATTATTAGATAAACGTATGTCAGTTTTATTTATTTATTTATTGTGAATTGTATTTATAATACAATGTTTAAAGATGCAAAAAAGGAAGATTATCAGCGAATTGCTGCTGAATTAGACATAGATATATCAGATTCCAAATTAACTATTTATGATTTAATAAATTTAATAAAGGAAAGTTCGAAGTATAAAGCATATAATAAACTGGTTGAAGACATAGCAAACAGTTTTATTGAGGAAAGAAAAAATGAAGAATCAAAATTACTAGATCTTGAGAAATTAAAAATTGAACATGCAAAGTTAGAAATTGAGTTGGCTAAGGCCCGTGCAGAAACTAAAAATGATAATTTAAGTGATCTCGAGAAAAAAGATAATATAGAATCTTTAGACTCTCTGATTAAAAGTGTAAGAACGTTAACGATTAAAATTCCATCTAAACCAGAAGGTTGGAGTTATTTTTTTTCATCGTTAGAAAGAGCATTTATTTCTAAAAATGTCCCAGAAAAATATAAATCGGAAATTCTACTAAATCTGTTAGGAGAAAGGGCAACAAACGTAATTACGTACATCAAAGATGGGGAATTAGAAGATTATTCAAAAGTAAAGGCTATAGTACTTAGAGAATTTGAGCCATCCCCCCAGACTTGTTTAGAACATTTTAGGAAAGCACAACGTCATCCTAATGAAACATATGTACAATTTGCATCCCGATTAACAACGAGTTGGGATTATTATTTAAAATTGAGGAATGTGACAGATTTCGAAACTTTAAAACAGTTAATAGTTTCTGATAAGATTTGTCAAACGCTTGATAAAGATGTCATGTATTTTATAAATGTTAGACAAGCAGAATCGTGGTTTTCTCCCATTGAATTATCTCGGGAAATTGATTTATATTATACGTCTAAGGGAAAACCCGTGGTTGACAATTCTAGAGCGAGTAATAAAAATACTTATTATCGAAATGTTTCTAAAGTTTTTCTAACTGACGTAAAAAATTCTAAATGTATTTTGTCATGTAGTGAAAATCATCCTTTGCATAAATGTCCTGTTTATAAAAACATGTCAGTGGGTAATAGAGTTGAGCTTGTAAAATCCAAAAACCTTTGTTTTAACTGTCTTATGAATCATAAAGTGATTGATTGTAAATCTAAATTCTCTTGTATTATTTGCAAGAGAAGGCATCATGTAACTTTGCATTTCCCGCGTGAACAAAAAATAAATAAAGGTGAAAATCCAGAGATAATTTCACAGGAAATGAGTTCTAAAAACGAAGTCGGTAATAAATCTAATTTGGATGCTTCAGCTCCAGTATTCCAGCCTTTCCAAGTTAATAACCAAAGCAATTTATTTTCAACGATATGTAATTTGTCTAACGAGTTAAAAGCTGTGTTACTTAGCACAATTTGTTTGTTTAATAAAAGATGAATATGGTAATTTTCATGAAGCACGTGGTTTATTAGATGTCGGTGCAAACTCTAATTTTATGAGTAAAAGGTTAGTAGATAAAATAAATTTGAAAAGAGAAAAGACTAATATTTGTATTTCAGGAATAAATAATTTGTCTCTTAATGTTAGATCTAGAGTTAACACAACTATTTCGAATAGAGATAAAGATTTTTATTTAAAATTAGATTTTTTAGTCGTTCCGAAAATTACGGAATTTACGCCTTCTAGACCGCTCGAGATTTGTATTTCATCGTTAAATAACATCAAATTAGCTGACGAAAAGTTTAATGTGCCAGGCTGTATTGATTTGCTTTTGGGTGCAGAAAATTTCTATGAATTTTTAAGGCCAGGTCAAGTTTACCCCCAACCATTAAATACTAGAATAGTGTTACAAAACAGTGTTTTCGGTTATATTGTTAGTGGAAGCCTTCCGGCTAAGGTTGAAAGTAATATACATTGTGGGTTGATAACAGATAATTTGGAGTTAGAAAGAGTAATTCGAGAAATTTTTGGAAATAGAAAACATTGAGAGAGAATCTGAAGTTTCTAGAAATAAAGAATCAGAAATTTGAGAAGATCATTTTCTGAAAAATTATTCCAGAACTGCAACAGGGCAATACATGGTAAAAATGCCATTTAAGGAAGACCCATCTTGTCTTGGAGAATCAAAGAAAAAGAGTTTTAAATTCATTATGGAATCGCTTAGTTAGAGAACCTAAATTTAACGATCTTTATAAAGTCTTTATGCAAGAATATTTAAGTATGGGTCATATGGAAGAGGTGATAGAATCTGAAGAACCAGATATCACTTATTACATACCCCATCATTGCGTGTTCCGTGCTGAATCAAGTAGCACACCATTAAGAGTTGTCTTTAACGCTAGCTCCTTAACTTCTACCGGAAAATCTCTAAATAGTTTGCAGTATAACGGAGGAACAATCCAAGATGAATTATTTAGTATAATGTTGCGATTTCGAAAGCACAAATTTGTTTTTGTAGCAGATATTAAGAAAATGTACCGTATGATATTGATACATCCGAGTCAAAGAGGTTTATTGAGAATCTTGTTTAAACCTGAGTTACATGAACCAGTTAAGGTGTATAAATTATGTACGGTAACTTATGGCACAACGAGTGCCCCCTTTTTAGCAACAAGAACCCTTACCCAGCTAGGTAGAGATGAAGGAAAGGAAATTCTTTAGCTGCAAATGTATTAATTCACGACGTGTATATGGATGATATTTTGACAGGTGCTGATGATCTGGACACAGGTAGAGAGATCCAACAAGAACTGATATCTTTGTTAAAGAAGGGAAGCATGGATCTTCACAAATGTTCAGTAAATAATTCTTCTCTTTTGTGTAATAATGCAATATCTGAATTTTCATTTTCCAATGAGACAAAAACCCTAGGACCGCAACCAGGCTGTTTTGGATTTAATTTAATTATAGAGCAAAGTGAAAGGTACACCAAACGCTCAGTATTATCACAAATTGCCAGAATATTTGACCCGTTGGGTTTGATAGGTCCAATAATTACGAAGGCCAAGGTTTTCCTTCAAAAATTATGGTTGCTGAAAATAGATTAGTGTGATTATCTTCCAGTGAAAGAAAATATCGAATGGACTAATTTTCTTACTTCCTTAAAAACTGTAAATATGATCAATATCCCAAGATTTATATTTGTAGAACAATCTAATTGTGTGGAATTGCATGGTTTTTCAGATGATTCTGAACTTGGTTATGGTGCGGTCGTTTATGTAAAATCTATTAATTCTTATGGTGATTCTGCTATTAAACTGCTCACTAGTAAATCTAGAGTAGCTCCCCTAAAGCATATTACTATCCCTCGTCTAGAACTTTCTGCAGCAGTCCTATTATCTAAGTTGATGCAAAAAGTGTTAAGTGCTTTAAAGCAAGAAGTTTCTAAAACTTGTTTTTGGACAGATAGTACTATTGCACTTGCATGGTTAAATAAGGAGTCGAATGATCTAAAGACATTTGTCGCAAACAGGGTATCGATTATACAAAGTTTAACTTCGATTGATCAGTGGAATTATGTACCTTCCAAGCAAAATCCTGCAGATCTCATTTCTAGAGGCCTAGATCCCATCAAGATCCAGCAATGTGATTTATGGTGGTTCGGTCCATCATTCCTACAACAGCCTAAGATGGTGGAGTCTCCTGATATTATTTCTGTTGAAACCAGTGAGTTGTTTATCCGTGAATTGAAAGCACCATCAGTAATTCAAGTATGTACATTAGTTAACACTGTTGAGCCTTTAGACATCATTAATAACAGTTCTTCATTCATAAAGCTGCAAAGAGTAGTAGTATGGTGTAATAGATTCATCCATAACTGTAGAAATCCCTTGTATCCCAAAGGTGGAACTTTAACCAGCAGTGAACTCTCTCAGTCCTTATTCTGTATAGTAAAAAACATCCAGAAGACTTCATTCGTGAAGGAAATGCAGTATTTGGAAAAGGGTAATGCAATCCCTAATAATAGTAAACTGACAAACTTGTGCCCGTTTTTAGATGTTAATGGTATAATCCGAGTTGGCGGTAGACTGAGAAACAGCAACTTATCCGAGCATAAAAAATATCCAATTGTTATTCCTTCAAAACATAATTTTACTTTTTGTGTAATTAAATGTTTTCATGCAGGTGCTGAGACAACTCTTTCTCTCATCCGAAACAAATTTTGGATCTTATCTGCTAGAAATATAGTTCGTAAAATCCTTTTCAATTGTATGACTTGTAAAAAGGTAAATTCTAAGAATTCAGAGCAACAGATGGCTGATTTGCCAGCTTCTAGAGTAACAATGGCCCGAGCATTTATGCGTACTGGATTGGACTACGGCGGTCCCTTTGAAGTGAAAAACTTCGTGGGTAGAAGTAAACAGGTAAAAAAAGTATTTATTTGTGTATTTATGTGTTTTACTACAAAATCCTTCCATTTTGAAATAGTAAATGATCTAACAAGTGAAGCATTCTTAGCAGCACTTAAACGCTTTATAGCAAGGCGGGGCAAACCTTCTGATATATATAGTGATAATGGTCGAAATTTCGTTGGTGCCAATAAAGAATTAAGAGCAATTCTCAGATCTTTATTTAAAGATAAAAGTGAGGAGGAGATAGAAAATTATTTAGCTAATGAAGGTATTAACTGGCATTTTAACCCCCCTTCAGCTCCTCACTTTGGAGGTTTGTGGGAAGCAAATATCAAATCCCTTAAATACCATTTAAAACGTGTTGTAGGTAAAATTATTTTAAGTTATGAGGAATTCTTGACTCTTATTACTCAAATTGAGGCAGTTCTTAATTCTCGGCCACTCTGCCCCCTTTCAAATGATCCAAATGATGTTGAAGCTTTGACACCTACTCACTTCCTTATTGGTTCCTCTTTAATGGCCTTACCAGAACCAAATTATACAGAAATTCCTATGAATAGGTTGAGCAGATGGCAATTAGTTCAAAAATTAACACAACATATTTGGAAAAAATGGTCATCAGAATATTTGAACAAGCTCTTAAATAGACCTAAATGGTACAAGCGAAGGGTAAAGATAAAAGAGGGAGATTTAGTATTAGTAAAAAATTCTGATAATTATTGCCCTTTAAAATGGCATTTGGCCCGAATTATTAAAATTCATCCAGGCCAAGACAATATTATAAGAGTTGTCACCTTGAAAGATAAAAATGGCACATATAAAAGGCCAGTGACAAAAATTGTTGTTTTGCCATATGTGAATGATGGTTTATTGAGTACTTAAAGTCATACATTTGTTTTATTAAACTATATACATTTCCTGCAGTGTATTACATTCTTGTGTTTATATTTGTAAATTTAGTATTTTATTTAGTGTAGTATTTTTGAGAAGAAATTGTGTTTTTTGAGAATGTATTTTTCACTTAGAGATTGTGTTTGAATTATATTGCATTTATATTATTGAATGTTAGCAACATTCAAGGCCCGGCGGTATGTTGCCGCTAGAAGCGCCGTCTATGTAAAATGTTAAAAAAAAAAACTACAAATTTTTTGTGAGTTGGGTTTGAGATGCCGATCAGTGAAGTTGTGTAAATCTCGGCTCTCGACCATTTTTATTGAGTGTTGTGAGATATTAAATGAGATACAGTCCGCAAGTGAGTTTATTTTATTTTGAGAGTGTGTGTTTTTTATTTGTAGTGATAAATAATAACTGAGCTATCGGCGTAACCATCTTTATCGAAGAAATGTGTGAATTCGTGAAAATTTCTTTAACTGACACTGACGAAAGTGACACTGACTATGATAGTGGAGCCACTTTTTTTGGAGATAGTGAAGCTACAGATTCAACAGATGAAGAAGATAACATTTAAAGGTAAATTTTAACAAATAAGCTTGTTTAATGCATTTTGAAAAAAAAAAAAAAAATAAATAAAAGTTAATTTTGTTTTGCATCGCAAAAAGCAAAAATGTTGCATAACTTTTTAAAATTTTTTAAGCGTTTTCGTTTTTTATAAATGTTAACTTACAAAAGCGTTTTCACTTAAATCGATATTATTTCCCCAAAAGCGCATTCTTAAAAAAAGCCGCTAAACAAACTACGCTCACACCTATTTTGATAAAATCAAAGCAGACCTGACGCATGCGGAAAAGCGCGGACGCTTTTGCTTTCCGAAAACAAACAGTACATAATGTCTATGATTATTCACTATTTGTAAGCTATCCATTTAATATACAAATAAATCATAAAGGAAATTGAACACTCACAATATTGAAATACCTAGTCACTTAGTTTCTGTCAAATTCCCAAAGCATTCTGATGGGAAGAACAGTACATTTATCAAAAAAAAAATATATATATATTTGTTACAACAATAAAAATCCTTTCAGACATGTATGTCTTACTCTATTTTGGCCAAATACTGCATGCATGCTAATAAGAATGTGATGGTAATGCACTCTGGCCAGGTTTTATATACGATTAACAGAAATTTAAATTAACTTAACTAAATTAAATTAAAATAAATTATCGCGTTATGTATTTTTGCGAAGAAAATAAAATTATGTGTGGGAAAAGTAAATGAAATCAATTTCTACCCGAATTACATTACCCTTAATCCAATGCAGTAAATAAACATTATAAATATAATAGGTAATACACGTGACGTATGCAAAGGACGAGAACAATTTTTAAATTCAACATATACATATTTATTTACAAGTAAACATAAACAGAAAAGCGCCAAATGAAGACTAATTTAAACCGTAGTTTTAAAATTTTCTGATTTTAATAAATCCATTCGGTTAGCACATTTTGTTTTAGTTTAAATTCATTTCTTTATAAATATATAGTTAAATACTTTGATATTGGAAGGGATCATTTTAAATTACAATTACTACTCGATTATTCCTATCCCAATAACAATTAAAATATCCTCAAGCTTTTAAACTTCTCATAACTATCTTATACACTTATTAATAATTACATTGTACTTTTTAGTCAACCATATATTTAATACTTGACAAATGTAATCCATTGTAACCGCCACTCTGAACCACTCATATACTGTCTCTTAAAAGAACAATATTCTGCTTGAACATAAATGTTAATAGGTATATTGCCATTAGTAGAATGTTGTTAGATTATTTCAAAGACGTAGTCACCTTAACCAGGGGGGTGGCAGATTTTAGATGATGTACTCTCACAAAAAGTAACAAAACATACATTTTATGGTCCCTTATTGCCAAATTTAATTATATTCAGTAATACTTTTATTGATTCAGGTGTATAAGCAGTGCATTATCTGTTCGCAAGGATGCAATAGAAGTCATACTTCAAGATTCATACGAAATTAATTGCTTTCACATAATTAACATACTGATATTAATTATTAATTAATATGAAACTTAATATACATATACTTTCAATACGTTTTAGTACGTGTGTGTAAAAGTTATACATATATCTTATTTTCCTTTTCAGTTGTAGGTCCTTGAAGTGACAATCTCGTTCATTTTTCGCCATCAGAAAAAAATGTGATGTGAGGGACAGCTGATTGTTTTCGCCAAAATTTCAAAATAACTTTTCTTTTTAAAGTAATTTAATAATAATATATTTGTCTATCATGATGAATAAAGAGTTAAAAGCTTTAAATATTCGGTCTTTATTTTACTTAAACATATGTATTTGGTTTAGCAGCTAATTTAACAGTTATTTAATGGAAATAGTAGTTATTTTGTCATGCCTTACACCGTAAATAAGTCTTTTAAACACTAATAAAGTTAACAATTAAAAAAAATTTAAATTTTTTTTTTCATATTTCAGAATATACATTTTCCGATTGTATTTAAATCTTAATTTATAAAAGGCCATATTAATGATAAAATCTGAGACGTACCTCTCATCAACAAAACTAAATTTGAAAAAAAATGTGGATATGTATACTGACTTACATCTCCTGAAATCTGAAATTTAATTACCGCTGAAACCCTATAGCAAAACAAAATCGCTCTGAAATTGTGGTTTTCTAAATCTGAGGAAAACGGTTGTTGTGATAAAGTATGTAAGCATTTTTATAATGTTGATTGCTTAATGATTCTCTCATGATTAACATCTGAACATCTCCATGATAACGAATGCAACCAAATACCATAATATAAGGAGAATGCATAACTGTTTTGAGTGGGCAATTTTCATTATATCTCTTGTTCTTTCTACGTTTAAGTACGATTTTCATTAGAGTAAAATTGGTAAAATTTTATTCATCTGAAATAATTACTTGACACCAGTCGTTAATACTGAAAATTTATAAATATCTTTAAGATTTCTTGTCAATTCCTATCTTGTTTTATTCATTTTCTGTGTCTCCAGACGTTTTATTAGGTTTCGTTAACTTATTTTTTGCTTTTCAAACTTTGTTTTTACAAATATATATAAAATTCGTATTCTAACAAAACAAACCGCATCCAATACCTCCAAGTAGAACCGGTTAAATTTGAAATTGATATGTGTACTTTAACACAGACTCTAATTGAGTTTCAAATATTCATGCACTTTTCTAAAAACTCTGTTTTTTATACTTGTGCGCACAGAAAATCGCGTTAATGTGCTGTTTTGTTTCAAAATGTCAGCCACCCTAGAATTTCAAACTGCTCTATCTCAGCCATTTTTTAAGATAGAGGTAAACCAAAAAATGCTCTGGAATCCTTGGCCTAACACGTAATTAAAAAATAAATTTGAATTTTTATTTTTTTTGTATATTTATTTTAGTTTTAAATTTTTAAATGGCCGCCATCTTGAAACAAAATAGCGGACCAAGCTGGCCAACGAACTCGGTCGAGACATTGGTGAGCTTAATACACACAAATAGTTTCATCTTCATCAAAATCGATTTATAAATACGAGCGTTATCGTATGACATAGGTCAGATATATATATATGAAACATGTCTGAAGTATTACTAAGTGTCGTCATGTTTTGAGACCTTGAAGGTAAAGGTCACACTAAAATGTAAATTTTAAAGAAAAAGTAAAATAACTATTTATACAGTTCACTTTTATGTTTTGAATATACATGAAATATAGTTCTCTGAATGTATAGGAAAGACAATTTTCTAAATATATAGGAATACAATAAAATGGATATATACGATGGACTCTAAAACTATCTGAGTATTCACTCTAATTTATATTGGCCTTTGGTATCAAAACTAGGCATTATGTTTCGGGATTTGATTTTTGCTCGTATATATCCGTCCCTTGCTTCTACTCCTACAACTTCCAATGTTGCATGTGTAACTAATTTCACGAATATTTCAAAATCAAACTTCCAATCTTTTGCCAATCTTTATTTCAAAATATCTAATAGCACTATTATTTCTTACTGTGTTTACAGCTGTTCCATCACAACCTACAGCCATAGTTTGTCAAGGTTTAAGTTGTTTTCAGTGCAGTATTTTAAAGTGCTTTCTGCAATATGCTTTCCAGATCCAGAAGACTGTGTAATGTGTCCCTGATACAGTGAATTATGCTCTTCAACTAGACATACATGTTCTTCACTTATAGTTATTCGATGTAATTTATCTCCAATTTTCTCTTGATGTAGTGTTTTATATTTTCTTCCATCAAAATATATACTTTCGATTCCCGCTTTTAAAGCTTTCAGATCATCATTTTTTTTTTTTTTGCACATTCTCTAGTTTTCTTTCGTTTTCTGCGTACTTTGCTTCTGTGAATTATATGTGATGAATAGTTTTCTATTATAATGCCAATATCTTGTATAGTTGCAGAAGCTATTGCTGCCACGCATCTATCAGAAACCCCATACTGATCTGAGATCCTTGAAACCGTAGGAGATGTGTTCTCATTTGTCTTTGTGACTCTTCTTTAGCAGTAGATGTTTGTGATACGGATATTAAATCTTCACACCCTGATATAGAGCTACCACTTCTTTCTTCATCACCACTGTCAAAATACATAACAACTGTACTGCTCTGATTAACTGCAGAATTTAAACTTGGCTTTTCAGCCCACATCGACTTCCTTGTTTTCCTGTCTTTTCTCTTTGTCTCAATTTACTTGTCAAGGCTTTATCGAGCATACCAATAACCCTCTTTCTTGCTGACCTTTGGTCAAGAAGAAATCCCTGTTCTTTTGGAGGCACCTTCCTTGATTTTTCACAAGTACATTTAGGAATTGGCTTGTATTTGTGCTCCGAAATGTCTAGAAGTTTATTTACAGCTTCAGATATGAAAAACTGCACCTTCTTTATGTAATTATTATTTCTTTTGGATTTGGCGAATTGAATAAGACTCTGGTATTTAGAAAAATCGTTGTCTATCATTTGATCAATAACCCTCTGGGAAACTATAAGAATTGATGCTTTCTTCAAAATTTCTTCGATCTTCTCTCTTAGGATTTGAATTACCTATGACTTTGGGGGATCTTTACCATTCCAACTTTGTTTTAATTCTTGTCTTATGTATAAGTAACATTTTATAACGTCTGCTATTGTTCGCAAAACAACTTCATTTAGTTTTGAAGGCACATCAAATAAGAGAGATTCCACTGCACGGTTAGCAATGGTAAATTTCGGTTTGCCTCCACTCGCACTCATTTTTGCGCTAAAAATGAAAAAAATAATTTGTAAAGCTCAATAAAACGTTTAAAATATTTTAAAATAAAGATTTAAGGTTTAGAAATGATAAAGGAGGTTACACTAAACATTTTAAATATACAAATGTCAAACGAGATTACCAACAAACACTGTAAATGTACAATTTATGGTAAAAACCTATTGCCTGAAACAATGAAAATATAAAGGTCGTGGTAGAGCCCTGGAGCAGTTTTTCAAAATTCATAAAATTTTGCACGTATATTATAGGTACTAAAAGGCAACTTTTGGCTGCTATACGAAATCAAAATTCCAACTTTCATTTTTTCACTCCACCCTATTGTTTAACATGGATCTTAGAGTGGAGCATATTTTATTATACTTCCTAAAATTGATCTACGTTTAATAAATTTAAAAGAATGAAAACACAATAAACATATATACTCTTTAATAATGTGTGTTTTTCAATGTATAAAAATGTTATATTTTTATTTTTGCATAAATTTTAAAATCAATAATTTGAAGTATTGCTGCGAATATCAATGATAGATATGAATAAAAGAAAAAGTATGAAATTAGAGTTCTTAAATATAAAGTTTTTAATATAAGATCCATTTTTTTTCTAATCAGAGCATAAATGATACGTGTTCTACTCGTATATTAATTCTGCAATATCTAGCACTTATGAAACTATAAATTATTTTATATGAACCCATATGGATTGAAAAACACTAACAGGCATTCTATGAAAAACTAAAATCAACATACAAAATTTAAAGAAATAATATTTTTTAGGTCGAATTGTATTAAGAACGAACTATTAAACGATATTTCTGAAACAAATTATTCACTTTTTAAAACTTATTTTTAATATATATATATATATATATACAATATACACTATCTAGCAATAAGTATTTGGACACCTATGGAAATAACGATATCTGCGGTATCACTCTCTCCATCATTAAGTATGGTTTCGAAAACAACATTGGCATCAGTCGCATGCAAGATGCCACGAAATACAGAGTCATCTGATTTTGAGAAAAGTGTAATCATCGGGTACCACTGAAATGGCCGATCCGTAAGGGACATATCTAGCGAGCTAAATTACACACAATTGACTGTGGCCTATGTGATACAGAAGTGGAAGGTTAGCGGTGATTGTCGAAATAATGCCCAGAGTTTTGAAAGATTAAAGAGAGTTTTCAAGAAATATAATATACAACTGGTAGCATCCAATTCCAAAACGTTGTTTAATTTATTGAATAGAAGCATTGACCCATTATCAGCCACTTGTTTATCTGGGGTGTATGAAATTCCATTTGAATTGATCGATGGTACAAATTCTGCATATATTGGTATGGCAAAACGTCGCATCGTTGAGAGAATTAAAGAACACAAGAATGATTTGAAATACAATAAATTTTCCACTGCTTTATCAAGAACTTTTGCTAACGGACAGGTTAGGTTTATTGATTTTAACAACGTCAAGTTATTTCCAGACAAAGCAATCCCTTTAAAGCCCACATCCGTGAATCTATAGAAATTTCACTAAGAAAACAAGAAAATTTCAACGATATCCCATCATTTTTGGTTCCTGCCATATGGAAATGCATTTTAAAGTGAACTTTAATTCCGTTGAACATTTGTTCCAGTTACATTGCTGGTTCATAGAGGGCGTCACCAGGCGTATTTTGAATATGTTGTTATAATTTCCGTTATTTGAGCGTCTTGGCAGATTGAATATTGTGACTCAATCATGTAACACACTTTAATTTTTGCTGATCATATTTATGAAGGTTTTTTCTCCTGATGATGGTTATAAAGATTAACCGAAACGTCGAGGTTTGTTTTCTATATATGTAGTTAAAGTAACTCATATTTATTAAATCAAATTTACGTTGAAAGCAAGTGTTTGATGAGTATGTATTACTTATTTAGTCTTGGACTTGATATAATATATATATTGTTACAATCAGTAATATCATTGCAATGTATAACGTCATTTTTTTTTTGCAAAAAATGTAAACACACTAAAAAGTAATTGTGATTTGTATAATATCAACCCTCCCCTCTAAGTGGTATCTAAACACTGAATAATTTACGAATTCTTGGAGTTAGATTGTACCGTAAATCTGAAATTCAAAATTTATAAATCATACATATAACATATATTTTTTAAGAAGAAAAATAAAATCGGAATTTAACTTATCGGAAGGTAGAAACAATGAAGTCCCTTGTCATGATTTTTTTATGCAGTTTTCCTTAATGCACTTGCTATCTGAAAAAAAAGAACCCTAACTACATTTATTATCTCAGTTTTAATCAACAGAGATTTAATCGAAAGATTAATATATCTTCAATATCAGTAAAAAAGTATTTTATTCATTGACTTCGCAGACATAATTAAATACAAACAAAGTCTCGTTTTAAGCCAACTTCTGAATATTGGTAGTAACAGATAATTATCTTTTAAATAACTGAATAACTATTTTTTTGCTTTTGTTTACTAGCTATTAAAATTTTTAATATTAAAATGCATGCTTTTTTAATCCATTTCCGGAAATGCGAGTTTAATGCATAATAAGTATTTATTTTTGTTACAATAAATATTTAAATGCGTAATAAATATTTCTATTTGACAAAATAAATGTTTAAATAGGAACAATGTAACACAATAATACATTTTACTTTTCGATTCTTATATGTATTTTTATATATTAATAAATTTATTCAGAAATATGAATTTCAATAAAATTTAATAAAATGCTTTTCTAAATACAGACATATATTTACAGACATACAATAAAACAAATAGATGTCAATTCATTGATAAAGAACAAACGTTTCAATCAGCATAAAAAAATCGTTTATTAAAAATTTTAACTACTCATTAACAACTTTAATACTTAGAACAAACTACTTCAAGGGCTTTAAAATGAATCTTAAACCAGAGTTTCCAGAGTTTCCGACACTACCGTAATTTCCGGCGTATAATCCGCAGCTCAAAGAGTCGTTTTTCGACCCAGAAATTTTATTCAATAATTGTAGTTAAATATTTACAGCGATCTTTTAAGTTACATTTTATAAAATAATATTTCTGGGTCGAAAAACGACTCTTTGAGCTGCGGATTATACGCCGGAAATTACGGTACTATGGGGATATCAGTTCTGGTACGCAAGCTTTCCGCTACTCTGAAAGAATATTTTCTAACTAGCTAAACTTACTATATTTTATTGGTCACAATGGAATATTAAAATATATTTACTTTCGTTCAATTCCATTTGTATAAAGAAAATATTAAAATTACAACTACATTTAATGTGTGGATTATAATATAATTACATGAATTGCATGCAGCAAATTTTAATTATTTTCCAGACTATTTAATGGAAATTTTCATCAGAAATCCATTTTTCATTTAAGAAATACTGTCACATGTTGCAAACAATAAAATAATACTGCTTACTCTGACATTCTCTATTTAAATTGTTGAAAGTGTTGTAAAAAGCGTAAAAAGAGTTTTGTTTGATGAGACGAACAAAATGTATAATGATGTCTGTAAAATTTCAAAAGCTGTAAAATTTCTGATTGTGTTTACCTTATATTATTTGTCTGAGAATACATGTTGCTCTTTTCTGTAGATAAAAACAAATGCAAGGAAAAAACTAAGTATCGAATCAGACACGACTAAAATGAAGAGATGTTGAGTCTGATAAGAGGAATCTACTTTTGGTATGGCATGTTTTACTGTTCGCATCAGTGATACAAGTAAAATTAAAGTATAAAAGATTGTCAGCCCATAATCCATATATGCGTGTGACAATGAGGAATAAGTTGTTTTGTATATTACATATATGTTTTAACTAGTACATGTTGTATTATATACTTATAAGATAACATGCATAAGTCAGCCAGTAGAATACATCCAATAGGACAATGGTTTATTTACCCTATGTCCATTGTTTTATGATATTTTCCATGTTATTTATTCCGGGGATCCATTTCAAACATCCCTGGTTACGGAACATAGGTAAAAGCCATTTTTTATCGGGAAACACTAATAGAATTTTCACATTTAATATATATATATATATATATATATATATATATATATATATATATATATATATATATATATACAGGTTGTCCATAATTAAACGACCCTATTTCAAAGTTGTATACAGACGGAACAATTGTTCAGAAAGTAGTGAAATTTTGTGGAGTACGTAATGATTGATGGGAATTTGTTTGAGCGAAAAAAGAAAAACTCTCTACTAGAGGGCAATTTTTAACTAATAATACATTTAGCATACACTTACGATAGTATAAAACTTTTATTACAACAAATCATATTTCACATGACGGCCATCATTTTCAGCTACCATCTGGAATCGTAAGATAGCATGTTCCACAGTTGACCGCAGTGTGTTTTGGGAAATGCTAATTACATGTCGTGAAAAAGTTTTGTTCAACGTCTTTTGTTGTAATAAAATATGTAAATTATCGCAAATGTATGCTAAATGTGTAATTCATTAAAAAAACGCCCTCTGGTAGCGAAATTTTGAACTATTTTTTTTTTCGAACAAATTTCCATCCCTTCATTATGTCCTTCAAAAAATTTCATAACTTTCTGAACAATAGTTTCGTTTGTAGACAACTTTAAAGTAGGGTCGTTTAATTAAGGACACCCTGTACATTAGATTGTCCATCAAAAACTTTAAAAAGTTTTTTTATATGAAAAATATCAATCATGTATTCAAATAAAGGTTTGAAATATGTTAAAAGCAATATTTTCGTAATAGCCGCAAGCTAGAATTTGATAGAAATTACTAAGATTTCGGCTTACAGGATGTCTCAATCGAAAGCAGTTTTGGAATTTTTATATGACTTTAAAAAGAATAAAGACATTTTAATTAAATTTAAAATGGATTTTTTCAAATAGAGCAAATGTATATTATATTAATCTCGAAATCTGCAATGATTAGCCTGGTGGTTTCGGAAACTGCATAATTCTGCACAACAATTCTCAGTTGTAGATTAACTTAAATATACATGCAATATTGTAATAAGGTAAACATTGGAAAATGTAATGTTGAGTAACAATCACAACAACACCAAACATACTGTAAGTAATAATATTTCGTAATGTACTGAATAAAAACATGTGTAGTTAAGTGTCACACTTTCAAAAGAAAACTTTGAATAATAAGATTTAATTTCTTCTAACTTCATAATTTCATTAAAAATCTATTATATAATTTTCAATGAAAATTATCATGAAATATTTTATTATTTTCATGTTTATAAATTATTGCAATGTAATTTACAAATTATTGCATATGTTTGCATTTTCCAATTATAAAAGTGAGAAACATAACATATTTTCCCGAAACTCATCATGTAATGAAAAGACGCTTACATAGTATTATTTTAATGTTAAATCAAATTGCATTGCTTCTTGGAAAAGAAACATCTGAAGAACAGACATTTATAACTATCTTGTGTAAACACGCAAGTAAGTCATAAAAGTCAGGTACTTTCCTGCTTTCATAAAAATAGGTACAAATCAATATATCTGTTTACATGAACTCTTTGTATGTGACAACTCGCAATTTACTACTTTTCTACAAAAGATTCAAGATACTTAAGTGAGTCTCATACTATCTATTCGTCTTCCTAATGGTAAAGGATGTGAAATACAGGTCTAAAAAGGAAAAAATATATTTTGTTTCCCTTATGGATAGAAAAAACAAGAAAATTTTTATTAGATTATAAAGAATAGAGATTAATGTTGAAATATGATATTTAATTATATTTCATAAGGAGCTATTTCTAGGATTTAATTCAGAAAATATAACTTATGAAATATAATATTATTGTTATCAGTATGAGTAAAAAGAGGAAACATGCTAATTTTTAAACTCAAAAATTATTATATCAGGAACTTAAAATTTATTACAATGCCAGATGACGTAGCAAAACGATTTGTTGATTTACATTGTTTCAGATCTTTCGACTTTTGGGAGAAAAATAATTCTAATTGTGTTATACATTTAAAAAACAAAATGTTTACACTATTAATTTTTTTTTTATTATAAACAAGGAGTGATGTTTGCAATGTAAATGAACTTAACATTACGAAAATTATATTTTGCAAGTTACGTGATTTTTATGCATAGAAGAATGCCGCTATAAGACAATGACGATATGCGGGCGATAAAATTTGATTGGCCCAGAGACTTTTGTTAAAAAAATTGGTGAACTTGCCACTATTGAAAATCTAATATATTTTTTTACTTTTCTAACTTGTCGAAACGAATTCATCCCGGAGAGTATCACCAAGTTCTTTAGCGTGTGTTGCTATTGTTTGGACAAAAACCTTTAGTCTGGAAATCCCTGAACGTGTATTCAGACTCCCTGCTCAAAACTGCATTTTATCACAGTCCATTGGGTTATATTTGAAACAGATAAGAAAAAAACAATCATACGGATCAATATTATTAAAATCGCTCAGCCGTTTAAATAATAATTTTAGTTAAATTATATACTAAGTCATATGACAATCGTTTACATTACATTTTTAATTTTGTTTTTTAAGATAGAGCATACAGTACTTGTATAATAAATCAAAAGACATAAATAAATAAATAAAAATAATATAAAAAGGTAGTCCTTTATATTAGGATTTTGAAAGTTTGTATGTTTATAAATATCCATACAGAACATAAAAAAAATATAGGCATAGCTGGAATGTAGAAAAAAAATCCTACAAGAAAATTCGGTCCAAACAGGTTTCTTCTCTGACTTAAAATTGCTTTTATTATTATTTTAAATTATTTTTACCTTTTGGATTTTACTTTCTTGCCTACGGTGGGAGTTTCTCATTGTTTTTACTTTGTCCACTATGCCTTTTTGTTTTAAATTGTTTCCATTGTTTTTATGCTTAGGATTGGAGATAATATTACGTATCATTACTTTAATTAATATATACAAAACATATTCATAAATTTATCATATAAAATAATACGACAACTCTTCGTGGTAAAATATGTACAACCCTCATACTTTTAAATTAAGGCTATGAAAACTTGCAAGATTGCTCTTAATTCAATGAAAATGGCTTTAAAAAATCTAGCATAAATAAAAATGGAAATAGTTGTAATTTCAACTGAAAATCAAATTTTAATTTTATATTAAAAATAATTTTTATTTAGATATTTTGGTAATTTGAAATATATATTTGCAAGCATTTTTTACGCTCTCAAAATAAAGAAACTGTTTATCATTTATATAGGTCGTTCAGTACAAATACCATTTAGAAATCTGTATATCTTGAAAAATGAAGAAAATTCATTGTTTATTTTGCGAAAGGGGAATAATAATTTCGATTTTTTTTAAGGATATTCCGTAATTTATTAAACAGCAGAATTTATTCATCTATTTTTAAAGCACAAATACTCCAGTTACGCGTTGAAAAGAATGAAAATGTTTTGAAAAAATAATGAATTGCTTTAGTTTCAGAAACTTTATCTAACGTCCCTTGTCACTACATTAAAAGTCTAAAAAAATATTTCTTACAAAAAGTGTTATCTTTTGTAAATTGTTTGTTGGTAAACAAAAAAGAACTAAAGTCACATTATTCTTTGTCTAATTTTAAAAGCTGAATTTTCTTTAGCATGCTGTATTTTTTTAAAGTTTTCTATAATATTACAAAAAGTTTCATCATTATATATTGTATAAAATAATAAATATCTGAAAACAATTTCAGCCTTTTTCTTCATCCCATATTTCAGTTCCCTAATATATAAGAAAGCTTGCTATATTATAATAATTATAAATTTTAATACTAATGCAGTGTAATATGTTTTTTGTAATTTTTTTAAAGAAAAAACTTTGCAGGAACTTTTGTTATTCATACATGCCATTCTAGATTAATATTCTTTAGAAATCCGATTTTACCAAAATATACATGTATTGTTTATGTTTTAAAGGTGAGTTATATTTTCGACTTTTATCTAATGTTCCACGATAGATAGATAATTCATTTTTCTTCTTTAAAAAAAAAAAAAAAAAAAAAAAAAAAACATATTTTTTCTGCAGTTATGTATTTGGACGAATATGAATGTTCTGAAAATAAAAATAAAGAAATACATCCATTTCTTAAAATTTATCATCTCTAACCCTTCACTGTCTGGAGAAAAAAAACCCTGAAAGGATATTTCTGAAATAAACTATTTCCTTTAGTAGCTTTTAGGTAAACAAAAGAATATTCTTAACAAAAATCTATATTATCAGTCATATATAAGAAATATATTTCGACTTCTTTTATTTTATAAAGAAAAAAAATGTTTTTTTTTTTTTTGCAGTTACGTATCTGAATAGACGAATATTGTTTGAATAGAAGGAAATAAATTCTTAAGTTCCTGAAACTTTACCTTACTTATCTGAACATTTTGACAGAATTAAGAAAAAGGAAAAATACCTTTCCAAAAACTGTTCTTTAAATTTTTGGGTAATTAAAATTTTATTCGTTAAGAGCGCACTGATATCTTATAATATTTTATTCTAAATTAAGAACACTGATTGTCCTCTACCAGATTACTCGTTTTCAGTTTTCTAGTGCAAGAAAAACATTCATCATTATGTAATGAATAACATAACTTGAAAAAGTACTACTTTAAACTGCAAATTTATCTTTATATCATGTTACACCTGGTTTCCAAAGTAAAAATATTCAAATCAGTAATTTTAGAATAATAAAGATTAAGCTGCCTTAAAAATTAAGATTTATTATATATGAAAGATTCATCATCAGAGGATTTTTATTCTCCGAAAACAAAGCTCAAACTGCGTTCTACGTGCACTGATATAAAACACACGCTACTGCTTTGTAAAATTTATTACTTTTAATACACTTCATGTTAACTGCTTTCATTTTAGGGTTTATTGAGTTAATAATATAATGTGTAATAACATGAATAGTACATCATTCCAGGATTTTCATTCGTCCAAAACAGGGGCACATGGCATTTCAATGCTGAAACTATACGTGCATTGATACAAGATACAAACTGAAGCTTTGTAATTTTTTTTGCCTACAATATTTCAATAACTTTCTTGTTTTCTCTTGTTCTTCACCTCTTCGAATATTCGCCTCTGTTGTAATACTTTTCGAGAATAACAAGAACACAAAGGTAAGTTTGCAATTTTTATACCAGGTAAGATTTCTCTAAAGTAAAATTTAAAAACGGGTAAAAGACGGGAAAAACAGTTTTAAATCTAATAATAAACCTTTTACTTGTGGGTAATATATTGTACTTTCGTCAAATAAACCAGTTGTTTTTGTAATAAACATGCAACAAACTGTGGTCTTCGCAACTCCTCCTTAAAAACAAAACATAAATGTTTATTCATAAAATTACGTTTGTCCATGCCACTAAATTATATGTCTGGTTTTCTGAACAGGAGAATATTTCAGAACACAAATATTTGAGCTTTTTACAGAATGTTTGAGAAATTATTAGTAACACGACTGACATAGTCTCCTTAAAGACAATGGCATAACGACAAGATTCCATTACCCAAAAAGAGGCATTTTTTGAATGTTCACCAATCTCTGTCATGCGTTTGGACTAAACTATTTCGTTTAAAAATTACAATAACACTTCGTGAATCCATTTAAAGAATTTTTACCTGTTTAAAACTTTTCTGAAAAATAATTTATATATTCAATGATTTTTGTAATTATTTGTTACTTTGAAGCAGGAAAAAAAAACATAAAGCTTTCAAAATTACACAATAAAAATTATTGTATAACCGGAAAACTGTACAAGAACTTTACAGTAAATAATATTTTTTTTTCTTTTGCATAATTAATTATGTACAAATTTGATTTTTGGTTCCTTGGTTAGCCTAACATGTAAGGAATATGAGGTAAGCATTTCATTCATTTCCTTTATGTCTGTTCAATATTAACAGAGTGGTTTGTGTGCAAGTTTAGACACGTTCAGTATCGCATACGAGAACGATCGAGGGAGCACGTGATGAACGATATGGTGCTAAATCAGAACTGAAACATCATCTGCAATATCACTTTCACTTGTGATTAAACCTGCGTTCAAACTTCCTGTTTTGGGAGGATACAGGGAGACTCATAAACTACCACACAGAAACACGTCTCATGTTCATTTATTCTGTTACCAATGAGTGGGTTGCACCCAATGACATCACCAATATTTCCGTTAGGCTCGTCAAATTATTTGGCAATATTTTCTCTGGCAATATCACCGTCGTTGTAAAGGGTAACTTCTGTGAGCGCAGTGACCTTATCTTCGAGTGTATCTTCCTTTAATGTTTATTATATCCGTTTCTAAACATTTAAAAAACGGATAGAGTATTGAATAATCTACTAATTTCAAAGCGGGCTGAGAATTCTAAAACATTGCATTAAATAAGAATGTCACAAAATTGATATTTAGGCTATAGAAATCGTTGGAAAGGATAATACGTCTCCCGTGTTTTTATTTTCATTCTATAAAATTATTCTTTTTGTTATGTATTTGATGTTTATTACTTAAATGCTTTTACGGGTAATTCTGTTAAATAAGAATATCATTATGGATAATATTTAGGCTTTAAAACGTCTTGGTGCATATAATTTATGCCGCGTGTTTTGATATTACCAAAAAACTGTCGATGTTCTTAAATATTATATGTCCTAGACAATCTTCTAGCTGTGTTATATGGGAGAACACGCTCTTTATGATCATTTCGTAGAATTTCTTAAGCTTAGACGGATGTTTAATTCAGACGAAAGCAAAATTTAATATTTATCTTCTCACATTGCCCCCATCGTTCACATAGGCTATAATGAACTTGTCGGAACTTGCAAGGGTGCCACTGATGTGCTACTGAGAAGGAAGAAACGCAGCAATTATCACATATTTATTACAAATTAAGTATAATTAATAGATATGTATGTAACATAAATTTAAATTTGTATATAATAAATTATGTGAATGAAAATTATGCGCATTCATTAATGAGCAAAAATCGTAAGTAAGAAGTACTTTAATAATCAAATTTATTCTAAAATTAAACAAAATTCAGTTTAAATGTAAATTACGGAAATTGATATTATATTCAAATAACTTTAAAATAACATTTAGATTTATTTCACTTTTGGAAGTTATATCTTGTAAAACTGCAGCAAAACACTCATCCAATTACTAAATCTTCAAATATTAAATTTTCACGCTTTTCTAATTGAATTTTCCAGCAAGATGAATGCAATGTTAAATAAATATAAAATATATATTTCCTGATTAAAATGGTTATTGTTTTATTAATAAAATATTAACATTTTGAGTTATGGAATTAATCAGAATATTTTCTTGAAATATATTATTTCAATTTATAATATGTTAAATAAAATGATATTTTAATCATCTAACATTATGATTACTGCTAATCAAATTTTCCATAATTCACAGTTACTTTATAAAATCGCCAGTTGCACACTTACATAAAAACTAATGAATATAAATTGCATTTTAACAGTTTAGGACTGAAATATTTTTAATTATTACTTTAGTAAATATAAACTTCTTTTGAATTTTTAAAAAAGCAAGACATATATATATTTAAAATAAAATCCATATTCACAATACAACTCATGCTATTTAAAATATAGCATCATAATTCATTTATAAATTTACAGTGGAAATTTGCCTTCTGCAGGGATAAAATAGAAATAAAAGTATCACATATTGGCTACAATCCAAAATTATTGTAATAAAAAAATGCAAGTTTTTTTTACAGATAATATTTAAAATTAACTTGTTTAATAAAACAAATTAGGACTAGAAAAAATAAAGTAGCATCACCATGGAAATTAAACATAATTTTAAAGTATAAAATTTCTAGGAATTTATATTTAAAACGAAATAAGTTCTGACCCCTTTATGGGAAATCAAAATATAGTGTTAGAAATTTGTTAAACAGTAAATTCCAAACGGAAACAGAAATCTTTGATTTAAAATCTAGCCACTCACTCACTTTCAGAAAAAATCCAAGCCGAAAAATGTTAGACAATGAAAATGTCATTTTATTTAACACTAGCGGCCCTCCCTCGCTTTGCTTCGGGTTAACCTTGAAAACCTTCATCTCTTTGTATTTTCTGTAGACCTTTTTAATGTGTACAATAATTAGTACATTATTTTGATAAATCTTGTAGGGTTCAGCCTGCGTTTGCAATGTATAAGCGGAAAAAATGAAATTATTTACGACATCACATTAAAAACCTCAAAAATAACAGTATTTCTCCACTATTTAATGGATATACATATAAACCTTCCTCTTGAATCACTCTATCTATTAAAAAAAACCGCATCAAAATCCGTTGCGTAGTTTTAAAGATTTAAGCGTACATAGGGATATAGGGACAGAAAAAGCGACTTTGCTTTACACTATGTAGTGATTTATCTGAAATTACAAAGCAAAACATATGGTTATTATACATATAAACCTTCCTCTTGAATCACTCTATCTATTAAAAAAAACCGCATCAAAATCCGTTGCGTAGTTTTAAAGATTTAAGCGTACATAGGGATATAGGGACAGAAAAAGCGACTTTGTTTTATACTATGTAGTGATATTATAAACTAAAATAAGATATTTTTTGAAAATATTATGCTTTTTTTCATCAATCAGAATTAGTATACATATACATGTATTAATTAAAATGACATATTAATATAACTTTTTTTTAAACAATCTATTAAGGTCTATTTTAGCCCTCCACCAATTTCTCAAAGTTTATGCCAAACGTAATATTTTCATCCATTTGACCTCAGAAAAGGCGCCGAAATTAAAATTCGACTTTTATTATTGATTTGTATAAATGCTATTCTAACATGTCTCCAATTACTGTTATAAAGAATCTTGAATTTGTAATTTTATAAATACCGTGCAATAATGATACATACACGCCTGCTCATGCAAAAAATTAAATAAAATAACAAAATTAAAATTAAAAAGCGCATCCTCTAAAAGATTAACAGCATAAAAATGTGCTTACGGTGTGAGATCAGTGAGATCAGTTTTTAGTTTTTGATACAAAGAAAGTTTTAAAAGAAACGCGAGTTAATTAGAAAGTAAACGATCTTCGCATGCAAAAAATCTTACATTTTTGCTGTAGAAATAAAAATTAATTCCTTTATATATACAGTTTCTCTTTTTAGTAATTTTCTTCTCCCATATCTAAATTTCAGCGGCCCACGAGATCATGTTTACACGACTTCTTCCACATCGCCGTCTAATTTGCATCACTTTCAGATTCTGAAAGCCTATATCGTGAAACTTACACTCACTAGGAAAAACTACACGTTCTATTAAAATCTTAGTATTTTAAAATATATCTAGTTAAGGCGGTTATGGAATTTATTTGTATATTTTACTTATATACTAACGTATATCTTTTAAACAGATTCTTCAATCTTTAAAAAAATTATTTTTATTGTGGTCACATTATAAATTTCACGAGAATTTAAAGATACGTTAATTATCTGCGTGTCGTTTTATTTTACTTTATCTTTTTTTTTTGGCAGTATTTTTTTTTAAATGTGGACGCAGCAAAATTTCAGTATGTTTTTAAAGTACACAATACAACTTCACGTTTTTAAAATTGTTGCCGTTTTGCGTATAGTGTTTTACAGAGGTATGTTAAAAAATTTAACATAGTGTGGTCTATTGTCCCTGAAGATGACAGGGTTTGGAAAAAAATAGGATTAAGGATAAAAATAGGATAGAGAATAGGGATTAAAAACAAAGTTTAGACACAAAGTCCGACTGTTGTGTAAAACTGCTCTTGCTAAAATAGCTAACTGTAGCACATTGGAGTATTTAAGGCAAAATCCTTGCCAAAATTAATTTTCATGTATTTTAAATTTAAAACAACTGTTGTTGACTTACTATTAGTAAATACACTTAATTAATGTTATATGTACATAAATGTATGTACTTATTTAAATAAGTAAATAAATAATACAATGTATTTTTAATTTTTTACTGTTTAGAAGAGGAAATTAATTGTCGATAGGTTTGTTTTATACCACAAGTAATGTTTAATTAATTGTGGTTAATTTTACGACAAATACATTTTTAATTATTTATAAAAAAAACAATGCATATAATATATATTTTATTTGCATTTAGTATTTACCAAAGTTGAGTCTCTATAGTATAGATATGCTGGTTTTTGAGAGTTTTTAAAAGATTTGCAGACAAAAAACATTGATATCTAAAAATAACAACAATAGGCGGTACATTCTATTTTTTAAATTTGCCTTCAAAACTATAACCAGTACGATAATAATTCAAAAGGGTCCGACAAATCCCGACACATCTTTAATATATTTTAATAAATAGTTTTCAATTAATTATATCTGAAAAGTCTTAATATTAAGACATTTTCAATATTTATTATATATATATATATATATATATATATATATATATTACGAAAAGTAAAATTTTTTAAAGGCATATATCAAAGTGTACATTTAAACACAATAACAAATATGAAACATAACAAAACAGCAGGTCCTCTCGCAAGGAGACCTTCACTTCAACTGAGTTTAGGAGCCACTGGGTATAACTCATACTCCTGAAATACACATAGATCGATGCACCAGTTAGTCAGCTCTTATAAAATAGATTTTTTACAATTGTTGAGCAAATTTTAATTTCTGCCTTTTTGGCCAGAATTTTGCAAAAAATACTCAACTGTGTGGCGTGCAATATGTAAATATATCTAAAGTAAAGTTAAAAAAAAAAAAAAAACACGCGTAGTTTTTTTTTTATTTAAAATGAAAAGTTTCCAAGTATTGCTATTACTGTATTGATCAGTATGACATATCACTAGTACCACTTTGGACAGCAAATCACCTCTTATTAGTTCAGAGTAAAATATAAAAGGTTACCATAACTGATATGATAGAAAATATAAAATTGATTATAAGGCAAATATTCCTTCATTTGTCATTGCTGTTAACAACGTAAAATTCTCTGAAAATATTTCTTAACGTAATTACCCGTGATAAAATTTCCTATATAAATATATATTTTTATTGAAATTGAAGTGTTACAAACTTTAGTATATGTTTTTAAATAAAAATTGAAATCCCCACATAATTATTAAATGTTAAAAATTTTTAGAAATTATTTTTATTCATTCCCCTGAGATACACAATGTACCGTGAATACTTAATTAAAAAGCTATTATTATTTCAAACAAAAAAAATAATAATAATTTGCCAATTTTTAGAGAAATTTGGAGTAGCAATTAAAGAAATGGTAGAAAAAAGGAAGCATGTGGATTAACTGTAATGTATTGCTCCATAGAAGATTTTAAAAATCCGATCGACTATGTTTTTTTTTATGTTAGATATATTCACAATATATTTAATTAGAAGTTTATTCTTTTCTACTTCAGTAACATAGATATAGCCGGTATCACATGAAGCGATGTGTAGAAGTACGGTATTATTTTTCGCAGTGAAATAATTAAATGTAAACAATGTCTGACTGATAACCAATATGGGGGTATTAATGGTGAAAGATAATTATTTTTTGAGAAATACCACTCCCCAATAGCTTATTTTTCTTCTTTTTGTAAACCAAATTATACTTCTCGATATAGTTAATATATAAATTAGATTTCTTTTACTAAGATGTTAAAATATATTCTCTATACCTGACATACTTTCATATAATTATGTAATTAGATATTTATTACATATTTAATTTTGGAACCAATCCATTTGATATTTCAAATTATTTTTGTATTATTAAATCAAACACAAGCACTATTTCTTTATTAATATTTGCGAAAGCGTTTATGGATCATAAATATTGTTTTAAATCGCAACCTATTTTCGATAATATTTACAAAATTACAATTTTAGTCTCAAACTTCGTGTGCATGAAAACATTGTACTTAATAACACTTCTAAAAAACAATTACTATATTCCTCACCTATTCGGATAACTTACCTGAAATGAAATATTTACATCACTAGCGGATTATATGATGTACGAGAACTATCATTTTTAAATTACCATAGTGACGCTAAAACATAACGATAAATTGTAGAAACTGGAGTTGCACACAAATTACCTGCGAATTTTCTTAATCATAATCCTTACCACTGCAATGAGAAAACATCAGTTGTACTTCAGCTATGGGTGCAATAACACGATCTTATCTGCTGCCATGTTCAAATTACGAAGCGACAAGAATATAAGAAAATGTGTATAGTTGTTCAGATTGAATTATCGACATTGATTACATTTTTCAATTCAGATTAAAATTTACATACTATTTTCTGGCTTGTCTTTTCATATCAAAACTACGAGGAACATTACTAAAAAAAAAAGTGTCACTGTGTCGTCGAAATTTGTCTTGCTTCGTAACAATGTTCAAGCGCATTGTAATTATTCAACCGATTAGCTTCATTCAAATTTAAAATGGCAAGTGTTTAGACACACTGTTTACAATTCGAGTAATATAAATGTTCTCTGACAGATATGGCAGGTTGGACACCATTTCTGCACAAATGTGGCAGCTTAGAGTGGTGACCTAGTGAGTGGGGGTGGTGATATGGATGCAAAACAGGAACGTTTTTACTTTCTTCTATCTATAATAGATAAAAGTATTGTAATCGAATTTTTTTTTGACTTGTGGTTTTTGACGGATTAACACATTTTAGGGGGGGGGGGGCTAAATCCCGAAAAACATGTTTAAAGAAAATATCAGTGTGACCGTGTGTTTCTCATTGTATCATAGAAAAGTGTATGTAGTTATGCATAGAATTGAATCTGATTTCACATATAGGATTTTTAATATGGCCAACAAGTCCTACTTAAATTTGGAGATATACCGCCGTAAGTGAGCGCTGTGATAGCGATTTGTGTTCCATTTTCATTATTGTATCATAGAAAATTGTATGCAGTTATGCATAGTATACAACAAAATTTTATGTAAATGGTTTTGTCTATTTTCTGACAGTTTCAGTTGAATTTTGGGCTATTGTGTTGTACATCGGCTGCTCGTGCTGCGAAGGTAATCCGGCGTTTAGAAAGCAGCTAACGTACGACAGAATAGCAAATTATATTAATTTTATTGGCATATTATTAGCAAATTTTGACTTATTAACATTTATAAGATAGAAGAAAGTTTTGGGAATAGCACATCCGACTAGTTGAAGCTGGTATAAGAAAAATTATACACCACATGAAAAAATCCATAAATTTCGTGGTGATTATTTTGAAATATATTTATTATTTTGCATAGCTACTGTAATTAAAACCACTTTGCGCAATATATGCAGAATATTTTAACCATATTATTCACTAACACTGCAGTGCACACTGCGGACGCTATTATTTTCCTTTATGAGAAAGAATACATGAACGGAAGTAACACATTTGCTTTACCAATTTATAAGGATAACTGTCATTTGTTTTGAATTTTCAGATCTTATCTGTATTTTATCTTTTTTTAAAATTCTTGTTGACATATTTTCAAATTCAGTGCGAATTTAAGAACATAATTTTTAACATAATTTTGAAACAGACATCTAAATAAACTTGTCTAGAACTGATCTAGTCTACAACATAAGCTAGAGGTCTGCGAATTGTGTTGCACACTCTCAAACCGGTGCCCCTGATACCAAGATGCATATAGTGCCTTTCAAAGCAAAAGTCTCTGCTAAATTTAGATTCAAACTCTTGTCAGAGAACGGTTTAATGGTTGTTGCGCATGAGTGTTTTTCAGACATTGAACTTAAAATAACAGCTAATAAATGTATCTTTTTTAAAGGGGCATAGATCTGACACAATGACGCTGAATAATGTCGCTCTGCTATCGATATTTTGCATTTCGTTGTGCTTCGATTTTTTTTTCAGTTTGTGGGGATACTTTCGAACGTTATTTCTTCAAAAAGAGACATAACACATGTTATAACAAAAACTACAACAACAATATAGTTAAAAACAAGTTTGTAATTGTACGTTAAACGTGACATATGACGTGAGTTCGTATTATAACTAGTTTTACAACATGAAATAAAAAGTACAGTGAAAAAAAAAAGTGAAGTAAAAAAATGCATCCTTGTTATTAAAGTGAAATGAATTATATCAACTGCTATGAGCGAAATAAGCATGCCTTTCTATTATTATTATAACGTATGCCACGTTTGCAGATGCGATTTTTTTTTCGACACCAGACAGCGCTGCAAATTTCACTATGGAGATCTTGCTTTGAGAATGATTACCTCCATGGTTTAATATTTTTATGACTCAGAATGAACGTATATCCTGTGTTTATTTACTTTAAAGGATTGCGATATTCGGCTTTCAACCTAATGTTAACTGAAGTTATCTCAGAATCTATACATATTTGAATGTAACTCATCTTTCAAACAAACAATTTTTTGAATGATGTAACTTGTAACGTTTATGAAAATTTATTCGAAAAATAATTTTGAATTAAAATTATTGGCCTCCTGGCATATGAAAAAAGAAATGCCGTATTTGCTTTCCTCAGTCACATGATTTGTGTTTTTAGTATTATATAGGTTATGTATGATACGATTTAATAGAATGAAGAAAACTTTTATTAATATATTTTTTTAGGTTTTGATTCGATTTTCATAAAATTTTAAATGACTCGACAAAATTCTGCAACGATCATATATATGAAATTTCAAAACATACGTTTGGTAGTTTTTGCGATGTTATATGCGAACAAACGGACGGACGGACGCACTAAACGACGACTATAGGAGCATCGTATTTATGTAATTACGAATGCACCTAAAAATGGGGGAGAAGTGTAATACAATAAATTGCTTACATGAATTCGACTAAAGAATAACAGGAAAAAAGTTCTTTCTGAAATCTGCTAAAACTTGAAATATTTTACTAATTTCCAAAATTGTCAATAGATAAATCCTTTAATAGAATCACAAATTATATTTCGATATAATTTTGATTATGAATGGAGTCCTTAAGCCCACACACTCCTTTAGTCAACTTCTTAACAAACTCTCACAGCTTTGCAACAGTTTTAATTTCCCACGTTCCAAGCAGACTCCATTATTTCACCTCAGATTTTCCATGAAATTTTAGTTCCAAGTATCAAGGCACAAAGAAAAATATATATTCAGTCACAACCTTCTCAACCATGCCGTCCGGACACTTCCTAATAGCAAACACCTCTATTTAACGGCCACTTTTTCAATCCTCACTCGGAAATCTATATAGTTGTATGCTTTTACCTCTGGATAGCGAATACTCCGAACACAGCGTACCATAATTTTGGCGAGATATGAAAAATGTTTTTTTATTCACGAGAAATATATATATTTTTTAAATATATATTTTTCATTTTCTAATTTTCATATTTCTATTTTTTATAGTTATCAGATTTTAATAGTATTTGATGCACAAAGTCAAGTGTAAAATAAGTAATGTATCAAATATATTTTAAAATTGCAAATCATATATTGCTTTCTATAAAAGATTTGTAATATTATAATTATTATTTATGAATACACACTGTGCTAATATCATGTATAGTTAAATTTGTTTGGGTTTAGTTCAGAATGCATAAACTAAAATACACTAAGATTTTAAATTTAATTTTATAATACTGCAACATGTATATATTTAAGATATTATAAGCAACAAATAACTACTTAAATTTAGGTGCTGAATATATTTTATACATTTAATAAATATTATTACATTATACGCATTCAAGATTAAAACTAACCCAAACACATTTAAGTTTTCCCGTATGCATTTGCTTTATCTTACGTATACTTATCTGAAATTATAATATAGTAGAGTCTGATTATTGAAAATTGATAGACTCATAAATGCGTTAATAATGTATTCTCTAGCATCCGTCAGTTTATAACATATAAAAGTATTATTTAGTAAAATATATATTTTTTATTTTATAATTTTCATATTTCTATTTCGTATAGTTAACTGATTTTAATAGTATTTGATGCACAGAGTCAAGTGTAAGATAAGACATGTATCAAATATATTTAAAAATTGAAAATCATATATTTCTTTCTATAAAAGTTTTTTAATATTATAATTATTACTTATAAATACACATTGTGATAATATCATGTTTAGTTAAATTTGTTTGGGTTTAGTTCAGAATGCATAAACTAAAATGTACTAAGATTTTAAATTCAATTTTATAATACTGGAGCATGCATATATTTAAGATATTATAAGCAACAAATAGCTACTAAAATTTCGGTGCTGAATATATTATATACATTTAATAAATATTATTACATTATACGCATCCAACATTAAAACTAACCCAAACACATTTAAGTTTTCCCGTATGCATTTGATTTATCTTACATATACATATTTGAAATTATAATATACTAGAGTCTGTTCATTGAAAATTGATAGAATCATAAATGCGTTAATAATGTATTCCCTAGCATCCGTCAGTTTATAACATATAAAAGTATTATTTAATAGTTTGAATTAAGTATGTGGTTATGGAAATCTATATATATTTAAAACGCTAAGCGATTTCTTTCGACAATCCGTGAGAACAAACTACTGCATCAAATTACATCATTCTTTTTTTAAATGAAAGATATTTGAACACAGTTTTGTTATCGTGCATTCGTTTGTTCGAAAATTTAATTAATTAACCGTAATTTTCAATTAAACTTTTACGTCTGCTAATGACGTCATAATCGGATAACGCCTACTGTTCCGAAGCACAGAGTTTATTTTCTAAACTCTGTGGTTGAATAAAAGAGAAATATTAAATATTAAAAGCACGCGGTTTTAAGGCCGAATTTGTTAATTTGCAAGTTAAATTTCGGTAAAAATACTTATCCGCGTGTTTTATAAGCGAATAAAAATTCATATTTATTGTGACGTCACGGGAATATTGTCCATTGGGTTTATTTTATCATTATGCATTATAACTTTGTTGATGCCATTTTTTCATTACAATTAAATACAAAATATATTTATATTTGTGTGCATGGTGTTTAAGCATTAATGTAAGGTATATGAAGTACGTGTGAAAAGTTTGCGCCGGTGAAAATGACGTTATGCTTAGCTTGATGTGCATTTTAACATTGATAAAACTAAAGAGAAAAATGTATATGATCGTGTTAACATGACATAATTTTACTGATTTTGGCATTCATAATTATAAAGATTAGAATTGGAGCAGTCATTGATTTCTTCATCTTGATTGCATACATTGATTACATGTTACCAATTGCTTTTTTTTTTTAATTATAGGATAGAATATTTCCTTTTTTAATAAAAAAAAATCACAAAAGTAAAGGATTTCAGGAAATTTAAAGTTATTAAAAATAGTGTTATGGTAGAAAAAAAATCTTGAAATAATGATTGTATTTTTAGCTAGAATAAACAATGTAAGACTAATATTTCATAGGAATTATTTTGGTAGGTTTTTTATAAGTTCATTTAACAGCTCCTTATTAGCGCAAAGTCCTATTTCTTTCACTGTGAATTTCTCTTTCGATGTCAAAAATTGGTTTTCGACTTTTGGACGCCAGCCAAAATTTTTAGAAATTTCAATTAGAATTCAGTGGCAATTTTTAGAAATGTACAACGGCTGTGACAACAAACGGCGCTATCGCTTTAGCTTTCATCGCGGTTACATCAATTCTAAATACTACAAATTTCTATTTTTTACTACATTTTACAATTTCAATTCTTACATCATCAATTAGAAAAAAATTAGCTTTCGATTGAAATTTATTTGAAAACTGACGCTTAATTTAACGACTTTTTAAATAATTTTCAAGCATGAAAAGTTTTTCAATTCTATCTTATCAATGACCACCAGTTTGCTTCAATAAAGTAAAATAGACCCTGGGAAAGTTGCCACAATTGAAAATAGAATTTCCAAACCATCATAAAAAGTGAATAATAATAATAATAATAATAATAAAAACAGTGATAAATCATAAGATCAGATTATCCATAAGATAGAGCATTTTGGCGCTAAACGAAAATCTGTCAAAAAAAATTATTTTGTTTATGAATAACATAAAATTGATATGTTGAATTCGTTGATGTATACGTTCCATCAGATATCAGAATATGCTAGGAATTGTATTTATATATTTTATTACATTTGCCAACTGTATAAGAGGGAAAATAACCCCGACTGTGATGGAAATGGAATAATCATCCTGATTATGTAAAGGAACCGCAGAAACAATACAAATAAAGTACACTTGAAAACATTAAAGAAATTTCCTCATCGGCAGATTGATTTATTACTGTAAAAAAAAATTCATCTTTACATAAAAATTGATTAGCTTAAAACAATGGATGCGTTTTAGAAGATATGGATTTGAAACGAACAATGATTAAAGAGGACATTTTAAAACTTTTTTAACGTCGACTTTCGACGGTGCTTTTGGGCAGATGCAATGCACATGCGCATAGGGGCTCATTCGGTTGCATTATCACAGGTGTGTGTGGGGGGGATGTGTGCTTTATTTACTATGTTCTTTTATTTACTAAATATGATATGACCGTAGGAATATACTATTTGTATATACTTCATAGGTCCATGAAATTTTTTTCTTGCCGTGGGGAGTATGGCGGTAATGTCAAACTTATTTGCATTACACAGTTGTTTATGGATTGTTTGTTTGGAGTTTGCATCGGAAATAGTACTCTATTTGACTGGGGAAAAAACTTAAAATAAAATATTTAGAAGACTGTTTCATACGCACCCCTTTTTAAATAATAAAGAAGCTTATTTTACTGATATTTTTATAGTATTTTTTTCCGTCAAATTTTGACGGGTTCCATCTAGTTGGTGTATAAAGATGATTAAAATCAAATTTATGAATTTTTCGCTCATTGCATATTTAAAATAAATTTCCCTTTTTAAATATAACTAGTAATTAACTTAAATGTATTTTTTTGTACAGTGTTAGGTATTGTAATTTATCCGCCATGAATAACATATTACTTATCTGAATTAAGAAAATATATATAAATGTATTGATTTATGTAGACATGACTGTGTAAAAAGAACCTAAATACGGTAGATGTATTAGATAAATAATAATTTCTTTACCGTCCTCCATATGAAGTAATACATCGTTGAGTTTATAAAAAATATATAAAGAAGCAATTATTTATAAAATAGTATTCTATAAGTAAATATAGCTAGATGAGAAAAAAATTATTTACACTACAAAAATGTGTACGTTTATTATTATTTATTGCGATGATATAGTATCGGAAGATAAACCATTTTGTTCTATAAACCACTTTTCCATCAATTGCTTTTACGAGTCCTTCATTGAATTACAAGTAAAATGAAAATAAATATATATTTTTTAAAAGTTAGATTGTAAATTTAAAACTGGTTTAGAAATAATCTCTCATTCCACACGCAACGTATTTTCTAAAAAAAAAAAGAAAAAAAAACATACATAATTATTTTTCATTAGAGTTTTTCTCAACTGATTTATCCTCAATTACTAAGAAATGCATGGGATACCGTGAATACGTAATTGAAAATCTATAATTCTTACGTAAAAAAATAATTTGGCAGGATTTTTGAGACATTCGGGAGCTTTATTAAAAGCAATGATAAGGAAAAAATAAAGCCCTGTAGATTAACAATACTGTAGCTTTTCATGACAGTTCAGAAAAAAAATAATCCAATAGGTTTCTTAGATCTTAGTTTTAATCAAGATGGATTTAATTGATAAAAATTTAAAATCTTTTTCAACTTCAGTGACATTAATCTAAATTGAAAAATAAATTAGTTTTTTTTTCAATAAAATGATTAAACACAAATAATGTCTGACTATTAAACAATAAAATGATAATAATAATTAAAGGTAATAATATTTTAAATAATCCTTTTCCCGAAAAACTATTTTTTTTCTTTAACTAATTAAATTACATAAAAAAATATTTCTGTTAAAGTTAATTTATACTGCACGTTGAAGTATATGCTTAAAATTTGCAATTTTGTTTATATCGAAGAAAAAAAGGTAAATGCGAAGTAGCCAGTATTGTTTGTAGTCTTACTTCGTAAGTTATTAAAATGAATTTTATGTGTTGCTTAATATTTTTAAACTATAAAGAAAATATCTGATAAAGAAAGAAAAATGTTTCTTTTTTATTTATTTTATTTAATAATTCAAGATTTTTCATGTAATTTCTGAAATAATTATACTTTATGATTCCCTTATATTAAAAGAAAATTTCTATTAAAAAAATATATATATGTATATTTAAAGACCAACTTTATTTTATTCAGTTAAATTCTCCCACGCATAGAAGATATTACAGTAAAATAGCAATCATAAGAATAGTAGTTTCCGTTTTAGCTCTAAGAATGAAACTTCGTCTATTTCAAGCATTATACAATAAATTGCATTGAAAATTTGTTTTCAGGATATAAAAGTTGCGAGTGAAAACTATTAAAAATGCTTTGGCATCCAAATTTCGGAAAATTGCGGTAATTTGGAAGAAAAATGAATATACTTGACTCTTTTAAGATTCTAATAAAATATAACGGTTCAATTCAAAAAGTTATGGAAAACGAAATTTTTCGAAAAAAAATAGAATTATATTAACAATATTTTAAAATGTTTCCCCAATATTTGCACAGTAATTATATAGTTAAATCTATATAAATAAATGTGTTAATTGCTCTAAATGTGGCCTAAATTTTGATACCAGCTTATTTATTGGTGCTTAGTCCATGTTAACCTTTCTTCTGTACTATTAATTTTTAATTAGATTGAGAGTTTGTACTCATTATTCTTTTAAACAATCCTATGTAAAGATAGAAAAATATACTATTCTTTAACTTAAACCAATAAAATTATCTAGTATATTAATATATGAAAATACAACGTGTTTAATCATTCTATAATTTTTTGAAAAAATGCAATACATCTATATATTTAAAACGCTAAGCGATTTCTTTCGACAATCCGTGAGAACAAACTACTGCATCAAATTACGCCATTCTTTTTTTTTTAATGAAAGATATTTGTACACAGATTTGTTATCGTGCATTCGTTTGTTCGAAAATTTAATTAATTAGCCGAAATTTTCAATTAAACTTTTACTTCTGCTTATGACGTCATAAAGTCGGCAAACCCCACTATTGCGAGGCATATAGTTTATTCTCTAAACTCTGTGGTTCGCCAATCTTTTGACATTAGCGAATATCAACTAGGTAATATTGTAACATTGTAATATAAAATCTTAAAAAACTTACTTAAAATTCGCTAAAATATAATCATATTAAAATATCTAAACATAAACATATCAATATGAATAACAAATCTCACGTAAAATGTTGCAATTTAAATGATTCCAATTGAAACAAGATTTGAGGAGTCATCCCTGACGCCCGGCTAACATAAAAGTACCTGTTTTATTTTATTTATTTACACACATATTCGATTTTATTATAAAATACCAGGTTGCCATGAAAAGCAAAAATCGTCATTTAGGCGCCAAAAATGAACAATGTGCGTCTACGATATCTGTACCGATTTAATCAAAATTGTTTTGGTTGCACCGCATATTGCAAAATTAATTAAATCCATCATTATAGTTTCTTTCTCAGATTAAAAATAAGAAAATTTAATGCTTAAAGAAATTCAATTATTTGATCGATCGCAAATTTTGGTACTTTTCCATTATACGGACACCATGTCATACATGTAAATTTATGTATTAATGTATGTAAATGTATGCTTGGCGACAATGATGTCCGTATAACATAAAAGTACCCAAATTTTTCTTAGTTAGGTCTATACCAAAAACAAACATTTTACAGGTAACATAAAAATCGCCAAAAATAACAGCTTCATCAGCAGTTATGACAGCAAAGTTGGATAAAATCTAATAACTTAAATTTTACAACGTTTATGCGAAACACCACAGAGAACACACGCTATTTTTATATAAGTAAGGGATATTTAAAAGAATAAGAGAACTAACAACCTTCAATAATATAATGCATGAAAAAATAAACAAATAAGTGATTCAGCAAATCTTAAAAATATGTATTACTTAATATAACTATAAAATGCAGAAAAAATAGTCTGGTACTTCTTCATTATACCGTCAAAATTCCGTTCATTATCCGTTGTCCCATTAAGAAAAAAAACTATATCCAAATTAGGTACTTTCCAGTAAAAAAAAAATTGTTTATATATATATATATATATATATATATATATATATATATATATATATATATATATATATATATATATATATATATATAACATACCCAATTCTTACTTTATAGATGGCCCTGGTGGCACAGGGAAAACATCTATATATTTAAAACGCTAAACGTTTTCATTCGACAGTCCGTGAGAACAAACTACTGCATCCAATTACATCATCCATCTATTTAAAGCTAACCTGGTATTTTGTTTTCCATGAAAATATGACTTTTATACGCATGCGCGAGCATTCCGCCAATCAGCAAGAGGCTTTTACTCTCTACAGACAGATTTGTTTCAGCTAATGAGGTGAGGGTATTTCCTATCTCTAGAAATCTTTAGTCGTGAGTCGGCGTAAAAGCAACATGTTTCAAAGTTTGGATTACTATAAATATTAGGTATTTTTTCATTTTATCTTTATTTATTTTGTTATATTGAGCTCATGAACATAGAAACACATATGTATTTCTGTGTTCATGATTGAATTCTTTGGATATGTCGTATGTATATTTTGCTACTTTAAATTTCTTAAACCAAAAAGTAATGGTCGAGTTTTTATTAGGATTTATAAAGCTGAAATTTACCTTTTTGAATATAATACTACAGATGTTTTAATAGTTACATTCGGCTGTAAAAATTGATTAAAAATTTGACCAGCAGTTGCATGAAAAAAAAAAAGTTTCACTAACATTGACAAATCCAGAAACTTGCTGAGTCGGCAATTGTGTTTATATGTAAAAAAGTAACAAAATTCATAGTTTAATCACAATAAAACATCGTGAAATTTATTTATTGGTTGCGGGAAAAAGATCACAAAATTCTACTAACAACAGAAGCTTCTAAACAGCTTTACCACCTGTGCATTTTGATGATTTTGTTATGATAGTGTGTATGGATGTGTTTTGCATGGAATTTTTTGGTTTGTTGACAATTTTTTTAAAGGTTTTGGAACTTTAGTATGACAATTTATTGGTATTATGTCGGGTAATAGAAAAGCGTTCTAAAGATTGAAATACGATCAAATCTTAACAAAACTTTCAATGATTCAAATGGATTTAGATAGATAATTTTAGTATATGTGTATATATATGCAGTAGACTCCTTAAAATCCACTCAAATAAACAATGAAACTTACAATTAAGACGTAAGTGTAAAATTTCAGTTTTTAAAATGTTTTATATCATTTAGTACACATTTTAATATGTAAATGGACAGATGGTACAGCATCTAATGTATATGAATGCATATTTTGAACTGGTTTGTTTAGAGGCTCCTGTTGTTAGTAGAATTTTGTTACATTTTCTTGAATGATTGTTGAATTTCACAATACTTTCCTGCAACCAATCACCAATAAAACATCATGAAATTTATTGATTGGTTGCGGGAAAAAAGATGACAAAATTCAACAATCATTTCGAAAAATGTAACAAATTTCAACTAATAAAATACACCAGAATGTATATAAAGCATGCTTTACAATTATGTGCACTAAATAATTTTGCTAACAATATACGAAGAATCAAAACATATCTAAAGAACTCAATCATGAACACAGAAATAGATATCTGTTTTACTTTCAATGATTCAATAAAATAAAATAAAGATAAAATGAAAAACTACCTAATAATATAATAATCTAAACTTAAAACTTAAAAACTCCATCAAACGCGATAAATTGTACACAATTGTCATTATACAAGGTGACAGTCAATGCGAATTCATTTATATACACTACACACTTTTCCTTTTCCATCCATTGATACGATAACCATTTTGTCAGGATAAAATTACACTTGCCTTTCAGCGAGCAATACTGAAAATTGGCGATTGACTTTATTGCCACTTAAAGGTGAAAATAAGCACTCGGCGATAAAACTTGGAAAACTGGCGATTAAAAATATGGAAAAAACTGGCCAAATACAGGATTTTCTGATTTTCTTTTTTCCTTTTGTGTTTTTTCTGCATCTGTTTGACAAAATTCATGATTTTTCCTCACCCGATCGATGAAATTAATGATTTTTCTGCATCTGAGGGAAAAAATTTACGATTTTTATGCACTCAATTAAAGAAATTCGTGATTTTTATGTGCCCACTTGACTAATTCGTGATTTCACTCACCCACTTGATGAATTTGTGATTTTTACGTGCCCGTCCTACAAAATTCATGATTTTTATGCACCCGATTTAAGAATTTCATGATTTTTACATGCCTGATAAATGAAACTCATGATTTTTACACACTTGATTGACGATTTTTTTTTCTGCACTCGACCGACGAAATTAAGTATTTTTATGCACCCGATTGCCAAATTCATGATTTTTATGTGCTGATAGAGGAAATTAATAATTTTTACGGGCCCGATCAACTAATTTCTTGCTTTTTATGGGCCCGTTTGAAGAATTTTGTGAATTTTAGGTGACCGATAAATTCTGCACCCGTTAGACAAAATTCATCATATTTATGTGCCGATGGATGAAATTAATGATTTTTTCAGCAATCCTACGACGTAATTTGTGTTTTTTCAGCAATCATTTGACGAAATTCGCGTTTTTTCTGCTATCTTTTGACAAAATTTGTGTTTTTCTGTGGTCCTTTGATGTAATTTGCTTTTTTCGTGATCCTTTGACGATCTTCGCACTTTCCCTGCTGCCTATTGACGAGATTCACGTTTTTTGAGCAATCCTTTGATAAAATTTGTGTTTTTTCAGCGATCCTTTGAAGAAATTCGCATTTTTCTCATGATCGTTTATGAAATTCGCGATTCCCAGTGATTCTTTTATAAAATACATTTTATTCTGCAATTTTTAGACGAAATTTGGTAAAAGATTATGAAATTAAGTATTTTTATGCACCCGATAGACAAAATTCATGATTTTTATGTGCCAATAGAGGAAATTAATGATTTGTACGTGCCTGATCAACTGATTTCTTGATTCTTATGTGCCCGTATGAAGAATTTTGTGTATTTTAGGTGACCGATAAATGAAACTCATGATTTTTACACGCCCGATTGACGAAAAAAAAAATTTCTCTACCCGACCGACGAAATTAAGGATTTTTATGCTCCCGATAGACGAAATTCATGATATTTATGTGCCGATGGATGAAATTAATGATTTTCTCAGCGATCCTATGACGTAATTTGTGTTTTTTCAGCAATCATTTGACGAATTTCATGTTTTAACTGCAATCCTTTGACGAAATACAGGTTTTTTCTGCTATCCTTTGACGAAATACACGTTTTTTGCGCTATCCTTTGACAAAATTTGCGTTTTTCTGTGATCCTTTGACGATATTCGCACTTTCTCTGCTTCCTTTTGAGGAGATTCATGTTTTTTCAGCAATCCTTTGACGAAATTGGCGTTTTTTCAGCGATCCTTTGAAGAAATTCGCATTTTACTCACGATCGATTATGAAATTCGCGTTTCCCAGCGATTCTTTTATAAAATACATTTTATTCCGTAATTTTTAGACGAAATTTAGTAAAAAAGCGTGATTTTTTGGTGAAATTTCCTTTTTTGATAATGTATGATATAATGATTATGAACCATGATTTTTCTGTTATTGGGCGAGATTCATGTTTTTTCAGAAATTCTCTGACGAAATTCATGTTTTTTCAGCGATCCTTTGAAGAATTTCGTATTTTTCTCGCGATCCTTAACGAAATTCGCATTTTCCAGCGATTCTTTGATAAAATACATTTTATTCTGCAATTTTTAGACGAAATTTAGTAAAAAAGCGTGATTTTTTGGTGAAATTTCCTTTTTTGTGATTCTTTGAACAAATTTGCTTATCTTTCGCGATCCTTTTGCATAATTCACGTTTTTTCTGTGGTCTTTTAACGAAAGTCATGTTTTCCCATGATCCTTTGATGAATTTCGTGATTTTTCCGTTATCGATTGTTGAATTTTATAATTTATCAACTATTGATTAGCGAATTTCATGATTTTTTCCATGAACATTTGACGAATTGTGCAAAAATATTAAGAATATCGTTAAATTGTCTTAGGTAAAAAAAAAATTTAATATTGTCAAATGCCTTCAAGAAAAAAGTTGCAAGTTGAAACGCCTGTGACCTCTTTTTCATGTTATGCATCTCTGGGGTCCATCCCCCCCCCCAAGTGGGACACTTTTCTAAATTTTGCACACACCCCTCATGTGATATATCGCTGGTAAAGTCTTTGACCACTTATTCATGTTATGTATCTCCGGGGTCCATCCCGCCACTACCCCCCCCCTAAATTTTGTTGACACCCCTCATGTCATATATTGTTGGAAAGGTCTGTGACTGCTTAATCATATGCATCTCAGATGTCCATCTCCTCACTTTGCCCCCCCCCCAAGGGATACTTTCTAAATTTTGTTGACACCCCTCATGTCATGTATTGTTGGAAAGGTCTGTGACTGCTTAATCATTTATGCATCTCTGATGTCCATCTCCCCACTTTGCCCCCCCTCCCCCCGAAGGGGTACTTTTTAAATTTTGTACACAACCCTCATGTTATATATCATTGGAAAGGTCTGTGACCACTTAATCATATTATGCATCTCCGATGTCCATCTCCCCACTTTGCCCCCCTGCCCCCCCCAAGGGATACTTTCTAAATTTTGTTGACACCCCTCATCTCATATATTGTTGGAAAGATCCGTGACTGCTTAATCATATGCATCTCCGATGTCCATCTCCCCACTTTGCCCCCCGCCCCCCTCCCCCCTTACTTTCTAAATTTTGCACACAGCCCTCATGTTATATATCATTGGAAAGGTCTGTGACCACTTAATCATATTATGCATCTCCGGTGTCCATCTCCCCACTTTGCCCCCCCCCAAGGGGTACTTTCTAAATTTTGCACACACCCTTCATGTGATATATTGATGGAAAGGTCTGTGACCGCTTAATCATATTATGCTCCCTACTATGAAATTTGTCAAGTTAAAGCAACTATAAATTTTATTTTTATGGTAGTATCAAGTTGTTTGCCGTCAAATTTTGACGGGTTCCATCTAGTTCTTTTTTAAAATGAAAAATATTTGGACACAGATTTGTTATCGTATATTCGTTTGTTCGAAAATTAATTAGCCGTAATTTTAAATTACACATTTTTTCTGCGTATGACGTCATAAAGTCGGCAACCGGATAACGCCTACAGTTGTGAGGCACAGAGTAACGAGAAATTCTGTGGTCGCGAGAATAAAAGAGAAACAATAAATAATAAAAGCACGTGGGTTTTAGGGCGATTTTTTTTTTATTTGCAAGTTAAATGTCGGTAAAAATATTTATCCGCGTGTTTTATAAGCGAATAAAAATTCATATTTATTGTGACGTCACGGGAATATTGTCCATTGGGTTTATTTTATCATTATGCATTATAACTTTCTTGATGCCATTTTTTCATTACAATTAAATACAAAATGTATTTTTATTTGTACACATGGCATTTAAGCATAAAAGTAACGTATACAAAGAACCTGTGAAAAGTTTGCGCCGGTCAAAATGGCGTTATGCCTAGCTTGAAATACATCTCAACATTGATAAAACTAAAAAGAAAAATTTATATGATTGTGTCAACCGTAATTTTAACTTATTTTTAAATTTTAAATTTTAAAGATTAGAACTTTAGGCTTTATTGATTGCATACCTTGATTACATATGTTACCAATTACTTTTTTTAAATTATAGGTTAGAAGATTTCATTTTTTAATTAAAAAAATCACAATAATTAAAATAATTAAAATTAGTTTAATAATGTAAAAAAAAAAAAAAAAAAAAAAAAAAAAACTTGAAAAAATGATTGTATTTTTAGTTAGAATAAACAATGTAAGGCTAATATTTTCAAGAATTATTTTGGTAGGTTTGTTATAAATTCATTTAACAGTTCCTTAGTAGCGGAAAAATCTTATTTCTTTCACTGTGAATTTCTCTTTCGATGTTAAAAAATGATAGTCTACTTTTGGACGGCAGCTAAAACATAGTGGCAATTTTTATAAATTTATAACGGTTGTGACAACAAACGGCGTTATCGCTTTAGCTTTCATAACACTTACATCAATTCTAAATACTACAAATTTAAATTTTTTACTACATTTTACTAAATTTTACAATTTTAGTTCTTACATCATCAATTAGAAAAAAAATTAGGTTTTGATTGAAATTTATCTGAAAACTGCCACTTAATTTAACGACTTTTTAAATAATTTTCAAGCTCATGCGAAAGTTGCCCTAATTGAAAATAGATTTCCCTAACCATCATGCAAAGTGAAAACAAAACAAAAAACAAAAAATAAATAAACCTGATAATTCATAAGATCAGATTATCCATAAGATAGAGCATTTTGGCGCTAAACTAAAATCTGTCAAAAAAAACTATTTTTAGTTTATGATTAACATAAAATTGATATGTTGAATTCGTTGATATGTATGTTGCATCAGAATATGCTACGAACTGTATTTTATTATTTTTTAATGATCCATTTGATATTTAACTGTATAAGAGGGAAAATATCCCCGAATATGATGGAAAAGGAATAATCATCCTGTTTATGTAAAAAAACCGAAGAAACCATACAAACATTGAAAACATTAAAAATCTCCCTCATCTGCAGATTGATTTATTATTGTAAAAAAATTCTTCACCTTTACATAAAAATTGAATAGCTTATAACAATGGATGCGTTTTAGAAGATATGGATTTGAAACGAACGATGATTAAAGAGGACATTTTAAAACTTTTAATTTAAACATTTTAAAACTTTTTTAACGGTGAATTTTACGGTGCCTTTGGGAAGATGTAATGCACATGCGTATAAGTGGTTATTCGGTTGCATTATCACAGGAAAGGGGATGTCTGCTTTATTTACTATGTTCTTTTGTTTACTGAATGGACCCTATTATCCGTTTGGGTTCGAGGATACGATTTCCGCAATGTTTCCCCAAAGCACGTGACTCAACATCACGAAAATCTGGTCCGTTGCTGCTCTATGGCATGCAGCCTTGAGTTGCAAACGAGTCGTTGCATAATTAAGGACTACAATATCGGCAATGTTTGCCCAAAGCACGTGACTTTGACGTCAGTGGGAATAGGGTCAATATGAGATGAATGTAGGGATATACTATTTGTATGATACTTCATAGGTCCATGAAATTTTCTTTCTTGCCGTAAGGAATATTGTGGTAATACGAAACTGATTTGCATTACACAGTTGTTTACGGATTGTTTGTTTCGAGTTTGCAGCGGAAATAGTACTGTATTTCACTGGGAGAAAAAAAAAAACTTTTAAAATGTAATATTTGAAAGACTGTTTCGTACGCACCCCTTCTTAAGTAATAAAAAAACTTATTTTATTGATATTGTTATGGTAATTTTTTCCGTCAAGTTTTGACGGGTTTCATCTAGTATGTAATAATAATAATAATAAAATCGCAATTTTTCTTTAATTAAATTATTCCAAATTCTTACAATTCTACTTTTTTCAATGTATTTTAAATAAATCTTAAATCTGAATTATATTTTTATTCCATATCTTTAATAAATATATTCTTTTAATTCTTATTCTAAAAATCTTAATCTGTTAAAAGCTACACGTATTTGTAAAAATACTTAATTTATTTCTTATTTTGAAACATTCAATTTTTATTTCTTTAGAATGTCTCTTAGAATCATTTTTATTTTAATTAATATTATCATTAGATATCCCATATTTCATTTCGGCTCTCGCGTCTAACTTGCTCACCTCAAAATTATACCGTATATAGTAATAAGTTTCACGGCTTTGCAAGCAGCTTATTGGCTATTCTTCAACTGCATTGGCGTAAATATTCATACGCATCGCTACCTTTAAAACACGGTTACGCAGGTTCGGAGCTCGTAATTTGTACTTGTTTTCAACTGCCAAACTAACCCACGTCACTTGGAGGAGAAGTTTTTTCGAATTAGTGTAATTTCTCTAATAAGTTTAACATTTCTATGCTGTTACTATGGCGTAACTCCATTCAGATATGATTTCTGAACTTGCTCATTAGTGGAATTGCCTTTAATTAGTAAAGTGTCCTTAAAATAATTGATATTGTTTCATCATCTTGTTATTTCTACGGGGAAACTCATAATGTTTTTCTAAACCATCGTCTTGCATTTGAAACGTTCGACAGCTAAGCCTATGTTGTTTACGGGATCCCCGATTGCTAGAATTGATATATTCATTATGAAATGCCATCTTTACATATATATATAGGGTAAGCGTATTGCTGTGAGAAAAAAAAAATTTTTTTCATAAAACATAACAGTAAAAGAAACCAAAGAAATGTGTATTTAAAAATTCGGAATTTTATTTATTCTTCAATAACTTAAGTAAAATGTTGACTTTAGTATTTTTCCCTATAGATAACCTTTTTGTGTTATAGTTAAAAAATTTTCAAGAGGAGTAACTTATACAGCATTTTTTTTACTATAATACACTGATAATGTGGTAGAAAATGCAAATGTAATTAAAAATTATATATCGTTAAGATGCTATAAAAATGTATAAAGTTTTTCTTTAAAATTAATTTCAGACTGTCAAAAGTAAAAAAAAAATGATTTCTAGATGTAAATTAACGACAATTACCAATCTCATGCATTTTCTGGAGGAAATAGACTTCCGAGAATTTTGTATTTTATATTATTATTTAATCTTACTTAGTCAACAATTTTCATTCTTGTATATTTTCCTTTAACCTATTTAAATTCAAATGGGCTAAATTTCTCAAAATTTCTGACAAATCTTTTCTTGCATTAAAAATTTATAGAAATCTTACGTAAGTTGTTTTTATTGTTTTTATTTGCAAAATTACGCTTATAATAAGAATGTTTTTTTTTGTTTTTTTTTTCTGATAATTTAGAAATTCTTGGAAGACACACTTTATCAATTAAAAAACAATGAAACATGCACATTGTTCTATAAATGTGATTCAGCCAACAATTAATTGAAATATATACAGTCAATTTTTTATATAGAAATCTGTTTAAATATTATTGCTCGGATAACGGTATTCTTTGCACATGTATTCATATGGTTGCGAAAAACCTACGGGTAGATTTGATAGTTTAAATATAACCTAGAGAAATATTTCGCCGTTTGCGAAATCTGTCTTTAGTAGAGTAGTATCCGTAACCTGCCCGAAACCACGGGTCGATCTCTTAAACATATTGAATTTAGCTTTAAAATTTTCGGATAACGATCGTCCGTAATCGGAATTAATACCGTTCTGATTAGTGTTGAAAGGAAGGGGTCCTTCTTGGGATAAGGAAATAATCTATATATGAATGGGTTTCTGGAAGAAAAGCCTATGTTAAAAATTCAAAATTTTCCATAACTGAGGAAAAAGTTATTATTAACATTTATTAGCAATGTCCTGAGTACCTACTGCAACATTCTTTCGATCTTTAATTACCTTTAACTTTTTTCTCCGTGCTATCATTGAAGAGTAAGAATAAAACTAGTTATGTGAGTAAGGAAAGTAATATATATTTTTAATTGAGTGTTTTTTAATTTTTATTTAAATTAAAAATATATATATATTATGATATTGCAATTTTTAACACTGTTTAATCATTACAAAACCTTTACAAACCTTTACAAAATGTCTAACATATACAATTCTTCCACACAGACATTCATATATCTTTCGATATACTTATTTTTACCACATGTTAACTGTTATACTAACATTATTAATACAAGTGAGAGAAATAAAAAGTTATTTAGCTATCATGTGAAACAATTGAGGGGGTTGGAGCAAGAAAATGCTAAGCTGCATTTGTAAACTTCTGAGATATATCAATTTGAATGTTAGATCAAATACTCAAATCAAGATATATAACATTAAGTTTTTTGTCAATGTCCTAGTTTGAGATAGTGTGAATAAAAATATGGCATTACTTTAATGATATTACTATTACGTCCTTTCTAAATTAGTTATCTTAATTGGGGGCATAAACGTCTGGGGTAAAAACGAAACCTGGGACATCTGCTGCCATCAAGTAACATTAGAAACAAATAATATGCAGGGTATTATAATTTGCAAAAATAGGCAACAGATCACAGTACAATAGGACCCGTATTTAACAAAGAACTCGGGACACAGAAAAATGCTCGTTAAATCCGGTCGTTCGCTAAATCCAAATCCTAGTTAATAACTAATAGTATATACATAAAAACAACTTACGTGAATTACTTCTTGGTAATCTTTATTGAAAATTGGAAAAATATTCATCCAAAGTTGATTGTTTGAGTTTACAAATTACGTTTCTTTCAATTTTCGTCTTAAAACACTTAATGCATTAAATGTTGCATCATAAGTATTTTTTATTGCTTCAAAAAACTGTTCGAGATTTTGTAATGACTCTTCAGCACAATCACGTGTCGGCGTTTTAAGTACAGTTTCTTCTTCTGAGTCACTATCACTTGCATCTTCCTGCTCTTGGGATTTAACCACTTCCACGAGGATATCCTCAGTGGAGAGTAAGCCTGACGTTAAGACACCGTCATCAACGTTATTGTACTCATCGATGATTAAAACATCGTTAAACTTCTCATTGTTATTTTGTTGCAATCAGACTGAGAGTGGCAAGTCATCTTCATCTTCGAAGTCACCTTCATTTCTGTCAATCCATCCAGCTTTCCTGTAAGAATTTTGGATACAGGATTGAGTCACACTTCCCTAAGCATCTGTTATCAGGTGCATAGCGTCAAGAACAGAAATTTTAAGATCCTGATTTTTTTCATTTCTCTCTAAGATCATGAGAATCCATTGCTTTCTATAATAGCATTTGAAGCTCCAAATAACTCTTTGATCGAGAGGCTGTAACACTGAGGTTGAGTTAGGCGGTAAAAAAAAACAAGTTTTATGTTTTTTAAATGGCTGACTTGTGGGTGAGCAGAAAAATTATCAATGATGAGTGCAATATCTCTTTTCTGTTTTTGAAGCACCTTATCCCATTCGTGCAAATAAGATAAAAGTAATTCAGAAGTCATCCATGCAATTTTGTTCGATTTGTAAGTCACTGGGAGACTTTTTCCCCTTTAAAGCATCTTGGATTTGCTGATTGACCGACGATAAGAAGTTTTTCTTGTCTTTTCTTGTCTTTTCTTGTCTTTGATTTTCTTGTCTTGTTGCAACACATTAACACAGTTAAGCGATTTTTCAGCAACTTACTGCCCACACATTTTTCACATTTAAACTTCATCGTTTGATGAGGAGTTAGATTGTAAAAGACGCCGGCCTCATCAGCATTGTAGATGTTATCATCAGCATAATTTTCACGTACATCTTTCCATGTGCAATCTAACAAGTCTTTCACATCCTTGTCGTTCACACTGGAGGCGTCGCCGATGATTTTTCCTGCACAGATGTTAGGACGTTGCTTGAAACGATGTAGCCATCCATTAGAGCAAGAAAAATCTGTGTAATCTAGCTGAGCTGCAATTTTTCCCGCTAGGATTTTAATGATGGACCCAGTTATCGGTAAACAAGAATTCCGTTGCTGAACAAACCATTTTAAAAGCGCTTCATCCAAGTCCACTTTTTCACATTTCTTCAACCGTTTGGAGTCGGTCACATTCGCTTCATATGCTTTCATTAAGGACTCCTTGCTTTTTAAAAGAGTTGACACAGTTGAAGAAGAAAGTCCATACTGCTTACATATTGTAACATTTTTTTTTTACCTTTATCCAAGACTTTTATAATTTCCACTTTTTCTCTTAAGGATAAAACTTTTCTTTTCGGCATTTTAAACAGCAGAATAAAAAACATGCTCTCAAGAAAAGGCACAAGCTGAAAATAATTTTTTCTTACACGTAGTTCCGAAACCGGTAATTATACCTGGTTTCGATTGGGTCAAGCCATTGAAGCAGGGAGGACTCGTCATGAACGACGTCACTTGACAACGTCCCTAACCCCCCTCCCCCTCCTCCCCTGCGTCCGCCATCTTTAACCGCTGTAAAGCAACAAGTGATTTGGAATTTCATTCTTTGTAAATTATGATCATTTCATTCTTTCCCTTACCCTTCCTGGCAAAGGACAATAGGACTGACGTCCAGTAAACACCGCCTCCCTTCCAAGAATCTATGCCTGCCTCTGATGATTGCACCTGTTGTTGGATAACTTTAAAGAATGTGTATTTTTCCTTTACAACAGGAGTGGGGAAATTCTAGGGAAACTGTATGTTTTTCTTTTTTTAAATCATTAGTTATTTCATGCTTCCATAATTATTTCCCTCGTTAAATCCGAGCAAAGTACAAAAATTTGCTCGAATAAAGATTATATTTCAATACATTTATTAACATTATACCAAGCAAAATATTCCATTTTCCTCGCTAAATGCGGAATCTCGTTGAATGCGGGCTCACTATAAAGGGGCTCGACTGTATTAGATTTATTTCACCAAAAATGTGGCTTGGCATTTTCTTGCCCTGACCCCTCGATTCTTGAAAAAATTAATGAAAATGGATGCTATAATGGAGTTTTGTTTGCTGATGCGAACGGAATGGCCACTGCTTGTGATTGGAACAACTTATCTATGCCGGAATGCATTTTCTTTCTTTCTTTATAATAAACGCAATTCAGAAATAAATTTAAGCATTGAATAGTTAATAATGGTTAAAATTTACAAATATATAGCCGAGCATGAGAAAACAATGCTTGTTTGAGCCGAGCCACTCTTCGCTTTGCTGATACAAATCAAGATAGTGTGGGGAATAAAGTATATATAAGTCTATTGATAGTACATAAGCACTTCCCAAGAAAAGGTATATGTTGCTGTAGTCATAATCCAAATTGGTTTGTGATCCAAATTGGTTTGTGTACATATCGTGATTACCAAGTAAAACAACCCGGGTACCTTTGTTAAAATGCACGTTACACAGGTGAACCGAAAGTAGAAAATTCTAATATAATTTTTGCATTTAGTACATTTTCTTAATTTTCTCAATAACCACACTTTTGGTTCTTTCGTATCAGCCGCATACCGGTGGTCAAGCCCGAAACATTTCATTATTTATAATAATGTGATTTTGATTATTGCAATGTTTGAGCTGGTAATTTGATTAGATATCTGTTTAATTCGTGTGAACATAGTTACGGAATCACACGGACGTTAACAAATGTTGAATTAATTACAATGTTTTGAGTGAAAACGGGATTTACAATCATGAATGGGTTATTTTAATTGGCAGATTTAAACAAAACAAATCCTTGAAAACCGTAAAAATATCAATAAATTGAGATACAGTTTCAAAGGTATTGCATTTGACCAATTTGCATCCGAATCGAAACTTATTCAGGAATTCCAGATTCATACAAAAAATTTGGAATAGTAATTTTCACTTTATTTAGAAACATTGAAAAGTTTTCCTTTTGAAATTCCGGTATGTATTCGGAATTCCTGAGTGAAAAAGAAATTTCTAAAATGGACGAATATATGCACTAATTCTGCAAAAGTTTCAAAAGTACATTTTTTTTCTAATTGACGGTAGCCAAATCGAAAATGTGCGATGTTTAGAAATAAAAAAATGCAATAAAACTAAAATTTATTATTTAAGTTATTACAGCCGTCAGTATGACGCCAGCGTTATTCACGGGCAAGTTTTTACTTTATAATTTAAATATATGTACTGAGAGAAAGTGAAACGACGTAAAATTTATAATTTATTTCATTGAAATTTTAAATGTGGTATGCCCCATTAATTTCATGTAACATCCAGATGGCAACATGTTTCTTAAAAATAACTACAAGGCAAAAAGAAAAAACCCATAAATAATGCAGTTTTTACTCGATAATTGTTAAATTTCTTTAAAATATTTCTTTGCAAATCACATTTTCTAAACCATCCGTCCAAATGTGACGAAAACGTTGCATAACATATCTTTAGAAAATCAAATAGTATATGAGATTTCATTTGAGGAAATCTGTTTTTGTTTATCTAAAAATATTTCGGTAATTATTGCGTTTAACATTAAATTCATAAATTAGTTTTATAATTAATTAATCGTAAAAATATAATATTTTAAAGAATAAATAACTTTAGTATGATTTAAGATAAAAATTTGTTTTTAAAATTAATTGAAATACTAGATAAATTGCATATATCTACTGTAAAAATAAACAACTTCTTTATGACGTCTTTAATATGCATTCTAAAATAAAACCTTTTAAAGGAATATGTATGATTTATTTTATGTTTACATATCTGAAATTATAATATTCGGCGATATGTTCACTGAAGACTGATAGTAGCATAAATGGGCTAGTAATTTATTCTATGAGCTTCAACAAGATTTAAAATATTATTGGAAGTATGATTTATTAGGTAGTAGCGTGCTAGTGGCTAACGGTGTCAGTAGACTTAGATGGATATATTTAAAGTATTTCTCCGTTAATGCATACTTAAAGTAGGTTTATTCCTTCAATATAAGTTTTACCTATGTTACTGTTCTTTTATACTTAGATACAATGTTAAATAAATTTAAATCCTTATCCTATAAAAAATTTAATGTCTGTCCGAATTAAATTTTCAAAATCATAAATATATATATCATTTTACGGTTATGTACTAAATGTACCGAATTGTATGAAAATTTACACGCATTGTTTGCCAACAGCATAAAATAAATATATAAATCTTTCCGTCATTCTGTTTCAAACGTGCTATTCAACAATTGTTCGTTTAAAATGTACTATTCAATAATTAAATAAAGTAGCATATAAAAAAATACTATTAAGACGTTTGTACCTAGTTTTTGTAATGGTTAATATAAATTATACATGTTCTGTTCGATAAAATGCTGTTGGGTCAGTTCACAAATAAGTGCATTTCATACATGAAAGAATCTTGAAAATTTTAATTTTAATTTTTGAGAAATATTTTATGTATTTTTGAGATAATTTAAAAAATCATTCACATGTAGGAAGGATTCTCTCATCGATTTGAACAAACATTTGACGCATAATATTCTAAAAATACGTAATACATGTTCAGATATATCTTTACATACCAAAAAATAATTATATTTCGTGAAATATCCAATCGATGTAATCACTTTTTTCAGGGAGTGTGTGAAACGTAAGACTAATTAGCATTATCCAATAAAAAGTGTTCAAATGGTTTGTGATATGAAAATGAAGGCGTTCTTCTCAAGATTGATATCTGCAAACGACTGACCATGGTAACAGAAAGTGTACAGTTCAGCAATTAAGTTCTGTGCCTGTAGCAGCCAGTAGAACTCTTGTAGCACGTCAAACTGTATTCAGAAGGTTTAACGAAGAATGACTTTATGACAGAAAGAAAAGGGTATATGTTTTACTGTCTTCACAACAATAGAGGTATAGCTTTAATTTGTGCAAAGTACGGAAGAATTGAAGTGAAGACTGCTGGGCACATGTTCTCCTTACTGATGAGTTTAACATATGATACTTCAACATCTCGCTGGTTTAACAACTGATTCTAAACGCATTTATATCTGGAGGGTGACAGGAAAGCGAAATCTTCCGTCAAACGTTATAGAACGTAACCATTTCCGTAGTGCAGGTATGATGGTATGAAGAGGGAGAACGGGAGTAGACCCCTATGTGTTTTCAACTGCGGATATGTGACCGGTCAAAGGTATCGTGGTAAGTTCTTAAAGCCTTATGTAGGATTTGCCAGAGGTACATATCTGATTTTTTATTTCATGACAATTGCTCGTCCACATCAAGCAAACCGCATTGATCTATACCTTGATGGTGAAGCTATTAATCTAACACCGGACAAGAAAAAAATCCTGATCTGAAATCAATAGAGAACTTATGAGATTGCATATGTAAAGCAATTGCACTGAGATATCCTCCTTCTATAGATGTAATACCACATTTCTGGAGGAGTGGAACATAATTACCAGTGGTTAACATATTATAGCCAGCATGAAAACTCGTTGTGATAAGAGTGCACGTGAAGTCAGAGGAGACCATATTCCATATTAAATTCATAATCCTCATTTTTTTATGAACTCTTCTAGTCACACTTTATTATATATTTTTTTGTTTTATGTTACAGTTTTATTTCATATGCAGTATGTCACTTGAAACGAAGCCAGTGGTCTTTTTTATATGTTTTCCGTGATCCGAACCGGGGTAGAAAATATCTCGGGATCGAGACCTTGATTAGTTCTCGAATCCCTGGTGAGGGTCCAGTAATACTCGGAGACAAATGATGTCACGAACCCTCCCTCGGTAACCGAACCTGATCCAACCCCTTTCTTATGTATCAATGTTATCCTCTATTTAACAACGTATCTATTTCTAAAAAAACAAAGTGGAGTGGGTCATGTTCAGTAATGGGCACGTATCATTGAGTGCGCGCTCTCGACGTCCTGTCAGTCTTATCATATACAGTGCTCTTTAATTTTTTCCTTTGTATTTATGTGTTATTATGCTGTGTATAATTTTAAAATTATACACGTCATAAAATTATAGTACACAGTTTCTGATAAATCCGTGATTTTATGCATGGAGAGATAATTTTGGACATGAGTGTACATTAAGTATAAAAAAAATAACATTGATTTATTTATACCTAATTATATTATAAAAATAAACTTGAGTCAGGAAAAACACAACACTCAATTGAATCAAATTCACCTCTGTACTATAATAATTGTTTAAAAACAACACAAAATGTCACAAAAACATATATGCATCATTTATTAAAAACTTTTATTTTAGGTGTTTTAAAAATATAAAAACTGCATTTCACATTAAAAACCTAGCGCTTTCGAGCCGTCCTGGCTCATCATCAGTGTTAAAACATCACCAACAGGTGGTGTTTAAACAGTGTTAAAATATGGTGATGTTTTAACCCTGATGATGAGCCAGGACGGCTCGAAAGCGCTAGGTTTTTAATGTGAAATGCAGTTTTGTATATTTTTAAAACTCCTAAAGTAAAAGTTTTTAATAAATGATGCATATATGTTTTTCTGACATTTTATGTTGTTTTTAAACAATTATTAATTATATTACGTGTAATATTATTATTATGGATAATAAATACAACATTAAGATTATTTCTTTGTATGCATCATTTGTAAAATTTATCAAAAGAGATAATTTACAATGCAGAAAAGATATCCTCTGGAAATATATGTACAGTAAAAATGAAACTACATCGAAACATATTTCCAAAAGGTTACTGTATCTTCGGATCAATCACAACAAATGATAGGATTTTAAATTGAGATTTTAAGTAACTAGAAAGTTTAGTTAATCATGTATCAAAATTATTGTTTTTCTAAATATATCCGCATCATAATTCAGATTAAAAATGAATATAAAATGTGATTAAGCTACCAGAATAACTATCAGCTATTAGTGTCAGCTGTGTGCTATCAGCTAAAATGTTCATTATTTCAAATATGCTGTTGTAAAAATATTTTTAATGTAAAGGAAAAAAAAAGTGTAGAAATAATAATTTGTGCTTGCAGATGTGTAAATAGTTTTTTTAACTGTAACTTTATTTTTCACTTTTTATTGTTTGAACTCATAAACTTATCTGAAAAGAATACTTATTTTCCGATATAATCTTATTGTTGTCTTTTTTCTAATTGCTGTTTCTTTTAGAAATTATTTTAAAAATGCATCATTCATTAAATTATTTTAAAAATGCATCTAGCATTTTACGAGGGTTAGTTGGCAAATAAGTCTCTTGACTGTGTTAAAACAACAAAAATCATGTTTAGTTAGATATACATATTTATTTACAATTGAAACACATTAAACCGTTTCCTACATAGTCACCCAACACTTCATTGCATTTAATTGTAGAATTTATAGTGGTATTTGTAGGGTATCGCCGAAGAAAGAAGCCGCTTGTGAAATTTAGGCGACGTTATCGTATTTTTTTATTTCATCATCGTCATAAAAATGGTAACTATGCAGAAACTTTTTCGCATAAAAAAAAACTGAAAGATACTATTCTGATCAAGTTGACGAAAATGTTCATTTTTTCTATAGATTGATTCAGATACAGCTTCTCGCTGCCTTGTGCTCGTTCTATCTGCCTGAATTGAATACTCAAACTCATATTCTAGCTATTACATCTGACATAATAGTTCAGATGATTGTCAATTTATGATGGTTCTATAGTCCCTGCATTAAAAAGCGTGCACGAATAACATAGAACAGACGTCTAGTTATTAAACACGTAATACCGCTTGTTCCATTCAGGCAGATATAGTTTCGCGATTTTGGGAGGGCAAAAGTTATATGTTTTCGGAAACTTACTTCCGAATATACCTCGTATTTTAAGGTAAAAAATATATTTAAACATTTGTGCGTATTTTAACAACATGCGATTTCATATTCATATCGGTGGTTAATTGTATTTGCAGTAGTTTTTAATAACGTTTAAATTGCATGCTGATTCTGTCCAATTTATGATGGCTCTATAGACCCTGCATTAAAAAGCGTGCACGATTAACATAAAAAAGACGTCTACTTATTAAACACTTAATACCGCTTGGAGTGTTTCTCGATTCTGGGAGGGCAAAAATTGTATAGTTTCGGAAACTTACTTCCGAAAATACCTCGTATTTTAAGGTAACAAATATATTTTTTGATAAAAATATATTTAAACAATTGTACGTTTTTTAACTACATACGATTTCATATTCATATCGGTGGTTAATTGTATTTGCAGATGCTTTTAATAACGTTTAAATTGCATGATGATTCTGTCTAAAACTTAATAACGGAATGTGTATTTTTATTGCTGTCCTAAACAAATACGAGGGAGAATCAAATGAAAACCTCAATTAATTTTTCTTCACTATTTTTAGTTATAGGGATAATATTTGGTAGTTTACTACTTTTCTACATAATACCCTCCACTTGCAATGTACTAACTCGAGCGGACAGGTAGCAACTAGATATCGTCTGCGATGAAGTATTTTGGTTGTGCTGTGTAGCCACCCATGCACTGCAGATTGGATGTCTTCATTACACCTAAACTTATCGCCTCCGAGGTGATCATTTAATGGATTTTAATGGATATCAAACGGTTTCACGCCTCCACACCACAGAAATTTAATAACTGCATGCTGTTCCTCTTTGGAGCAACTGCGTAGTGGTGCCACCATTTTAGACAGGGAGGCGGCAGCACTGACAATCACCACATCGAGTTCACGGCTGAAATTCCAGAATTAGTTAAAACTTGATTCGGATATTAAAACGCAATCGGTCTGCCAAGTCATATCTCTGTGGAAAACACGCGAAAACCCGATTTTAGTGGTTGACTCGTAGGTTTACTATTGTGTTTTCCTGTACCCAGAAGTATGAAAACATGGACAACTGGGTGCAGGAAAACACAATGGTAAACCTCTTTCAATTTTTTTCCTTATGCACTAAACTGACAATACAGACACACGATAAAATTTAGAAATTGATAAGTATTTGTAAACTTATATTCGATAATCATAAATGTTATAAATAATTAACAAATAAAAAATCTGTTATAACAAAGTATGAATATTTAAACATACTTTATATATCGACTTATCACACGCACTTTTGGTAAAAGAAACTTGATCGACTTATAACCAAAAATTTAAAAAAAATCCCTGACGGCTCGGCCTTCAGGCACAGGTAGATTTCGAAGACACAGACCGTGCGGCGCCTGTTTGTAGGGAATTACGGAAGAAATGATCTTTTGCCATGATGCGGTACCCATGACCCGCCCACTTAGAAACCTAACTTGTTTGCAGGCGGAGCCGGCAGTTTTTTTTTTCGTTTTTTTTTTTTTTTTTTTTTTTTTGCTATAAGGATTGATCCTATAAAAACTTGTCAATACAAAAGTTTTAGATAATATTAAGAGGATTTATAATAAATTTAAGCGGATTTAATATATTTTGATTTGACGAAGTTATGAATTTTTTTCTTCTAAATCCCTTCCCCACTTATCCCCCCCCCTTGGGGCCATTTTTAATGATATCAAAAATCTGTCATACATAAATTTTCGGCCTTTTTCCTAGAAGTAGTAATAACTTGAAACGGATTCCATACGTATCATAATTCAGAAATTATGGCGTTTTTTTTCTGTTTTCACAAAAATACCCTCCATTTACCCTCCTTCCCTTGATTCAATTTAGCCCATTAACGAACTTGACCGAGATTTTATGCCCCTTGATTTTATATATCAGTTTGGAAGAGATTTATGCAGAATTATTGGAGTTATCGTGACCATAAAAAAGTGGCACAGATAGATAGATAGATAAATAGATAGAAAGATGGATAAAGTTTTGAACTGGGGGTGGTTTTGGGTTCTGATAGTCATAATCGGCGTGGATCTGCAACAATATTTCAAAAATTCCAACTTAGAGGAGAATGCAATAGGTAGTATTTCTTACGAAATCTACCTAAAACAGATGATCATATGAACTAGGGTTTTTTATTTATTGAACATGCTATTTTGTTTTGTTTTGTTGTTGCAAAAATAATTTTCGCTATCAGATTACAGGAAAATATTTATTATACAATAATCTTTATTTTATTTTTTGCTAAATATCGCATGAAGATTTCTGCAAAGAATCAGCTACATCTTATAAGGCCTATACCTAAAAATAGACCTATACGTAAAAATTGAAAAATGAAATTTAAAAATCTAGGTTCAAGTTATGCGCCGGTTTGTTCGGCAATTTTTGTATAAATACAACAACAATACAATAAGTACAATATTTATGTATAAATAACAGACTATATCTTTAACTCCTTCTTTCATATATTTTAGAATATTATTTCTTATAAATGTAAAGAATCATGCTTTATCCGTAATACTTATGATAAAACATTATTTCGCTTTATTTTGAATAATTTAAATATTAATTTATATAATAATGAAAAGTTATATTTTCATTTAGAAATAACTATCAGTAATTGATTTACACAATGTTGACCAATCTCGACTATAATCGTGTTTGAATAGCTTCCAAATTTTATTATGTTTTGTCTCCACTGTGTTGGCCCATTATTTTTGTGTTATTTAAGCACTCATACGATTTTACATGAATTATTTAATGTATAAGTTAAAGTATTTTCCTAAACAGAATTACGCTCCATATTAATTTAAATTTTCTAACTATAATAGAATAGGGCTATTTTAAAAATACATCCTTTAAGAATCAAAAGAATAACAACATAAAAATGCATTTTAATTAATCGCCATTAAATAGATGTCAATATGTGTTTTCTATTTTCTAAATCTGTTAAACAAGAATAGAATCATACTGAGCAGTGCCAGCGTGGAAGTATTTTTTTATTTAATTTTAGAATTATTTAATGTATAAGTTAAAGTATTTTTCCAAAACATAATTACGCTCCATATTAATTTAAATTTTCTAACTATAATAGAATAGGGCTTTTTTAAAAATACATCATTTAAGAATCAAAAGAATAACAACATAAAAATGCATTTTTAATTAATCGCCATTAAATAGATGTCAGTGTGTGTTTTTTATTTTCTAAATCTGTTAAACAAGAATAGAATCATACTGACCAGTGCCAGCGTGGAAGTATTTTTTTATTTACTTTTAGCACTGTGTATATATTTACTGATTTTTCGATAGTTTAAAAACTGTATACATACCTACAAGTAAAATGGAGATAAATATTAGGAAACTGTGTAATACAGTTCTAATAACTTAGAATTGATGAATAAGTTATACTAAAATGAATAAGTTATACTAAAATGAATAAATTTGGTATAATATGAATCAGTTTAAAATTTCTGAAAAGAATAACTATCTATATTTGGTAACGCTTATGACTGTTATTGTACAAGACTGTAAAAAAATAGATAAATGTTGATAGCGATGATATCTATATTAATAAACAATTTATTGTTTATTAAATTGTTTGTTATTTATTTATTTATTTTTTTTTTTTGGTTTTTAAAAATATGCACTTTTTAAATACAGATACCCATGTATTTTAAATACGTAGAAATTCATTAATGATATTTTTAAGCACAGGGTTCGAAAACAAATTATCGATTGAAAAAGTTTTATAAGAATTAAAATATAGTAAAAGGGGGAAAAACCAAATATGTTAATTGAATATTATTATCCATTTTTAGCAATGTCTTTTTATTATTATGAGTTAAGTATTTTATCCATTATATTCCTCTTTAAACATTCATATAAATAATAAAATATTCCAGCACATAGATTACAATAACAAAATATATTATTCATTTTGAAATCCCTGCTGAGTAAACAAATTAAGGAGAGCAGATGAATCTAGAGAATAAGTGTTTACTCATATAATATTCAAACGAAATACCCAGGAATAATGCATTTACTTGTATAAACAAGATTCCACAGATATGTAGATGAGATGAAAATTGAAAATTGAAATATAATATATATATATTACAGCTGTTATTTGGAATTTTCAAAGTATTTTGTATTTAAGTTGATACATTTAAATTACTTACAAATAATGAAGCAATATACTGTATAATATGATAAAAATACAAAATATGAAATGGGGAATTACGGAATGCATAATTACGTGATTGGTATACATGAATTACATTTCGATAATAAGGAAGCTGGAGTTCGATAATAAGAAACTCGTAAGGTTTTGTAGGAACATTTTTAAAAAGTCCTCAAAAATGAAAATTTTAAAATGTTTTTATATATTAGACGTTATTTTGTTAAGGAATTTGAAAAGAAGTATATATAAATTTTTGGAAAATCAACGAAAGTCAATACAAAGTGCAATAAAATAAAAATTGCTTTTAGAAGTTATAAAATTATGTATAAATGAAGAACGCTACTTTTATTTCGCCTTTTTCGGTTTAAAACAGAAGATGAACGATAATTTTCAAGCAAGCTTTATTTTAGAGGAACTTTCTGGATTGTTCTAGGCTATAGTCCCAGTAAAATAAAATGACTATTCGTTATTACGTCAGACTATTCGTTAATACTGGATTTGAATAAGAAATTCGCCAAATTAGTCAGCTATAGGCAAGTTAGCTTAATTTATGGAGACGTATTTTTGGACGCCAAATTTATTTCGCTTTTATTTCGCCTTTTTCGGTTTAAAAAAGTAGATAAACGATAATTTTCAAGCAAGCTATATTTTAGAGGAACTTTCTGGATTGTGTTGGGCTATAGTACGAGTAAAATAAAATGACTATCCATGGTCAGCTCAGTAGCCCTTATCTCAGGTCAGTAACTATATTAAAAACTCACGTCACAAATTGACCGCTCTCGTTTTTTCCATCCCTTTTCAGAGATCAGTTGATCAGTATTACTTCCTCTGCTTTGTTCGATTACATTACTTTCCTCGGTTTTCGAAACCGTTTTCGTTCTTTTAATTATGGCTTTTAGTCCTGTTATTAGAAAAGAGTGGAATGATGTTATTTCTTATGTATATAAGTATTTGAAAGAGCTTGTTTCTTCCAATCCTGATGCTAACATCAAAAATATATTTCTGCATGCGCATAAAGCTATCACTAAAGGGTGTGGCATATCTCCTCGTATAGTTTGAAGGATATGTACTAATAGTCTTGTCAACTCCATCTTAGAAAATCTATCATTTCCATTGCCAAATAAAAGTTCCTTACTTAAAACATGTGACAGGATTAGATGATTTTTTTTTTTTTTTAAAGTCGTATATCGCACAATAAAAGAGTATTACGAAAGAGGAAATTATCCAACATGCGACAGTATAAAATAAATTTTGAAACAAAAATGAACTTTCTTCGATGCATAAAGTCTGTGTGGACTATATTAACAGATATGTGCTACAAATACGAAAAGTCCTTTCGACCTGTATCTGGAGAAAAAAAGTAGCTTTCCTATATCTTCGTTTTAAAATTTTAACTAGTGTTACTCGTAAACAGCAAGCTAAAATGCAAAGAACCCGATTACAGAATATTCGTTAATACTGGATTTGAATAAGAAATTCTCCAAATTAGTCAGCTATAGCCAAGTTAGCTTAATTTATGGAGACTTATTTTTGAACGCCAAATTTGGCGATATAAAGTGTTGCTAGACTTGGCGAGAATTTGATGTTAACGGATACGAATATATATTTTTATGCGTATGAATGGGAAAATGATTACTACGATGAAATATAATAATTTGCAAAATATCACTTTCACTAAAACCCATAAATGATTCCCTGATTTTTGTAATCTGCTGTCTTGTTTCAAAATGTCAGCTACCCTAGAATTTCAAACTGCTATATCTCAGCTATTTTTTAAGATAAAGGCAAAACGAAAACAGCTCCGGAATCCTTGTGTTAAGGCATAACACTTAAGAAAAAGAAAAATTGAATTTCGAATTTTTTTAATATTGTTTTTGGTTTAAAACTTATAGTTGAAAACTATTTTGAAACAAGATGGCGGACCAAGTTGGCCAATGAACTCGTTCGAGACATTTTGAACCTAATACACACACTTAGTTACATCCAAATCGGTTTATAAATAAGAGTATTATTGTATGACAAAAATCAGATATATCAACATTTGAACGGAAGGTGGTGCTGGGGTTTGGGGATCATGAACGGTGCAACTAAACCGAAAATTTCCGGAATTGCTTTCCTCCGAAATGCTGCAATAGGTAGCTTTTTACTTTTTATAATTAAAGCAGCCTAAAAGGGCAATGATAGCCAAAATATTTGACTAAGGGAAGCGATATCGTAGCTGCAGCTGCACTTATCAAATTTCACAGAAATATGCATAATATCAGGAATGAGTCTTTACTGCAACCAGTTATATACTTAGATGTTACTTGGGTGAATCAAAATCATTCAAACGATCATGTATGACATGATTCGAAAAATTCCTGAAGTCTTAAAGTACCGATAAGAAAAGAGTTGAGGCTGATCATCTGTCATGTCGGATCAGCTCAGTAGGGCTTTATCGAAGGAGCATTTTTTAGTTTCCGAATCGAGCTCTACAAAAGACTGTCATTACGAAATCGATAGCATTGTATTTAGAGAATCCTTTTTAAATTTATTGAGAGGACTTGAAGAACCCAGCGTCATAGTAATGGCTATCATTCAAATTATTTATAAATAAATCCTATTCACAAAGACCTGAAAATCAGATATTATAGCTTGGTTGGAAAGAAAAGGTATTTTGAACGATATAAACACTACTGTTCCTGAATTGTTGAGTATTGTTAAAAAACACGAAGAAAAATATAAAATTTATTAATTGGCATATGAAATGGAGCATGGGGTAGTGAGGCTTCCACCTTATTACTGCCAGTTCAATCAAATCGAATTGATATGAGCTCAGGTGAAAGGAGAAGTCGGCAAAATAAATAATACATTTAAAATGAAGATGTAAGGCGACTGCTTCAGGAGGTCTTTTCTCATGTTACCGTGGATAACTGGAAAATTTGCGTCAAGCATTCCGAAGAGTTCCAGGAAGCATTTTCCAAAGAAAGCATAACAGATGAAAATGGATTCACACAACAGATTATTATTAATATGTAAGATGATAGCGAAAGTAGCAGCGATAATGAACTTGAATGTTGAGTGATTAAACATTCAATCAACTGTTTTCTAATTCAAGATCTATACAAACAAGTAATTTTAAGGACTAAGTCATCCCTAAGGCTAAAAAAGAATGTATCACTTTAAAATACATAGTTGAAATTATGTACTCGGAAGAATTCGGAAGAATTTCTCGGAAGAAATCAGAGCAAATAATGCAGAATGTAATATGGATTTGAATTATATCCACCCATCCACCAAGAGCAGGAATTGCACCGTGCCGTTTATAGAGGGGGAACTTGGTTGAGATACACTATCCCCTCTGGACAGCTTTAAATATTTTTGACGTTCTTTTAAGGGTGTCGGTCAGTAAGATCTCAAATTCCCGGATACAAATATGAATGTATTACTCGAAACATTCATGAAATCATTTTCCTCCGTAAAAACTGAATACAAGAATTTCTCTCATGAAAACAAATTATTTTACAGAAAATGCTGTTAAAGAATCACATTAAAACATATTGTTCTAAGTTTGCATTTATCCATTTATCCATATCTCGGAAGATTTCGGGAGAAATAATTCAGAATGTAATAAGAATTTGAATTATGCCTACCCCCCCCCCCAAGAGCAGCAATTAGTTTAGATTTCATAAGAATGAAAAGAAAATAAGAAATTTTAGAAAGTGCAGTGGGAAAAAGAGGACGAGGAGCTTGCGTCCTCTAGTGCCATGACAACGAAGAGATAATGGGAGCAGGATGTTTTTCTTGAAAAGTCAGTTTCTTTTATATAAGGTATTCGACAATTTTATTAATTGTTCCAGAACACTAGGGTGTCCACTTATAACCTGACCGACCTTTATTTTCGCAACCGTTGGTCCTAGATGAATACTTCCAATTACAAAAATGGTTTAAATAAGGTAAAGAATTATTTTTAAAGTGATTTGGGTCAAGAAAAACATTTATTAAAAAATTACGAAATTAAAATTTTTATACGGTCCCCCGGTCCCATAAGTGATATTTAGTAAAAGTTTACTGTGACACTACAAGTAAAACAAAAAAAGTCCCATTCATCTAACATTAAAATTGACCGAGTTGTGAAACTCTGAAATGCATGACTTATACCATTTTTTTGCATATCAAAACTGATGATTTCGGCCATGCTTACAGGTGTCCTATATAAAGTACTTAAACTTATTTCAAGGTATCTGCGCTTTGAAAGAAATCATGCAATTAAGTTAACTTTTAATTTTAATAAACAACTAAGTTATCTTTTATTCGTCAAGTTTCAGATTAATTAAAATAATTGTATTTTTACATATGTTTTATTTTGAAAGGATTTGAGGCTATGATTTCTTTTTTTAAAAAATTGTTATTTTCATAAGGTTTTATTTAACTTTCAACGATCGTCTTTCCAGTTTAAATGTGTACTCGAACTTTAACTCACTTTCAAATGTCCGATCGAAGATAAATTTTACATACTGACTTAAATCCGATGACAATGTAATATTATTATGATTTTCGACGCTTACGATCTTATAGATACTTATATTAGAGGATAACACAAAAAAAGTCGGATAGATTACCGTCAAGAAGTTTAAGAACTAGTACCTAATTATCTAAGCAAAAATTCTCTGTTTTAGCTTAGATAACATAAACCTGCGATGGTTGTATTTTTTAACTTTTATAATTACGTTTTATGTATTTTTGGTACTTTTCGGTTAGCCGGGCGCCAGTGAAATTTATATATCTATGTATACATATATATACATATATCTATACATACAAACATTTATATATGCATGTATATATATATATATACATATATATACACATACATATATGTGTGTATGTATACATATATATGTATATATAGATATATACATATCAGTGGCGCCCGGCTAACCGAAAAATACCGTATTTTTTAACGCTGAATAAAAAAATTACCTTCACTTTTAATTATCATGTCAGGATTTTTCGCAAATCGTAAATTTCAAAGTTAAAAAATAGCGAAAAATCTGATACTATAAAATAGATGTAAGACTTTTTTATTTAGTTTAATTTTATTTAATTCAATAATTTATTCAAATTTTTGGCTTATACTGGGTTTTTTTACAGCTAAACAGCTCAGGGGTCAGATGAGGTTGGGAAGGGAGTGGGATCAATTTTAACTTTGAGCTATTTAACTTTGAAATTTGCGATTTGAGAAAAATCCTGAGGTGATGGTTTAAAATGAAGGTCATTTTCGGATTCAGCGCTAAAAATACATAATTAACAATTTTCAAAAGCTAAAAAACTTGGCACAACCCATAATTTGAAAGACAGTGTAATCTAACAGCATTTTAAAATCTGTATCATTTTGTAAAGAATTGAGGCTGTTTTTCATCCTTTTATTTAACAAAAATTCTGTTATTTTTATCCTCTTATATGTTCAGTAGAAATTGTATATTTTGCATTAATATGTCAGAATGATTATAGATTTCACATTTATATTAGATTGCAATGTTAATTTTGCTCTCAACTATTTTCTTTTGTATATCTGACAATTATTTATATTTCTACTACATTTGTGAATGACCCCTATTTCGCAGCAAAAAATATACTCCAACTTTAAACAGCTAATACTCGGTCAATTGTAATGTTAGATAAATGGGACTTTTTTGTCTTACTTGTTAGTGTTACAGTAAATTTTTACTAAATATCACTTATAGGACCGGCGGACCGTATAAAAATTTAAATTTCGTAATTTTTTAATAAATGTTTTTCTTGACCCAAATCGCTTTAAAAATAACTCTTTACCTTATTTAAACCATACTTGTAATTGGAAGTATGCATCTAGGACCAACGGTTGCGAAAGTAAAGGTCGGTCAGGTTATACGTGGACACCCTGTATATAAAACTACGGGTTCAGCAATTATATGAAATATTATCTTTGGAATTTATGACCCTGAGATTATGCAGTTCCACTGTCTGTGCTGTGCAATATATATACGTTGGAAGGTTTTTAAACTAAAATTTTGGCTTGAAAAAAAAAATATTAAAAACAGTTGAAATTGAAGTTTTAGATTTCCAACATTAAGAACATAACTACGAAAACGTTATGCGAATATACTGTTAATTTATCATATAGACTGCCATCTATAAGAATTTTAACAACTTCTCTTAAACGTTGTAGAGCTTATAATGAGCCATGTCTCTCAAAACAATATCTTAAAATTAAAATGGACTTTATTGATCTTTGTCTTATTTCTTTTTCTAGCAGAAATAACTTTCATATATGTCGGAATTTTCTTACAACAACGAAATTTTCTTGCTTGTTAAATTTATGCCCAAGAATTTCAATCAGTTCTGAACGCTGTATTCTACTACCGAATAATTTGTTGTTTCCACGGCAACAACGCATTCCATTTAAATCATATCGAATGAGTTCAGAATAGGGGCCTAAGAGCAAGATTGTACTGGTGAATGAGACCAACTCCATAGCCTTAATCTCCTTCCTTCGCATCAATGCTGAGTGACTTTAGTATCGGCCTCGACTGAGGGCCAATCGCTGTCAACGCCATCTATTGTTTGAAATTCGAATAAAAATCAAGAATCACAGCAAAAATCTCCTGACATCATACTTAACCTTACTGCAACATTTTTTTTTAAATATCCGTCACCGTTTGCAAGTTATTGAATTTTAAAATCCGTCACTCATTTTTGGGACACCCAGAATATGAGAGTTAAAAAATGATAGTGTATATGCATGTTGAAAAGATTATTGATTAATTGACTGATAAAATTATTTTTACAGCGAAATAAGGAGATGCAGATATACCAAAATTAAACTGGTATTAACCCGTTGAAGGGCGGTGAGATATAATATATCCCACTTAATTTTAATTCCAAATCGCCTCACTGACATCGTAATTTTGAAATCAAATTTTGCTTTTTTAACCCATTTTCGGCCAAAGGTGCGTAAACGCACCATTTCAATAAATATCTTTTTATTAACACTGTGACGTATATTTTTCGCTAATTTTATTTTTCTGCTGTTTTTAAGGGTTCTGGAGACATTTATAAAATATTAGTAATTCAATTGAAGTAATCACTTTCTTAGGTATAAAAGGTACACTTTGTGTGGTTATCAATACGAAAAAGCTAAAAACAACGTTGAAGCACACAAATTATAAAACTTTAAAACACATGCGGCCGTTTCAAGGATACATAGATCCCCTTCATCAGTGTAAGGTGGGGAAAAAAATGTTAAAAGCGTTCAAAAGACCCACGCTCGGCTATAGCCCCGAGTACTGGCTGTAATTTGACCAAAATGAAAAAGCAAGTGTAAGCAGAGCAGAAGTGACGCAGCTGACAGGAATCACCGACAACAGGCATCACCGCGCAGGCTCTCTCTAAAAATATGTATATATAAATATACAGATTCATTGGTGAACGACATGTCTAGCACCCCTTTTCTTTCTCCCGTTTGGAGAGAGCCTGCGCGGTGATGCCTGTTTTCGGTGATTTCCTGTCAGCTGCGTCACTTCTGCTCTGGTTACACTTGCTTTGCCATTTTGGTCAGATTACAGCCAGTACTTGGGGCTATAGTCGAGCGTGGGTCTTTTGAACCCTTTTAACATTTTTTTTCCACCTTACACTGATGAAGGTGATCTATGTATCCTTGAAACGGCCGTATGTGTTTTAATGTTTTATAATTTGTGTGCTTCAAAGTTGTTTTTAGCTTTTTCGTATTGATAACCACACAAAGTGTACCTTTTATACCTAATATTTGGCTTCAACGGGCTTTTTGGTCATTTGTAAGTTTTAGTGTGTTTCTTTTCTTTTTTCTTTTGTTTTTGGGTCTAGAATGTCTTTGCATAATCGCTTTGTGAATCTCCGACTCAAGCGCTTAAAATTTCTCAATCATTTATGATTTTTAATTAATTGTCGTCGTCGGAGAATTATTCCTGGTTTTATTTCAGTTAATTGCAATTTATTTCATTCCATAAGGATTAAAAAATCTTTATTTACTTTTCGCTTATCTCTTTTGAGAGCTCTAATTCAAGACACTCGCACTCGTTTGGCCGAGATTGAAAAAGAATTGTACAGCTTACATCTTTCATTAGCAGCTTCCCATCAGGATGTTTCGAGTTTTGATAACATGTCTTGGAATAGAACCTGTTCATCTGCTCATTACCATAAAATTGGTTTAGAAAGGAAATTTTCTAAATTAGTTAGTCGTCTTAGTCTTACCGTCCCAAATAATTTACCTACTGTTAATAGTCAATCTGTGGTTAATTTATCTGATTTTGAACTCAATGATAGTCATATTGATGCTCTTAAACTAAATAACAATTTTTCAATTAGTAAAACTTCCGATATTCCTAAATTAATTGCTCCTGTTGAAAGGGCGTTTAAGTTCAGTGCATTATCCCCCTTACAAAAAGATTCCATTAGACATCTCATTAAGAATAATATAGACTTTAATCAAAAGCTTAACAATAGTAATTTGAATAATTCAATTAAAAACTCTCTCAAAACTCTTAAATCTAATCCTGATATTATTATAACCAAAGCTGATAAGGGAGGTCAAATTGTTGTTTTGAATAAAACTGATTACGTCCAAAATGTTTTGAAGTTGATTAATGAGGGGCCTTACATTAATTTGAAAAAAGATCCATCCAGCTCCGAGTTGAATCAAATAAAATCTGCGGTTAAGACTTCTACCATTATATGTGATTCTATTAAACAGTCTCTTATTCCTTCAATTGCCAACTGTGCTCGTTTATATGCCTTACCTAAAGTACATAAACTCGATGTTCCTTTTCGCCCGATTGTTTCTAATATTGGCACTGCATATTATAAGTTAGCAAAATATTTAGTTTCCAGGTTTCCCCCCCCCCTAATGGTTACCGATAGTTATACATAAAAAAACTCAGTTCAGTTTGCCAATAAAATACGTAACTTTAATCCAGCGGGATATACTATGGTTTCGTTTGACGTTAAGTCACATTTTACAAATGTACCGGTACAGGGCGCTTTGGAATGTTTAAGAAATTGATTAAATGAATTTCATTTATTTCAGTACGAGATTGATAACCTTATTTCTTCAACCAACAAATGTTTGTCTCAAACTACATTTGTTTTTCAAAATAAGTTTTACAGAATGTCTGATGGGTTGGCTATGGGTAATCCTTTGAGCCCCGTCTTAAGTGATATTTATATGCACTATTTTGAGGTTAAGTTATTTAAACTAATACAGTTTCCATTTTATAGTCGGTATGTGGATGACTCTTTTGCATTAATCGATTTGTCTCAATATAATATTGATGCTGTTCTTAATTTATTAAATTCAATTGACCCCTACATCCAGTTTACTTATGAAATGGAAAGTCAGCAACGTCTGGCTTTTCTTGGCGTTCTAGTAATTCGTAATGAACATGATTTTTCTACGACTGTTTTTCGTAAACCATTTGCTGTTTGTTTGCCCCCTCATTTCAGATCTAATCATCCCCCTGCACACAAGTTTGCTTCTTTCAATACATCCATTTCCTGTGCTCGTAACGTGTGTTCGAATACAGAGTTATTCAATAGTGAAGTAAAGTATATTAAAGCCTTTGCTATCGATCGTGGTTTGCCATTGGATACCATTGATCGTATTTTATCTAAATCCCCTAAGATAGGTAATCCTATATCTGGAAACAAAGATTTTAAAAATGTTATTGTACTACCATATTTTCCAAAAGTCAGTTCTCAAATTTCACGGATTCTAAATAAATTTCATTTTAAAATTGTTTTTTCTCCAATAAATAAAGTCACTTTCTCTAATTTTAAAGATCCGATTCCAAATCATAATAGTTGGGAAATTTACAGAATATATTGTGAATGTGGTCTTTCTTATATTGGTCAGACGAGGCGAGCACTTGAATTTGAAAAGAACACGAAAATTATATCAAAAAGCAAGAACTTGATAAATCTACAATAGCGAAGCATTGTTGGAATTTTGACCATAGATTTTACTTTTCCGGAGCCAAAATTATTCAAAATTGCAATCAATATTTGATCTTGATTTTTACGAAACACATTATATTTATAAATATACAGATTCGTTGGTGAAAGACATGTCTAGCACCCCTTTTCTTTCTCCCGTTTGGAGAGAGCCTGCGCGGTGATGCCTGTTTTCGGTGATTTCCTGTCAGCTGCGTAACTTCTTCTCTGGTTACACTTGCTTTGCCATTTTGGTCAGATTACAGCCAGTACTCGGGGCTATAGCCGAGGGTGGGTCTTTTGAACCATTTTAAAATTTTTTTCTTTTTTCCCACTTTACACTGATGAAGGGGATCTATGTATCCTTGAAACAGCCGTATGTGTTTTAAAGTTTTATAATTTGTGTGCTTTAACGTTGTTTTTAGCTTTTTCGTATTAATCAATTTCAATTTCTCTTTCTTTTTGCCCGCTTATTTTATTTAAATTTTTCCATACTGTTGATTTCAATTTTCTCGTGTCGAAAATTATAAGATCAGTAGTCGTTTGTGTTGTTCCTCTTCCCCGATGGTGGCTTTAAGTTTAAAGCCGAAACATGTAGGATTTTAGCTCTTTTATCAGTTTAAAACAATTTTTACACTGATTTTAGCAACTAATAAGCACAATTTGTGCAATTTGTGTTTTTAAAATACTAGTTAACAGTGTAGTGTCCAAATGTATTCAATTGTAATCACTTTCTGTTGAGAATACGCTGGTTTTTTACTTGAAACGGTTATTGACAAGTTCGACTTTTTGAAAATGTATAATTATTCCACTTGAGATTAATCATATGTTTTTATAATGGAGTCAATTTGTTCTGTAAGAAAAAAAAAAGTTCTGTAAATAAAATAAAAATAAAACAAATCACATAAGAAAACTTAATTGTTTTTATTCAAATTTAATAATAAATTAATAATAATTAATTAATAATGGTAACGTCAAATTAAATAAAATATTATTTTTCATGCACGAAACTTTTTTGATGTCTTAATGAATGTAATTTAAGCAAGTTTCTATGCAAATAATACCACATTTTATAAAATTTCTATGCTTGGCCGAAAATGGGTTAATATACATGAAGAAAAGTTTTTATTCATTTTGAACTAATTTTTTTGTTAAATCGCGGTGTGATTCACTGACTTTGAGATTTTAGAAACGTAAGTACTTTGCCCCTGAAAGGGTTAAACAGGATCATATATATATATATATATATATATATATATATAATAAATATATATTAAATATAACACTTTCACAAAGATACATGTAAACAATTTATATATTTTTATGAATTATTATTAAATATACATATACAAATGTAAAATAATTTCAAAATGGAGCTGTCATATTATTGCCACTAATGGAATCACTGAAAAATATGTTTAAAAAATGTAACATACATATGAACGAACTAAATTTATTTCCATTACATGTTATTTAAATTAATACACGCAAACATATTCACCGATAAGCAACCGAATAATTTTAAATATACGCTAGTTTCTCTTCGAAATTTTATTAATTATTAAAGCATCTCAGTTGAATTATTTTTCAACAAGTGTTGAAATTAACATCTATTTCTATATGTACTTTAATGCAGAAGTTTTGAATGATAAATTAATACAAACATGTATTTAAAGGATTAATAACTAATTATATTCGATATTATGTAGAAAACAAATCTTATTTATTTCAAAATAGTTTTACGATATAATTATACATCTGTTGATTTTAATATTGAGATAAATTAAGATCTAAAAAAAGACGTACACATCCTATTGAACAGATAAAAGTATATTTTATAATTAAAAGAATATTCTGGATGACTTATTATAGGAATGTTTATACGATTTACATGCACAATACTTATGCATTTTTATAACACTAGTCATTGTAATTCTTTACTGAAAAATCATGTACATATGATTGAATGGAGTCGTGGTTGCTGGTTAATTAATTAGACGACCGAATATCGCTTTTAAGCTTATAGTTTATTAACTTAAGCTTATAGTTAAGCTTATAGTTTATTAACTACTAAAACAGAGACAGATATCCCGGTGTTAAGAGTCTGCATTTTGCCTTCTAGCAGCTGCTTCGAAAGTTTCATGAAACCCCTTCTTTACGCATAGGCGGTTAATGTCAGACTGATTGTTTTTGAAATAACTACTTGTAACTTGACCCATTCGAGCACATATTTTATTGCGTTATATACTAATGGGGTCATGTTACAGATGTTTGAGAATATTTCCTTGATAACTGGATTCCTTGATTCCTTGATAACTGGAATATATGATGCGAGTGGCTAAGAATTCATAGATTTACAGTCATAAACATGGGACAATTAAGGCATAATTGGCCCTGATATTCAGCCTTCTCGAGATTTTAATTGTGGTTTGAAGTAGATGATAAGTTATGGCACTTAACATCGAAAAGAAGCCTTTGTCGTCATGTTAGCTAAGAGATGTATTTTAATTAAGGTTTGAAGAAAGACAGGCCCCTTGTTTAATATAGAATAAGCAAATTGGAGTTCATTTAATGGAGCATCTCATCTATTTTATAAGATATATATATTTACCAGCTGGGACGACCGAGCTACGTTCTGTTAAAATTAGTTTTGTGTTCAAATATATATTGTGTTCAATAAAACAATAAATTCAGTGCAGACTGCTCTGAAATACCAGAATTCTGCTTTCTGTTGTATTGTGAATTATTGGTTGAGTCATCTATCTGGGCTCCTATTGCGAGTTTCTTAAAAAAATCTGCAATCCTGAAAACCAATTTTTTCATCAAAATTGTTGGCCAAAATAGGCGACATTATTTCATTTGGCGCCAAGCATATGTTTTGGCAGTGGTAATCTGGAAAATAGATCTTCCCGCCAAAATTCGCCAAAATTGCCAACATTTCGCCAAGTTTTGCGACTTCCTTTAATATCAACTGCTCAACAACTAAACTGTTTCAACTTTCATTAACATTATAATACAGTGACACGTAGTGACGCAAAAATGACCCACTAATCAAATTTTCATGAATATGTGACTTAGCTCAAAGGTCTTCTCGCAATCCAAAACGGTAGAATACAAAATTTAGTCAAAATCGCTGAAACAGTTTTTTATATAAAATTAGCTTGACCCGTAGTGACCCCAAAATAATCCACTAATCAAAATTTCTCGAACATGTGACATAGCCAACTGGTTTTATGGTAATCCAAAATGGTAAGATAGATAGGAAATTTTTGTAAAATTCGTTTCGTCATTTTTAACATAAAATTTGATTGACCCTGACCCATAGTGACCAAACATGACCCTCTAATTGAATTTCCTCGATCATGTGACCTAACCCAATGGTCCTCTCATGTTCGGTAGAATGAAAAATTTAGTCAAAATCGATTCAGCCTTTTTTACATATAATTAGCCTGACCCTGACCCACAGTGACCCAAATGACCTACTAATCGAATTTTTTCGAACATCTAATCTAGCCCAATTGTCTTCGCTTGCCAGAAAACCGTAGGACACAAAATCTCGTCAAAATCGCAGGAGCCGTTTTTAAAGTTAAATTTTCATATAATATATATATATATATATATGTAGAGAGAGAGAGAGAGATAGGTAGATAGATAGATAGATATACACACACACAAGATTTGCTCGTATTATAATATATGATACATATATATTATTAACACATACTTGATTTCGAATTGTGAAATAAAACTGCAAAAACGATTTTTTTTAATGAAACCCGTATTGAAACTAATGGCCATTCAGGTCGATGCATTACTGACAACGTGAAGCAAGGGCATCACAAAATCGACCTACCGTCCTTTAACTCCCCCACCCACGCCTTCTTTATTCCTATTGCGTTGTGTGTTAATAACCGCGGTCTTGTGAAACTTTGCTTGTGAACACTTTGAGCAGTTTTATCTGCTTTACACTTATTTCTAATTCCTGCAATTGTAAATTGTGTAAATGGATCAATTTCAAATTCTCTCATAAACTGCCTCTGTACATCATCTACGTTTTCAAACATTGAGTAACACTTTACGATAAATGCATTTTTCTGAACGAGTAGTCCGGTTTCATTCATTATTACAAGTTATATTTAAACCAGACATGAAATGAAAAACATTGCGTAAACGATTTTTTAATACCCTGCATAAAATTCCTGATCTAGTTAAATGAAAATGCAAACAGTATTTTAAAAAAAAAATATATATATATATATATATATATATATATATATGTATATCCATAAGGATATAAATAACTTTTTAACACATATCTCCTCATTATCCTAAAAAAAGGACAGCACGCATAAGCGTAATGTATATAAATTCCTCTGAATATTTTAATTCAAATTAAAGACGATTTATTATTCAAGAGACATTTAAAGATATACTAGCTGGCTTCGCCCGCCAGCGGGCCCCTAATTTACATCGATGCCTCGAATATTTTGAAAACTCCTTTTTTTTTTATAAAACATCGAAACGAACGACCCTCTGGCTCGCATCCACCTCGAGTCGAACGAACCTCCGAACCGGGTACCCGCTGCCTTCGGCACCGGATAATCCCTTAATTTGCACATTGAAAAGTACAAACCTCTAACCGAACGAACCGCCGACCCTGGTCCCCGTTGCCTTCGGCACCGGATAATCCCTTAAATTGCACATCGAATACTATAAATCCCTAACTAAACGAACCGCCGGCTCGGGTCCCTGCTGCCTGTGGCACCGTATAGCAGTCGTGCTGCGCACGCGCTGTAGTATACGTTAGTTCCACCGGGTCCGCCATTTGGTGACCACTGGTCTAGACCATGTAATAAAGATTTATTTCCTACACTGAAACTGATACCAATTGTTATAGGTACATATTAATGTTATGCTTGACAACTTTCATAATCTTGGGGAATACCGAATATTTTGAGTAGTTTAAAAAGTGTATTGTAAAACAATAGTTGCAGATCCCGTAAACGATATTTGTAGAAAATTCGGTCCAAACTGAATGGACAAGAGTTATTATTATATTTTTTATAAGGCTAATGAAAAGGTGAGAATCTTTTCTGCAAATTCTCAAATTATAATAAAGATAATTATCCTCTGTCATTAAATATTAAATAATTATACTTATAATTGAAATATTAAAATTTAGCTGTTCAAAGTTGTAAAACAAAAAATATTTTTCCTGTTTAAAATAAGTCTTCCATTTCGTAAACGTTTTTCTTTTCTGTAAAATTAACATTTCCACGTGGTTCAACTCAACCAACGTGTCTGATTTAACATTTACGCTATTTGCTGTAATAACATAATAGCATTTATGTTAAAACAACTACTTTCCTTATGCCTGTGATCTTGTGATTTTTTGTTTATAATGCTCAATTTAGTTATTTTTTTCTGAAAACTGTTCAAGTTGACATTATTGATCTTTAGAATGTTGCCGATTGTGTGTACGATACAAGTAGATCTGTTCATTGAAATGTTTGTATAAACTGTAAGTGTACTATAATAAATTTTACCATATATATTTTTATTTTAATGATAATAAATGTTTTCCCCTATCTGATTATATAAACATCTCAACAAAAAATACTTTCCATATATAATATTTAATTTATTTTTTGGCTCTCATGTATTTAGAAATGTATCTAACAAAAATGAAATAGTACTTATGTGAACGTATGAAATAATTTATAATTAATTTATTATGGAATCAAAATGTCTCACTTGACTTGCAATAAAACAGAAACAGTTGAAAGAGACGTGTAATCCATTTAATTTATTTTTGTCCTCGAAGCAGTATTCAGAATCCAAGTTAATGAATTTCACATCAATAAGTTATACAGAAAGTGGCTTACGTTTGCTAATAAATTATTCATGTATTTATATTTCGTTGAAGATTCATTGAAAGAATCGTATGATGTTAAAATTTTTGGACAAATGAAGTTAATCGTAAAAGTGATTGAATAAATTATTTAAGATATACTGACACGGAATCATTAAAATAGAACAGAAAATATTTTCTGTGTTGGAACCAATCTTGTCACTACATAATAAATTGTTATATTAACATATGTTTATTCAAGTATTATATTCACAAAGACATTCATTGAATTATTATGTACAAACTATTTTATTTAGAGAAATGAAATAAATTTTAAATTTGTTATACCTTTTTTTTAAATCGTGAAACGCAAGGGGAGTCGTTGATTTTATGTCGTCCGATTGTCAACACGAGGGATATAGGTCCTGGGGGGAGTGCCTTCCGCGGGGGTCTTTTTAAGGGATCCTAACCCGTATTTACTGCAAGGTTCGAAGAAAACCACGGAAAACTCCGAACGGTTAGGTCGACGAGCGCAACAGGGGTTCGAACCCAGCACTTCCTGTCTTCCAGTTTCCTGTCTACCAGTTTCGAGAGCAGAACCTCTCAGCCACTGGTGGGACCCCTACACCGTGGGACAGATATTCTTTTTAAAAACTTTAATTAAGACTTATCTATAATCAACTGAAAAAAAATTTAAACTTACATATAGAAATATGTATATTGGGAAAATCTTATATATTGAATTTACTAATCCACATAAGTAGAAACAGAAACGAAATCACTTTAAAATAATGTTATCAATTGTCTAAGTGTGTGTCACGCTTATTCCACAGTTGAAGAGTGTTGATATTTTATGTGGTCCACCGTCAAATAAGCATTTCGGCATATAACATGGTTGGGGGTTTGATTTCTAAGAATCAATCTGGTATCAACGGCCACATTGTAGTACTCTTTAAAAATGTCCATAAATGATAAATAATGAGAATGGTATGTCGTGGTAGGATTAGAACAGTGCTCCTTACATATGGGTGTCCATATCTCAAAGATATGAAAACATGCTAATGTAAATGCATATTATTCATTAGGGAAGACATTCACTTCTTGTACAATAACTTTTGGGACAAAAAATAACAACCATTATTTGTTATTCATTCAATTTGTATAGTTCTTAAATAATGTATTCTTTGCGAATGCTTAGAATACCTAAAGATGTAGAAGTAGACTTGTAATTTCATTGCCATTTTCGGATTCTCAATGAGGATGTTTGCATTTATTAGTTCACATTGTGACAATCAATGATTTAATTTGATTTTTTTAAAAGGGGTTTAGAGGTTTCACCAAGCCAATGTTATGAAGGGCAAAGGATGTATGATTTTTTTGAATTCATAATAACTTTGTGGTTATTTTTTAATTAATATTTATAAAAAAAACAAAAATAGGATTAAAAAAAGGATCGTTAAAAAAGTGGAAAGTCAGATGAGGAAGTTCGTCAAAATAAAAGTTTTCTTTATATTCCTCTTGAAAAAAATAATCATTCACAAATGCATAAAAGCATTTGCATTGTTTACATTTTTATATGTAAAATTATTTTTTATGCTACGTTTCCCTAAGAATTTGACAAATAATCTGTTTTCTTGTCTAACGGGAAATGAAATGTCTTTTGAAAGTTGCTAATTATGCTTTGTAGTAAAAGAAAAAGGCTTGTCCAATTGTTCCGCATTTCTTTTAAATGTAAGATTTTAATTTAAATTAATGAGGTATATTTGTGAGAAGGAAGCACTTTTTTGCACAATTATCATTTGTAATTACTTCCTCAAATATATGTTGTATAATATAATAACCATGGAAATACTTTACACTGCGATTCCATTTTATGTATTAAAAATAAAAAAATATATGTTTGTAAAAATAAGTTCTAAGAGGTTGTTCTAAGAAGTATTGTGTGATGTAACTCAAGTTGCAAATAATTTTTGTTTTTCATTTAAAATCTTTATTCTTTTTAAACACTGTTTTTTATCTGCAGATAATTAAAATAATACTTTTAAAATCTAAATTAACTTTTTATATATATTTAAAAAAATCGTTACTAGTGAAATACAAACAAAGGATAATGAACTTGGAGAATTATTTATAATGCAGCTCCATATTGCAATTTTAAATGTTACTTAAAAACAACTCAAGTCTATTGGTAGTATAAAATATTTTCATATCTCCTTAAAAATTTTCTGTGGTATATTTTAAAATAAAACAAATTGTTAAAACCATACTTTGATAAAAACATATAAAATAAATAATAAAATCAAGAAAAATACATATATAATAAATGAAATGAATATGGAATTACAAACTGTTTTTCAATTAGTGTAGAATTAAGTTATTCTTAATTAATGCGTTTTCAAAATGTTTGCTAAAATATGCATCTTTAGTTTCTCTTGAGAATTAAAAACTAAGAAATCACTTATGTACTCACGCGCACACCGATCGAGATAAAAATTTACCTCGAGTAGATTGAGAATTGGACATTAAAAAGGCAGAAAATATTTTTAACGAGGAATTAATTTAAATGTTAAGTATAAACTTTGAGATAAAATATATTACAATTTTTAAACGAAAATATTTTAACTCGTAATTATATTTTCGTACCTCAGTTTATTTAGTTATTTATTTTCAGTATTTTTAGGAAAAAATAATGATACGAAACACGTGTTATGACAATAGTCACGTCAGAAAAGGTGTTTTTAAGGCTCTTAGTGTGCTAATTTCTAAGCTAACACTTTAAAGATACTGTTCAGTTATTTGGCTAAGTAGTGTCTTTGAAAGTTTTTTTTTTTTTTTTTTTTTAATAAAAATATTTCAGTGAAGAACAAATGTTTTTCTTATGATTTGCATACATTTGATGTTAAATTTTTGTAATATGTACTTTGCTTTAGGATTCGGCACTTAAAAAGTAAAAACGGAAGCATTATAAGATCACCCCCGTGTCTTTCTCAATGTCTGTGTGTCTGTCACAGCCGTTTTTCTCGAAATCTATGGGACGTGGAAAGTTTAAATTTGGCAGATTTATAAAGGCAATCGTACCACATTTTTATCGATTTTTAGCTAATCGGAAAGATTTTAAAGAAAAATTTAGGGACTAATTAAGTTACTTGAATAAAATATTGTATGTGTTGTGGGGTATCGTGTCAAAGATTTCGCAACACCGAACTCAAAAATATATTTGTTTTCATTTTAGGTATTACATTTTCAGAAATATAATCTAAAATGTACTTAAAAATTATGTCCTTTCCTCTATTTTTGAATCTACTGAAACTGAAATTATAAATTATTTGGGTTTAATGGGAGTTTATTTATATCTTGCAGGGAAACTTTAGCGATTATCCTAGGACATATGGTTTTTGCGAAAATGGAAGTTTTCCATTACACACAGACTTTAGCTTCCCGGCACTCCACGGGGAAGATAAAAGGCAATCCAGGAACCTATCAGAATCATCCAAGGATTGTTGATTTTGATTTTCGAAAGAAGTTGTAGATAATTAGCCGAGATATTAATTAAGTTACATGGATTTTTTTTTTACACATATATCGTGTGGAGTATCATTCGGATGATGTCGTAACAGCAAATTCAAATATATAAGAATTTGTTTTAATTTTAGGTATTATATTTTCCGAGCTATCATTTAAAATGTACTGCAAAAATACGCCCCCACACCTATTTCTGAATATACAGAAAATGAAATTATGAAAAAAATATATTAGTAGTACGAAGTTATATACACCTTGCAGAAAAACTATAGCGAGTATTTTAAGTCACACATTTTTTTAGAAAATCACATTTTCCTTTAAACACAAATTTCATTTTACGAAAGCCCAGCGAGGGAGTTGAACGGCACTCGAGGTACATATCGACGCGGAATCATGTATGTATTGTTGATAATGATTTAATAAAAATAGTCGGTAGTAAGCCGAGATATTATCTCGATGATAAAAACCTATCTAGAAAAATGTGATACGGGTTAAAACGAAAATAGTCTGATTCTTTGCGACCTCCTTTCGAAACGCGCTTGGCACAATGTCAAGTTTAAACTTTGTACAAGGTTTCTGTTTTAGGTAAGGGAAATCTTAGTTATAAATAGTCAACGTTTTTCATTCCAATTGAATTAAATTATTGAAGGTAATTAATGGAAAATAATTCATAGAATAATTCCAAGACATTAGAAGTGTGTAGTTTTGAGATGTCAATCGCTTATAACCAAATATGTAATTATTTTATAATGGTAAAACTTTTCATTTACAAATCACTTCAATACTCCTACCTGCAAGTATCAAGATTTTATGTTTTAAAAGGAGTTAGAAAGTTTCGCGTTGTTGAGCGTGTTTAATTATTATTATTATTTTTTAATTGCCTTAAAATTGTCTACTGTTACGTCAAATATGATTGATAGAGGATTTATCCTGAACAACTCTGCTCGTGTTTCAATCCAATGGAATTCATTTATGTCATGTGGTACATTTTCACTTATACTAGCAGATTTTCTTTGAACAATTCTAATATTGAGTATCTATCTAATTTCTTATTAAAATTTGTTGAGGTTTATTTTATATCTTGCATTCTACTATATTCTTTTGGCCATTACTAGGTATGTCGAAATATGACAAAATTTTATTATCGCAGGTGTTTTCAATGTCAGCTTCAGAAACAAAACTGGAAATGATCTGTCGAAATATTTGTAACACTAAGTATAAATCCATTCATTCAAGTATCTACTACCAGGGAAAGCACATTTATTGACAATGTATTCACCTATATCTCCGTGCAATGTGACGTTATTTGTTCCCTTTATGGCCATCCTAAAAAGATTTGGATAATGTTTACAAAAGGTCGTACAGAATAACGCTATTTGGTACTATTTAGGCTTCATATATCTCTGAATGTCCATGGTGTATCCATCTGTACTTTGCTAGTATATATTGCTATATTACTTTTAATTCAGTTACAGAAAAAATATACGATATAAAATATCAAAACACATTACACTTGCATTTAATTTCTTCAAATGACATATTCTTTTATCAAAAATTTTAGTTAAAAGTATATTCGATGAACTTTCTAAACATTGATATTTATATAATCTGTATTAATAAAATACAAATATTATAAACTTATTTAAGTAAAGTATACTTAGCTTCAAATATTCAACTATATTTTAATTAATTTTAAAGGATACTTTTGCAAATAACATTATATTTACTTGATTATATATAAATAATTAAATGTATTTAAACAGAAAATATAAATCTTGTATGGAAAAAGGGAGCAAAAATATTTATATCAACAGTGTTTTTAAATTAACAAAATTATTTCTTCCTTGTCTGGAATTTTTATTTAACTAGTCGGATGTGCCAATCCCAAAACTTTCTTCTATCTCAGTCCTGTTAATACTTCAAAATTCGCTATCACATCGCCAATAAAATCAATATTTTTCGTCATTCTGTTGTACGTCAGCTGCTTGCGAATCGTCGGGTTACAGGGATGTGAACAATCGATGTATACTAAACTACGAAAAGTCCTTCTGGCTTGAACGACTACGATTTTAGCTAATTTTACTGGAAAACACGAAGGCAAAATGCGTGGAACCTAAATAAAGAAGACTCAATCCCAGTTCTCGTCAACATTGAATTTGAATGAGAATATCGCCAAATTAGTCCTCTACAGCCAAGTTGGCTTCATTTATGGCAACTTACTTTGGTCGCCAAATTTGTCGATATTCCGCAAACTGTCGCCAAGTTTGGCGATAATTTGACGTTGGCGAATATAAATATATAGTGTAAATATAAGCATATAATAGGATTAATGGTTACAACAATGAAAGAAAATTTGCCGAAACCATGTTAACTAAAACTCATAAATTAAACCCGTTTATGGATGAATTCTGCTGTCTTGTTTGAAAATGTCAGCCACCCTAAAATTTCAAACCGCTCTATCTCAGCCATTTTTTTTAAGATAGAAGCAAAACAAAAACTGCTCCGGATTCTCCGGATCAAGGCCGAACATTTAACGAAAAAAAGTTTTAGGATTTCTAATTTTTTTTAATTTGCACATCTTTTTGAATTTTAAATCTTTAAATGGCTATCACAGCGACCCGTTTCGTCGAAATATCCCCAAATTGTAATAGAACCTGCTTGCCATAGCCAAAAACATAGAAATTTTTTTTTGTTCAATTTGAAGCATAACATCATACACTTTTAGATGGTACAATAGTGAAAATGGAACAAAAATATCGATCACAGCGCCCCCTTTCGTCGAAATATCCCCAAATTCTGAAAGAACCTGCTTGCCATAGCCAAAAACATAGAAAAAAAATGTGGTTCAATTTGAAGCATAACATCATACACTTTTAGACGGTACAATAGTGAAAATGGAACAAAAATATCGATCACAGCGACCCCTTTCGTCGATATATTCCCAAATTCTGATAGAACCTGCTTGCCATAGCCAAAAACATAGAAGAAAAATTTGGTTCAATTTGAAGCATAACATCATACACTTTTAGATGGTACAGTGAAGACACACAGACGGACAGACGGACAGACGGACATTTTGTAAAAACATGTTTTTCGGAATCTCTGACCTCTAAAACGTGTAAATCCGTTGAAAACCGGAAGTCGAAAAAAATTTCGATTACAATACTTTCTTCTATTATAGATAGAAGAAAGTAAAAATACGGCGATCGCCAAAAAAAAAAAAAAAAAAAAAAAGTATTCATTTTTCACAAATTAAATGTTTTATTATAAACATATTACAGACTTATATATATATATATAATCAGTACTAAGTAGATTTTAAAGAGTTAAACGCATTCTACACATTAAGCGAAAAGAAAAAAAAACCAAAAAAAAATATTTTATGTTAAACGCATTGTAGACATTAAGCGTAAAAGGGGGGGGGGAGAAGTATTTTATGTTGAACAAAATATATGTACATTTTCGAGCATCAAAAATACAGTAAAAAGATAATGCGGATATCAAAATTTAAGTGCAAAATTTTTCTGAGTATTTAATACTTAGTCTATTTTCCTTTACAGTATAATAATTCCTTTAATATTCAACGCACATAATCCGTGATATTGTTCTATTATGTAAGACGATATTTTATGCGTCAAAATCAATATCTCCAAATGCTTTGTAATTCTTTTTTCATCATATAAACATGGTATACCTTTTAACTTCAAAAATGTAGAAAAAAAAAAAAAAAAAAAAAAAAACGCGGGTTTCGTTTAATATTCCTTTCAAAACATTTTATACTTTCTTTAATAAATCCAAATAAATTTCATTTTCCAATTAAAAAAAATAAAGTCATGTTTTTTATAAAGTAAAAATTTACTGGTCTATTTTTTTCGTTTTTTTTTTTCGAATATCTGAACCTGCCCGATATACTCTGTCATAATTGTAGAAAGAATTTTATTGTGGAATTTTAAGTGTTGGCAACTGCTATAACGAAAAATGTGTAAATTTAATAGAAAAAGTATGTTAGATTGTTGGTTTTTTGTCTCTCTATAATAAAATAATACGACTCTTTGATAATACTCAAACTGTTATGATTTTCAGCGTGATAGTATGTATTCAGCTGTAAGTACATAAAATTTTAGTCTGTAACTTATACAGTTTCTGAGAACTGGCTCTGTGACAAACAAACAGAAAAGCGAGACGAATAGGATCCCGTAAGATGAATGAAACCCTAAAATGAGTCAAACAATCTTATTAACATTAATAGGTATTGGCCTTTTTAAATTATAATAAATATAATATTATATTGTCCATTAACATTGTTCTTGAATCCAAACTGGCTATTTTATTACATGTTTTTTAGTTCGTTTTTGTGCGGAAATGCATGAAGTTGGACGGTTTTTGTAGTCAGAAACTATCAAAACAGCTTTTCCATTGTTTTGTTAAGACAGAAGATCTTTCAAAAAATGCTGTCAAATTCGGCGTTTTTAACCAAATTCCAGACGCGAAAGCCGGAAAAGCCCGAAAATTTTCTGTCACGTGACCAGAATTGCTTTTAACTCGCAGAGTAATCTATATATCAGGAAATGGAAAACTCATTTCGATTCCAAATCTCTTCCATTGTCAGTATTGAATACAAAGAATGTGAATTACCATTTTACTACACAGCGTACAACCAGCAAAGTGAAAAAATGCCCAGACCGGGGATCGAACTCCGATACCGTCTGTGTAGCGTACCAAGTGTTTTACCCCGCCGGACGACATCCAGTCCAGCATTCTCTCACTCTTATATGGTAAGGCTACAACTTCTGCAGCACAAGATGGAAAGTCAATCATGAGCTTAACTTCAGTGGCATGTATTAGACAAATTAAACAGAGAATCGGTGAATATTTATATATATAATTAATATTTATATATATCTAATTAAAAAATTACTTAGATGCATACATCTTCACATATACTGGGTTTAATTTGTCTCATGCATGTCACTGAAGTTGTTCTCATGATTGACTTCCATCTTAGGCTGCAGAACTTTTATCCTTACCATATAAGAGTGATAGAATTCTAGACTGGATGTCGTCCTGGTGGCTTAAATGGTAAAGCACTTGGTGTGCTATATCAAGGCATCCGGTTTTGATCTCTGGTCTGGACATTGTTCATTATGTTGGTTGTACTCTGTGTAATAAAGTAATAATTAACTTCCTTTGTATTCATTAATTTACAGCGTAATTTCTGCTATGCTGAAAAAAATCAAGTAGATTGTTAGTATTCTCAATTTTATGCCTTTGCGTTTAAACATGAGTCGGAAGATGTGTCAGAAAGTTTCGCGTTGTTGAGCAGATCATTTGAGAAAAACCTTAATACATTTATCTGAAACCCAAAAGGGTACTTATACTGATTTTTTATTAAACTTAATGATGCATTGCAACTAAAAATTGATAATAATTTAATAATTACATTTTAATAAAGCTTGATATTAATTTTTATTAAGAAAATCTATCTAAAGCTTGAAGAAAAATTTGAATAAGTAACATTTATTAAGAACAAATATAAGAAATTCGATTTTCTGTACATACAAATAATTGTTATATATCACCAGAACAATTTTTATGATAATGTTGCACCTCTAAAATTATTTACTCCCTGTTTCGTGCGAAAATATAATGAAATACACTGTGCCAATAATTTCAAAAGATCTTCATAGGGAAAACAAAGCTTTATATCTACATAATATTTTTTTTTGTTATAACATTTGACTATCTGTCCTTTCATGGCCATAATTAAATTTAGCAAACATTGGCTTTTTTCTGTCCGTATGGCTGGAAGAATTAATTTATTCGGAAAATAAAAGTCGGATCTCCAAAGCAAGTAATAATGCGTAAACTACAATATATTCGAAAGATAATAAAGCACTTATACACTATACAGTGCATTAACAAATATATTAAGATAGATGTAAAAAAAATGTATTATTCATTTAAAGCGCATAGAAATTCGTAATAAAAAAGAATAATCATTTTCTTTTAAATAAATATCAGTAAATCATTGTTTTTCTTCGGAAAAAGCATTATAGTTTTCTTAAAATATGCACTTAATTTTCTAAGAACGTTTCTATAATATTAATATTTCTTCGAAAGAAATATTTTTTTTTTCCAATTTCTTTGCGGAGAAATTTTGTGGAAACACACTTCTCCAGCTGGTGATTCGGACCAAATCCTTCCAATTTACAAGTTCGTCTGCTACACCACCGTGAAATTTCTTCCGTCTTTTCATTACCAACTCTCTTCCCAGGGAAAATGATGCCATCTGCTTATATTACGCCGTCCTGAACTTTTCTTAACTCCAGGAATCCCATTCAAACCCAATGTATTGATCTGCCCCTTCTAAATGACACTTTACAATTCTTATTATTCGGGTGGTAATTGTGTAGCTCGTCACAATCAGGATTCGAACCATGGTCCTCTGATTTACACACCAATGTGTTACGATGCTAATTTATTTCGTTTATTCATTATCATACATATTTTAGGGAGGTATACGCCAGCTCCTTATAGCTTACAAAAATATTATAAAAACGTATAAAAAAACTTTTTATATTTAGTTATGGAATTTTGTTATAAAAATAAAGTTATTTATCATTATATGATTGCAATTTTAATGTTCTAATATTTGTTAGATTAAAATCCAGCAGAAATCATTTGAAAAGAAGAAAAATCAGATTATAAACTAGAGACTTTTAAACATACTACGAACACGTGCACTAAGAAATATATTAAAGGAAATGCAACAACTGGTAAGTTTTTTTCTAGTTTTTTATTTAAGGTCTCATTCGAATATATCAAAAGAAACTAAAAATCCGTACGAAATAATTATATTTGGTTAGAGAAGAAATATGCAGAATGTTTTCTTTTTTTTAGCATTTCACTTTCAATAGAAGTTTTTGATGTTGATAAACAAAATGGATGTATATATACATCCATTTTGTTTATCAGCATCAAAAACTTCTATATATATATATGTATCCACTTTATTCTAAAAGAATATGGGTAATACATTTTTATTCATTTTTAAAAATTACAAAAAATACGCAATAAGTATGAATAGGGAAACATGTAGTCTTATATATATATATATAATTATAATATATATATATATATATATATATAATATATTATATATATTATTATATATATACATAAATGTATATATTGTAATTATATTAGTATATATATATATACATATTCCATGTATATTATATGTTTTATTTTTTTTTATTCCATAAACTTGATTTAAGGCTACTTTTTAAAAGTATGTGTTTCCGTTATTAAACCTTTTCCATGAAAATTATCCTTCTTCCGAAAAAAACAAACAAATTCTCTCTTTTCTGCTTTTAAAAATTTAAATACAAAATCCAAATACTCATACAAACAAACAAATCAAAGGAGAAACATACATGGCACACATTTTTATAGCTGAATTTTAAGGCATTAATAAAATATATTGTATTATTATTTTATATAAATATTTTTTTATTATTTTTACAATTACAAACAAATTACGATTTAGTTTGAGGGGAAAAAAAGGGTTGAAAATATGTTTTTTTAATTACAATAAAATATATAATATAATTATAATTATATAGTGGTTAATGTAACAAATAATAACCAAAAAGCAGGCATATATATATATATATATATATATATATATATATATATATATTCCACAAATACTGATAGGGTTTGTTACCGAACGATGTTAGGTATACGTATACGACTACAATTTAATTTAGCTGACACTGCTATTTTCTACTCCAGCAGATGCGGGCTGAAAATATTTCAAAAATGAACAATCCGATAAAATATGAAGCGGATCTGCAAACAAATTATATGTGTAAACAATGTATCGTATGGTTAAACAATATTATATAAGATACACGTTAAATCTTTTTTTTAAAGATCGTGTAGCAGGGGTACATACGATAGGTGATAAACCTTATGTAAAATTCGCATCATGAAATGTACGTACTTGAGAAAAGGTAACAAGTTGTACGTTTTTATAGTATTTAAATTTAAGGTAATTCTTGAATGTTTAAGCAAACTAACATTCATTAAGATACAACTAAATGTAAATATATTGCTTGAAGGTGCGTAAAAACATACATAAAAAACATTTAAAAGCACATTAAAGTCCTTTTAAAAAATTCCAAAACGTTTTCAACCGAAACCCGGTCATCATCAGGGGAAAAAACTAATTCTGTTGAGTTGAGTTGTTACCTCTTTGCGTTTTCTTGCTTGCCCGGAATAAACTATTTCACTTCAATGGTTTGGAAAAAAGGTGGGATGGGAAAGGTAATCAATGATGCATTAATTCATTCCAGACTGCGTATACAGACTGCGTACCTGATTACAGAAAATATTAAAAATACAGTCAAGTCGGGTTTAAATTTAATTATCAACAACAACGTTTTTGTTTTCAACAATCAAGTTTACAGACAAGTCAATGGGGCCCCAATGGGTTCCCCTATTTCAGGTTTGCTTGCAGAGTTTAAACTACGTCCTCTTGAAAATGAAATCATGAAGACCATAAAACCGGCTCCGGATTGCTGGTTAAGACATGTAGATGATATTTACATTATTTGGAATCACGGAAAAGATCAGTTATACTCCTTTCTAGATAAAATCAATAACCTAGACAATAAAATAAAATTCACACTAGAAATAGAACAAAATCAAAAGCTTGCTTTTTTGGATGTACAACTAATCAGAAATATGGATAAACAGAATCTTGATTGCACAGTGTTTAGGAAAATTAACAGATCTAACTCCACCATCCCGTTTAATTGCAGTTCACCCATTAGTTACAAGTTAGCACCTTTCAATTTTTATGTAAAAAGAGCGTTTGAAGTTTGTTCATGCCTTTTCCTTAATGAAGAATTAGATGTAATTAGAAAAATAGCAGCCGAGAATTCAGTTCCATCCCGTTTCATTGAAAAAATCATAAATAAATTTAAAGTGAAAGATGAAGAAAATCGGAATACAGGTACAATTAAAAGTTTGAAGTTTTGTAAAGTTAACTACATCCCACGGTTTTTTGAAAGTATGAGACATTCATTCTTTAGGTTTGGCATTACATTAATCGCAGTCCCTCACCCAAAGTTGCGGGTTTTGTTAAACAGAAAAATAGACCCAATCCAGGCTATCAATAGATCAGGAGTATATATTGTACCATTCAAGAAATATAATAAAGATTTTATGTACATAGGTATGACAATGAGGAAATTCCGAGATAGAATAAAAGAACATGAAGCAGATCTGAGATTAAATAGACCCCACACTGCCTTAGCAAGATTAGCACAAACTGAACCTATAAAAGTTGATTTCAATAGATCCAAAATTATATTCCGCACAAATAATCACCTTTAAGCAATTATAAGAGAGTCTCTAGAAATAATGTCTAAAAAAGAAATAGTATGTAACGATGTATTATCATATGATATCCACGCAGTCTGGAATGAATTAATGCATCATTGATTACCTTTCCCATCCCACCTTTTTTTCCAAACCCTTGAAGTGAAATAGTTTATTCCGGGCAAGCAAGAAAACGCAAAGAGGTAACAACTCAACTCAACAGAATTAGTTTTTTCCACTGATGATGACCGGGTTTCGGTTGAAAACGTTTTGGAATTTTTTAAAAGGACTTTAATGTGCTTTTAAATGTTTTTTATGTATGTTTTTACGCACCTTCAAGCAATATATTTACATTTAGTTGTATCTTAATGAATGTTAGTTATTAAACAAGGTGAATTTGCACTGAAATTTTAACTTTTATTGTTTAAGCAAAATAAAGATGAAAATTTTAGAGTTACAAATAAATATTTGCATTAATTTCAGTATACATTTCATAACAATTTGGAAATTTTGTATTTCGTTATCTAAACAAGAACGTTTTTCGTGATAAAATAAGCTCATAACGATTCAGTATTTTTGCTTGTAAAACAAATTCAATACATATTAGCAGTAACCACTAAAAAGATGTTTTCTAGAAAATAACAATAAAACCAACAATAATAATAAAAAAAAGTAATCCTAATAATATTATAAATCCGATTGTGTGCAAATGTTAGGCTGATGCCAGCGTCAAAATGGAGAATTTAATTATCATGTATATTTGCATATAGGCTGATTATAACCCGGAAATAAACATAGGCTGTGTTTTGTTTATTTTATTCAAATATTCTTCTTAATAATTCAAAATTTCGTTATTTTCATAGAGAATAAATGGACATTTTTTCCTTTAAAATTTAATTAATCATTTTACGTTGCTAAGCATTACCGTTGCCAATAAATACAAAACCTGGAATAATAATTTTTCCTCAACAATTATCTTTCAATTGAATGATTTCCACGTAAAAATTGAAAATTCAAAAGAATTCAAAAGATGATGAATTGCAATGATATTTGAAAGCAAATATGAAGTATTTGTTGTTATACATGAAGTATGAATATCAGTTACGTTGAGAAGACATTTTTTGTCAAAGACTGCGATATAATTAGATAGAAAAATGAATAATAATTATATTTTTAAGAAAAGATTTTGCTTGGACCATGTGACTATGAAAAGGATCCTCCTTGGCTTGGACAAATCTGACGTCATAAATAAAACCATGTATATCCAAATATTCCTAATAATACAAGGAGCATGAATATCAGTATATGGTAGTATAAAAGTAGATAGATAATGGACGTAATATTTAAGATGAAAAACTGAAATATTTTTTTATCGATACTGAGATCGATTGAGATTGAATATCACTGACATACAGATGTGAGTTTTCTGCTAAAATTTACATCATGATTGCCAGGAAAAGAAAATTAAAAATAATTATATAAATACAAAGGATATGAATTATCACTTTACTGCACAGCGTACAACCACGAATTTAAGAATTATATCATTAAAAAGATATTTCTCTTGGGAAAAAGTGGCGTCATCATATTGTAAATAAAACGTGAATTTTCAAATATGTTTTAAAAGGAGCGAGAATCAATTCCATACATTAATAATATGAAGATCAATAAGTATAGAAAGTAGATGAGTTTCACGCCATATTTAAAACGAAAAATAGAAATGTTTTTTCAGCTATACTAATTATTAAGCATGATTATTAGTTATATACAGATGAGATTTTTCGGCTAAAATCACATCATTATTTTAAGAAAAGAAAAATTAACACGAATCTATTATATTAAAATCTGACCGTCTGTTTGTATTTCGCAACTACTCCTCTTAGACTATCGGACGTAACGTGATTTACTTAACATCGGTTATCATTGATCCGAGGATGTCACACAAACTCTCAGAGTTAAAAGAATGAATTAGATTCCGATATATTATTATTATTATTATTATTATTATTGTAAATTTTTAACGAAGTTTCTCTAAAAACGACAAGTAAATTACTCCATATTTGTGGATAGAAAAGGAGAAATAAAACGGAACAATATATTTTTTACGCCATTTTCTCATTAAAAATGAAAACAGAATTTATTTTCAATTTGAATAGATGGTGAAAACAAAATCATGATTTCAGTAAATTACCCGAAAAATAAAAACATATTTTCACATATTAAAACTTCATGAATCATTTTTTTTTCTGCAGAATGAAAAATTGTCTGTCAACATATTGTCTTTTAGAAAACAAGATTTGTTTCAGCTATACATTAAATCAAGGAGGCAAAAGTGAATTTAAAGAAAAAGCATATAATATTTCCACTTAATTATTTTTGAAGGACGGTTGTTAAAACGTTTCACAAAAGCGTTAAAAATAAAATGGTTTATCAAGTAAAATTGACAATTGTTTTTACCCAATTCGTCGATTTCCACGATTTTATTTGGCCCTCCATTTTGAATTGGTTTCATTTTAATTTTCGCTATTATTTGGTTCAAATTTTCACTTTTTTAAGACTGTGTTATGTAAGGTCCCTATAACAAAGAAATACCGTATTGTTTCCTATGAAATGTGATATAGAGTTAGTTAATTATTTACGTTTTTAATTATCGGGAGTGAAATATTTTGCTTAATTAATGCATTCATTCTTCTTTTAATGTTGCGTGAACGAAGTCACGGGTTACAGCTAGTAAATATATAAAAAAGCACTTCATTGAATGAATAATAAGATTACGATACAAAAAAGGATTACATATCGTGTACATTATTACATGATTCTATTTAAGTTTAGACAGCACTTGATATCTATTACTCCAAAGACTACGGATGCAAATTTAGTAAAAAAGGAAAAAAGTTGGAGTAAACGTAAGAACAATCACAAAGGAAATAAATGTTTTACTGAAAGGGTGATTGAATGTGCATTTATTCAGTGGTTAAGAAATATATTTCAGGAAATGTAACAACTGGTACATTTTAATAGCTTTTAAATTTCCTTTATTACTAGAGAACTGTAAGGGAATTAATAATGTATATATATATTTTTAATTGCAAGTGATTTCAGCATTTCATTTCGACACACACCTCATAATAACTAAAATATCTTCTTAAAACACCATCAAAATTTTTAAACTGCGCTAAGCCTTTCGAAAGATCAGAGTCTTTCTTCGTCAGGCGCAAAAAGACGTGCTTCTACGATGAAAGCAGCAACAAGACTTCAGTCTTGCTGCTGTTTACACCGTTTTACTTAACGAGTAATATAATTTCTTATAAAAAGTTGGTATTTAACTTTATACGGCTATAATTAAATTTAGGTAACACATACCACCTTCTCTTTTAGTAACCGCTGATATAAACCACGGAAAAAGTAGAAAATTAAATAAAAGTGAAGCAGTACTGTTAAAATTGTGTTCGTAGAAACGGTTACAAAACAGCAATTTAACTATATTCTCATCACATTATTGTTCTCTACATTATTGTCAAGATAGGGTTAAATTACGGTTATGTATCCGTATTTTTTTTTTTTTTTAAACACGGCCAAATGACTGGACTGTTTTCTGCAAATTTGTAAAAGTGAGGGACGCAAATATAATGCATGCTATTTAGAGAATGATTAGGGAGAAATTATTCAGCGTATTATAATATATATCGATATATATAACCGCTAAACTTTAAAACTTAAATTTAAAGTAACCTCTTAAATTTAACATGAAATCATAACGTTCATTGATTAGATAAATGGTAACACTAAAGTAGATGTTAAAAGATGTAAACTGTAAAATATATTCATTTATTTAAATCTCCTAGTACTTTCGATTGCATCAATCTCATCCTTGCTATTATTATCTATATATTTAATGTTACATACAAGTGAACAATGAACGTTTTGAGTTCATGTTATATTCTATGATTACCTAAAGGTGAATTTTTCTTTTTCGCCCTTAGATTTTTATTTAAAGTATATTTTTAGGATTTTTAATTTAAGAAATAAATATATATATTTTTAAGATTCCGGAATGAATTTTGCCTTACTTTATGATAACATAGCATAATTTTCTAAACACATATATTCCAGATATGAAAAGCCTTGTTTTTATATTAGCGGTAGTACATCAGAGATTACAGAGGTAGAAATGATAAAAAAAGAGTATTCTCAAAGGAACAAAAATGACCTTTCACAAGAATAGTAATAGAATTTTGTTATAAAAAGATGTTATCTACATTTACAAGGTAATAATTAAATTTATCTAACACATGTTATTTTCTACTCCAGTGGTTGTGAAAAGAAGGTATCTGTAAAGAAAATTAGATGACAATAAAGAAGCTGATCTCTGAACACCGTACAGCTGCTTAAACATATATGTACCGGAAAGATGATCCTTTCAAAACAAGCAAAATGTTAAACAGGGCAGTATATTAAGCATTATGTTAGTGTGGCATATTTACAGTTTTTAAATAGAAGGAATTATTTGAATTGTTTAACGAATAAACAATCCAATTTTAGAATGGATTGTGGAGTGCAAGAAAAGGTGTTTCATTTTCTTATACTGTAATATTTCAATAAATAAATTAATTAAAAAAAAATTTTGTTAATGGTGGTTCTTAAAAGTTTAGTTTATTATATTCTCATTTTTGAAAAATACATTAAAGTACAGCACATAAAAAACTGTACGAGCAATATGACTCTATCAGAAATGCAACAAATAAATTTATATAAAATACACATATTTCAACTTTATATAAATATATATATATATATATATATATATATATATATATATATATAATATTAATATTAATAACATATCACAAACAGTTACATTATGATATGATACATTGTATGATAACATTATGATATTTATCTCTCTCTGATAAATAAAAAATTTGGTGGATTCACAGTATTATTAGATTTTATTTTAAATTTGCTCAAATACTATGTTCAATTACACTATATAATCTGTATTATTATATAATCTCTATCTCTCTCATTATACTTTAAAATAATAAGAACAAAATATTTTATTTTACAACAATAACTAAGGAACCAAAATAGTAATATTTGAATTAAAAATCTAATGAATTATTAGTAAAAGATAAACACATATTTATCATCATTACAGATTGAGAAATTCTAGAATAGTTGTTCCCCTCTTTATCAGATGTCAAAATAAATGTCATAATCAGTTTTTTCCATGTAATTTTAACTGCCTTCTTTTCAAAAACTTTTTATAGGATCTTAAATTATTAATTCCGATACATTTTTTTTTATTATTTCACGTAAGATATCCAGTTTTACCAAAAGATAATGAGAGTCGCAAAGCAGGTCATAAAATTGCCCCTATAAATATAAGCAGTAGTTTCATTGCCGCAAATATTTTTATTAAATATGAAAATATGCAAACATAATTTAATGATTCTCTTCTCAATTAATATATATATAATATATATATATATATATATATTATATATATATATATATATATATTCCAAAAAATACCGTCTATTTAAGACGTAATTTTTATATAAATACTAGTAGCAAGAGAATTATGATATCAAAAGATGTTACCTTACTCTAAATTATTATAATTATATTTAACTACTTACTTTTTTTCTACTTCAATAGTAGAGGACGAACAAATTTTAACATTGAAAATTGGAAAAATGAAGAAATGTATTGCCGAATAAAATAATAGCGTGCAAAACGAAATACATCGGAAAGATAATAAATTTTACGCATGAAATATCTTTAACGGCGCATTCTTCATCTCATTAAGTAATGTATTATCGGAAAAATGACGAGTAGTACATTTTTTAGATTTTATGTTGAAGTATTTCCATGAAATGAGTAAGGCTATTTTAAGAATAGAAAATAATTATGATTTGTATTTTAAGAGCTCAAGTGAAAAACGAAGTAACTAATAAAATGCGAATTTCGATATATTCACTATTTAAGTTTTCTAGAAAAAAACACCCCTACAAACACAACTAAGACCTGTTTTACGTGTCCCTCAGACAAAAAACTTCAGTAATGACCTTATGGGGTGGTGCTGTCGGCATCTCATTTAGACGGAAAACAGAAGTACATATGACACGTTCTGAAATTTAAGGGTGAACTCGCACAAGTTTCGAGAATTAGTGGTTTAATTATACACATCCATCATTATCACCAACATATCAGGCTGTTTTAAAAATAAATTACAGATTATTAGAGGCAAATCGGAACTTGTAAGAGATTACACCAGTTACTACAATCTAACAAGAAATGTTAAATTTTATTATGTAACTTTGTTTTGTAACGCCTCATACGTGATACTCTTCAATGATAGTATATTTAGCCTGTCATCTGGATATAGAGGTCAAATGTTCTTTCATTGACACAGTAGGATACAGCATTATGGTCAACGGCACCACGCCACTTATTCTGTTTGTAGCTGGAAGTTAGCAGTTGCTTTATACATTGATGATGGCCTGATGCTTCATGTTCAATTACTGGGTTGCGTTTGATGATATTTTTCGTTTTATAGAATTCGTAATTTTATTTCATATCACCGATTCATGGTGCTTTGATATTCAATTTAAAATTAAATGTAAAATTGACATTGAGATGTATATTTCAAATTTATCTTACTGTTTTTACGCTTTTTAAAGATCACAAACAGTTGCATAGATATCTGTTCCATGAGGTAGCATCATATATGACCGTTTAAAGGTAGAAACAATTTCTCTGAGACGTGATTGTGATTGAAATAAGTGCGATTATTTTGTATTTATTATACTAAAACTTTATATAGTGTATTGTGGCAAAAATTTCTTTTAGGAGTGATTGTGATTGAAATAAACTTATGTGCGATTATTTTGTATTTATTCAAAATACTAACACATAATATGGTGTATTGTGGCAAAATTTTCTTTTAGGTGTGATTGTGATTGAAATCAATTTATGCATGATTGATTGCTTTGTTTTTATTCAAAATGCTAAAGCATCTTAACAATGCAGAATATTATACAATTCAATTGCAAATTCCGTATTCGTATCTCTATTATAATCCTTAAATATTTTCTCTTTGAAAATCACAATAGGAGTCCTATTTCATGTTTGTGTTGCAACATTCAAGTATGAGCTTTAAACATTTTTAAAAACCTTAAAAAATTAATTTTTATGCATTTTTCAATGTATTTTAAATTCATTAAATATTATCTTGTGTATCATTAAATAGTTAACAGCATTAAACACCATAACATTTCAATATTTTTTATAGTTTAGTCCTTAAATTCCTATCCAGATAACAAAAATACTGATGCTTAGGCGGTTAAAAATCTGCTGCAAACTGTCCAGGCATTCAACACGTCATATAGATAACGGTTACTTGACTATAATACTATGAAATGTTCACATTGGTCAGAATAGAGGTAAGTTACGGTTGCATAAATGTTTTCTACAAAAACGATTGTATCCCTGGTCAGTTTGCTGCAGTTTTTAACAGTGTACTTAAAACAGCATGATAATTTTCTGCATTACTTGATTTGCTTAATGAAATAAAAAAAATCAAAGTGAAAAAATTACTGTAACTGACAGTACTGTTTTTCTAAATTAGAAATAATATTTAAATAAGAGTACTTTGTTTAAAAACAAAATGTTTAAAAAAATGTTAAAATTACTAAATTCTATTAAATTATTTTATATACATTCATGCTTTCGAACAACATAGTTTTGAAATAGAACTTGTTTCAATGAATATTTTTCAGGATAGTATATGTTACTCGACATACTAACCAAGCACTTTATGGAATTAATTAAATTTCATTAGAGACAAAATGTTTTGCATAATTTCGGTAAAAATAAAATTACATTACGTAACTTTTATAAAATTAATCAACCTTAAAACATACTTTGTCGTTATAAAACTGTAGCTTTTGTATTGTAAAATTATAAACAAATTATTGCCAATAAGGCTTTGATATATATTTGCTTCATATCACATTGTATATTAATAAATATCAAACATTTATACACTTTCTTATTTATATATAAAGTCGGCATTCTTAAGGAGACTATTCTCAAGAAACCAAATACCTTAACTTAAAACTTATTCAACTTTAAACTTCATCTTATCAATAAAGATGCAGATAATTTATTGAATTACAAAAATCTCTGAAACTTATTCACGATTGAATTAATCATTTTATCTTGGGAAATGAATTTGAAACTGAGTATATTCACGTGAAGCAGTCGGATTAAATCTTTAGAAATAATTGTGAAATTGATAAGTAGGAAATTTAATAAAATTAAGAATATTTATATTATGTGCTATAGTTGAGACTTATAAAGAAAGAAATACATATATAAAACTTTTTGTTATTTATCATCAATAAAATCTTCCTTGATATTATAAAATCTGAAAGCAGTAATTAATTTTATACTTTTACGCATTAAATTTCTTTTTAAATTTCAGCAACAAGAATATTTAGTTATTGTTTAACATTTTGCTACATTTTTTTTATTATTATTATTCAAATAATTATTTGATTACCAAATTCAATTACTCAACTATTAAGAAAAATATAATGTGCTAAATAATAAAAAACTTATCGTAATAAATCTTTTTTTTTCCGTCCTATTCTTTATATCTATTACCAGAATGATATGATAACACAAGCATGTTAAAAGTAAATGAAAAACATAAAAATAGCACAAATTAAATACATGTGAAAATGGCATGGCATATAAGTGTTTTAGAGCATCTAAAGTTCCATCATCAGGGCCAAGGTTAAAAATAGATGTAAGTGTTTAGGCTATATCAGTATGCAAGCGTCTGTCCTTGCTGCTAAGGTGGACATACACAAACATACACATATGCGTACATATAAACGAGTTCTTTTTGTATGTTTAACAGAGATAAAAACAAAATATGTTTCTATATTTGTTTATTTGTTGAGAATGATAAAAATACAAAAAAAAAAAAATAACATGGGCTGGACCCAAAAACACTATCGTGTTATTAACATTAGTTGTTTTTCTTTCTACAAATAAGCATATACCTTTTCCTATGAACAATTCTAAAAATGAATACTACCTACATTACACTCTACTAAATCTGCTACAAAACATCGTATAAAAATACGATTGGTAGCAATCGATTAGTAACACATCACTAATTTATGCTATGCTTAAATGTTGTTTAAGAGTGATCTAGATATAGAAATAGATAAAATATTTAAAATGTTCTATATAACCGCCCATTTTAGACACATGTTTCATATTTAGATTTATCAGTACATTTTACCTTCGGACATCAAACAGCAAATATTTTGATCAAGTAAATTAGAAATTACGCAGGTTTAAAGTGTGGAGCTTCTAATGTTAAATAAATGTTTATTATTTACAAAACGGGTTGCAATGCTGGTAGTTTTTAAAGCATTACTCAAAATCTACTTGACGGAATTAGCTACAAGTTTTGATTAAAATGTGATTGATTAAAATAGTTAAAGCTTCGAGAATAGACTTCTGTTAAATCTTTCATCGATTACTGAATCATGTTTTTGGTGAAAATGTGTATTTTTTTAAATTTTGTTATCGACTTTATTTTTTTTTAATTTAAACAAAGTTTCAATGCGAGTATTATCCATTTTGTCTTATTACAGTTACATAAATATACAGGAATATACTAGAAACAACCGTAGATTGTGTCTAGTTGTAACACAAATATATGTAATGATATATTTCATATGTAAATGAAATCAAATTTGAATATATTTGTAATACAAATTTTTATACTTAAAATGTAGGTCACTGTGGAACGCAGAAACTTTGATAGACAATTCAATTCAATTCAATTCAACCTAGCAGGGTGGCCTACCATATGGCTTAAGCTCTAGAAGCCCTGCTCGGCAAGTTTATTTTAAAAAAAATAGAAATTACAAACGAGGCCATTAGGCTGTTTCGGTAATTACCATAATTACATTACAATAGGTTCACGTTTGGCTGAGTTTTTGTAAGTTCATAAGAGTTTATGATTTAGAGTTCTCATTGGATGGTGTTGGTTACATTATTGTTTAAGTCCTATTTACACTTTTGATTGTCATGAACAAGAAAGTTCGTCAGACATTATGATTTAAAGTGTTCACAAAGAATGGTGGTAGTCAGATGACATATTAAGTTATATTTACACTGTTGATTGTCATGATTAAGAGTTCACTATGGATGAGGGATGTTTGATGAAGACGTAATATTCTTTTTATACTGTTGAGGATTGTTTTCAAGAGCTTACAGTGGATGTGGGGAGTTTTATGGAAACGTAGAGTTTTGGTTATGCTTTTGAAAAATGGTTGGATTTTTTTTTCTTTTTTTTTGAGTGTTTAGGAGGATGTTGATTAGTCTTCTGCGTCCGTGGAGTAGTTCGTGGAGTGAGGCTGGTTTCCTTACGTGCAGTGTTGCTGTCAATGGACAGTCCAAGATGAAATGGAGTGATGTGCCGCGGGCTCCACATGTGCAGCGGGAGGTTGGGATTTGCCAAACTTATGCAGGTAGTGAGGAAATGGGCCATGGTTATATACGAAGATGTACAGGTTTCTGTGGTGTAGTAGGAAATTTTCTGCTACTTTCGGACGGAGCGAGTAGGTATACCTTCCTGTGAGTTCCAGATCCCAGAGTTGCCATTTTTTAAGTAGTTGAATTTTCTGTAAGCGTTTTAGGTGTGATGGAGGAAGGGATACGAATTTCTTTATTGTCGTTGTTCATGATTTTGTGGCTTGTTTTGCTAATTCGTCTGTCCTTTCATTTCCCCTTACACCAGAGTGACTTTTGACCCAGTTCAAATATATTGATTTTTTAGTTTCTTGTAGTTGCGAGATGATTTGTGAGACTATTGTTGTTTTGGTGGAGATGTCTTCCAGCGCCATCAGACCCGAAAGACTGTCTGTATGTATAGCAAACGTTTGGGGCGAAGTGGATGAGGCCCAGGTTACCGCGTCTTGGATTGCTAGGAGTTCTGCTTGAAATATTGTATTTTCTTGGTTTATTTGTGTTTGGTGAATTTTTATTATGTTGTCATCTTCATAGGCACAGAAAGAGTACGCTGTTTCCTCATCTGTTTTCGACCCGTCTGTGTAGATGTTGATTTCTGGTGGCGTTTTTGCTTCTTCTAGGGATTTGTAATAAGTTATTGCGGTGTTTATGTGAATTTTTATTGCATTTGGTTGGTAAATGTCTGGACTGTTGTTTCCCACTGGTACTCCTAGGCGTAGGACCTTGCCTAGTGTTGCTGTTTGTTCTGTTTTTAAATGGATTGGAGGAATGCACATTAATACGCAGAGTGCTGCTGTGGAGGTTCTTTTGTAGACACCTGATATCATGAGAAGACATTGTGCCTGTATTGATGATAGAATTCTTAGGCCATGGTCTTTTTGAAGCTTTTCATACACACTGCTGCGGCGTAGGGGATTTATTTTCAAGTAGGGTGTTGTACCAGGTTTTTAGGATGGTTTTTGAGACTCCTCCTGATGAGGATGCGAATTTTAGGAGATTTTGGACTATTGTTGTTATTTCTATTCTTTTGGTTCTGAGATGTGGGAGGAATGAAAGAGTCCAATCTAGTGTTATACCCAGATATCAGATTGTATTTTCTGATTTTATGGTGATTGCGGCTATTTTATATATCGGAGCTTTTTTGAGATATTTGGGTCTTCTTAGATTTAGCATTTTACATTTTGTGTAGGATATTTGCATCTAAAACCTGGTGATCCATTCACTTACTATTTGTAGGACAATACGTCCCATTTCTTCTATTTTCCGACGTGTGCCTCCGTATAAATTTAGCAGGAGATCATCTGTGTATGCTGAGGCCTTAATTCCTTTTCTTCTTAATATATTCAGAAGGTTCTGCATAAATACCTTACACAGAAAATGTCCAAGGCAAGACCCCTGCGAGCATCCCTTTTGAAACCAATGTATATTTTCTGCCAGCCAGTGTGGAAAAGCGCCTCTTTTGTTTAGGAAAGAACTGACTGTCTGTACGTATGGTATTTCGGCTTCTAGGCTTCTGAGTTGGTTCATTGTTTCCGTCCATGGCAGGCAGTCAAAGGCATTTTTGAAATCCAGTGAGATTAAGGAAATATATACTTCTTGTTGTTGGAGGATGTGAGTTTGGGAGAACAGCTCTTGAAGAGCTGTTTCTGTTGATTTACCTTCAACAAAACCGTGTTGCAAGGGAAAGTGCTTGTTTCTGTTTTGTAGCGAGAAATTGATTCTTCTTAGTAGTAGTTTTTCAAAAACCTTCCCAAAGACTGGGAGTAGAGTGATTGGGCGATACGAGCTGTGCTCTGATGGTGGTTTTCCTCCTTTTAAAAAATATACTATTTCTCCTATTTTCCAGCTGTTGGGGAAGTAGTTGAGCTTTAATAAAGTGTTGTACATTTTGAGTAGGAGTGCTTCTTAGTTTTTAAAAAGGTTTCTTAGAATATAGTGGTCAATTTCATCTATCCCTGGTGCCTTGTTCTTGTTGAATGAGTAGATTGCATCTTTTACTTCCTGGACTGTGAATGGGGGTGCTGTGGTGTCTGTAGATGGAGGTGTGGTCTGTGGTGAGTATGACGGGCCAAAGATTGAGGTCGTTAATTCTTTGAAGAGATTTTGTTTTGTCTGTGTGACGCTGTTTGATGTAGAGAGTGCGTACGCTTCCTGTCTGTCAAAATCTTTAAATGCTATTATCTTTAGTTTTCCAAATGGGTTCGATGTCTTTTTGCAAAATTTTTCCCACGCTATTTGTTTCGCTGACTGCAACATCTGTCTGTATTTTGCTTTCTCTTGTTTGTACTTTGTGTATTTTTCTGGAGATGTTAAATCTAGCATAAGACGTCTAGATTAGATTTATCAGTAATTCAACCAGCAACATTTTACAAAATTCAAATATCAAGTTCCGCTATTTCTTTTGGAAATATACATGAATTTTGAAGTAATATTTAGTAAAGATTTTTTAACAAAAAATGTTTTAAAATTTTAAAAAGTGGTATTCTTAAAGATGTCGTCATATGTGTGAAAACATACCTATAAGATTTTTCTACGTTGGTAAAAAATCAACGAATGAAAGCAGTGTTTCTTTTTAAATCCACAATATGGTTTTTGCGCATAGGTTTATTTATTTATTTATTTATCTATACTTATAGATGTATTTACCCCACATATAATTTGTTTATGCGAATTCAAGTTAATTTATTAATTTATTTTCTCTTTATATACAGAATGAATAACAGAGTTTGTAATTACTTAAGTTTTCAAATGAAATAGATTATTCATTTATTGAAAATATTTTCTATAATATTATACATCTCTTAACGAGAGATCTATAATTCAGTAAACATCAATTGGACATTATTTAATGCGCGTAATTAACTTCGTTTTGTATTTAACCATATTGTTGCAAATACTTTTAATATTTGACGTCAAACTTGGCCGTGGATCGGATTACAGAAGATTTACGGATAAAATCTTAATAAAGATTTTATTGTATGCAAACTAGAAATTTAATTTCACTAGAATGACTTATCGAGTTTTTTTTTTTCAGATTAATGGTAACATCATTGCAACTGGTATTTAATTAGTCAGTAAAAATGACGTTATTATTTTTACTCAAGCAATTCATCTTTTAAAATCCATTTTTTATGATTTACATTTATTTAAATATAGGTTAAACACTGTTCTTTGTGCGCAAATAATATTTTTCTCTATATTTTCTTTGATGGAATGCAAAAATAGAAAAATGTAGTAAACCTGCCCGAAGAAGACGTGTATTACTAAATATAATGTAAGGTTGTAAAAACAAATTCGTAAAATTTCAGTAGATGTACCGTAAATTAACGGTACTTGTACCATTTTCACTAAGGTATGAGTACCGTACTTCTAAGGTATATTAAGCGTAAAAAACCATATATGTGCCATTTTGATTATAAACGGTATTTATACCATAAAATAATTATTTTTCAGTAAGGAAAACGCTGGTAGTCCCGCCTCGGTGTACGGCAACCCCTGCATTGATGCTTTTAGGTAGCTTTCAATACAAAAAAGTATAAAGCTACCTATTGCAGCCGTTCGGAGGAAAGCAGTTCCGGAAAATTTCGATATATTTTCACCGATCATGACCCCCAGACCCCAAAACCACCCTCCGTTCAAATGTTGATTTATATATATATATATATATATATATATATATATATATATATATATATATATATATATATATATATCCATATATATATATATATATCTGTACTATGTCATACGATAACGCTCGTATTTATAAATCAATTTTGATGAAACTAATTGTGTGTATTAAACTCACCAATGTCTCGACCGAGTTCGTTGGACAGCTTGGTGCGCCATTTTGTTTCAAGATGGTGGCCAATTAAAAATTTAAAACTAAAATAAATATACAAAAAAGTTAAAAATTCAAATTTATTTTTTTAATTCAGTGTTAGGCCTTGAAACGAGGATTCCAGAGCATTTTTTGTTTTACCTCTATCTTAAAAAACGGCTGAGATAGATCAGTTTGAAATTCTAGGGTGGCTGACATTTTGAAACAAGACAGCACATTACAAAAATTTTCATTGTTGTAATAATTTTCCCAATCAAACGCATAAAACTATATATTCATATCCGTTAGCGCCAAATTCTCGCCAAACTTGGCGACATTTGGCGAAATATCGCCAAATTTGGCGACCAAAATAAGTCTTCATAAATGAAGCCAATTTGGCTATTGCTCAATAATTTGGCGAATTTCTTATTCAAATTCAGTATTAACGAATCTTTTGAAAACGTTTTATTTGCATTTTAAGTTGCTGTTTTCGTGTAACATTAGCTAAAATTTTAAAACGAAGATATAGAAAAGCTGCCTTTTCCTCCCGGTACAGGCCGGAAGCACTTTTTTTTTTTTCCTTTTAGGTAGCTTTCAATACAAAAAAGTATAAAGCTACCTATTGCAGCCGTTCGGAGGAAAGCAGTTTCGGAAAATTTCGATATATTTTAACTGATCATGACCCCCAGACCCCAAAACCACCCTCCGTTCAAATGTTGATATATATATATATATATATATATATCTCCATATATATATATATATATATATATATATATATATATCTGACTTATGTCATACGATAACGTTCGTATTTATAAATCAATTTTGATGAAACTAATTGTGTGTATTAAGCTCACAAATGTCTCGACCGAGTTCGTTGGCCAGCTTGGTCCGCCATTTTGTTTCAAGATGGCGGTCATTTAAAAATTTAAAACTAAAATAAATATACAAAAAAAATAAAAATTCAAATTTATTTTTTAATTATGTTTTAGGCCTTGATACAAGGATTCCAGAGCATTTTTTGGTTTACCTCTATCTTAAAAAATGGCTGAGATAGAGCAGTTTGAAATTCTAGGGTGGCTAACATTTTGAAACAAAACAGCACATTAACGCGATTACTCGCAAATTATTTTTTTTTTCATTTTTAGCACTTTCCAACCTAGTTGAAAAGTGCTTATGACTTCGGTTTGTCTGGCCGTATGGCCGTCTGGCCGTATGGCCGTCTGCCGTCTGCCGTCTGCCGTCTGTCCGTGCTCTAACTCCCGTAAATATGCTCGGATTGCTCTGCAATTTTTATATGTTATAGTCGTTATCTATAGCATGTTCCCTATTTCAACGGAAGTGTGTAGCACTTATAGTTTTTTTACAGGGACACTCAAAAGAATTCCGTTACATTGCGGTCTATGGGGAAAAATCATTTGCGGTTTATTTAAATAATGTTTCACTACTTTAAACGCATTGAAATCTATATATATATCACTAAGGTGCATTAGAAGATGCTTAATATGAACAGGCTGTGCATAGCACTTATAGTTACTTTACAGGGACAGTCAAAAGAATTCCGTTACATTACGTCTATGCAGAAAAATCGTCTGCGGTTTATTTAAATAATGTTTCACTATTTTAAACGCATTGAAATTTATATAGATCACTAAGGTGCATTACAAGAGACTTACTACGGAATATTGTGTGTATAGCAGTCATCGTTCATTTACAGGGACACGCAAAAGAATTATCTACTGTCTGTTAACAATAATTCCTGGAAGTGCGTTTTAAGTTATTGAACGCGATTTTAATTTTAACTTGCTTTTTGTCTATTACGTGGTGCGTATAAATTCTGTAGATCCTATACAGGGCAGCACAAAAGTTCGCGAACACATTTCTGTTTATTGACAAACTCCAGACGGAGAATTTTAAACTGTGCTACGCGTTTCCTAACTGAACTAAAATTATCATCCTATGTAGTATATATACAAATCTATAGATCCTATACAGGGCTGAATAAAAGTATTCGGATATTTTTCCGAATATTGTATATGTTGGAAATTCCTGAAATTATGTTTTTAAATATGTTATGCGTTTTCTAAATTGTTTACTTAGATGTTAGCTTTTAGCTTATTAAACGGTATGATTTGTAAAATTATTTTGGAAGCGTTGGAAAGTGCTATATAATCTATGCTTGACGCATGATTTTTCGTTCTTGTTGTAATCATTTCCTCAATCATACGCATAAAACTCTATATGCATATCCGTTAGCGCCAAATTTGGCGACCAAAATAAGTTTTCATAAATGAAGCCAATTTGGCTATTGCTCAATAATTTGGCGAATTTCTTATTCAAATTCAGTATTAACGAATCTTTTGTAAAGATCTTTTGTTATCTTGAGCATTTTAACCTGCTGTTTTCGTGTAACATTAGCTAAAATTTTAAAACGAAGATATAGGAAAGCTACATTTTCCTCCCGGTACAGGCCGGGAGGACTTTTTTAGTGTTGTGGTGACTAGAGGTCATTTTAATTTCTGTTGGTCTTAACGGCCACATTTCTTTGCCATACTATACTATAATTGATCAACTAAAAGTGTTGTTTCTTTTTCTGAATTTTGTCTAACGCATAAGATAATATAGTAATGCGATGGAGTTCGCATCGTTATCAGCAACGCGGGAGGACTTTCTGGTGAAGGTCCATACCCTCTAAAAACGACATTTTCAAAACTGAACAAAAAATACTCAAATCTGAGCATGTCGCACAGTCAAAATGTCTCCGAATCAAAATTACTTAAGTTTGAAACATGTATTTAAACTCATTTCTGAAAACCTGCACACACTCATAAATAAAACATCATGTGCTCATATCATATCTATGTCTCAAAACTGAATACGAACTGACTTCTATGTGCTAATTTTTGAGTATTTCAATATTTCGAAAATGACTTTGAACTTATTCTAATCATTTTTGGGTATGTCTATGTTTCAAAAATGAGTATGAACTGACCTCTACATACTCAGTTTTGAGTATGTACATGTTGCAATATTCTGAGTATTTCTGGTATTTGAGAATTGAAAGCATCGGGTCGTCATATTTGAAACAAAAAGTTTCATAACAAGTTGAAAACATCCATTTACTCAGATTTGAAAGTATCATTTTTCTCTGTGTATCACTTTAAAATACAAGGTCGAATTCAACATTTCGTTTGATTCAAGGTTCGTTTGAGAAATGGATCCGCGCAGCGGGCTTAGCCTGCTGTTGAAGATAATCTGCTACGCTAAAATACACGAACATCGGGAAACGCTGTTCGTTAATAATATTGCATTAATATCATTTAAGAAGACTTTTTTTTTAAATTTACAAGTAGCTCCCATTTTAACTTTTTTTAGTTTTCAAATATGTATTTCAACAAGGGATTACATTTTTTTTTCATTTACTAAATAAATTTCGAATATAATTAATATATAATGTTGCAATTTTAGCCCTTTAGTTTTATACATTTCAATCAAATAATAAAGCATACTACAAAATATTTTGAAGAATTAAATCTGAATTATATAATCTAAGTCAAGTTAGATTTGAAGAATGATTTCATTTGTTATCTAAATATTTCCGGGAGTTTGTGTAAATAAACGTAATATCACTGAATATTTTCATCGAATATAATATGAGTGAACAATTGTTCTCTAGATTCAGATGCTCTGTTATTATTATTTATGCAGGAAAGATTTCGAAATGAATAATGTCCGTTAATGCATTCAATATATTGGAATATTCCATTTACATAAACGTACTTCGAATAGTAAAATAAATATTTGTAGATTATTCTGACTTTAATTCTTTTTTAAAAACTTGCAACATTGATAATATTTATGCAGAATTATGGATCCTCACTATTTTTATTGTAAAATAAGTTTTGTTCAACATAGCAACATTTAATATAATTACCTAAATATTTAAATTGGTTAATTGTATTTTTATTGGCTTATGTCATGCTAAATTTGTTTGTCTTAATGTCTATGATATAAGAAACAAAACTTTTTTTGTTTCGTTATTCATTTTTATAAAACAGGTATTTTTTATTGTTCTTATATGAGTAAAATATAGGCTTGTATGTAAACGAAATATCGTAAAAGAAATAACTACTTAACATGTACTTTTATGTATTTTTTGATTAAATTGATTCAAATTGGAGCATATGTCTGTGAAAAAAAAATCAAGAGAGGAAAAAAAAATCGAAAAAACTTTTTAAATTATGTATGAATCTCTATTCAAATATCATTATAATATTTCTTTTAACAGATTAAAAACGGTTCGTGATAATTAGGTAGGTATAAAGCTTCAACAGTATTTTCTGTCATATTTTAAATTTTATATAACGTCTGTCGGGTTCAAAATTTCCTTACTGTATGTTTTATAATGGCCTTTCACTATTGAAACAACTAGTGGTTTATTTTACAGTATATGCCAAGATCTGTTTAACGTCGTCTTACAGTCCGGTAGATAGTGTCATATTTTAGCAACCAATTTTAACGTCTATGGATTTCGTATATATAACACATTATACGGTGTAGATAACGAAACTGCTGAGTCAGCTGCCACACCAGCAGTAAACTTGCTATAAAAACGTTTTGCAAGAATGGCAACTCGATCAATGATGGTACGGCGGCTCGGAGTTATCATCCGTAATCCGGTTGAGATTAATTTAATATTGCAGCAGGTTGCTCGATGTTGCTATGGCACCTACCTCTAGTACGCCAGCTAACTAGCAAGTCCGTTATATGCACCATCTAATCTGTAGTACAATAGTGGCCAAAAATCTGGACATTTTTTGAAACTTTCATGTTTTTCAACTTTGTGTGCTTGTAGAATATATTAATTTTCACTTAAATACAAACGTTTATGTATCAAATTGAAGGTAATTTAATGTAGCATTTAATAATAAACACAGTATTACAATATCTGTATCACAAAAAAAGTTATGCTCATTTTAGTAGAACAAACAAACACAAATCGTTTTGAATAAGGACGTGTTTTGTAATAAAACCAATCACAAATACTGTTCTGAGGACCAATCAAATGTCTGTAACTATAGTTTCGGTTATTTGGATGGTAAAAGAGTTATTGTTATGGAAATATTTTGCTGAATGATGCATACTAGTACAATTAAATAGAGTATTGTAGTTTTTAAATATTTAAAGTCCTTTTTTTAATTAAACTAATTTTAAACAATGTCATCAACAAGAAGAACTAATTGGATATCTACAAAAAGAAGCCGAATTGTCATATTGAGAGAAAATGGCCTCTATTATGCTGAAATTGCAAGACAAGTTGGTCGTTCAGTGACTTGTTCTGGTGTACGAAAGTTCTGTTTACGTTATGAAAAAACGAAATCAGTGGAAAATAAGGCCAAATTAGGCCGAAAAAAATGCACAAGTGTTACTGCCGATAGAAAAATTAAACGGCTATGCCTTCAAGATAGAAAAATTTCATCAGATGCCATCAGATGTGAAATGAATGCAGCGGGTATTGCAGTAAGTTCAAGAACAATAAGAAGAAGGTTATCAGAATTTAGACTACAAGCTAGAATTCCAAGGAAAAAACCATATTTAAATCAAAAGCAACGCGAAAAACGAGTTAAGTGGGCAAAAGAACACATTAAATGGTCAGAAAATCAATGGAAGCAAGTAATCTGGAGCGATGAGATTAAAATATCGCTCTTTGGTAGTGATGGTAGAAAATAGGAGAGACGTAGAGTAGGAGAAGCACTTCATCCTAATTGCATTGAAGCAACTACAAAAAACCCAACAAATGTCATGATTTGGGCATGTATGTCTGCAGATGGTGTGGGGCGAATTCAAGTGATTGATGGCACCCTGAATGCCAAAAAATACATCGAAACTGTCCTGGAACCAAAATTGATACCTTCCATCAGGGATCTCTTCCCCAAACACGCATCATTTATTTTTCAGCAGGATTCAGCTCCATGCCACACAGCAAAAGTATGCAAAGCATGGTTTCAAAATAAAGGCATATATATATTACCATGGCCAGGAAACAGCCCTGATCTCAATCCAATTGAAAATTTGTGGCGACGTTTGAAAATTCTTGAACGAAGAAAACGTCCATCCAATAAAAGACTACTTATTGAAGCTATAATTGATTCTTGGCACAATGTGATTACGTAAGATGAACTCCAAACACTCGTTCACTCGATGAAAAGACGCTGTGAAGCTGTCTTAAAAAATAAGGGTTATCCTACTAAGTATTGATTGTGTAAGTATCACTTTAAAAAAATGCAAATCTAAGATAGATCTTACTATTAGTTACATAACTTTTTTTGTAACACATATATTGTAATACTGTTTTTATTATTAAATTCTGTATGAAATTTCCTTCAATTTGATATATAAACGTTTGTATTTAAGTGAAAATTAATATATTTTACAAGCACACAAAGTTGAAAAACATGAAACTTTCAAAAAATGTCCACACTTTTGGCTACCACTGTATATACCAATATCCTCAACGCTAAAATTCGTTAAAAATATGTGATACTGTCTCATGGACTATTGTTCACGTTTGTACGCATTCTTTCGCAAATTCAAGTTCGTCTTTTATTTTATCCACAGCAGTTCAACTATATTTCTCAATTTTAGATACATTATGCTTTCACAAAGAAAGTCGTTTCTGACAAAAATAGTTTTCTTTAGAAAGGCATATGTTGGAAAACATAAATATTTCTTCCGATGAAATAAATGAGTGATGTCAATATGAACAGTATATAAGTATAGATAGCGATATAACAAAGATCTGCTATATAAATATTCACGAAAATAGTTTTTTTACGTTAGCATTTCATCCAGCATATATATGTGATGTGAAATCACATATAGTTTTAAATCAGCTATTTTTTTACTTAAATAAATTTCCCTTTCTATAATTCATTTATTAAAGTTTTGATAAATTTTATTTAAGCTCTTTGCGCTCTTATTCAGAACAAATAGGAGAATTTGATCAGCTTTTCTGCTCCCATGCAAATCCTCATCTTTAGTCCTGACGTGCGATCAAACGCTTAAATCGGATAAAAACAAAAACTACAAGAAATATTTCGGCCTCCAAATTAACTCTATTCATTTTCACATTCGTTATATTTTTTTCATTATGCAGCTGTTTCTTTCTGAATCATAAAGACTATGCAACAGTCACTACGCCAGTATTGTGTCTATCCGTGATCTTCTCACGGGATCTGAAATTATTCTGTAACGTAATTATTGGCGGTGTTTAATTTTGCTAAATTGCTATTTTGGCTATAGGTTAAAACAGTTATCCATATGTTACTTATTAACGGATACTTTTGATTCATGCACTCTCGCCAAATGTATGATGCCAGAAAAAATGTAAACGAAGAAATTTACAGCGTATGTGTATCAGCATTCCTTCTCTGATTGCCGGCCTGGAAACATGTAGATCCTGAGTCTATTGTACGAACATTAAGGCACCACCCACTCGCCTGTTTTATGCTCCTGTTCTTGTGTTTGTTATTAAAAGTTCTTCGAAATCTTCATAGATGCATTCGACTCAATCTTTCTTCCAGAAAGGGATTATTTTATTTTTTTCTAAAAGAACCTGCATTAAATATTTCCCACTATATATTTTCAAGATCACTTTTCACGGCTAACTAAAGTCTACAACACCTTTACATAACTTGGTTTCCGTGACCAAGACCTATCTGGATATGTTCTACTTTCTATTGGGTGGTGCCTGAATATTTGAAATACGAATATTTGGACAATTATAATAGACTTTTTCGTGACTTTTCGACTTGGCGGTTATTATGTTCTCTTTGGATAACAAAACGTTATGGATTTTTAAACGCTTCTACCCCCTTCATCGTTTCTATGCCGTAAAAATATGGAGGTATACGGTGTCAATGGGACATGGTGTTATGGACATATACGGTGGAGATATACGTGAACGAAGTTTTCTCCTACAGTCGGCGGCGTCAGAAAACTTTTCAAAATCGAGGGCCTCCAATGTGTTGTTTTTTCGCTCGTTTCATCGGAAGATCGGAATCATATTTTATGCCGTAAATGAGTATGAGTGTGCTGGATTGACCACGTAAATCTGCGGAACTCCATAACTGTGCGCCTCTGCGATAAATTGACCCGTTGAGTCATTCAAAGAATATTCGCTGCTTCTCAAAAAATGGAAAATGTGCCGATTTTGTCCGTATTTCTTTACTTCCGTTGTTTCGTCGCTTCTGTGATCCGAATTGTGTTATGTTCGCGTTTTTTTTTGTTTTTTTTTTGTGCATCGCAAGTGTTCGAAAGAAAAAAAAATGCTCGAGTATATCAACAATCGTAATAATATAGCCAAGCAATGGATTTATCAGGTATCTTAAAAATGTATTAGCAAATTGTTATAAAAATGTTTGATTCGTGTGCAGTAAGTGAACTCGATAAAGAAAAAAAAAGAGTGAACGATCATTTCTTTTAAATATCACAGTAAAGTATTTTTTTTTATCACGTTAAGTATGACAGAAAATTAAATTACATTCTGGAAAAACAATCACGGAGTAAGTATCCTTCTTATGATTAAATTTGCCTACATTTATCTGACTGCCAGTACTTTGAAAACTTTTGCATTCGGCGTGAATATTATATAATTCAGAGACTACGTATGAACTATCAGAAGTACTGTATAGTAAAGGATAGTGCATTTTTTTCTAAATTGGACATGACTTGCAGTGACTACTTTTAAATTACTGTATTGATAACATTTTCAAAAAAGAAAAAATATATAATTACAATTATTCCTTAATATTTATAAAATAATAATATTTTTTAAATTGATTTATATTCTTTTTAGTTTTTTATTGCATAAATTTATTCGCAGAATTTAATAGTGAATGTGAATACTGAAACGTTCTGTTTTTATTATTTTCTTATTATACATAATTTTGCTTGTTTAAGTTTTTATTATGAGATATGACTGATAGATATAATTCATCTAATTAGTCTCAATATACAGTAAGTATGTTACAAAAGTAACAATTTGAATTGATATTCATGAAAAAATGAAAAAGATGATCAGGTAAGTTTTATTAATCTATCTGTTAAGATATGTGTTTCTTTCTGATTTATGCATTTGTTTTATGCTATTTACATGTTTTGAGGTTGATATATTCTATTATAAAGAAATTTTGCATACTTTTTTTTTTTTTTTTTTTTAAAGGGAGAAGAACGCTACTTTAAATGCGGTTCATTTTTTTTTGTTTCATTTTAATATTTGCGTTGAACATTTTATGTAATGTTTGAATTCTGTTTTTTTTTTTTTTTTGTGTGTGTGCTATTTTATTCTAGTTAAATTACTTACTATGCATACCTTTAAAAATTAATTGAAATGTTAATTCCTATTTTATATTTCAATAATAATACATAAATGTTTGGAGTATCACGCTATAAAATTCGATACTCTACAAAATCTATATTTTACTGTTGGTATGCATAAGTTTGTTTACTTTAAACATTTTGCATATATTGGAGATCAACAAAGATAATGCTCTCCACTAAGATAAAATTTTATCAGTCCTTATTAAGTATAAACTGGTTATTTTATTCATTTAGTTTGTTATGTATATATTTTCTGTATCATGTTTGGCGTATTTCAATGATAATGTGGCAATATTAAATTTTTAAATTTTACATTCCTTTAAATTTTGGAAAAGCTTTGCTATACATATAAGTCAATTACTTTAATATTGAATGATGTGTAGTATCATTAAAAGACTTAACATTTTGCAGCAATTAGTAATTTGAAGTAAATTGCTTTTATCCTATATATTTGAGCCAATATAAATAATAGTTATATTAATAGCCTTGTTCTATACTGTAAGTTTTCTATCTCAGATATTTTGCTTGTTTTTCCAATGACAGCCAGATTAAAAGAAATAGATGAAAGCTTAAAAGAAATAGATGAAAGCTTAAAAGAAATAGATGAAAGTGAAGACCGAGTTGTACATTTTCACTTTTTTTTAAAAAATTTTTCAGGTTATGGATTTCGATGACAGAGTTACATTTAACTTTGTGAGATAAGAAGTTTTCTAGTACCCTATAAGATTCGCAATCTTCCTTACAATAATACAAACAAAACAAAATGAGATAATTCTCCTATAAACAATTTAGTTACTAGTGCAAGGTCCATTTTAAATTATTCACTCTCTCTATTAATACATTTCCATATACACTATGGATTCATCACCTTTTTGTTTTCATGTAAAAAAAAAAGGAGGAAGATATTTATTTAGTTTTATGTTTTGATAAAATATTGCACCAATACAGGACCAGTTGACTCAATTCATCAGTCATTTCCTTTCATTTTTCTTTATATTACAAATACTGTTTTTCTCTATCATTCACACAGCTCAACGTTCATGTGGCCATCGATATATTTAATTCATTCTTTAATAGTTCAGATAAACTGTTTTTTCTTTTTTAAAATTTAAGATAGGTATAACTAATTTAGCTTTATTATTCTTAGTGTTATGAACCCCTTTCATTTCATTGTTCCACGGCCGGGGACGATTTTGTGAGAGTGTTACCGTCTCTGTTTGGTTATTTCTTTGTGGTGCTGGTCGCCAAATTTGTACCAAGTTCAGATGGTATTTGTTTGTATCACTCTTTTCAGTAAATTTTGTAATTTTAGTAAAGATGGTACATCTTTATTATTTCAAAATTTCAATTACATTTATTTGCATTTTTTTACATTAAATAAACAAATTTTTTTTTGCACTCTCAGAATTTATCAAATTTTGGTAAAGTAGTTTTACAGTGCTTACACATAAGTAAAGTATATAGCAATCCTGGATTAATTTTACACAGATTTAACCATATCCTACAACCATTTTGGTAATATGAAACCCCACTTTTTTTTATTTCTCACCACCAGTCAAGGTTACAAATAATTGCTTCCCACTCTACTAGTCAGCGTCAACAATCAATGTTTTTCACTACCAATCAGTACTTCTACTAGTCAATGTTACCAGTCACTTTACACACTACCAATCAGGTCCAGTCATTATGCACATTTCCAATCATTGTTACACCCTCTACCATTAATTGTTATACATTTGTTTTTCTTCTTTTTTTTATACCTTTTAATAGTGATATTTTTTTCCCGTTCGCATCACCTGCATTTAGTAATCTCATGGTATATTTGTGAGTAATAGTTACACCATACACTTTTAAATGGATACATAACATTTGTTATACATGCCATTGTTGGTAAACAACTATACTTATTTACCTGTTGCATTTTCAGTAATGCTGATATCTTATTTGTAGGTTGATAGTGATACTTTTCTTTTGTCTATAAAAATATACAACATTTACTATTCTTCTTCTTCATTTTACATACATTTTTTTGTGCATCTATAGTTCCACTTTAATAAACACTTTGCTCAATATATATAAATAAACGCATACTATTTTTAATCCTACCTTTTCATTAAATAAAACTTGTTTGCTGATGCAAAATAAATGGTGCATTACTGAATCAGGCCTTAAGGGTAATTATATTATTTTTAATATTACGATTCTTAGAGATCTACTCAGATTTCTGTCCAATGCACTCATTTCATGAAACTTTCATGTGCAACGCATCAAGTATTTCATCCTGTAAATTTGCACATACTTCTATAATATATATACTTAATACATCCCGTTTTCTCATTTACAGTTTTTTTTTTTTTTTTTTTTTTTTTTTTTTTTTTTTTTTTTTACTAATCAATGTTTCAAGTATTACCAATCAAGGATATATAAATATATAATACCAGTCAAAGTATTTGCTCCACCATTCAATGTGCAACTGTGCTTTTCACATTCATTCCTTTTTAATTAACACCTATTTCTTTAACATTATATACCTTACTTCTAGGTTCTAATTACACTACTTGTAATATTCAACATAATTCATTAACACAATCTCTTCACATGTATCATCTCGTCATGTTTTCCATGTAACTTTAAATTAGGTACTAGTTATACCATATATTTATTGGAGGAGTTCATAGAATTCGCTATATGCACCAATTATGGTAAAAAAACACTGTACTTAGTTACCTACTGCATTCGCAACAATTTTGGTAATGTTAGTTATCATGGTAACATACCTTTTTTTTCATTATTCATTTCATCAATTACTTTACTTCTACATTTTCTATCATATTTACATAATCACATATTCTTTTTAATAAAAATAAATTAAATAACCATTTTTTTCTTGCTAATTTTTTTTCTACAGTTGAAAAATGAAAAATGTGCACTACTCATGCCAGTATGGCAATATTATTATTTTCATAATAAGATTTTATAGGAAATTTTTCCTCTTCTTGTAGTGCACGTCGCTTTCATGAAATTATTGAAATAAAGGCATCAATTTTTCATTCTGTGGACATACACAACACTTTTACACATTTTCTTTTCTTACACTTATAACACTACATTCCATCAGTCACATTTTTATATATATCTTTTAAGAATTTTTGTCACTGGTTCTCCTTTTTGTTTTTTTATTATTCCTGACATGTTAAATAGTAAAATTTTAGTACAAGCAAATGATAACTTTTCACTGTACATGTTCTAATTTAAATTCACTTTTTCTCCATTTATTTTCCTCCATGGAGTATGTGTCACACCTCAAGTACATCCCTTGTTTTGCCTACTCAATGCTCGTAAATTTACCTTCTTTATTCATTCAATATAAGTAATTTTTGAAGACATACATTTTTTCATACACTACACTTATTTGTGGAAGTATCTATTCACAGTTGTTATGTAATTGCAACCTTTGGTGTTTGTACCAGTCATTTCTTCGGTGGAAGTTATATTAATGGTTGCTTTCAGACTGTACACACATACTTTCTCAAATAATTCTTTTCACACAATTGAATGTTCTACACAATTGTCGCTATTTTTTTTTCAGTTTCAAATTTTTTTTTGTAAATGTAGGTACAAAATTAAACGAACAGTGTTTATATGTTCTCTTTTGCTCACACTTCATCTTGCACTAGTTTTCTAACGCACTCAGTTACAATTCTTTTACATGATGTCACACCTTTTTAATTCACATTTAAATTGCCTTTCATATTTAATACAACATATGCTATTTTTTTAATTTGCAATTTTAAATAGTTCACATAATTTTTCTTACTCTTTTAAATGCAATGTAATGTTGAATTACCTTTTTACCTTACCATCCCTGCACAACAACGTATGAAGTTGTTATTCATGTGTCATATTTGATAATATGTTGTGGACGGTAAGTTGTAGTGAGAGATCACTCACCCTACATAGAAACTTTTTTTTTCACTTTTACACATTTTTGATAGTCCTTAATTTTTGGTCAATATTTTCAACATATGCCATTTTACATTTGTGGGTACAAATTCATGCCAGTTTTTTTTCTAAATATGCCACTTCGCCAAAATCTCTTTTATATTATTATTCATAATCAAGTATGCTATGTGTTTATTTGCATTTATCTTTATTTCCAGTTTTCTTATATATGTACAGCAATTGATTCTGCTGATACAAAAAATATGTCTCATATTAAAGGCCTTCAAATAATTGAATATAGTTTGATATGTGGCCAAATGACCTATTGACTGATTATCTTATACATAAAATCTAGGTCAAGTAATATAACTAGTCTAAATGACTATGTTATGTAATTATTTTAGTGTGCACACATAATGTTATAATATATGCTGCAGCTGATTGTTTATGAGACATTTGAATATAAAGAGGTACCTCATTTTATAAACATAACATGCAAGTTGAATTCTGGAATTTTGTGAATTCATTATAATTCTAGATATTTTATGTATTATTTGTGTTCGTGGGTGTGTGCCAAGATTTCATTATTATGTGTTAGTTATATATATATTCTTACTTTTTGTTTTGTGGAAATTTATATTTTGAGTGACAATTTATCATTCAGGGACGTATTGGCGAGAGCATATGATCGTTTCTACTCCCTCGTTCTATAGTTTTTTTTCCGGTGAAAGGGGAGATATATGTGATGTGAAATCACATATAGTTTTAAATCAGCTATTTTTTTACTTAAATAAATTTCCCTTTCTATAATTCATTTATTAAAGTTTTGATAAATTTTATTTAAGCTCTTTGCGCTCTTATTCAGAACAAATAGGAGAATTTGATCAGCTTTTCTGCTCCCATGCAAATCCTCATCTTTAGTCCTGACGTGCGATCAAACGCTTAAATCGGATAAAAACAAAAACTACAAGAAATATTTCGGCCTCCAAATTAACTCTATTCATTTTCACATTCGTTATATTTTTTTCATTATGCAGCTGTTTCTTTCTGAATCATAAAGACTATGCAACAGTCACTACGCCAGTATTGTGTCTATCCGTGATCTTCTCACGGGATCTGAAATTCTTCTGTAACGTAATTATTGGCGGTGTTTAATTTTGCTAAATTGCTATTTTGGCTATAAGTTAAAACAGTTATCCATATGTTACTTATTAACGGATACTTTTGATTCATGCACTCTCGCCAAATGTATGATGCCAGAAAAAATGTAAACGAAGAAATTTACAGCGATATATGTGTATCAGCATTCCTTCTCTGATTGCCGGCCTGGAAACATGTAGATCCTGAGTCTATTGTACGAACATTAAGGCACCACCCACTCGCCTGTTTTATGCTCCTGTTCTTGTGCTTGTTATTAAAAGTTCTTCGAAATCTTCATAGATGCATTCGACTCAATCTTTCTTCCAGAAAGGGATTATTTTATTTTTTTCTAAAAGAACCTGCATTAAATATTTCCCACTATATATTTTCAAGATCAGTTTTCACGGCTAACTAAAGTCTACAACACCTTTACAGCATTTCATCCAGCATTTAAACAATGAATTTAAATAGCTGAATGATCACTACTTTCAGACATATATATTCAGATTCAATCTGTACAAGATTTTCTGGGAAAACGTAAAACTAATTTGAATTATTTATCAGGAATTTCAGAAATTATGAACTGTAGGTAATAAGTATTTTATTGCAACAAGTGCATTCTTGTAATAGTAATCGTGTACATTTTGCCTTGAATATGAATAACTCGTATAGCATTAACACTCTCAATAATATAAAATATATATTTGTTTCGAAGAAATGAAGCATTTTATTTTTAATACGTCGTGATCAAATTTTAAAACAACTGTCGCACTCCATGAACATTCAATTATTTTATTGGACAAATAACAAATATTTCGAGGTAGATTATTTTCATCAGCACCGAACATGATTTTATTATTCTTAAAATTTTGTATAGCGGTAAATTCAATATGACGTATTTCAGAGTAACTATTAGAATATTTCCCCGAAAATGAAAGATATACTAATATTTTGAATATCAGAAATGTATGTTTTATTTATATACGTTAATAATAAAATAACAAAATTGTGATAGGAAACTAGTAAAAAAGATAGAATTCCAATATTATTGGAATTTGTAATAAACAGGGATATTCAATGATTTCACTGAATAAAAAATAAATTTTTATACGTAGATTATTTTTTGAACACTGGTTAAGTGATTTTAAAACTAAAGTTGACTATATATATATATTATAAAGTAAAACCAGTTATAAAGTAAAGTATATATTATAAAGTAAAGTTACCGTTAGTTACGGTAACGTCTTATTGATTGTGACAACCTACTAACCAATACATTTCACTTTTATTGCAATTTCTAAACATAATTTCAATGTTTACAGCGCCGACTAGGAAAAAAATGTTGTTTCAAAATACAACCTGTTTGAAAACAGTCTCTGAACTTATTGTTTTTAAAACTAATTTTCAACCATGATTTTTAAAATTTATCGCGCGAAGCCTGATTGCGAAATATTAACTCGTTTGCATTTAAAACAATATGACTTGTTCAATATTTGTTTCAGTGTAATATTCCATAACGATTTTAAAACTTCAACAATAAATAAATAAAATAATATACATAAAACATAAATTTAACAGACATATAATCAATCCATGCCCTTAAACAACTGAAATTATCAGAATCACTTTCAGTTATGTTGGAAAGTGTTCAAAAGAAATAAAACATGACGATTTCTTTTTTTAAGCTCCCATTTCGAGCTATAAAGAATATGTAGATGGTACCTTAAGATAAGAAATAGATCAAAAATATAGAAATTAATAAACAAGCAATTTTTGAGAAAATTGAATTATTCTGCGATTTTTAGAAGTAAATTTATGATTAGCATTTCATTTTTGTTACGTCTACGAGAAGTTTTCTGTGGAAGATTTACTGCGCCTTTACAAAAAACCATTTCAGCTGTGCTGAAGAAAAATGAGCGCAAACGATTGTAAAAATGATTTTCCTTTATTGTAGCAATTTGTTAATCTAAAAAAGAATTTATCTTAAAATGAAACTGTTTTTAAGATCAATCTCAAACCTTACTAATATACACATTGTTTAAAAAAATATATTATTTCAAGACGACTACTATAACGTTACTGATGAACATTCAAGTGTTCAGATCCAACTTCGAGTCGCAGTTTCATTTATATATTTATATATATACGTATAGAAGAGGGGGCTATCTTGTGACAGCCGGTCCACCTGGTTGCCACGTGCAAATTGCGTGATGCATACAGACTATAATACAAAGAGTGTTTGAGTGTTCACATAAAATAGAGAGTATCGGATTTTCTTATTTATCATCAGAAATGTGAATAATGAAATCTTTAGTACAGTCAAAAATATAAAACATTTCTCATTCAATGTAAAGTTTACATCAATTATCAGTCTAACAAGAACGAAAAATCATGCGTCAAGCATAGATTATATAACACTTTCCAACGTTTCCAAAATCATTTTACAAATCTTTAACGTTCAATAAGCTGGAAGATAACATCTAAGTAAACAATTTGGAAAACGCATAACATATTTAAAAGCGTAATTTCTGGAATTCCCAACATATATTTCCAACATATACAATATTCGGAAAAATATCCGAATACTTTTATTCAGCCCTGTATATGATCTATAGATTTGTATATATACTACATAGGATGCTAAATTTTAGTTTAGTTAGGAAACGCGTAGCACACTTCAAAATTCTCTTTCTGGAGTTTCTGTCAAAAAACGGAAATGTGTTCGCGAAATTTTGTGCTGCCTGTATACGATCTACAGAATTTATATACACCAAGTAATAGACAAAAATTGAGTTAAATTTAAAATCGCGTTCAGCAACTTAAAACGCACTTCAATTAATTATTGTTAACATGCAGTAGATAATTATTTTGTGTGTCCCTGTAAATGAACGATGACTGCTATACACACAATATTCTGTAGTAAACCTCTTGTAATGCACCTTAGGGATATATATAAATTGCAATGCTTTTAAAATAGTGAAACATTATTTAATTAAACCGCAAACGATTTTTCTCCATAGACGTAATGTAACGGAATTCTTTTCACTGTCCCTGTAAAGTAACTATAAGTGCTATGCACACCCTATTCTCTAGTAAGCTTCTTGTAATGCACCTTATTGATATATATCAATTACAATGTGTTTGAAATTGTGTAAGATCATTAAAATAAACCGCAATTGCGTTTTTCCCATAGACCGTAATGTAACAGAATTCTTTTGAGTGGCCCTGTAAAAAAACTATAAGTGCTAAACACTTCAGTTGAAATAGGGAACATGCTATAGATAACGACAATAACGTATAAAAATTGCAGAGCAATCCGAACATATTTACCGGAGTGAGAGCACGGACAGACGGCAGACGGACATACAGCCAGACAAATCGAAGTCATAAACAATTTTCAACTATGTTGGAAAGTGTTAAAAAAAAGGCTGAATGTGCAGAAGATTTTCGCAATGAAGAATTTAAAATATTGTTAATTATCACGCCGCTTCTGAAGACAGCATGAATACTCGATTTCGGAAGCTGAGGTAGAAGCACTTTACATTTAATGAAAATTATTTTTTATATATAGAAAAATTCTAGTTATATTTTCCGGTCTGAAAAAAAAATCTTAAACTCGTTATTTACTTTTGAGCAAATCATGAATTAAAATTGAAGGTTATAACATTCTGCAACACAAATATGCATATATGCCATCAATAAGTTATTCTCAAAAGGTCTAGAACATTTAAACCTGGGTGCAATATATTCTTGTTTGTGATATTTTGTTACGAGCAAAATTTGGAGGCTTGTAAAGCGTTTTCAACTTTTATAGCGCAAAATTTCAAACCGAAGAAAGTGTATAAATGTATTCACATAAAGTTTAGATAGAATTTGCTTTCATATCTGAATGAAATTTTAATTATTTTTGCAATTTGCATAATTATGACTAGAATGCTCTTCATAATGTACTTTTTCAAAAGTAAAAGGATAACGACAGTAAATAAATTAATATAAATTCATTAATAGTAAATATTTTATTCTATCTGAAATTAATTTTCAGCGGTTTACTCATAATTCTGTCATAAGTTACAATGTTTAATAATAGAGTGACAATCCAGTAATTTGATGGAAAATATATTTTATTTTCTCGAAATTTTACATATTTTTGTTGTGTGTTGTCATTTTAGAAAATTAATGTGGAATAGATAATTGAAATAAAGTGCTGCTTTTTCATAATCATATTACAATAGAAAATCCAAATTCACGAATAGCATGATTTTAAACTCTGGTGATTATGTGTACGTGAATATGTGTATATGTTAACTACTGTCGGGAGAAGAATCGTCTTGATTAAGTCGAATAATAAGATATTGAGATCTTTAGTTGTGGCTTAATTATTTATGATTCTTTATTTTTAATTCTTTCAGAAGTCTTTTTCTTGTTAAACAGTGACTAAAACATTTTCGAAACTTTTCGTCGTTGTTTCCTAAAAAAAATGACTAAATTCGTTCAATAGTACACCACCACAGAATGCTTGTTATATTGATTCAGTTTTATTCTACGTTTCCTGCTGTTACAGCTTTCATAATACGTTTGTTTACAAACTGTTATGTACAACTAATTTATGTACAACATCGATATCTGAACGAAAGTTCTCAGCTCAAATTTAGTGTCAAAATACAATTCAAAATAATATATTTACCAAAATAAATAGAACTACACATTGGTAACAAACAGTAAGAATAACCCAAGTAATCTTTTGAAATATATAGTAATACGGACTTAAATTTCTGTTTCCTACTTGATTGGGTGTATATGAGATTATTGGATGCCAATTGGTGTATTTTAGAAAACGTGATTTGGCAGAGTAGAATATTTTCGTGGCAGAACTTTTTTATTATCCAAATTCAATTTAAATCTTATTTCTACTAATATCGATTATTTAGACGTGCTTTAGGCTGTGCAGTGTATGTATTCTAAACTTTGGCTTGTTCTGGTAAGACAAATTACACTACACGATGATTACGTACCTACCTTTAAAAAACTACGCTGATGCGGCAATTTGTATGAATGGTTTATCCAATTAAAAGACAATAGACAAAAAGGCAAGATATTCACATGGGAACCTAAGCTACGAGCTTTCATAACGATCCTTTTAAAAAAAATGAAACTTGGTGCATCAGTTCAAAAGTATTTGTTAACATATAATAAAAAATATATATAAATGTTTTACATAACATGTTAGGATTGAGGTGTGTTTAGCTGGGGAAGACATCCGAATATGTCTATAAATTTAATCGATTAGAAAAAAACGTAAATTGTAGAAAGAGAAATAAATGTGAAAATTAGTTTTACAATATTAAATGCTCTAGGAATATGTGTCTTCCTAGACATGTGTTTCATTCGCGTGAGAAAATAGTTTAAGCAACCCTTTTTTAATTTATTTTCTAAAAAGTAAATCATAAAAAATATAACACATTTTGCTCTTAGTAACATTCATTTTCAATCCCTACTTTAATTTAGTGTGCAGCGATGCATGTCATACAGAGGTAAAATTAATTAATTTTGTGCATTGTTTTAATACAATTAGGCAGATGTTGTATTTAAATAGAAAAATTATTACGATTGATTGCAGTTCATACTTCCAGTTATCTCCTTCCAGTCATTTTATAAATATAACGAAATACTTTATTGTTTTGTTTAAACATGTTGTTCACCAAATTCTCAAGAAGGAAATAATATAGAACTATTGTATGTATGAGTAAAGTAACTGGAGTATGTAATTTTCTATAATTTTTATGTGCTGGACTGATAAAAGATTTAATTTGTATAATAAATTAGAAAATAAAAATATTTCAATATAACAACCATCATTTCAATTATTTTTGTATAAGAAACTGCAGTAACATTATTAAATATTCGTACTTACAGTTTACCATCCGCTGTCTACTAAAATATCTCGTTAGAATGAATATAATTTTTAGATCAGAAAATAGTCTAGTTTAGCATCAAAATCAATAGGGAATAAACAATAGAACATTTTATTACATTTAATCGGTTAGTACATATAAAAAAAGTATTTAGAAGGGGGAAATTAAGAATGCCAAATCTAGATAGAAACAACTGAAAATTTTCTTCGTTTCACAGGGGTGATTGATAAGTATATTTGATCTTTTTACTAATCTAATCGGAATGCGCCTTTTAAAAAGTTTTATTTTCCTCTCAGAATGATGTTTTAACATAGAAGTAAATACTTCAAAATACATTTATGCAACTATAGACAGATAAATGGAGAGATTCGTCCAAATTTTTATGATCTCTACAATTAATGGAATAAAGAAATTTAAGTAAATTAATCGGTAAATAAACACAGTCTACTGTAAATTGTTCTGTAAAAAAAATCTTTATTATTAACTGTAAAAAAAAAAAAAAAAAAAAAAAAAAAAAAAAAAAAAAAACGATTGGTAAATAATGCCGATTTTACACCAGCTATGAATTCTGTCAAAATTACTTGAATGAATTCTAATTGCTGTAACGTAGGACGCTACAAGAATCGCTTCGACCACAGTCCTGATTCGAACCCGCATCGTCTGGGTGGAAGGCAGGAATTATAACCACTCTACCATTCGGGAGTTGCTGTTTTGTACAAAATATGTCTTTTTTGATTTGATCGGAAGGAAATATTTTATACTTGTAAAGTTTACCATTGCTTTTCAAAGATTTTGTTTAAATAGGACTTAAAAGAGCTTTTATTTTTTAGTCTTTAAATAAATTTTACTAATATTTGATGATGCCATCTTTCGGATTGATATACGTTTAACTTAAGGTATGTTTTCTTTTCATACCATATGAAAATACTTAACGAATTACTTTGTAAAAATTGTATTTTAAAATATTGTCATTGTTTTTTTTTGTTCAACTCGTGTAATATATTATTTAGAATTCCTTCTAAAGCCTAGAATAACAGGCATTGAAAAAGTGTCAAACATGTTTTTTTTTTACTTATAACATGTAACAATTATAACGGTGAGGATTTTTTAATGTATTTCTTTTTCAGCAAATTTAATAATGTTTTCGATAATTTTTCGAAGTTTTAATACAATATACATATTATACATATATTTTTTTCTCATAATGAGCGAATATGTTTTGAAAAAGAATATTTTTTGGAAAGGATATTTATTTTTAGTAGTAAATAAAAGAAAAAAAAATTAAAACATAGTATTTAAATTATCAAGTATTTCATCATCATAAGTATTTACTCATCAAGTTATTTAAGAAAAATGACCATATATATAAATTTAAAAGATTAAACTTCATTATTATTATTGTTATTGTTATTATTTTTTGTAATATTTATGTATTTAGAAAGCTGATATATTATTTATAAAACATATGCCATTAAAATTCTACGATTCCTAATAATAATATATTATATTTTTTTTTATAAATATTAACACAAATTTTAAAATACGCTAAAATAATGTTACACTGAAATAAAAATTTATTCTTTAAATAACCATACTCTCTTTCCATCTTTTGATCAAAGTGATAGTCGATAAAAATCCCCGCTAACTCCGCAGAGGTGAATTTCCCCTTTCTAAAATATTCTAATTTTTAATAAAACAATTTTTAAACCAATTGTTTTTCTTTAATATTTTTAATAAAATTGTAAAATAATTTTAAAAGTGTGTGTTTTGAACTACAGGTTATAATAAATATAAAATTATCTTTAAAAAAAAGACACGGAAATCCCTACAGGGGATCTAATATAAGAAAAGGGAAATGTCTGTAAAATGATGACGGAGAAACTCGATCAAATGCATTTAACGGAGAACTAGTGTAAATTTACAGAGAGTCTTGGTTTTTTTTCTGTGTTTTTACAGAAATTTTTAACAGTGTGGAAATATTTAAATACGTCAACTTGTACAAATTAAAATGCTGTAATATTTTGAAAACTATTATAATAGCCGGGGTATTTCATTATTATAACCGTAATACAATAGTAGATATCTAGACTGTTAATTGACGATTATATCAATAATTGTATTTACTTATCAAAAGCAAACAGTATTTAACAATATATAATTTTAAAGAAGATAGTAAAAATGACAAAATATAATCGTATAGTAGCTACTGAGTAACAATACTTCTTACATATTTAGTAATTCTCGAAAAGAGAAATTACCAGGAACAGGAACACATTTTATCTATCAATTATCTGAAACAAAAAAACATGTCTGACACAAAAGACTGTCGAGCACATATTTATTGTCCCTCCCTTTAAACTTTTAGTGAGTAACAAGGCATCATATATAGGGTAAAATTAGTTAATCATAAATAGGAACTGGGTGTAATTAAACAAATGTTAGTCTTAAGAAAAACAATTGTTCCGATAGAACACACTGGATTATCTTTAGACTTAAATAATACCGACGATTAAAAATAAGTTTTACTACAGCAACTCATTAGTTAATATCTAGATTCATAAATGAAGTTTATATCAACCTTTTTCTTAAAAACCGCAGGCAGTATATTCATAAACACGATACTAACAAATCGGGAACTAAAAACATTGCTGGATGATGAATATTACTTTTGATTTTAACGCAGGAAAAATTATCTTCAAACCTACTACTATACTTGAACTTCACTTTCTTGAAAAATTATATATCTGTTAAAATGATAAACATATTGAAAACTGTGAATTAGCATTTTCCCCATGTTCAGATTATTAGAAATGTTATATTAAAACATCATTTCCTTAATTTCTACTAATATGTTCCAACTTACCAGTTCTTTTCCCCCATACAGTTGCCTATTTTCTGTCCCTTGTATTTTTTTAAATTATATTTGTCAATAGTTCTATCCGTCAAATGCGCTTCTTCTATATATCGATAGGTATATGAATAGGTCCATGAATCTTTTCACTGATGACGTTACGCTGAATGCTACCGAATGCTATAGACAGACTGCAATTAGTTAAAAAGTTCTTGTGTTTAAAACGTTATTATATTTGCCTACGTATCTTCTTCAATGATACATTTAACAAAGCATAATCACAGCAAATAGACTCTTTAGCTATTTTCTTCATTCTTAAAATAGAAGCTACAAGGTACTACTTTTAAAATTATTCTCTAAAGCAAAATTCATAATATATGTCACAAGAAGCTGTTAAGCGTACATTAATTTTCCCTTCCTATTAAGTTTTCTTCAGTAACAAAGCACATTAGACAGGTGTATATTCAAATAAATGCGTGTATTTTATGGGTGTAATTAACTAGATGGTATAATTTAGAAGAACAGTTGTTCTCATACAAGACATTTGGGATTTTTAATTTGAAAATAATACCTATTTTTAACAATAAACACTTTTCTCACAATAAATAGGATTACTTAATTGGAGATATGTTGAACGTAACTGAAGATTTTATATTTCTTATTTCTGAAAAATATTTTTAAAAAGCACAAACGTAGCTACTGAGTAACAAGATATATTTACTTCAGTACCGAAAGAGACTTTACCAGTAGCTCTATTTATATATTTATTTTCCGACAGATAAATCATAATATATGTCCCCATAGTGTCTGAAGCACATATTCAATTTCCCTCTTTTGTTTAGTCAATAACGACTCCATGTTAGACACGGATGAAATAAATTAATCGTGAGCGTAATTCATCATATGTTATACTTAAAAAATTCATTGTTCTCATGCAATGTATACGACTATCTTAAAGCGAAAATAACACCTATGATTTAAATAAAGTCCCTACTACATCTACTGACTTGGAAATATGTAGACTCATAACTGAAGATTCCATTAATTTTTGCCGTTACTGAAAAGAAAAATAAGTACAGTTACCAAAGCGAAATTGAAACTACTGAGTAACTACACTCCTAATATATTTGCCTCATTACTTAAACAGAAGTTACCTGAAACCTCTTTTATATATTTATTCACTGAAGCATAAATAATAATATCTGACGCTGTAGGTTTTCGAGCACACCTTTAATTTCATGCCCTGTTACTCCTTAGTGAGTAATGACGAATCTTATGTACTAGTGAAATAATTTAATCGTGATTAGTAGACGTATGTAGTGTCAAAATAATTATACTTAGAGAGAACAATATTTTTCATACATAGAATTAGATTAGATTAACACAAAAATAATATATTCGCTTCAAAATAAATACAACAGTAACTTACTTGTAGATATTTAGAGTCGTAAGTGCAGAGTTTATTAATCTTTGTCTTTACTGACAAAGATGAATTTATCAAAGCATGTTCATAGCTACTGAGTAACTAGACTGCATAGATATTTGCTTAATTTTCAAAACAGATGTTACTTCTCCTCCAGCAACTCTTTTTATATTTATTCTCTGAAAAACGTGACACCATAGGCTTTAGAACACATATTCATTTTCTATCTCTATTAAATTTTAGTGAATAGTGAGTAGAGTTGCAAAGAATCGGTTTATTCCCGGGTTTATTTCCAATAGACCCGGTTTATTCCCATGTTTATTCCCAAAAGACCTGGTTTATTACCAAAAAACCCGGTTTATTCCCAAAAAACCCGGTTTATTCCCAGGTTTAAACCGGGTTTTTTCTAGCCTTTGCAACTCTAATAGTGAGGTATGTTAGCCACAGGTAAAATCAGTAAAATCAATTAATCGTGCTTTTTAAATGTCTGTAATTGATCAAAGCTTCTAATTAAACTAGTCGTTGGGGGCCACCGTAATACTTACCCATCATGGATATGCATAATATAAAATATGAAAATAAAACATGTGTAAACTATTATAAAGTGCATTGCAATTCGAATAAAATTGCGGCTTGATGACGTCATAAACTTTAAATGGTCTATTACTGAAAGAAACATCCTTATAACTCCAAAATTGATAATCATATTAACTAAGGGTTTATTGCGTCGGATTAAGCGTCTCATTTCCAATTAAAATATATCTTTGAATTGAAATTTGAATGAAATACAGGGTCATGAAAAATCGAAGAGTTTAGAAAATATGATTACAAATGGCCAACTAATTATCCGATTGACTTTATTCTTTATGTAAAATTTATGTTGTTTTATCGTCTTTTATATTCAGTTCTTAAAATAAACAATTTCGAAAATTTTTATATACCTTTTATCAGAACGAATATTTCGAAAGTCCGAAAAAATAGTTCCAGAGAATCGAGGTTACTGATATTCTATAAGCTTCTTTTCATTATTACATACTAAGTACATAAAAAAATTCAAGTCTCTATCTCAATTTGCTCGGCAGATAGAGCGTTTACAAGGACATACACACTCTGCCACAAAGGAACATACACAGACGGACGGCAATTTTTTTTTCTAAAAATATGTTTTTAGGAATCTCCTGTGTCTGAAACGTGTAAATTCGTCAACAATTTTTTTGAATTTCAACACGATTACAAGACTTACCCCATACTACGTATGATGGGTAAGTAAAAACAATTGATTTCATGAAAGGTTTTTGGCTATCTTAAAACGTAAATAACAACTATGGTTGAAAATGAATACATACTGCAGCAACTTAAATATATTTAAATTAAGGCTTTCTCGATTCGTCGTTACTGTAAAAAATATCTTCAACAAAGCAGGATTATTGCTACAGAGTAACTATATTCTTAATATATTTACTTCACTCAATAAAGAGAATTTATCAGACACTCCTTTTACATTTTTTTTACTAAAGCATACATCAAAATATCTGACACTGTATGCTTTCGAGCGCAAATTCATTTTCTTGCGCTATTATGTGTTAATGAGTAATGAAAAATGATAGACATAGATGAAATATATTAATCGTGAGCAGTGAATAGATGTGATAACCCTATATTCTGGAGAATAACGCTTACTTTTGAAACAGAAATATTGATTAATATTTACAGATGCGAGTTATATGCAGCGTCGAGTAAAAAATCAGAGTTTAAAAATCAAGAATAAGAATTCAAATTCTTTATTAATTGACAAAAGAACAAAACGTGATTATTTGAATTAACGATAGTGCGATTTTAAACGCTTTGTTTGCATTCAAGTAGAAAGGCTTGGCAGTAGTGTATATCATTAATTCGTATGTGCTTATTTTCTTTATGTTTGTAATTATTGTTATAATTTTAAATGATTTTTATTGAATTGTCATGCTGCATATACCATAGAATGTTCTTCCATAAAAAGGTGGTGTTCGTAATTCGGTAAATATACCAAAAATTGGGGAAAATAATTCTCAAATTGAAGGTGCGCATTATGCGGCGGAGCGCTTTATACCACGAAATGTACGATAACCATGATTTACACTTTGGGAGAACAATCTTTCTCATATAAGGCATTGTATTGTCTTAACAAGAAAATAATAACTACGCTTCAAAATAAATATTTACTACAGAAACTTACTTGTACATATTTAGATACTGCAGATTTTATTAATCTTTCTCTTTACTGAGAAAGATTAATACATTTATAAAACATAAACGCAGCTACTGAGCAACTAGACAGTATAGATATTTACCTCATTTCCAAAGGAGAAGTTACTCCTCCTCCAGTCACTCCTTTGATATTTATTCTCGGAAGAATAAATCATATCTGACAGCATAGGCTCTCGAGCACGCATTCATTTCCTCTCATTGTTCGGTTTTAGTGAGCAACGAGGCATGCCAGAGAAATTAAAATAAATTAATTGTATATATTCAATGGGTGTAATTAACCAAATATTATACTTTTAAAGAACAATTGTTCTCATACAATTGGCATTACATTATATTTCTATTAGTTTAGTTAAATTTAAACAAATACTGTTAGTATTAGGAATTCTAATTTAGAATTGAATATTGTTAAATAATTTGAGTTCTCTAAAAATTTTATTCATTATGGAGAGATAATTTAGAAGCAATATCTTATAATTTTTTATTATTTAATAAAATTATCCCGAAATTATGCGTCATGATTCACCAGTGGATCTCACGCGGTATTATCTTTGGCAGTGAAGTGATCGGTCAATTTTTTTCAAAAACATATTATTTTATATTCTGTAAAAATATAACAAACACATCTTTAAAGTAAAACATTCACATGAAATATAGGTAAAACAGCTTCGTGAAAAAGTTTTATTAAACATACTGTTGAAACGGACTTGATACTAGAATTTTCATGTTTCAACCCTCATATTTACTTTCTAGTAGGTGCAAAACAACGTTATGAAATGGACTGACGTTTAAGAAATATTTTTAAAAATATTAAGAAAATACTTGCCCTGCACAGTAAAAAAAGTGTATGTTTTATATTGATACCCCATTACTTCTGACATAGTTATTACTGTTTTTATGTTACATGCTTTCCTGATATTTTCGATACGTGTTTTCATGTATAAAAAGCAGCTTCTATTGAAGCTTGCCCTTCATTGCTTGATAGATAATTCAAAAACCTCTATATACCAACATATTAGGTGGGTGCTCTAAAGAGTAAATCATAATCAAATGACACTCCTATCTCTCCGGCGCACATTCATTTTCCATTTCCATTATGTTTCAGTGTACATTAAAGCATGTTAGACAAGGGTAAAATTAAGTGATTAAATAAGTTGTATTTATGTAATTATCCAAATGTTTTACTTAAGTACTAATATAAGGACACATCTAAGACGCTTGTTTAATACTAAACGTACAGGCATACATAAACATACATAATATAGTATAAACATACATAATATAGATTCATACATAATAAACATACATAACATAATTCATATATAATAAACACATATAATTTACATTTATAATATAGAACATTCAAACTATATCAATCGATTTTAGCCGAATGTTTCGGGCACTATAACTGAGAATACTAATACATATATGCATTTATCACAAGTTGTGATCCACCAAAATTCATATATATATATATATATATATATATTTGCTGTCCAATAAAAGAGAAAGTAATGGACCCTATAACTACATTAACAGCTGTTATCGTAATTAACACAAAATATATCAACTTCCGGTCATTTCATCTATAGCAATTAAAAATATATCGATTCGAACCAGAAATTTCATCTCAAAATAAATAAAAATATAAGTAACACACAAAATTAGTTAAAAAAAATAAATAGTTAAATAGAAATTCTCATGTGAAATGTTTTCGTAAAACTTCAGCAATATTTACGTTATGTTTAAAGTTATGTACGAAAGAAAAACGGATTTTAATGTTTTTGTGCGAAAAAAAGCTGAAAATTCATAAACTTTAAAGTATTGTAACTCGGAAAGTTTTAAACGTATAAAAATGAAATTTTATTGTTGATCATAGATCATTAAGAAAGGTTTTCTAAGAACCAAGACTTTTAAAAATATATTTTTTTAAATATATTTTTTATATAAAATTTAAAAATATTTCTTTTAAAGAAGTACATTTTCGTAAGTTAACGATATTTGTGGTATACACTGTACTAGTAATGAACATCTTAAATTTTGACCTAAAATAATGGATTTCCAACGTCACACAGATTCGCTTCATTCGTTGACTTTCTAATAAAACATTCTAGTGGCAATGCTTCTAACTACAGATAATTTAAGCCATTAGTTCTGGAGCGAGTTGATTTCAATTCAAACATCGCGTATCTTCATTTCTTATAGTTTGGAATAAGGTAAGCCAATTGTTTGTGTCTATCTTTTAGCAATTTTTTTTTGTTCATGTTGAAACAGTATGGCTAAATTCGGCAAGCTGCATAATTTATTTATTAGTTTTGGATTTTGCATCAATTTCATCCCGGTGTCTTTAACTCGTACAGCTATATATCATTATAACCAGTAATGAACAGTCCTGTTAAATGCTGGAAAGCCGGAGACCAGTTAGGATCGACCTACATCGGTGGAACCGTGTAAGTCGAAAATGGTTTAAAGCAATTTTGCAAATGAATCAAACTATTTCGTCTCCCGTATTTCTTAATATAAAATCAACAAGTTGTAAATTGTACATCAAACGTGACAAACGAGATGCGTTCGTACTATAGCTAGTTATATAAATATTCAGATCTTGGTGATTTTTTATTCTGCGAAATGAATTATATCGTCTGCAGATTAATTTCTGTCATAAAATAAGTATCTCAGGTCGCTTGACGATTCAACCTCGGAAGCTCCTATAACAAGAAAGCACCGATTTAAAAAATAAAAATCAGATTTCTTAATAAATGTTTTTATTAATATCTTCTAAAGTTTTGATTCGATTTTTATAAAATTTGAAATGTCTTGACAAAATTCTGAAAAGATAATATATCTTAAATTTCAAACCATTCGGATGGGTAGTTTTTGCGTTGTTATATGCGGACGGACGGATGGACGGACAGACAGACGGACGGACCAAGCGGCGACAATAGGTGCTACGTATTTATATAATTACGAACGCCCCTAACAACAGAGGTATCTGTTATATTAAAATCTGACTGTTTGTTTTTTCTTTCACAACTACTCACCCTATAATATGGCACTCAGTGCGATTAAATTAACACCATTTATCAGCAGAGATCTTACAATGCCATATAATCTCTGAGAATTTTTAAATTTGAATTAGTTTTCGAAATATTAAGTTTTTGTAAGTTTTATAGAAGTTCCTATTAAGATGGCTAATAAATTACTACGTTTTTCCGGGGAAAAAAGACAAGAAAACGGTAAATAAAGGGATATCGTCTGCAATCGAAATGGTGAAAAAATATTTTTATATTTTCGTTGAAGAAATCGGTGTAATGACAGGTTTAAACCATATGCCGTACTTCCACATTTCCAGAAACTATTATTAAACTATAGAATTTTAATATTAAACTTTTACATCTTCGTATTAAATAATATTTTAATCGATTCGTGTGTATAATTTCCCGAATTAGTTTTAAATGTAAATGAATGGAGTGTGATATAACATGGAGTATTGAGCATGGAGTCTGAACATATTTACGAACATATTCTCACATTAAAAGTGTTCGTCCGCACCACAGCAATTCACACTGCAGAACGTGGTGATATTCGCCAAGACAAATTCGCTTAAACGAGTTAGGCATGTTAACAAACATTAACTTGGAAATAATGGAATCTCTCCAATTTTTTCTCCAAAATCCTCACAACCAATTGAATTTTATTGTCCGTATTTCAAAACTTTCTTATGAAAGTGTTCTACTATGATTGAATCAAAATCACGTAATTTACAAAATGTATGTTTTACTAATTTTTAATTCATTTCCCTTGTAAATATGATTTATTGCTCATAATGAGAAATTTAAAGTAAATTTAAATTAAATTTATGTTTCCCCCATATCAAAAGATATCCTGAAATGCAAATGCAACACATCAGGTTGCTACGACAGCTAGTCAGTGGAAAAAAGTTTTTGAAACGGTTCGAGTAGGTCTTCAGCAATTTCTCCAAAAAAGAACTTCACCCGATATTTCAAGGTTCAAACAGAGTGTCTGACGAGGACGAAATAGCATTTTTACTACATACGGAAGCGTGTAATGTTCTCGTTTTAGAAGGAGATAGAACGTCTTACATAAGTTTAATACTTACGAATAACAGTCTATTTATAAATTCCGATAAAATTAGGCGAAGATAAATTTTCGGAAATAGTGGTACCTAAATTAAGTTGAATGTTCGAGAGTAAAGAAAACTCTGCTTACAATAGCCGCCAGTTTTTGAATCAGCACGCAGGGTTAGTATTCGGGGGCTGTGAAAATGCAATGCCTTTTTAAGGCTAACATAGTAGATTATTGTGATTAAAATCCCAGTTACTCAGACTAAAGAGTTTAGATTTTTGAAGAGATTAAAGAGTTTAGACGGAGTTTAGACTAAAGAGAACTCGGCACCCAAAGCAATTTTTTTTTATTATCAACTTTTAAACAAAAATGTTTATTAATTTGTAAATAATAAATATAAATAATTTAATCCAAAAAATTTTAAACAAATAAAATTATTTTTTTTTCGACAAAATTGAAAATATATCAATTTTAACCACTTATTTCGAAACTCAACTAGTATATTATTATTATTTTTTTAATTTTCAGTTAATTTCTTTTGTGCAGGTCATCACTGATATTTTGAATAGATTTAAAAATTGGATTTTTTTATTATCAATAGTTTTAGAGAAAAAATAATATTAAGTAAATACAAGTGGAAAAAAATGGAAAAATGACTAGTTTTTGCACACACACACACACACACACATATATATATATATATATATATATATATGTATTAGTCAATATATTAAAAATCGTATCCTTAAATTTATTACATATACTATTATGTTCACCTAGAAAAAAATTCAAGGACTTTCATTTTTATCTAGAAAATCCCTAGCATTTTGAAAAAAAGAAAATTCAGAAAAACACGAACTGAGATAAATGGGTTTAAATATTTTATTTCAAAGAGGTTGTCGTGGTATTTAAAGGGACAAACGGACAACAGATGTTTGTTAAATCAGTCATAATTATTGTTCTGTAGGGAGTATCAGCCTGAATTTTTGTCAGGATGTATTCGTAAGCACGTGGTATGTAATAAGATAAAAATCTGACAATCGCAATTTTTACGAAATTTCGATATTCGTAGGGTACCGAGTCCCCTTAATTTCAATAAATTATTGTGAATAAAATTCTGTTATTGATATATACCGAGATGCAAGTTTTAATATGTACTTTAATTTTTAGAGACTCTTTTTTTTCACTATTATTGCTGTTGCTGAGAAGTATCGGCATACAACAGCCGCTAGTTCTCTAGTCGGCCCGCCGTACTAGCTTTCAGGTAGTTGTGTATTTGGAAGGCTCTCTTTAGAATATATTTAAACGATAAACAATTCTGAAAGCATGATGCAATAATATAATTAAGTATCAAAGTATTTGCATTTTCATGTTAATTTCAAATTTTTGTCTTAAAACTAGTTAATTAGACTATGTTTTTGTAATTTAAAATCGTGACCAACATGATATGGACTGATGATCTGTAAATCATTCTACCAAGCACGTTCAAATTAGCTCTATATTAATCAAATAGGAAGCAGCTACTGAAAACCAGCTTTAAAAGACTTCGCAATTTAATATTATTTGAAATTTTATTCGTACTTCTAAATAAAGAGCAATAAAGAAGTAAAAAGTTATATTTCGTATATTTTTGTAACTCACATTCAAACGTATCTTTCACAAATTTCACAAAAAAATAGTGTATAATTTTATTACATTTTTTTAAATATCATATATGTTTCTTTATGCATGCATGCCATATTGAAACAAAACGTTCTAAAATAATATTTATTTTAACTAAGAAAAACTAAATTCGGCATTAAGTTAACTACATAAATTAATTTGTAACGCAAGTAATATAAGTTCCAGGTACTTGTTTTTATTCAATATCTGCATCTGACAAAAGTTGCAATTTATATATTGGTTGTACTTTTTTTGTTTTCTTTTAAGAGCCCTTCCAAGTTGGGATATGTATTTGTAATCACCCTGTACAATAAAACATTATATATGCATCTTTTGCATAAAATATGGTCGGGTGAAATTAAGTATTTTTCAATTTTCAACATATGTGTTTTTAAAGAGATCGATACAACATTGACATTTAAACGATGATAAATTTATACTAATGCAACATTTACAACTGCAGGACTTTAAATTTTAATTTTTATAATGCCTATGCAAATTCAGAATTTCATTAACTACAGGTAATAATTTGTGACAGACGTAATATACGTTCTAAGCACTTGACTTCATCCGGTATCTGAATTTGGCAAAAGTTGGAATTTGTTTTGAATATATGACTGAAATCAGACAAATAATTAGTGAAATAATATATATGAAGTTTTGCATTGGAATATGGATTTTTAATGCAGAGATGTATTAACACGAGTATGAATTTTGAATAATTTAATAATGTAGAGGATAGCTTTGACATTTCCAATGAATTTAAAATCAGTAATAGTAAAAAAAATGCAATACGTCTTCAATAATAAGCATATGAAAATTAGGAATATAAACTGAAAGTGCGTTACTCCGAAAATGACACGGAAAATAAGGTCTCGCATGCACCCAGAAAAAGTAATTGATTAAAACTACAAAACATGTTTTATTGAGTACATTTTGGTTGTTTTAGCAAAAGTCAAGTAAAATTGAAACATTTTACTTGAATTAACAAAACATTTTTTGCTGACGATACAATTTTTTTTTTTTTTGGAATTGCAAAATATTTTTTTTTGTTGATTCAAACAAAATTTCCATTGACCTATATTTAAACAAAAATTTTGTTTAAATATAGGTCAATGGAAATTTTGTTTGAATCAACAAAAACAATTTTTGTATCGTCAGCAAAAAATGTTTTGTTAATTCATGTAAAATGGTTCAATTTTACTTGAATTTTGCTAAAACAACCAAAATGTACTCAACAAAACATGTTTTATAGTTTTAATTAATTCCTTTTTCTGAGTGTGGCTTTATCGTCTTCTTATAAGATCTACTCTAAAATTTAGCTAGTGTCATTTACTTAATCTATCGTTAGTCGCGGATTTGCCGCATCAAAAATATTCGTGCCCTTTGTTCGAGATGAATGCCCTAAATTTTCAGACTGAAACCCTGTCTGGTGAAATGTCCTATATGTACTGATGAGTGACTTGGGTGTAGTTAGGAAGGTAGTGGGAAGGAGAAAGAACCATAAAAAAAGTAGACTTGGTAACTAACCAATCGGGTGCGACTGGTGTAATGTGAAAAGAGTTATTTTTTAAGACAGTACGCTATGAACTTAAAAGAGAACCCACTCGTGATGAAATTTAAACAATATATATTTAGTTTATAGTAATGATTTTAACATAGCTGTTTTTTTTTCGGGAACATCTGTGCGTTTACGAATGGAAATATTTTTGTAAATGTGTAAAAAAGTGTGTCAAAACGCAAGCTTGATATGAAAACAGTCACGAATGAAACGCAAGTTTACCTTTTGCTCCCCCCCCCTCATTTTTTTCAAGTTTTTTGAAGGAATCTTTTTCTTAAACATGAGATTTTCTCGAGTGGCGGCATTTCGCCTTTACGTCACTTTCGGGTAAACATAAGTTCTTTCCAGAAAAAGATGACATTGTTGTATTTGAATAAAGATATTTTTTCAATATGAAAAGAGATCTCACGACTAGCCGATTTCGTGTAACATGGAAGCCATTAACCGCTATTTCTGTATAGCACTATTGCCTAATATTTGACAGAAATTCTGTTCTTAAAAAAATACGACGCGACGATTGCAATTCAGAAATAGTTGTATTCCTTGAAAGGGGCAGCTGCACATGTGGTTATCAGGCTTTGTTCATAAATAAATGAGGATTATTTTAAATGAATATATGAATAATAATATATATTTTTTAATTAATAAATGAATTTTATTTTTTAGAATAAAATTCTCCTTTTGATGAAAAAAATAATATGACTTGAGCTTTTCTTTTAAACGAAATACTGTATTATTTTATTTTAACAGTTTTCAAGAAAGGATTCTTAATTTCTTGCATCGACATGAATATTTAAAAAATATATACATAGTTCCTGCAAAAAAACAAATAGAAAACACAATTTATGTGAAATGGAATTGATCTTTAAACAATTTATACAAATATTTCATGATAAAATGTCAATTATGAATTAAATCACAGTGAATTAAATTAAGTGAATTCAATCATATTTTGACACGACAAAACTTTGCTAATAATCACATCGTTGGACGATCAGTGTAACATAATGTTTGGTTTTTAATGTTTGTAATTAAAAAATATCAGTTTTATCATACTATATATATCTACATCTATTGATCATATACAGGGCTACACAAAATCATTCGACTACTTTTTTGACACTGGAAGACAATTTCGAAAACTGTATTTTTCAATGTGTTATGTGTTTTCTAAACTGTTTACTTACATATCTTCTTTCACCCTATTTAACGGTAACGTTTCGTTACAGTTTTCTGGCTGTGTTGGAAAGCGTTTCATAATCTATGCTTGACGCATGATATTTCGTTCTTGTTTTATTTACGATTATAATATTTATATCGCTATGCATTCGCAAAGTCATATATTCCAATTTGTTAAGTGTTGTTTTAATGAAGTAAAATGAAATTCATAAATAAATTAACTAAAAAATAAATTTGTGACGTTAGTGATATCACTTCCAAATACTCATTTTCGTCCGATATCTCTGTGTGAAAAAAGTTACAATTCGTATATTAAACATATGACTCATACCGGACAAGTAACTAATGTAAGGGTACGTTGGAAGGTATAAATGAATGCATTATAAAATGAATTCCATTATACAGATATGTAAAAATATTTGTTGGAACTTTAATGATTTAACAAAATGGTATATATTTCTAACATTTTCTATGAATTTGAAAGCATATAGTGCTTATAAAGGTGGTACGTTTATTGTAATGAATATGCTATACAGAATACAGGATTTATTTGCACTGGAACTGCTTTTCTTTAATTGTTTCTAAGTAAAACATCCTACCTGGATACGGATGTAGAGATGAACATATATGATGATATAGATGATACAAACATAAATTTTAATATGAAAAATAAAATAGTATTTATTAAAAATTATTTTGAATTTCATAAACAATCGCATGTTATGTTTTATTCGTTTTACATAAAAATAACTAAGATTTAAATAATTTTTCTACATTATTTCACAATTTCTCCTTTAAAAAATTGCAGCAGTTATAAATATAACAAAGATTTTTTATCAACAATGAAAAGAGTAATAATTTGCAAAAACGATAAATATTTTCTTTTGCACAGCAATTCAAACTACTATATCAAAGTTCAGATTAATTATATACGTAGTTTTTCACAATAACAAAGAAGTAGATTTTGGTGTACATTGCTGTTTTATATTTCTTATGATTTGTTTCGTTAAAACTAAATTAAAAATAAAATTATCTAATGATATTAATTACCGACCCTGTTGCGTACTAATTTTCATTCCATCTCACGGAAATCGTGATTTGTATATCGAACATATGACACAGCTCGGATATGTAATTAGCGAAGAAACAGGTAGGAAGTTGGACATTCGAAAAGGAATTCTGCTATACCGAGATGAAATAATGTGAGTATGAATTTTGAATGATTTAATAAAGTGGTGGATATTTCTGACATTTCCTATGAATTAGAAATGAATACTAAGGACATAAAAGTAAATTATTTGTAGTAATAAATATATTGATAGATTTTTTTCCATGGCAAAATAATGATATTTATATGAGCAAATAAAAATTTAAACCTGCAAATAATAATTAGTAACATGTTCATAATTATTCAAAACATTTAAATATATTTTGAATTGTAGAGAAAATCTATAAAGATTTCATTATTTTATGTCGATTATACATAAAATTTCATTAAATGTACTACATTATATTTTAGCACATTAAAACTTTGTTAGTAACAACATTTTCAAAGAACAACGCAATTAAAATATAGATAAAGTTGGATTTATTATATCCCTCTTTGAAGAAAGATGAAATGATAAATTTATAAGAACAAATTAATATTTTATTCTCTTACAATCAAAACAGTTTTATAATAGGATATGTTATAAATTTCATTAATTCACAGAAAAATTGTACATAAAAGTACCCGTTTTAAAGTTATTAAAACTATTTTATATTATTATTATTATATTATATATATATTATTTATTGTATATTATTATGTACAAAAGATTACATATAAAATGTTATGAACTCATCAAGCCACATTGCCTATTTTTACTAAAGTTTATTTTAATTTGGTAATACAAAATAAAGAACTAATTAAACTACCGAACTTAATTCATGATACTAGTATCTAAAACTAGTAATCTAAAACATAAAACTAGTATCATTAGTCTTAGGTACTTGTTATCATCAGATATATGCATCTGGAGACGTTAAAATCAGTATTTTAACTTATGACATAATTCGGACAAATAATTAATGAAATTGCAGGTAGGACGTTTGCCATTAAAAAATTATTTCTGTTATACAAAGATGTTATAACATAAATATGAATTTTGAATGTTTTAATAAAGTGGTGACATTTCTAATATTTTGTAAGAATTTGAAATATATATAGTGAAAATTAAGGTGATACGTTGAAAGTAATGGATATACTATGCGAAGTATATGGGGAATATATTACACTGGATATTTTACTTCAATTGTTTTCTGGCAAAATTTTATGTTCTTGACTGAGTATTCATATTTATATGAAGCAAATATAAAAAGGTAACAATAAAGCACAATTAAAAAACATAATTATTCAGTACAGGTTTCGAATCTTCTAAATTCATACACAGAAATTAACAGAATGATTCACACACAAATAAATTCTTAAAAACTTTTAAATAAAATAGTTAATTAATATTTTATAGTATTCTAAAGTATAATTTGCTTATGGATAACTTTTTGCATTGACTCCAGCAATTTTCATCATACTAAAATTAAAAAGAAAACATTCATTTTCTAATATGAACACGAAACAAATTCATAAGTCTAATAAAATCTCCACTCCTTTAAAGTTGAACAACATTTAGAGTGGACATTCTGTATTGTCCGTATGGTGTTATTTTCTTATCATTCTCAGTCGCAACATCCCATTGAACAACAGTATTTACAAGAAAATAATATTTATCATTATTGCGATTATCGCTGTTGCGTTATGACTGCCATTGTTATAACAGTGACTGGTGAAACCGTTATTCTTTACGTTTAACGTTAGTGGATATTCTTAACTGGATATTCATATATAGATGAACTAAGAAAGAAACACGGAGTTGTACATGGCAAGGAAACGAAATGGAATTTAAAATAATATTCATTAAAAATGATTTTGGACAGTCTTTCTTTTTTACATAAAATAGCTCAGATTTAATTACTTTTTTAAACAATTATCCTTTAAAAAATTAACAAGTAAAGTTAACAGGAAAAAAAAACTTTTTAAAACATTCGTTAAAAAATAAGAATCTTGTTAAATATTTCTGGTTTTAAAATTTAAATATTTTTCAAAATCATAAATAATAGCAAAACTAATAAATTAATTAAATGTCGATTATATTTTTAATATCTTCAAATTAATTAAATCAGAAGTTTAAACTCTACTCATATCAGCATATTTGAAAATAATACAATTAGCGTATAGATTGTTTATAATGATTTTAATTACAGATAGATTAAATAATAATTTTTTCTGCATCTAGTTATATTTCATTTTATTACATTCAAAAGCATTTTATAATGAGATATATTACAAATTCTTTTACAGTGTATAAACAATATACATGCAAAAGAGCGAATAAGGTTATCATAACTATTGTATACATTAACAAAGTCTATATAATCAGTTATACACGCGTGTGCAGTTTAAATTGTATTTTACTTAGTTAACATCTCCTACATATATTAGGCTATATTTTATTTAAATAAAATGAAATAAATAATTTAATTCATTGCACAAATCAAATCGTGAGACCGGTAATATAAGTGCTAGATATTATCTCATTAGTTTATAGTAGTTTAAAATTGTTTATTAAACATATGACACAACTCATAAAATAATTACAGAAACTAATAGAATGGTGTGCATTGGAACATGAATTTCGTTATTCAGTAAAATTGCTATACAAGTATGAATTTTGAAATGTTTAATAAAGTGGTGAACATTTCTGGCATTGTATATGAATTTTATATGAATAGAAACAAAGGTGATATGTTTTCTGTAATGAATATGAGATATGGAATATACAAGTTAGATACAATGGAATTGATTTTCTTTAACTGTCAAAGAAGACATTGTTAACTGGTTACTTATATATAGATAAACTAAGAAACAAGTAGATAATTGTAGATTAAAAGGAAAAGAAAATACAGGGAGAATAACATTCGTTAAAAGTCTGTAGAATTTCATTTAAAAGTACATGGTGTCTTTTCATTTTACATAAAAAAAAACTCAGTTCAATTACTATTCTAGTTTTTTTTTTTTTTTTTTTAAAAAACGTTTTAACTATCACAATTATAACAAATACAGAAATAATCCAAAAATGATAATTGTAATAATGATAAATAATATTTTGAATAGTTTATGTGTATTAATATTCCTAAGAAGTAGATATTTGCTTAAAATTTGAAATTACTACATCCAATATTTTTATGAATTTTTTCATTAAAACTAATTCGAAATTAGTTAAACCAAAAAAAAAAAAATTCTGATTTTCGTAATATATGTCCTAAGTTCTTATTTACATCTGATATCTGTATCTGACAAAAGTTGGAATCTGTTTTCTGAACATACGCCACAATTCGGACAAGTAATTTAAGAAAGAACAGGTAGGATGTTGTACATAGGAAAGACATGTCGTACATAATGAAGAGGTGCAAGAACACAACTATGAATTTTTAGTGATTTAATAATATGATGAACGTTTATGGTTTTTTCTATAAATTTAAAATAAGTATTGGAATATAAAGATAATACGTTTGCAGTAATGATAATAAGGTGTGCTGTATAAGTAAAATGAAGTACATGGATTTTTTTATTATTATTATTGATTTCGGGATTGTTTTTTTAATTAAAAAAATATTAATTATTAAGAAGAGGAAATTATGTCGCCCCTTTAAAAAGGGGAAATTAATAACAGTATTAATGCGAACAGATTTTGAATTTTATGCAAACATATTAACATAATGTTTCATTTACGCATAGTGAATCATAATTTACAAATGGAAATAAATAACATATTTTTTTTATTCTGAGGTATAATTTGTTATACCTCAAATATTCATTTTCCATTAAGAAGAACGTTCTTTTGTTAGCTTAAAAATAAGCATATGTATTTTTTTTTTATCTAGAAGCGTGGTAGAAATATTTATGCATCTACATAATAAAACAAAAAAAAATGTATCGTTAAAAACAATTTTTGTATTTTCATTTTAATCAGTCATTTTATTTTGCTTTATCTCCCATTTGCACGGTGTGTAGCATTACGCGGTGCCAGATGTTTCAACTATCTGGTATTAAATATATTATAATCACGACCAGATGTTATAATCGCGTACAAAATTTTGCAACATGTACCTTTCTCTCGTGTACTGCGCTGCTTGAAATGTTCCTTCATTGTTGAAATCTTCCATACGAGATTAAAACTTTAAGTACGGTTACAATAAATGAATCATGAAATATGAGACATTCAAAAGATATTTTTTTTTAACACTAAAGTTTCATTATCCACTAATTAATCTGATATTAGTAATGAGTAGATTGGATAAAATTCATTTTCTCATATGCAACCTATTGACATTATTGTTATAAAGCAAATTACATGTGAATTGTCATATAAAGTTAGCTGTGCGTAGAGTAGATGCTCCTGTATTGTCGTAGTATGTGCTTAAATCTCTTAGACGCATCATCCCAAAAGAGAGCAGTCTTTACAAGATTTATATAAAGTTCTTTAAAAAAAGTAGATTTCAAAATAGTTATTTACAATTATAAAAAGAAACTGTATGATATATTTATTGTATTGATTTATTAGCATATGTTACAAATGTATAACCGGAAACAATCCGTGATTAAGTTTTCATCATTCTCAAATATATAAAATATATTTTTGACAGGTCAAAACTTTGCTATTAACGAATTATGCGAAATTGAAAAATAGTGCAATTAATGTAACATAATTTATAATATTTCTAATAAATGGAAGATAAAATGTATCTCCACCTTTTTTTATTTATTTTTATTACATTGAAAGAAGTTTTACAAACTGTTACAAATTTAGAAATTATAGGTAAACAATGTACGTACAGAATAACATTTATTGAAGTTTTCACGACAACTGTACTTTATTTGTACACATTCAAAAATATGTCATACATATGGTTATACATTATTGAGGCCATATATTCTAAATTTAATAAGTTTTAGTGTTTTAAATAAACATAACAATCTGAAAATCTAAACATGCTTTGAATTTTGTGCAATTATACAGAGAGATAGATATATTTTATGTCATCGGTTGAGTAATTTTTCATTGCACTCAGAAGCATTATCTTAAATTTTGACAAGTTAAAATTTTTCTAATAACAACAGATTTCGAATGTCGCAGAGAAAATGTAACTTGACGCTCTATTCGTGATATTTGAAATTAAATTATAATATATAGATATTTATATCTCGATCTATATCCATTGCATTTTATTACATTCAAAATAACTTTATAATAACATGCGATACAAGTTTTAGTAACATATAAAAATATTTTGCACGTAAAATACAAGTTATTAAATTTATCGCAAGAACTGTATTTCCCTAAAACATTTACAAAAGATTCTGTACGAATCATTATATACACTTCATTTTTTTTTTTATAAATTATTTTCTTTACGTAAAACTAGAGGACTAATTGCAAAATTAACTTAAAAAAATTTTAGTTATACTAGTAATATAAGTGCTAGATGCTAGATTTTATCCAACATCTGTATTTCGCAAAAGTAGCAATTTGTATATTGAACATGCACATAAAAAAAAAAAAAAAAAAAAAAAGAAAAGAAGAAAAAAAAATCCGTCAAAAAGCTTAGAATATATATGCAGAAAGTTATCGGAAAATCCCTGCAAAATATATTTTTGCAGTTATTTGATTAAAATTTCGCTTGAATTTGATTAAAATTTCGACTGTAAAATTTCAGAAAATTTTGAGCTGGTGGATTTTTTTTTTTTTAAGGAAGAATGACATGAGTAAAAAATTCGTTTCTATTACGTAAAGAAACTAGTCGTTGGAGGCCACCGAAATACTTACCCATCATGCATATGCATAATATAAAATATGAAAATAAAACATGTGTAAACTATTTATAAAATGCATTGCAAATCGAATGAAATCCTGGCTTGATGACGTCATAAACTTTAAATCGAAGCTAACGAAAAAGAAAGGCTATCGCGGTGCTTTGCGCGTATCTTTTTTTACAGACCGCGGGAGTCACATGATGCTCGAATCCACCAATGCAGGTGTACGAAAGGACCATCACGTCACTCTAGCGGTCTGTAAAAAAAGATAAGTGGAATGCACCGCAGTAGCCTGTCTTTTTCGTTAGCCTCGCTTTAGATGCTCTATTGCTGAATTGAGTAAGAGAAACATCCTTATAACTCTAAAAATGATTATCCTATTACCTAACAGCTTACTGCGTAGGATTACTAATTAAAATATATCTTTGAATTAAATTTGAATGAAATACAGGGTCATGAAAAATCGAAGCGTGTGGAAAATGTGATTACAAATATCTCGGCAACTAATTATCAAATCGACTTCATTCTTAATGCAAAATTTATGTTTTTTCATTGACTTTTATATTTACTCCTTAAAAAAAATCGAAAAATTTTATATACCTTTTGTCAGTACGAATATTTTAAGAGTCCGAAAAAAAATAGTTCCGGATAATCGAGGTTACTGAAATTCAATAAGCTTCTTCCCATTATTACATACTAAGAACATACCAAATTTCAAGTCTCTATCTCAATTTGTTCGGCAGATAGAGCGTTTACAAACACACACACAAACAGACACTAGGCATTTTTTTTTTCTAAAAATGTGTTTTTCGGAATCTCCAGTGTCTGAAACGTGTAAATCCGTCATTTTTTTTCTATTTTTTAAAACGATTACAAGACTTACCCTATACTACGTATGATGGGTAAGTAACAGACAGGAGGGTTGCCGTACAACCAATGAGATTTTTCGAAAATGCAGCTTTACATTAGAGGATTTCATGTAATTTCCTCGTTAGATTGGTGAAATCTCTGTTTTTTGAGAGACAAATAGTCAACGCAAAGCGAAATTGTTTGTGTTTTAATGAACAAAAAAATCCTTGAATTGACTTATATATTTGAGTGTGTATAACGCATCTCAATCACGTTATTAGAGAAGGAAAAAGTAGAATGAATCGAAAATGAATTCTGTTATCAAACAATACAACACGAGTATGAATTTTGAATTACTTTATAAAGTAATACATGAAACTGAAATTAGATTAACATTCAGAAACGATTATGACCAAGGTCTGAAAAAATGATACTGAAGTTTATTTAGTACCTGAGGGACATGCGAAGAATATAAAAAAAATATTTAGCTTGAATAGGACAAATATTATATGTAAAGTATTTAAGTTCCACTTTCCACAGATAGAGGGTGCATCTGTTTTAAACAAACCTTTTTTCCGAACAAAAGTATCATCTGTCTATCTGTCTGAAGCATTGTATAGCAGTCGTGCCGCGCACGCGATGAAAATATTTTAGTTCCACTTTATACCGACAGGGTGCACAAAATCTGTATTTTAATTACATATTTATATTATAATTATTTCATGCTCAGTTGAATTAATCAATTCTCGTTGAAATCGGGCACATAGAGCCCGAGAAAATAACCCCCTCCCCCCTGGAGATTAATATTCAGAAGTGGTGGTAACCAAGGGCTGAAAAAATGATTTTGTTTAGTACCTGGTGGACTTGCAAAGAATATTAGAAAAATTTCGTTTCAATCGGAGCAATATTAAATGTAAAAATTTTTAGTTCCACTTTCCACCGCTAAGGGGCGCTCTGTGTTTTAAACGAACTTCTTTACGAACGAACTCCAGCACATGTTCCCGCTGCCTACGGCATCGTATAGCAGTCGTGGCGCAAACGCGCTGAAAATCTTTTAGTTCCACTTTACACTGACAGGGGTCGCCAAATCTATAACTTAATTAGTTATCCATATCTTAATTAGTTCACGTTAAGTTAAATGAACCAATTCACGTTGAATTCTGACCCATAGAACCCGAGAAAATAAATTCCACCTTTAAAGATCTATATTCAGAAATGTTGGTCTCCAAGGGTTGAAAATATTATCCAAATCTAGTTTTATTAAGTACCTGCGGGACCTGGGAAAAATGTTAGAAAATATTTCGTTTGAATTGGACCAATATTTAAAATGTTCTGATTTGAGGGGCAGAGGGAGAGGGGTGTTGTTTCGATCAGAACATTAACGTGACATATAAATTGCTACCGGACACATCTCCCCCCAAAAAGAAATTAAACCAAGGATATTTATCATTATTAATCATCTATAACGTTTGAAACAGAAACAAAATGGCGGTATTTTTGGTTTGACTTTGAAATTTACGTTTCTTTAATAATTCTATCCATTGCCAGTTGCTATTAAAAAAACACCGGCGGTTTTGTTGAAAATCAGCTTGTCTGAAATAGATATTTATTTTGTGTATATATGCCAATTTTCAAACCTGAAATAATTTAAAAAAATTGATTTACCTCGTAATTTCTTATCTTTCGTATCGGAAAGGAAATGGATAGACGGATCCAGTTGCGCAAGCTAACGAAAGACGAAGCCGACCTTTCGGAAGGTGTTTTGTTTATTTCGATATAAAATTTTGAGATAAAAACATTGCATTATCGGGAGATTTGTAATGGGTTTTTAAATACTATCTCAGATAGTTATGGACAAATTTTTACGAAATTTGAATCAATGGATAGAGGACCAATTTTGCTATATTGTGATTTTACTATATTTAAAAGATTGAAACAGGATTCCTGTTACTAATGTGGAAAAATCGCAGCAAAATATGAGAGGAATTTAACAATCGCACAAAAAAATTAATTAAAAAAATCTATTCAAAAATTCCTAAATAGAGCTTCGTGGTACAAAACTATATATATAGAGGTACCATCTCACACAATTTTGTAGCTTTGCATGCAGTGGTCTTTTCAGAATGCAGTCGACAGGCAGACAGACAGACAGACAAACAAACAGACAAACAAACAGACAAACATCTATATTTATTGTTATGTAGACTAAAATGAAATGAATGGTGATTTTTTTTAAATGTGTGTTAGTAATCTGCGTGTGAAAAGAGATTTACACTAATATTTAAATATTTGACTCCTTTTTTTATAATATTAACTGTTATTTATATAATTTACATTGTATACAAAAAATACTCCAAAAATGCTGTTGCATCAAAACAAATCAAAAACAAAATTGTTACTCAGATTTTATCTAGCCAAATATTCAGATGCATTTTTCTTAACCTGACACAAACAATAAATTGCCAAAAATGGTTTCAATTGCAACATTTCACATTGAATATTTTTTAAGCATTGCGAACATTCCCTTTCACGTTTAAATTAAATATTGTCGTTTTATAACATTATCTCTCATCGCTTTTCTTTTTTCATTTTTTTTTAATTTTAAATAAAATTAGTAAGTTTTTCTTTTCAGGTATTTGTATTATTTTCTAAATTATATAGCTGTTTCAATTCTTTTACCAACAATAATAGTCGTAACAAAATTACCATTGGTAACCTTCTCTTCCAAAATAGAAATTTTTATCATAATTCTATAACTAATTTGTGTAGAACTATATGTTATATACTAAAACCTTCCCTGAAAAATTTTCCATCTAACAGTACAAGAGTCAAAATCCATTCTGTAGAACTCGAGTTATAAGTATCCGGAACGAAATTTCCTTTTGTATTTTATATATACTAGGGCATCCAATCTGGGCTTCCCGGGATCGAGAATATATGTGAAAATATCCGTTTTTATAATTGAAAACTCTACATTTAATATTTTTTTAGATTGCCCCCAAACAGCATAAAAGAGAATTTTTATATGAAATATGTCAATTATATATTCAAATAAAATTTTGAAATGTATTACAAAAGGGGTAATTTTCGTATTGGCTTCGTTCCAGGTGTTAATAGCCGAAGATACCGCTAAAAATTTCGTTATCTACATAATTTTTTTTTATTCTGATGGTTTCAGCGGTTTCAATGGCTTATTTCAATTACATGTCTGTTAAATTTGTGTTTTATTTATGCTTTTTTTTTTAATGAAGTTTTAATTTCATTATTGAGTATTAGCCGGAAACTAATGCTGAACTTTTTATATTATTTAAAGAGCAAACAAATTAATAATTTGTAATCGTCTGCCAGCGATAGATTTTTTAAAAAATCATATTTGAAATTTAATATAAATGCTAAGATAAATGAGTAAATTGCGATACAGCTTTCAAACAAATTGTATTTGAAAATAGATTTTTTTCGCTATATAACGGTGTAAAAATTAAAAATATGCGATGTTTAGAAAAAAAAATGCAGTAGCAGAAATCGCAAAACCGAAATTTTATCGTCGAAATATAAAACCGTTGCCATTCGCAAAATGACGTCAGCGTTACGCACAGACACGTTTGTCCTTTATAATATAGATAGCAGATACATAAGCATATGACAGAAGAATACCACTTATTACCAACTTTCAAATGCAAAATATATTACTTTTACTGTATAATATTACTTAATTTACAAAATATGCCTTTCATGCTTATGAGAAGATGTAAAACATTATATTATAGATGTTATACAATTTTGATAAATAAAATAAAAGAAAATAGGAATTGAAATTACTACAGAGAATATTTCGTAACACCAATAAAAAAAAATTATAGTTAGTTGCTTTCATAACATGTCTGTAGCCTACAAAATTGCAATTTGTTATTTGTCATGAAACATTTGAAAATATATAACTTTTATAGAATAATATTACTTAATTTGCAAAATATGCGTTTTATTCTTATGTGAACACGACTTATGTGTGAAGATGTAAAACATTATATGCTGTACGATTAAATTCGGAAAAGTAATCATTGAAAGAACAGGTATGAAAATGTGTATTCAAAAATTCACTACGTTATGCTACTGCATAATAACGCGAATATGAATTTTGAATGATTTAATAAAGTTGTAGAAATTTATGACATTTTCTATGAATTAAAATAAAAATAGTGTGTAACTAAGAGGAATACGTTTACTGTAATGAATATAAAGTGGGAAATTTGGAAAGAAGATATATTCATATATATTTTTTTATTTATTTATTTGAAATATTTCTAGTATATAGTTGTTCGATGCTTAACTGGGGATATTTCTTCTATGTTTTCGCAAAAGTATTTATTCATATTTGGACATTTGCATTTTTAGACTGCATTATGTTATTTAAAATAATTGGATAAACATTACATGTAATATTTATTTTACATCGCAAAGGATGGCGATATTTAAAATTTTCAAATGTAAAATAATGCACGTTTAACGGTATAATAATACTAAGTTTATAAAATAATCCGTATGTTATTTACACTTATGTGGGAATGACAAATATTTTGTTTTTCTATGTTTCAAATTTATTACACAAATGAAAATTAAAATAAACTTTACTACAGAAATTATCTTGGTACTTATAACTTAATTTCTAGGCAGAAGTTTTGATCCAATATCAATATTTGACAAAAGTTGCAATTTGTATATTGAACATATAACACAACTAGAACAATTACTTTCTGAAGAAACAAGTAGAACGTTGTGCATTAAAAAATGAATTCTGCTGTGCACAGATGTAACAAATCGGTATGAATTGAGACTTATATATTAAAAAGATGGTCATTTTGTGATATTTTCTCTCACTTAAAATAATGAAAATATATGTAACATGTTTGAAGCAATACATTTAAGATATGAAATGCTTATTCTATTAGGGTATATAGTAAAACCTATATAACGAATAGTTCTGTTTACACTCTTAAAAAATACCGTATGTATACAGGTGATTTTAAGTGATATTTCTGTCTTTTAACGGAAATTTTTAATTTCGAGTGGAAATCGCACATTTTCTCGGAATAAACAAACACTCTTCCTTTTTGTCCTTATTCGTTGATTCTTAAAAACAAAAATATCACTTATAAAAGAGACAAATGGAGATGATACTTTTCAAATTGGGAGAAAACTGAAAATATCCTGTTAAATTTTCGTAGTTGGTGTTTTGGTCTAAAACCAAGTCGTTGGATGTGGTCAGGTGGTCAGTGGTAAGAGCATTTGTCCTCTAATGGGGAGTAACGCATTTAGAATCCTGAGGAAGGTGATAAAATACGGGTGTGATAAGACATATTTTACACTGAATATCACAGATATTTTGAATCGCAAAAAATAACTAAAATTTATCTTCGCGGATTCTACAAAATAATCCAAACACAAAATGAAATTTCAAAAGCTTATTAAAATGGATAAGAGAAAATTAGTTATTCTACAAAGTAATGAGGGCTTTGAAAGTATAACTTTGGTGATATTAACCCCTTAAGCACTAAATTCAATTTAGTGTTAGTATACTGAATACCAGCTATGTTAAATTTCGTCAAAATACAAAAAAAATCAAAAATGCAAACTTCTATCGGAAATTCTAAAAGAAAAATTCTTATTTATGCAATCACGAAATGTCTGTCATTATATGTTGTTAATTTCCTGAGTGAAAATCTCAACGTGAAAATTCCAGCTGCAGCTATTTTCCTTGATGTCGCTAAGGCTTTTGATAAAGTCTGGCATGAGGGCCTTATTTTCAAAATAATTAAGCACGGTATTCATGCCCGTCTCATTCACCTTATACATTCTTACCTTAGCGAAAACTTTTTCTGCGTCCGCATCAATTAATTACGCTCTACTCTCTACCATATACTTGCAGGCATACTCCAAGTCTCTGTCCTGGGTCCTACTCTTTTTAATATTTATTTTAACGATATTATCTACGAACTATTACGACCGCACTTTGCGTACTCATCTTGCCCTGTACACGGACGACACGACAATATACGCTGCTGCATATCACCCATACACTCTTTATAAATTCTGTTGTCGCTTTCACAGAGTTTGTTTTCTTTGTGTTTGTTTATAAATGTATTTTACAGACACGCAATTTTTGTATAAATGTACTAAAATTTTTATAGTAGGCTTGCTCATTGGATACTTAGTATACAAGGTATTCTAAAAGTCCCATTTCAAAAATTCATAAGAAAAAATATAATATCGTATCGGAGTGTTGTTACACCGCACGACTTTTGAAAATGTGCGAAATTTTGAGGTTAAAGAGAACAACGGTTAAAAGTTACTTTGATTTTTTTGTTTCAGCTACAAAATTTACTGTCAATTTGAAAAGCCTTATGGTATACACAGTGTATTTCTTAAAGGAACTTTAAAAATAATAACTTTCGAAAAAATGTAACATAACCTATAACAACTTTAAGGGAAACTAATTTATTTAAACATGCGAATCAAAATTTATAGCTCATACATCAAATAGTTTTTGAGTTACGCGCAAAAAACTTCGCGTTCGCACTTTATTTTGCAACTATTAAGAATGAATTTAGTGTTGGGATTTCCTAACTTTATATCTGCGTAATTACAAATTTAGTACACCAAATAACTTCCCCTTCGGTATCCGATGATACAATTTACCAAAGTATACAAATATGGTGTCGAAATTAGGTATTACTATTGGAAGTTTCAAAGTTCGTTATAATTTCAATAGGAAGACGACAACATGAGCTTATTCTATTAACATATATTTAAAGAGCGCAAAATTTCAAAAAGAATGGCTATTGTTATTTCTTTATGACTCTTTTTTAGTGATAAAATAGATAGGGGTTTCCATTTTGTCTGACGAACTGTACATTAGGGTATAGGCTATTCATCGAATATTACAGTTATTGATGTCAATTAACAGGAAATCCATTAAATAAAAAAAATGCGAACCAATAGTGAGTGTTACACGTCTATGTATACACTGCTATGGATAGATGAAAAGTTTCAAATGATTGGTGTCATTATTATATAAAATTATTAAGACTGTCTTACGTTTTTTATGACCAAAAATTGTTTCTGTTTAGATTGATTAAACTAAACAATGGAAATAAGTATACCTCACAAATTGTAAATGTGTATTTATATCGCAAATTTTTCCAACACACCTCGGTTAACTTCACCCCCTTGCAAAATATTTCAAATTCATATCATTAGTAAAATGTTAATTGTTTAGTGTTATAAAATCAAAGGTAGTATTCATAATCTGCTTTTTAAAATGATGCGCTAAAGTTTTACATATTCATTACTGCAAATTTTTCTTCTGTCTAAGTGAGAATCAATATAAAAGATAATCAAAGGCTTTATATTGGCTTGAAAAAATGGAGAAAACTGAAGTAAAAATAATATTAGACGCCAGGACCGTACTTCTAGTCATTACGGTGTGGAATATTTATTTAATTATTTTTCTTTTTAATGCAACCCTTTTCTGGGCCCCTCTCTTGCTTCGCGCCTGCTAACATTTGATCACGTGATCCCGACAGGGAAAGGAATAGATTGAAACATTTTTTTCTATTTAATGCAGAAGTAATTTCGCCGTTGTCTTGAAAACAAATGATTTTCGTGGTTTCAAAAACTGAAGAAAATAATATCATAATTTCAAGTAGAATGTTATCTTATCGCAGTCTTTTAAACTTTATTTTTGTTTTATCTCGGCTTCCTAATGGAAGAACATGGAATTTGAATTGAAATATTATGATGATTGTTATATTTTTAAATTGTAAATAGTTTTGTAAAAATGTATATAGTTAGAAACAAGAATGAATATAATTAAGATATTTTCATCGTGGTGTTGATTATTAAACCTGGCAAACACAAAAGAACATTCGATTTTGTATGTTCTGCTACTCTTGAACATAAATTAGAACAAAAACATTCTAGTCTTGCTTAAGAAAATTTAATTGCTCTCCCTCTCTTAAAGTTCTTGAATAGATTATTATTTTATGATCCATCCTTAAATATCGTGGATAACTTCGTAAAATTTATTTATATACAGACATACCTCTCTGAATATAGCAAACGCAATTAGATTTGACTTCAGTCAATCATTCCGGGATATTAATGATGAAGTGTTTTTTATGATTTATTTTACTTCTTTAGATAATTAAACTTTATAAAAAGTCCTCTTAATTTTAGAATAAGACCTGAAAATCCATTTAAAAATGTCAATTCTTAGAAATTTTTAGATTGCAAAGTCATTTTTTATGTTGTACTTTATATAAATAAGTAATTATATTCTCGCTAAATAATGGACCAAAAGGGAAAAAGAAATCGTAAATATACCTACCGATTAATCTTTTACTTTAAAAAATAATGCGATAAAAAACGTCTATACATCATTAGTATGAAATTTAGCTAAATGTTGCTTCCAGATGTTTTATATACATTGAGCTTTCTTTCATAAAAGGACTAAGCACTTAATTTTTCAAATTGCACTGACAGTATCACGAAGACTGGACAAATGACTATACAAAAATCAATATTTGAAATGATTTTTTAAGAGTTATTTTTGTTAAATGAGCTTATATTTCGAAGCTATTATTGCAGTTTCAATGAATAGTAAAATAGCAGACACTCTCCTCCCCCACCTTAAATATTATAATAATAAAATATTGCTTTTATTGAATAGCTTTCATGTTTACCAAGTGACTCGTTATACATTTAAAAGAGTTGTAAGACACAATTAAAAATAATAAGAAATATGAAAAAATTAAGTGATAATAAAGATATATTATTGAAATTGTAACATCATACCATATAGTATTCATATTGAATAGCCAGTGTTTTATATCGCTGCATATTTTAGAAATTCCTTTATTTGAAAACATATATAAAAAAATGAACGAAATTAAAAAATATATATTAGTAAAAAGTTATTTGTCTATAATTTTGGTGTTTTCAAATTAATATTAACTTCAATTACAATTTATAACTCACAATCATATATTCACGAAAACATCCAGTAAATCATCTAAGGAATTTTCATTATGCAAAATAAATTAACGAAAGTAACTATCCCTCTCTACTTCAGGTAAAAAAACTTCCTATATATATTTGCATTTCAATACAAAAAAAATACATTTCAAAATTCACGAATTTTTTATATATATAAAAAATTGAATTACAAGTAATGTTTAAAGAAAAAAAGATTCAGGCAGTCAATATATACCGAATAAAATTCCGGCCATTGTCTTAGGACAACATACTTAAAGTACGTGAATCCGTAATTTGGCTGTCGTTTAATATGTGTAAGTGATTTAATCAAATTCCAACATGCAGCAAGCATTTTAGAAAACCATTCATTTCTCCATTTATTTTTTTAAATTTAAACACAATAAGATATAATCTAGAATTACTGTTATATATTTCTTAAACGCTGTTTTTTGATAGGAATTTATTATTTCGAAAATATTTTGTTATACGGATTTGAACTGAAATTCAAGTTAATTTCATATTGAACAACTTTAGATCATATTATCTTCACTTCATAAACTCAATTATAACCTTTCAGCGAGCGCGCTTAAATATGTTTCAGGAGTGGGCGCATGGTGATTTTTTTTCCGGAGAGTAGCCACGCTATTATAGATGCAAGATTTTCCATAACAGTAATAATATACATGTTTGATGGACAATTACAGATATCAACTGTAAAAATAAATTTTATTTCCGTTGCCATTTGAGCGTAAAAAGTTTTGGAAAATCCCGTTTCTCGTAGGATTTACGACAGCGCTTTCGGTGTAAGATCAAACGAAATCGTTTACGGTTTGTAGTTTGTGTATTAACTAAAAACAACACTATATCACTAAACAAACCGTCTGTATTACCAGTTTTTTTAAGCTGTTACATATTTAGCTTAATATCGAGAAACGACAATCGCATCAATTATTAGAAAAATAAATATAATTAAAATATTCAATGCGTAGGGAGATGAGATGTTTTTTTCCTCTCTTAAAACAAAAATTATATTGTTTAAATTCATTTTTCAAAATTGTCTTTTCTAATCACATTATCTCAGTAAACGTAAGACACATAACCGAATATTTTCTACGCGATGTTCTAAATCAAAAGACATTTTGCAAGCTAATCTTGTCTAAAAATTGTTTAATTAAAAAAAATGGGATGGAATTCAAATTCAACTTCTTGAATTTCAATCCATTTCAATATAGGCTGTTTTGAGTCAAAGTGGTGATTTGGAGATTATCGAAACAAAAATGTTCTTAAGCATTAAACGAAAATAATCCGATGAAGAAATTTTAATGAATTGGAATGAAATTGCCTACAAACACAGCTTCTTAAGAAGTTGGCGTTTTCCATTTTGGCAATTATCTCTCAATCAATGCCTGTACGACTTTTGTTTTTAAAAAATAGATTTCAAAAGTTTAAATAAAAATCTCCGATCAGATGATATCACTTGAGCTTGCATTCTGTTAAAAGAAATTAGGTATCAGCCCGAAATGAATTATTTTGCTTTCAAAATGCAAGAACAGAAAGCACATTTTTTAATTATAGTTTTCTGAAATGTTTAACTCTTGTCTTCTATAATTATTGAAGTCACCTGCGTACATGTATGTTACCCTTTTTTTCTATTTCTGATAATAAAAAGAAACAACTAATTTTGATTAATTATTCCATTAAATGTTTTTGTTATACTATGTCATAGTCATATAAAATTATTTTTTTAAAATGGCGAACGGCCGCAAAAAGAACGACTGTTGCTTCGACTAAGGTGTATAATGTTGAAAACATTTAACTCTTTTAGGGCAGCGGTGAATTTTTGTTCATAAATTTATAAGATTAATAAATGTAGTGATGGTATGTGAAAGATCTGAAGATTTTTCCATTCCTAATGATGAAATATTGAAAAGTCTGCTGATAAATGAGAAATATTTATAACAAAAAGAGCATAATAAAAGCCGACAATATTGTAAATAATGATATAATTTTGATAAAATATGTCTTATTGAATAATAATTTTAGCATAAACACGGATAAATTTAGCAGTACTATTTCAACTATAATAATAATTAAAAAGAAATTCATTCCAATCATGCAGTCTACGAAATTATAAATTAATAGTTTCATTAAATTTATACATTATAATACGGTAATATATACATATATAACCCTTATACAGGAATCGAATTATGAGGACACTTTTACACAGCCGGCAAAAAAAAAAAAAAAAAATAAAAAAATCTTTAAATATTTTGTATAAAAAACCCTATAAACAGAACAGAATAAAAAAGAAATTAAAACTAAATACTTTTCCTTTATTTAATATTTTTAAGGAGAAAATATTTTTTTCCTTATATTATTAGTATTAATTTAACTCCAGCACTTTTTTTTTAATATTGCAGATATTTGACAGAAAAATCAATTTATCGCATACCATTAAGAGAGAGCAAATAAATCATTCTAATATTTAAATTCTTCAGTGTAAACAGAGAAATAACTTGAAATTTTTTTTTATTATTGCTTCAATTATATTTTCATATGCGTTAGAGAAGTCTTCTTATTCTTTGTATTAGATTTTGTTTCTCAAATGGACGCGTGTTATATTTTGCATGCAGAGTTGTTACACCATTACGAATTCAACATATTTTATAAGAATGATAAATGACATGTCTGAGAATGCATTTTGAGTGTTAGAGATGAAAATGTAATTTTAATTTCGGTGGTAATTGTGAGAACAGTGTATAAGCATAGCTGCCAATTTTTACGTTTTCTGTTTACTGCATTAAAGTCGTATTCTGGAATTTGTAATAGTGAAATTCAGCGTATTTAATTGCCAAAAGTCTCCGATAAAATAAAGCAAAACATTCGGTTCCTATATAGCGGCAAAAAGGCATACAAGTTGTCAGCCTTATTATAAGGACAATCAGATTTGTCGCAAATCTTGCGCGTTTTCTGAACAGTTAAAGAAACTAATATATTATGGCAATAAGAGGGACATGTGAATTAAGTGTGAGAACTTTAGATTACAGGAAAAATGAAAATATATTTTTAATTTAGGTGCTATTTGTAAGAACAATGAATAAGCATAGCTGCCAACTTTTACCATTTTTTCGTTACTATAAAAGTTTTATTCAGGTATTTTTTAATAGTGATCTTTAGTTTATTCAATTGCCGAAGTTCTGCGATCAACTGCTACTGAAATACAGTGGTGAAAAAGGGATAAAAGTTTACAGCTTTATTATAGTGTTTCCTGAAAGGTTATAGAAAACAATATTTTAAATCAAATTTTATTTTTCTCTGCGGCGATTTTTTGTATTAAATATATTTTATTATTCTTTTAGTCCGACTATGCCTTGGAATCTACATGCTATAAACATTGTTAAGGGATCTTAATCGAACGAAATTTTCACAACATTTACTTCGGAAGTAATAATCAAAATATTTTTCTCACACTTTTATATTGCTAGACAAAGGAGAAAAACTATAATCACCTCTGGGGGTGCCTAGTCATGTGAAGGTCTCCTCACCTGATCAAGGTTCTGAATTACAAGACCAATTACTGTCAGTTCCTTATTTTTTTTATTATTTTTTTTAATTTGCCAATACAACAAAAATAAATAGAAACCTTGAACCGGCAAACAAAGATATCTGTAGCAAACCACTAGAGAGTAAGCACTGCAGTGATGCCAACAAAACTATAGTCAGGTGCATGACAGCCATGCTGTGATCGAGTGATTTCCACCAAGTTCACAGGTACTAACTCGTCAAGCTAGGCACTGATGCCGGGCAGGTAGGTGCTTGGATAGCGGTATATATATATATATATATATATATATATATATATATACATAAAAGAATTCAACAGGGCCAATAGAAATACAGCATTTATGAGTAAATTCCCAATCTTTCAAATTTAAGAACAAAGTGAAGATGTAGAAAATAAAGAATTTCTTCGGCAAGGAAAAATACGCATGTTAAACAGCTTAACCTTTATTTATATTTTGTAGAAGTTTGTTTAGAAATTTTATTATAAGAAAAAATCTTTATTTTTATGAATACAAAAATATTTACAGATGTTAAAATAAAATAAAAAAGACGGAAACAAAATATGCTCCAATAAAATCTGATTGCCTGTTCATATAGTAAATAACAATAACAATATTTTTCTATACTGTAGTTTAACGGAATATTTTGATATTAATATTTTGAATCTTTGCAAACAAAATCGTTGTTACAATATGTTACAAAATAATCTGTTAAGAATAATTAAGAGCAAATTTCTAACTTTTAATAAAATAAATTAATTTTCTTCATTTAGCTAGTTTGTTTTTCTTATTACAAAAACTCTCTTCACTTTTCTAATTGTTTCCATTATAAAGATATTAACTTTATTTTCATTATTAAATAAACGAAGTTATTTGTAGACTGAGATTCCACACATTCTTTTGCTTCTAAATCCTGGAAAATGACAAGAAAATATTTTGGAGATAATAATGAAATATGATGTAAGGAATTTCGGTTAATAAAAGGTGTACTTTTAATAGCTGGGATGAGGAAAAATTATATATAGATAGTGAAAGACAATTTAATTAAAATGATACCTTCCAAAACCAAATAAGTCAAGAAAAGTTTATTGTTATTATATCATGTAATAATTTGTATATGTGTAATTTAGTTTACATGAGCATATAAGATTATTTCTATTGTGCAATTGGTAATTTTTCAAAATTAGTGTCCAAAATAACTTTATGTTTTCTTAAATTGTATCTAAATTTCCGATTAAATGTACATTCTATATTCTAATGTTTTTATTCATTATGCTTCATATTTTACTTCAAAATATTTTTAGATCTTAAAGAAGAAAAATATAATGGTAACTAAATATAAATTCGGATTTATGTTGAGATGTTTTAGTGCAGGTAGTATTAGACAAATACATGTTACTTTATACCATATTTTTCTAGTTATTTTTCTTATATTATGAATATTTGTAAACAACATTCTACATCATATTTAATTTACGTATTCATAATCCGTGTTCTTAATTTTATAAAAAAAAAAACTCAAATTACATAGAAAAAAATGTTTCTACATAAAATGTCTGAAGAAATTGCAAACACAAAATTATTATGTTAAATATATATATATATATATTTTTCACATTTTGGTTTTAAACCATAAATGTTTTAAGGACACGTTAGACGAACAAACAAACTGACATCCTCCGCATTGAACGATTTGACTTAATTTTATTTATTGTTATTAGGTATATAACGAATTCGACCGCTTCTGAAATTAAAAAAAAAAGTTGGTTCTGAATTTAAATAATTTTTTAATTCTTTGATTTAAAGCGTTAATTAAAAGTAATATAAAGGCCAAATCAGACTTATTTGTTAATTTTGTACCGTCAATTTAAAATGTTAACAGTTTGATATATTGTTGCAGTATTTATAAAGATTTTTTTATTTATTTTAGAAAGCTTGTTAAAACATGTAACATTTGGTTCTGAAACGTAACGGGGAGAAATTGCAAATTCAAAATTTTGAACCGAAAATAATACAGCATAAGATTTTCATGATTTTGTTTTACATTAATACGTAAGTGCATTCTCGTTCAATTACAGCATTTTTCAGAAAACAAACAGTCAATTTCAAATTTATATTTCGATTTACTTGATAGAAGAAGTAGAAAACATTTTTAAATGAAAACATTCTATTACTAAACAATTCGTGTTTTTATGGTTACAAATTTTATAAATATTACATTTCAAGTTATTATTTTTTTTCATTCTTACAGAAAATAATTAAAGTAGTGTTTTTTATATTAAAAAAAGATATTAATATACATGGCAGAAAGCTCTTCATCTAACATGGAAACAAAGAAAATGAAGAAAAAAACCCTTGATTGAGCAACACGGTCAGGTTGGTTTAACCCAGGTATAAATTTGACAATAATGCCTATTCGAAAAATGAATGTTATTTATATGAAACGGATGCATACGGAAGTTGGTCAATAGAAATTATACATTATAAGGTTCGCACAGTAGGATGAAATGGGATATTGCGACCAAATGTTGAAAACAAGAAAGTGCGACAGAGTTGTACACATTCATTTTAAATATAATTCAGTAGTTGCCAATTTTTAATGTAATTTTCTTTTCTCCGAATTGTATTATTTTTCTTAGGTTTCTAGTCAATGTTGAATAATGTAAAATAACAATAGTTAGATGATAATAATATTAATAATATAATAAATTTATAATAGTATAAAACAAAAATAATGGGAAATATTTAATTAAAAAAATAGTCAATTTTAACTTTTGTAATGAAAAGATCTAAATAAACACATAAAAACCATGCAACAATGATATATTAAGCGAAAATAATTTTACATAAAATACCATTAAATTTTACCATTATACCAAACATATACCAAACATATTACCAAACATATTACCAAACATACCATTGAATTTTATTTTTAGATATCAACAATTGTTTATCAACAAATGTTTGATAACAATTGAAGATAAAAATTGTTTATCATAATCATTACGCATAACAGAAATTAAAATAACATTAGTTCTTACACGATATTTAAAAACAACGCGGTGTACAAAGCGTTTATTATTTATTAAGTTATATATTATTTATTTATCTGTATAAATATGAATAATTCATTGAATAACAACATTTTCAGAGTTGATTACAAAGTAATAAATTTCGTTTTATATTCGTAACAGTAAAATACGTATAATATTTCAAATTATGCATTATTGTTTCTACGTGGAAAATAAATAAAAAAAACTTAATTATATAATTTACGGTACATCGAAATGTAAATACGCAGATAATAAAATAAACAAATCCTGGTAAGCAGAGAAAAGAAAGGAAAAGAAGGACTTCGAATATAGACTCTTTATCCATCATAATTTGAAAGCTGGATAAAAGCATATTATAATAGAAGCATATTATATGCTAACTTATTATATAATTTACATAAATTTTGTAGTACATCATATAACTTATCTCGAATAATTTCATGAACTATTAGATGAAAATCGTCCCCGATATTTAAGATAAATATTTTCCCAGTTAGTATTACATTGTTACTCAAATGTTATACATAATGTAGAGTTTTGTAAATATTCTAAGTTGAAAGAAATAAAATATTTAATACTAGCCTGTCCATCAAAAAATAATACGAAACGCGAAATCACTCTCAAAATCGCTACATGAGAAAGTTCATCTGGTAACTCTTTGTCTTTCGGAAATTAAATAGAGAGATGGACACTCAAGCCGAAGTAAATTCAATACCAACAGCTCAAATGTATGGATCATTTGATTCAAACGGGTCAGTTTTTGGTCAAAAATATAAAAAGGTTACCGTCGGATTTTCACAAAGTTTGCATTTTCGTGATTAAAAAAATAAACTACGTACAGACTGTGAATTTCGATTCAATATCTTCAATACTTTTCTTAATAATGGAGGATAAGCGAAAATTAAATTATTTCGTTGTCTGGGATTATCACATTGGTAACTTTCGTTTACGGTTTCAATAAAAATAGCTGGTTTCGGCTAACGCACAGGAAAATCTTTTAGTTCCACCGACAGGGGATGCATTCTGTTCTATACAAATTTCTGACACATGTACCCGCTGGCCACGATACCCTGTGTAACAGACGTGCTGCAAAAACGTTTAGTTCTAGTTTCCACCACCAAGCGGAACATTCTGTTCTAAATAAACCTCTTTCCGAACGAAACTCCGGCACTCGTTCCCGCTGATTACGGCACCATGTACAAGGCGTGCTGTACACGCTCCAAAAATCTGTTAGTTCCACTTTCCACCGCCAGGGGTTGACAAATCTATGTCTTAATTTTTTAGCTATATCTTATTTGGTTCATATTAACTTGAATGAATCGATTCCCGTTGAAATCGGGCTCATGGAACACGAAAAATTAAATCACCCTCCTGGAAATTAATATTCATGGGCTGAAAAAATAATACCGAAGTTTATTTAACATCTGAGAGACCTAGTAAAAATGTTAGAAAAAAATTTCGTTTGAATGAGACCAATATTAAATGCAAAATTTTTTAGTTAGATTTTCCACCGACAGGGGGCGCACTCTGTTCTAAACAAACCTCTTTCCGAACAAAACACCGACATGTCTCCCCGTTGCTTATGGCACTGTATAGAAGAATATACACGCGCTAAAATTCTTTTAGTTTCACTTTCCACCGCTAGGGGGTACCAAATATATGTCTTAATTTGTTATCTATGTCTTAAATTGTCCATGTTAAGTTGAATGAATCAATTCTCGTAGAAATCGGGGCCATCAGACCAATTTTAAATGCAAAATCTTTTAGTCCCACACCCTCCCTCTAGGGCGCACTCCTTCGAAACCCGATCGAAACTCCTTCACGTGACCCTGCAGCCTACGACACCGTATAGTAGGCGTTTGCGCATGCGCTGCAAAATATTTTGTTCCCTTTTCTACCGCCAGGTGGCGCGAAATCTGTGTCTGAATTATTTATCTATACCTTACATAGTTCGTATTAAGTTGAACGAACTAATTCTCGTTGAAATTGGGCCCATGGAGTCCAAGAAATTACCCCTCCTCCTGGTGAATTATGCTCAGAAATAACGGTAACCAAGGGCTGAAAAAATGAGACCGACGTTTATCTAGTACCTGGGGGACGTGAGAAAAGATTTCGTTTGAATCAGACGAAAAGTTCTGATTTTGGAGGCAGGGGCGGAAGGAGGGAGTTTCGATCAGAACATTAACGCGAAATTTAAATTACAACTGGACACTCACCCCCTATCCCCCACAGAATTAAACCAAGGACGTTAAAAATTTATGAATTATCATTAACTATTGAAACAGAAACAAAATGACTTCTTTTCTTTTTTTTTTCTTTTTGACATACAAAAACACTAAGTAGTGTTGCCAATTTCTGAAATCAAATACATAAATGACGTCACGTACACAAAAAAACCTCTTAAAATCGCATAATACAAATCGCGAAAAAAATCACAACTTGCTGCTCGAATTGCAATCAGCTGACAACCGTTTCATCTGCTAATTGCAATTGTCCAGTTGACTTCCAGCTGTGCCTACAATCATATCAACTATTAAATCACAACTGCCCTCCGACGGTGTTTGACTTCTAGTGAGCGATTTGTGACGTCATTTGAAACAAAAAACCCTGCAAAATATGAAAAAGGGTTTAAAAGCTCATAAAAATAAAATAAAATAAATCTAATCAAAAACTCCAAATGGGGATAATTAATAGCCAGTCTTTCACTTTTAAAATCCTGATTTTTTTGTCTGTAATAAATTATCAACTCTCTCCAAGCTAAATAAAGAAAAAAAATGACAATGCTGAGCGTAACTGAGGTAGAAATGGAAGCAACCAGCTTACCAATCAAGCATTCTGGTCAAAAATTCTTATTTTCGAAGGAAAAAGAATCTTCAAAAATTCAAAAATCGCTGTACGAATAAACTTTATTGAAAAGAGGATAAAATATACTATATTGGGCTAACAGATTGGAACAGGATTTATGTTACTAATGCGTGCAGAAAAAACTTGAAAAAACTCTAAAAATTTAAAAAAAAATTAAATAAAAAATCTATTCAAAAATTCAAAAATCGGGCTTCGAGGTGCAAAACTACATGCTTAGAAGTACCTTCCCACCAAATTTTGTAACTCTGCCTGCAGCTTCAGAACACAGCGCACAAACACACAAACTTCTTTCTTTATTATATTTAGGGATATTACTTATAAGTATTTGTTTGCCGAAAAGCTATCGAATTGTTACAGATTGATCTCATTCTGTATAGATAAACATTGTATGTTTTATATTTTTAATTTTATCACTCTTGATCTATCCTGCAGTTTTTCAAAGCAAAACACGCGTACAATTAAGGAATGACCGTTCTTCTCTAGCTTCTTAAAGAGCCCTCTGTATGGCTACAACTGTTTGTCATTGCTATTTTTAAATAGAAATATGTGCCCTATTTAATCATAAAAATTCTGCAATAAAATCAGGTGAAGATAGTTAGTCATAACAAAAGCAAGTAAGAAACTGGAGCATTGCATGCAGTGAACTAAAAAGCCAGTCACGAGCCGATTCTACTATTAAGAATATAAAATATACTACTTCAATGCAACTATTTAACATTATTTGTAGTTGCGATGTCAGATGTAACTATATTACAGAGTACAAATCATACATGAATATCTGAAACAACTAACATGGAAAATGAAATTGTTTCGACAATAATATGCGGGCGGTTTTTTTATGAGATTTGTAGCACATTATCAAAACTAAAGAAATATCTACAGATCAACCACCCATTTAACACATTTTTACATTGCCATGAAGGATTTATAAAACAAGAAAAAATAATCACGCTTCACACATCGGTTATGAAATATTTTTTGCTACAAAAAACATCGATATTCTTCCAGTTAATCCTTTATTTTAGTAAACTGGAGTTTGTAAATAAACGAACAGGTTGCCTTTAATAAATTGCACGTCTTTCGGTAAAATGACAAATATGAAAGAATGATTAAAACTTGATAAGGAAAAAACCCAACAGTTTTCAATGACAATAACACGAAGAGTGTTTTAGTTGTAGAACATATTTTCTAAATTTGCAAGCAATTAGAAACAATTCAAGTTACACGAACAAAGCAAAATGTTTGCATTATTTTAACATGTCAAGCAACAGATTGACACATCAAATGATCAGTGCCCTTCTTGCAGATCTATTTATACCTCTGCTTTATAAGGAATATCATAGAGTATATTAAGCACAGTCGTTTTCACGAATAATGAGGGACATTGTGCTTAATTAGGCTTATCATTTTTTTTTATAGAAGACTGACTGGTGGAATATTCATAAAGAACCGTCTGCTTACTGAAAAAACATACATTTTAAAATTCGACAGAAAGATGAAAAGCGTTACTAATATAAAATGCGCTCCCGTCAGTTTCCTTTTTTGACCACGATTCACTTCACCTCCACTATGCAACTGACGCACGTGAGGGACATTTATCGTTAGGAGACTTATTTTTTAATATAATACTGTTGTTATTTTAATCAATGCTGCAGAAAACAAACAGTCATTATTAGAATAAATGTATATCCTACACTGTTCAAAATTTCGGTACATTACGTTGAACCAATATATGTAGTAAAATAATGAGAACTACCAAAATATGGTACTTCTTAAATTTAAAAAACACCATGGAAATTATGTGTTACGGGTTGAAACTATTTGTGGAAAAAAATTGAATCTTACTAACGTAAAAAAAAAAAAAATATTTTGAAAGAAATATCCGAAACTGAATTATCGACATGAATTTTCAGTATAGTTAACAAAAGTTAAAAATTAAAACCGCAAACTTTCAGAACTTTGAATTTGGAGAATACCCCTGAACTTATATTTTTATTATCTGGAACTAATAAAATCATTAAACAAATATATTTCTATTATTAAAGACGTAATTTTTTCTATCTTGCAAATTATTTATTACTACTAAACCTTTTCATTTTAATCTTATAATACAAATTGATATATTTTAAAATTAAGCGAATTTTTAAGTATGAATTTTTAGTGTTATCTCTTTTCAATGGTATCAGAGTTTTTTTGTCAACAAATTTAACAAGCATTTCAATAAAACTTTTTTTGTTCCAAAGTGATAAGTTTGAGATATACAAAATGTCTATATTCATGGATGTTTATGAAATTTCTTAATTTTCTTTTCTATCCGCTATAATAAATTATTCTATACAAAAAAATCCTCATATTACTTATCAAAATAGATTTTATTAAAATATAATTTGAAAGAAACCTCTAAAATCGATGGTATATATAAGCATGTCTTTACATAATAAAAAAAATCCCATATTAATATAAATTACCTCAATATATAACAGAGTGCGTTTTTACAAAATAGGAAAATCTATATTAATTACAATCTAAAAAAAACACAACTTTACTAATGTCGTTTTATACGAAACTTTTATAAATTAATCACGCTAATTTAAAAAGAAGAAAGTAATTCTTCATTATAATATAATAAATTAACAAAGCAGTAATAAAATAGATCAATTGTTATTTTTTCCATTAATCTGTTGATGTATTAATTAAAACGACACACATTTTCTGAAGGACAATTTTTACTTGATTTAATTTACTTTAGAATATTTAGAATTTTTTATGTCTAGCGAAAACTACGATATAAAAAAGAAGTAATTCTTCGCAAAATATTCATCGATATTGAGATCCATTTAAAAAAAAAGTATGAAGTAATATATTCAATATATATATATATATATATATATATATATATATATATCCGGTAACGCATAATTTTCTTGTCACGATTTATTGAATAGGTACTTTACAATCCTACACAGCTTCCGTTAAGTAGTTCCCATATTAGCACTTCCCATATTAGCTACAATGATGGATTAAGCCAGAATGAGCTATATTGTACAAGATTTTAACTGCGACATAAGTATGATGAGAACAAAACAGATAGAAATTTATACCCTCAGAGACCAGTGTGGTAATTTTATGGCACAACATTTCAAGAGAACCTAGTAGTATATCAGTACGTAAGCAGTTAGTTCAAGATTCAATGGGTTTTTCTAAAAAGAATATGACATCCGCAATCCACAAAAAATTGAACAAAGTGTTTTTATTCAGCTATTTTTTCAATCATAATCAGAAAACTTTAGGCATGCAAAACTATGTTCCAAAATGCTCTCACAAAACTAAAGACATATAGTTTATCACAACACTTCATTGATGTTCTAAAAGTAGTTTCAGCAGACGAAAAACTAAAAAAAGTTGGCCCTTGAACTTGGGCAGAAAGTCTTAAAGCTAATGATAGACATAACGAGGACGAAATCCGACGGAGATTCTAATCCAATCAAATGCCGCGCTCGAAACGCATTTGGCGGAAATATCTAACATGAATAACTGTGTCCTCAAAAGCGTACGAAATACATTCAAAGCGTCACCTATTCAAAAGAAAATAAGCTAGGCTTAGGATCAAAAGAGAAAATATTTTAACGAAAAATAGCAAATGTAATGGGTAAAAATTTAGAAATATTAAAATATGTTATATTACCCACCCTTACCCATAGAAGACACTTGGAAAGATTGATGACACTTAGAAATACCTACTAGAGCTCCAGAAAACGGCCACAAAATCTGTAGAAAACGGCACTAGGTAAGATTACAAAGTTTTGAAATCAGAAAAGGAAGTTGACTATTTAATATTTACTTGTTTACAATTTTTTAACAGCGTCATACTCATACTTTTAGAGTACTAAACATTTTATCCAACTGTAAATGGACAACACCGAGTTCCGTGTATCATATTCTATGAGCAAACACAACCATGTCAAATATTTTCTGGAATTAAACTTACAGTAATATCCATTGTCCCTTCCAACAGTGGTTCTTGGCTTAGTGAATAACTAAAAAAAAGAAACTTTAGTTATGTGAAGGATATTATGTGCTTCTTTCCTAAACATACATCAGTAAATAACTTATGATCATATTTATTCATTCATAAAAGAAATAAGTGTTCAAGTGACAATGATTAGTAAGTATATACATAATTAATATTTAAAGCTAAGTTAAAGAAATTCAATTCAACATTAATAGAAACCCTACTAGAATCATCCATTTTACGTCTGCATAAAAATATACCTTTTAAGTAAAAACTCCTAAGAAGTAAATATCACTATTGCGCACCAACAACACACTTTTAATGTTACACAGAATACTATTAATGAATATTATTAATTGCTATCATCCTTATAATGGGATTAAAATGATTAAATCTTAATATATGCATTTTTTTAGTTTTACTGCTTAGAATAAATTTATTGACATAAAATATTTTCACTTTGTTTGCCTCTCTTCATGAGAGAATTTACATGTATCAGTAGAAAGTTATTAAGTATAAAGGCGTAATAAGGATATATGGTTTATGTCACTATTATCGTGTGTATGGTAGTTGATATGATAGAGATGGTTGATTTCTTAATACACATCAGATAACTTACTAACAACTTCATAAGGACTATTAATATAACCATTCCTTGAAATAATTTCCTATGAAATAATTTCAAGAAAGTGTGCTGCTGAACATCGAGATTGGAGTCAAGTGCTGTTTACAGACGAGTCCCGTTCAGTCTGGAGTGTGACACCCAACGTGTTTTGTTATGGAGGGAAAGGGACGCTTGAAATAACCTAACATTCGTTCGTGAAAGATCACATTACAGAGTAGGTGGTTTGATGGCATTGGTTGGAATCAGAATGGTGGACGTACGGACCTGCGTATCATTAGCAATGACACTTTGACGGCTCAAAGCTATGCAGACGAGATACTGAGACGCCATGTTGTAACTTACGCTGTATCCATGGTGATTCGTTTGTTTTTATGCATGGTAATGCCAGATCGTATACAGATCGTCTAGTGGAGAAGAAGTTTGAAGTTGAAACAATACAGCGTATGGAAAAGTCAGCATGCTTTTCTGACCTGAATCCGATCGAACACGTTTGGGACACACTCAGACGAAGTATTCCCCAAAGTCTTATCAAAAACCTCATCGAATCCATGGAAAACAGGTGTGCAGCTTCTTAGCTAGACCACACTCCAAATTATACATCTTGAATAACTTCTAAACATTATTTTTTTTTTACATTTACATGTAACCAAATTGATGCCTTAAACCATCTTTTCATCTTCTTTCCATCGTTTCAAAAAATTAAAGTTACCTTGCAAATTTTTTGAGTCTTTTTTTTTCTTTTTTACGCATTTATACACGTGTACTCTTCATTATGAGGCTGCTTCACACGGTTTTCTTCACTTTTTTGCTTGCTCTCTTAATTGTTTTGAGCAGTGTATTTCAATAAATTTCGACGTAATCTCCTGATAACATTTTAAGAACACAACAGTACAATTTTTCAAATTTAAATATTATAAATAACTTTTTGATAGTCAAACAATAACAAACTGTAATAAATTACTTACTTTTTTAGATAATTGATGAGATAGTATTTAGAAAAATTATTTCTCATTTTTTATTATAAATGTTGAATTTACCTGTGTTTTGTTTTAACCTTTTATTGCTTTTGACTGGAGTATGTTGATTGTCTCTAGCTCTTGACAATTCAAAAAACACATTTATTGAATTCGTAGATGATTCACACATAATGTACACTAGATGGCCATAATTGACGGGAACTTTCAGTTTTAGCCATTTTTTCGAATATTTTAAAATATACGTCAGATTCTTTTGGAATTTTAGGATTAAAAAGAACAGGTTTGACTTCGTATTTATCAATGTTAATTTGATAAGGAGGGCAATTAGGGGACCAAAAAAAAATTATAGAAAAAATAACACTTCGGATCACCCTGTAAAATAAAATGGAAGAAATGATCTATCGCTACAGAATATACATAAGCAGACATTGTATAATATGTGTATTCATTTGTGTAAGAATAGCATGCATATTAATAGAAATATAGCGATTTTTTTTAAATTAAAAAAATTCTTGCATGTTTTTTCTTTATAAAATACAGGGTTTTTAACCAACTTTAACGTCAGTTTCAGAAAAATTGACAAAATGTAGTAGAAATCATATAGTGCGATTGGAATATAAATATATTAAATATTTAAGGAAATATGGGCAATTGTATAAAATAATTTTTATCTGCGCATGCGCGAACGTTAACAAGAATTTTTTTGCATAAATTAAATTTTACATAGTCATCAGTAGCCATCAATGAGCAACTGTACCAATCTTTATGTCCTTAGCATTTATTATGGCAAACATTCCTAATTTGACTGGACTAATACGCAAAATGTAATTTCTCAAAAAGCTATTGAAATATCCCTATAAAAATTAAATTGCAAGTTATTGACTCATAACTTATGAAAAATATATAATCTATCTTAGACTTTAGTTTATAATCTTCACAACTGGCATACAAATTACGTGTATACAGAAAATACATATATATGCGATATAATTTACTGTAGAGTGTTTTGCGTATTGGGCTAAATTTCACAAAATTTTACCATAAACTCCTCAATTTACCTAAATGTAATCAATGTATGGACTATATTTTCCTTTTAATCGTAGTTTAGAGTCAAAATCTTCATAAACATAAGCGTAAATTATAATTAAATAGTTTTTTTCTAAAAATTTGCTCCGAACGCTGCCAGATAACTTAAAAATAACAATTTCTGGACAATCCCTTATCATTCAGCGAGTTTTAGTCAGAAACTAAAAAACAGCACATTCTAACGCCGATATCTGTCGGAATTTTTACGATATTTGACTTGTTTTTCTTTCATAAGTTGCTCCATAGAGTTGACTATTAAATTATGCAAAAAGTTCCTTGTTATCATTCCTTGTATCTGCCCATATTTCCTTAAATATTTAATATATTTATATTTCAATTACACTATATGATTTCTACTACATTTTCTCAATCTTTCTGAAACTGACGTTAAATTTGGTTAAAAATCCTGTATTTTATAAACAAACACACATGCAAGATTTTTTTTTTTTTTTTTTTTTTAAATCGCTATATCTCTATTAATATACATGCTATTCTTACACAAATGAATACACATATTATACAATGTCTGCCTATGTATATTCTGTAGCGATAGATCATTTCGTGCATTTTATTTTACAGGGTAATCCCAAGTGTTATTTTTTTCTTTAATTTTTTGTTGGTCCTATAATTCTCCTCCTTATCAAATCGACGTTGATAAATATGAAGTCAAACCTGCTCTTTTTAACCCCTTCGCGATGAGCGTCCTTTACGGAATTTTTATTCTTTTACCACCGGTTTTTCAAAACAGAAATTTTCACCTAATTGAATCTCAGAAATGCTAAGATTTAATGAGGCAAAGTTTACAATAAAAAATAACTGGTGGGAATAATCAAGGATTCTGAGCATCGTATGCGTCACGTATACGTGTCGCTCGTCCCCAAGGTGTTAATCCTAAAATTCCAAAAGAATTTAACATGTATATTTTAAAATATTCGAAAAAATGTCTAAAACTGAAAGTTCCCGTCAATTATGACCATCTAGTGTATTTATCACACCATTACATACACACATATATAGATACATACACATATTTATACATATAGATATACATGTACATTATGCATAAATAAATATATATGTATGTATAAACATCATTATTTATCAAAGTATATTTTATTATTATATAAATCTTATTCAATGAATTTCACCATGTCTTTATATGAAAAAAAAAAAAATACTTGAATAAATAATAGGCTGTGTTTTACGAGAATACGGCTTAAAACTCTATATTAATCACTTTCTAAAAAACCACAACCTTAATTTAACGAAATAAAAAAAAATTGTAAATACATGAGGGCGATTTCTAAAGAAGAATGTAATTCTTCATTACATTCTAATTACTTGACAGAGCAGTAATTAAATAGTTCCATTGTTATTTTTGTCTTCCATTAATTTTCTTGGGTGCTAATAAAAAATACACATTTTCCGAAGTGCAATTTTTCACTTGATTGAATTTAGCTAAAAATAATGAGATTTAGAATATTTTATTAATAAAAAAATGCGGTTATATATATTTTTTTTTTTCAAGACATGTGTTGCATTTCTGATTCAGGCAGTAAAAATATCAAATAATATATAGAACATTTCTATATTTATAGTTATTTAGTGCATAGTTAAAACTTGTTTATATTTATTATCGCAGATATTCAATATACGTAAACAATGTATTCTTACATCTTTTTGGATTTGTTTGTTTTCGTGAATTATTCATTGAATACTTATATTTTGGTAAAAGAATAAATTCGTTTAAATGAAGACATTTTTTTTTAGGTCAAATTTATAAATAAATTTTTAATGATAACTTAGCTAACAAACATCAGGCTTTTCTGACTGCTGCATAAAAATCTACATTAAGCACAGTTTAAAAAACAACAACTTTAATATAATAAAATTAAATAATTTGTAAATTAATCACATCAATTTCAATACAAGCAAGTAATTCTTCATTATATTTATATTTTTGACATAATAATAATTAAATAGTTAATCTGCAATTATTCAGCTGCGGCTCTTTTTAAAAAAAGTTCTGAAATGAAATTTTACAATTAATTTAATTTAACTTATGAGAAAGAGATTTAAAAACTTTCACGTTTTTTCCAAAGTACTGTAAAAAAATAAAATGTGGCGAATCGTTTGAAGATATATATCTTCCGAGATTCAGCGAGTAAAAGCATGAAATAATATTTGGAGCATTTATTTATGTCTTTTGGCAAAGGATTTCATATTACAATTTTTTTGTATAAAAAATAAACTATGACTGTTTGACGCAAGGTTAAGTGCACCCAATTAGGAACTGCATATTTATATTGTAATATGTTATTAAATTTTTTTTAGAAATATCAAATTTATTAGAACTTGTATATAGAAAGTTGTGAATAATGTCAAAAATGATTAAAAAAATAATAACATAATTTTGGAATATTTTTCCTAAATTTTTAATAAATTTTTAAACACGAAATATACAGATTTTATATAATTTTTATAACAGATTGATAAAAAGGTATTTTTCCTTGTAAAATCAATTTAGTTTTGTTTAGTCTCAGACGATAAAATAGCGACACTTAAATCCGCATGTGCGAAAGTTTTTTCTAACAAAAGAATATAAAGCTACACACTTTAAAAATCTAGCGAAAGGTTTCTTAATACATCAAGACAGCTAACTAAAGGTAATAATCTCTTCCGAGTTGCCTACGATTCAGAAAAGAGTTCCTTTATTTTCTAAAACTCCATAAATCGTTTAATTTCCGAGATTGAATGAAGCATTTCTAAAACAAAATCTGTTGCTGCCTGTCTGGTTTCTGACTTTAGCCAGATTCATATTGTATATCTATATATTTAAAACGCTAAGCGATTTCTTTCGACAATCCGTGAGAACAAACTACTGCATCAAATTACATCATTCTTTTTTTAAATGAAAGATATTTGAACACAGATTTGTTATCGTTCATTCGTTTGTTCGAAAATTTAATTAATTAGCCGTAATTTTCAATTAAACTTTTACTTCTGCTAATGACGTCATAATCGGATAACGCCCACAGTTGCAAGGCATAGAGTTTATTCTCTGAACTCTATGGTTGCGAGGATATTAAGAGAAATAATGAATATTAAAAGCACGCGGCTTTTAGGCCGAATTTTTTAATTTGCAAGTTAAGTTTCCGTAAAAATATTTATCCGCGTGTTTTAAAAGCGAATAAAAATTTATATTTATTGTGACGTCACGGGAATATTGTCCATTGGGTTTATTTTATCATTATGCATTATAACTTTGCTGATGCCATTTTTTCATTCCAATTAAATGCAAAATATATTTTTATTTGTATGCATGGTGTGTGAAAAGTTTGCGCCAGTGAAAATCACGTTATGCTTACCTTGAAATGCATTTTAACATTGATAAAACTAAAGAGAAAAATGTATATGATTATGATTGTGTCAACATCACGTAATTTTAACTGATTTTTCCACTCATAATTATAAAGATTAGAATTGGAGACGTCATTGATTTCTTCATTTTGTTTGAATACCTGATTACATGTTACTTTTTTTTTAATTATAGGTTAGAAGATTTCCTTTTCTAATAAAACAAATCACAAAAGTAAAGCATTTCAGGAAATTTAAAATCATTAAAAATAGGGTAGAAAAAAAATCTTGAAATAATGATTGTATTTTTAGCTAGAATAAACAATGTAAGACTAATGTTTCATAAGAATTATTTTGGTAGGTTTGTTATAAGTTCATTTAACAGTTCCTTATTAGCGCAAAATCCCATTTCTTTCACTGTGAATTTCTCTTTCGATGTCAAGAAATGGTTTTCGACTTTTGGACGCCAGCCAAAATACAGTGGCAATTTTTAGAAATGTACAATGGTTGTGACAACAAACGGCGCTATCGCTTTAGCTTTCATCGCGGTTACATCACTTCTAAATACTAAAAATTTCTATTTTTTACTACATTTTACAATTTCAATTCTTACATCATCAATTAGAAAAAAAGTTAGCTTTCGATAGAAATTTATTTGAAAACTGCTGCTTAATTTAACGACTTTTTAAATTGGGAATTCAAGCGCTCAAATACGCCATCTGGTGGAAAAAAGATATAACTTCTCCCTTCAGGAAAATCTCTTGCAATCCCATTGCGTTACATGCATTTTTAATTTGTTCATAATGATTACTTTTTGCGCAATTTCAGATTTTATGTGCTATTTGTGTTCTGTGTTTATATGGCAAAGTAAAAATTATCCGAATTTGAATATCTAACGCTTTTAAACGCGTTTATAATAAATAATGGTTTCAATGGCACTTTAGCATTAGTTAAAGGGACAATTTTCCTGTACCGACGGCTGCAATCAGCGCCTCTATAGGCCCGTTTTAAGTCCCAATAATTTTCAAGCATGAAGAGTTTTTCAATTCTATCTTATCAATGACCACCAGTTTGCTTCAGTAAAGTAAAATAGCCCATGGGAAAGTTGCCACAATTGAAAATAGAATTTCCAAACCATCATAAAAAGTGAATAATAATAATAATATTAAAAACAGTGATAAATCATAAGAACTCATTATCCATAAGATAGAGCATTTTAGCGCTAAACGACAATCTGTCAAAAAAAAAACTATGTTTAGTTTATGAATAGCATAAAATTGATACGTTGAATTCGTTGATGTATATGTTCCATCAGATATCAGAATATGCTAGGAATTGTATTTTTATATTTTATTACATTTGCCAACTGTATAAGAGAGAAAATATCCCCGACTGTGATGGAAAAGGGATAATAATCCTGATTATGTAAAGGAACCGAAGAAAAATACAAATAAATTACACTTGAAAACATTAAAAATCTCCCTTATCGGCCGATTGATTTATTACTGTAAAAAAATTACATAAAAAATTATTAGCTTAAAACAATGGATACGTTTTAGAAGGTATGGATTTGAAACGAACAATGATTAAAGAGGAAAATTTTTTTAAACTTTTAATTTAAGCATTTTAAAACTTTTTTAACGTCGAATTTTGGGCAGATGCAATGCACATGCGCATAGGAGCTCATTTGGTTGCATTATCACAGGTTGGGGGGGGGGAAGATGTGTGCTTTATTTACTATGTTCTTTTTATTTACTGAATATGATATGACCGTAGGAATATACTATTTGTATATACTTCATAGGTCCATGAAATTTTTTTCTTGCCTTGGGGAGTATGGCGGTAATGTCAAACTGATTTGCATTACACAGTTGTTTACAGATTGTTTGTTTGGAGTTTGCAACGGAAATAGTACTGTATTTGACATGGGGTAAAAACTTTTAAAATAAAATATTTAAAAGACTGTTGTATACGCACCCCTTTTTAAATAATAAAGAAGCTTATTTTACTGATATTGTTACAGTATTTTTTTCCGGCATATTTTGACGGGATCCATCTAGTCTATATATTTAAAACGCTAAGCGATTTCTTTCGACAATCTGTGAGAACAAACTACTGCATCAAATTACATCATTCTTTTTTTAAATGAAAGATATTTGGACACAGATTTGTTATCGTGCATTCGTTTGTTCGAAAATTTAATTAATTAACCGTAATTTTCAATTAAACTTTTACTGCTGCTTATGACGTCATAATCGGATAACGCCCACTGTTGCAAGGCATAGAGTTTATTCTCTGAACTCTGTGATTGCGAGGATATTAAGAGAAATAATGAATGTTAAAAGCAAGCGGCTTTTAGGCCGAATTTTTTAATTTGCAAGTTAAATTTCCGTAAAAAATATTTATCCGCGTGTTTTAAAAGCGAATAAAAATTCATATTTATTGTGACGTCACGGGAATATTGTCCATTGGGTTTATTTTATCATTATGCATTATAACTTTGTTGATGCCATTTTTTCATTCCAATTAAATGCAAAATAGATTTTTATTTGTATGCATGGTGTTTAAGCATTAAAGTAACGGTTATAAAGTACGTATGAAAAGTTTGCGCCAGTGAAAATCACGTTATGCTTACCTTGAAATGCATTTTAACATTGATAAAACTAAAGAGGAAAATGTATATGATTATGATTGTGTCAACGTGACGTAATTTTAACTAATTTTTCCACTCATAATTATAAAGATAGAATTGGAGCCGTCATTGATTTCTTCATCTTGATTGCATACTTTGATTACATGTTACCAATTACTTTTTTTAATTATAGGTTAAAAGACTTCCCTTTTTAATAAACAAAAAAAATGACAAAAGTAAAGGATTTCAGGAAATTTAAAATTATTTTTAAAATAGAGTTAAGGTAGAAAAAAATCTTGAAATAATGATTGTATTTTTAGCTAGAATAAACAATGTAAGACTAATATTTCATAGGAATTAGTTTGGTATATTTATTATAAGTTCATTTAACAGTTCCTTATTAGCGCAAAGTCCTAATTTCTTTCACTGTGAATTTCTCTTTTGATGTCAAAAAATGGTTTTCGACTTTTAGACGCCAGCCAAAATACAGTGGCAATTTTTAGAAATGTACAGCGGTTGTGACAACAAACGGCGCTATAGCTTTACCTTTCATCGCGAGTACATCACTTCTAAATACTACAAATTTCTATTTTTTACTACACTTTACAATAGTTTACAATTTCAATTCTTACATCATCAATTTAAAAAAAAAATTGCTTTTGATTGAAATTTATTTGAAAACTGCCGCTTAATTTAACGACTTTTTAAATAATTTTCAAGCATGAAAAGTTTTTCAATTCAATCTTATCAATGACCACCAGTTTGCTTCAGTAATGTAAAATAGCTCCTGGAAAAGTTGCCACAATTGAAAATATAATTTCCAAACCATCATAAAAAGTGAATAATAATAATAAAAATAATAATAATAATAATAAACAATGATAAATCATAAGATCAGATTATCCATAAGATAGAGCATTTTGGCGCTAAACGAAAATCTGTAAAAAAAAAAAAAAAAAAAAAAAAAAAAAAAAAAAAAAAAAAACTATTTTTATTTTATGAATAACATAAAATTTATATGTTGAATTCGTTGATGTATATGTTCCATCAGATATCAGAATATGCTAGGAATTGTATTTTTATATTTTATTACATTTGCCAACTGTATAAGAGAGAAAATATCCCCGACTGTGATGGAAAAGGGATAATCATCCTGATTATGTAAAGGAACCGAAGAAAAAATATAAATAAATTACACTTGAAAACATTAAAAATCTCCCTCATCGGCCGATTGATTTATTACTGTAAAAAAATTCTTCATCTTTACATAAAAACTGATTAGCTTAAAACAATGGATGCGTTTTAGAAGATATGGATTTGAAACGAACAATGACTAAAGATGACATTTTAAAACTTTTTTAACGTCGAATTTCGACGGTGCTTTTGGGCTGATGCAATGCACATGCTTTGGAGCTCATTCGGTTGCATTATCACAGGTGGGGGGGGGGAAGATGTGTACTTTATTTACTATGTTCTTTTATTTACTGAATATGATATGACCGTAGGAATAAACTATTTGTATATACTTCATAGATCCATGAAATTTTTTTCTTGCCGTGAGGAGTATGGCGGTAATGTCAAACTGATTTGCATTACACAGTTTTTTACGGATTGTTTGTTTGGAGTTCGCTTCGGAAATAGTGGCGAAAAAAAACTTTTAAAATAAAATATTTGAAAGACTGTTTCATACACATCCCTTTTTAAATGATAAAGAAGCTTATTTTACTGATATTTTTATAGTATTTTTTTCGTCAAATTTTGACGGGTTCCATCTAGTTAATTATTATGAACCCTTGCGCACGCAAATATCATGTGCAGCAGAAAATATTTTCATTCATAAGCAAAATTTCTGTCATAATTGAATTGAAAGATATAATTTTACTGGATTTTCATTCTGAAAGTAATAAAAAACTATAATCACTTATTATTATTATTATTATTATTATTATTATTATTGTAAAAAATCATCAATTAGCGGGAATTAAATGAAATGTACATCCTTCATTTCACACTGATGCAGATGGAAGAAACTGTTTGAATGAAAGAAGTTCTAGTAAATGAGTTGAGCTATAAAATAACGCTCTACTCTACTAGGGTGCATCCAGGGCTACACTAGATACCGGGCTGGCTCATTCATTATCATGACGTCACAAATGGTGGCTAATCGCGACCAGCGATTGGTACAAAGCGACGCGACCATCGCTTTGTGCCAATCGCTATATTTCTTTCGTTTTGTCGTTTCGCTTTGTATCAATCGCTGGTCGCGGCTAGAGCTCCTATAATAGAGGCTGACGCATCCTCGAAGATTTGGTGCTCAAATTGAAGTTCAGTCGAAAACCAAGCTAATCAGAACCGGTTCAGCCAAACAGAACCGAGTCTTAGGCAACCCCAACTCCGGCTGCGGTAGATTGATGCTGAACTGAGCACCAATAATCCGAAACAAAATGGATATGCGTCAGCTCCTAAGCCTCGCTATTATAGGAGTCTTAGTCCGCGACCTACGTTATACACGGCCGGTGCATGACGTTTAAAACGTCACATGGAGTGAATAATTTTTACACGGTGATTGGTGCAAAGCGGCGCGCCCCCCGTTTTGCACCAATCGCTGTGTAAAAATGATCCACTACATGTGATGTTTTAAACGTCATGCAACGGCCGTGTATAACGCAGGTCGCGCTTAGTCGCGGCCAGCCACCATTTGTGACGTCATGATAATGAATGAGCCAGCCCGGTATCTAGTGTAGCCTAGAGCTCCTATACCCTTATAGGAGTCTTAGTGTAGCCCTAGTTTATAATTAATTTAGGTAATTATTTTTTATTCATTATTATATTATTCCAATATAATTTTTTCTTTTCCTGAAAAACTGCCGCATGTGATGACAGTGTGATTTCCCCTGATCCTATTATCTATTTGAGGGAGGTTCTATATTTCTTTGTAAAGTACTAATCTGGTTTTGGAAAGAAATACAATGAACGAAACACAATGAGCACCACATTCCAAGGGAGCTGGATTTCACAGAAGAATGCAAGGGGGGGGGGATGATCGAGACGAAGGCTGTGGAAGAAAGGCCCACAACAAACGCTCCCACATGTATGTAAGTATCGTGAATGAAGAATGACAGCCCCGTCTATTTTTAGTGTGAGGGGACAGTGAGAGACAGGTCGCTGGTGGAAGTGCAGCCGAGAGGGTAGGACGCCAGATAGTCGTTGGTGTGCCGTGAAGAGTGAAGGAGGTGTATGGTTGATGTATAGCAGATAGTGTAAGACGCAACACACCAAGTGCACCGCGTTGGATATAGACGTGTAGAATTAAGAGCGTAGAGATTTGTGTTGAATTACAGAGATAATGTGTATTGGACAGTTTGGTCCAAAGTAAAACTAATTATTACATAGACAGAATTATATGTACGAGTAGTAGATTTGAGATATATATTACAACGGGTGATCAAAAAGATTGTCATATGACAGTCACATACGGCTAGTGACAATATAATAAATATCACTGTAACATTTTTCTTGCATAATAATTTTAATCAATAAATTATTAATTGGTTATTTTATGAGAACTTCTTTTCCAACGTGTCCGGTATCACTTTAATACCGGTGGTGGCAGCAAAAAATACCACAGAAATAAGGTATCCATTCTAGGAGTATAATTATGATGACCGAACAAGGCGACGTAACCATTACACAGCCTGTAAATTTTCTATAGTATATTACTCGTTCATAAAAGGAAACATTGGATTTTGAACGCTGTCAATTCTCAAATAAATATTTTCAGCTGCGCAACAAAGTACATGTAAAAATATGTTCATTTTATGGTGTTGATTTGGAATGTCAGTATGTTGAACAAGTTTCTTGAACATGAAAAATGTCTACTTAACCATGAGAAAAGCCAATATTCTGAGATGAAAAAACTGGTTCTTACCCAGTTACACCTGATGCGTAAAATTTCCGAAAATTAAGGAGAACAAAATATTGAAATATTTCAAAAATGTTTCTCGACGAGCCGCCACTGTATATATATAAGCCAAATTAAAATTACAAAATAATAGCTTTTATGCGATAAGCGCTACAGCCGCCAATAACCACACAAATTATATATAAATTTTTCTTCCATAATATACAAGTATTTTGAGCGATGCGACACTCTGGCCAAAACTCATTGCAACTTTTTACACTGCATAATTTTTGTTCCATAGTGTGGCTGTTGTTTTTATATTATACCTACTGCCCGTGAGGCCATAGCCTTTTTAGTTTCATTATTCTGTTCTTGTTTGATTTGTTTAATTTTGATATTTTGTTGTTTTTCATTTGTTAATTAATGTTTAAATATTGTGTGGAATTCTGATTCTGGTAAAAGTACTTGCATATTAGGGAGAAATATATATATATATATATATATATATATATATATATATGTGTGTGTGTGTGTGTGTGCGTGCGTGTGTGTGCGTGTGCGTGTGTGCTGGGTAAATGAACAGTTCGTTAAAAATTTAAAAATTCATAAAAAAAGAAAGAAGTTATGATAAAGAAGTGCGGTTTGCAAGAAAGGGCTCACAAGGTAGTCGGATTATTTTTAGCAGCAAAAATGAATTTTGTTAAAAATGTCACTGGTAGAGGGCGCTGACGACCCGAAACGCAATAAACAGGGCAACAGTACGCTCCATCCATTTATTCGTGCAATAACAGTCGTTAAACATGACTTCCAGACCACATTCTACGTCTTCGGTCTTTTCGCCGTGCGAAATTTTCGCAGCGCAGCAACAGTTGCTGACTCTCCGTTCAAAGAGAACAACTTCACCAACAACGCTCGATCGGATAATGATAACATTCTGTAAGCGAATGAGAAATCCTCGTGTATGCCGGTCTTTTATTGCAGGAATTAATGTGCATAATTCTGCTGAATTTCTCGCATGTTAGCACCATCTACAGGTGAAATTTTTAACTAAAAATTTTTACTGCTAAAAAAAGCCGACTACCTTGTGAGTCCTTTCTTGCAAACCGCACATCTTTATCATAATTTCATCCCTTTTTATGAATTTTTACAGTTTTAACGAACTTTTGGTTCGGCCGATATATATATACGTATATAAATTTTAGTTTTAATTATTAAAACTTTTTTTTATAAACATATACGAATTTCGACGATTTTGATAATACTCACGTCTTAACAGGAGTAATATAAATATCTTTTTAAAGATAAATTACCTCAATAAGTAATTGGCTACGTTTTTCAAGAGTAAGATTTAATGTATATTAATCACAATCATTACAAAAAAATCTAATGTTAAAAAAAAAAAAAAAAAATCTTTGTGAATTCATCATGTCAATCTAAAAACAAGAAAGTAATTATTCATTATATTCGAATAACATGATGTAGGATTAAATAAATAGCTTCGTTGATAATTTTTTTTCTGTCATTAATCTGCTGGAATGCTAATAAAAAAAGTTTTCCTCATGGACAATTTTTCACTTGATTTAATTAGCTTGAAGAAATGAGATTCAGAAACTTTTTTTTTTTTTGGACGAAAAACAGGGTTTTAAAAAAGTAATCTTTTCAAGATTTTTCTTGATTTCGAGATCTAGACATATAAGACGTCTATTATATTGAAAAAAAATATATATATATGTTTATTTTCGTGCGTATGTAAATCTATCTTGTATTTATAATCTTTATTATTCAATGTAGACTATGACATTTAAAAAAATAAATTACTGTCGTTTAGTAAATTATGCAGTAAAATAGTATTATCGTATTGTAAAAATAACTTTTCTCAAAATATGTAGTTCCTTTTAAGATATATTTAAAGAAATGTGTAAAATGTCTAGATAAATTTAAATTCGATGAATTTTATTATGTTTTACATTAGGAAAAGAAATACAGGGTGTCCATAATTAAACGACCCTACTTTAAAGTTGTCTACAGACGAATCTATTGGTCAGAAAGTTGTGAAATTTTATGGAGAACATAATGAAGGGATGGGAATTTGTTTGAGCGAAAAAAAATAGTTCAAAATTTCGCCACCAGATGGCGTTTTATAGATAATTTTATCGATAATTTAGCATAACATTTAACATACATTTACTATAGTTTAAAAATTTTATTACAACATATCATATTCCACATGACGGCCATCTTTTTCAGCTACCATCTGGAATCGTAAGATAGCATGTTCCACAGCCGTCCGGAGTGTGTTTTGGGAAATGCTAAGAACATGTCGCAAAAAAAGTTTTGTTGAACATCTTTTGCTCTAATAAAATTTGTAAACTATCGCAAGTATATGCTAAATGTGTAATTCATTTAAAAAACGCCCTCTGGTGGCGAAATTTTGAACTATTTTTTTTTCGCTCAAACAAATTCCCATCCCTTCATTATGTTCTACACAAAATTTCGCAACTTTCTAACCAATAGCTTCGTCTGTAGACAACTTTAAAGTAGGGTCGTTTAATTATGGACACCCTGTATATTTTTTTAAAAGGTAAATTATCTTAATTAGTAATATGCTGTATTTTTGATTATTAAGTCTTAAAAACCTACAATAATCCATATGTAATGGAAACAACTACCTTAGTTTACTGAAAAACAAATATTTGGAAAATAATCACGCTAATTTAAAAACAAATCAGAAATTCGTCATTAATGTATAAATCTTTGACGGATTAGAAATGCAAAAGATTAGTTGTTTATTTTTTCTTGCATTAATCTACGGTGATAAAAACACAATTGTTTTCTCCTGATTTAAATTAGCTTAAAAAAAGAAGATTCTGCAGCTTTTTATTTTTGACTGAAATCACTGTACAGTAAAAAATGTAATTATTTTTACGACAGATTATGGCAATACGTATATTAAATAATATAGCAAAACCTCTGAACAGCAAACACGTCAGGACCGCGGAATGCATCCGTTATTTAGACGTATCAGCTATTCAGAAGTAAAAATATACAAATATATAGGTTTAACTGCTGAAAAATTATTTCATTTATAGAGATGACCGCTAATCAAGAGTGTCCGTTAGAGAGGTTTTACTGTATGTTGAACATTTATAATTTTTTCTAGTGTGTAGATAAAAATTTTGCATATTTATAATCTTTGATAATGATTAGTATCAATGACATTTTATGTGACCTATGATCGATATTCGGGAGTATCCATAATATAAGTTTTACTCTTTGTTGAACGCTTTGTGTATATATATATTTGTTAGAAGATGATATTTATTCATATTTATAAACTTTGATTATTATCGCGTTATTATCGTAATATAAAGATAAATTTGTTTAAAGCATATATTTATTTAAATATTTTAATAGAATTTATACTAAATTTGACAAGTTTTCAATAATTTTATTTTAATTCGGTGTCACACATTACAATTTGTTAATTAATTAAATATCTTTTCTGTTAATGATCTATACAAAATTACAACACCAATTATCAAAATAGACTTCATTTAAAAATAATCCTATTTATATAGATTACTTTAAATTCGACATAGAAAATGTAACGATGCCTATAAATACTTTTTTATGATTACTAACATAAATATGAAATAGGCTGTATTGTAGTACGAACAAGATTTAAATGGCTCTATGCTAATTACTATCTGTAAAAAACTGCAACATTAACAATGAAATAAAAATATTTATGTATTAGTGATAAACTTTTCAAAACATGAAAGTTATTGCTCATTATATTTTAATTAATTGACAGAGTGGTAACTGAATAATCCTGTTATTATTTTTCTCTTACAATAATCTGATGCAGTGCTAATAAAAAACAACACATATTTTCTAAAGGGAAATTTTGTACTTGATTTAATTAAGCAAGATAATTAGATTCATCAGCTTTTATTTATGACCGAAAACGCGATACAAGGAAAATAATTAATTGTTGAGACATGTGTCACTTTTGAGATTTTGATAGTAAAAAATATTAAACATGAACATTTCAACACATCGAACATTTCAATATTATTTTTTGTGAGTAGATAAAAATAGTTCTTATATTTAAAATCTTTGATATTCGATGTAATATGTAATATTTTTCATTTGTTTACTGCATTTTTGAGAATTCTGCATCGAGTATTATTATGATAGTATAGAATAAATTTGTCCAAAATATTTCGTTTTAAGATATATTTAGAGGAAATATGCATTTTTTATAAATTTTCAATAGTTAAAATTATTTTAAACACATTTGTCGCTTTTCGGACTCTGACAGCCAAAATATTAATTAGTGTGTTGAACACTTAAATGTTACTTTTAGTGAGTAGATATATTTTCTTCATATTTATAGTCTTTGATATTCAATGTAAAATTCGAAAAAAAAAATCGAATTCAGTAGATGACTTTAATTTAGGCATAGTGCAATTAACCATGTATTTATATAAGAAAATAAATAAATAAATAAATTTCTGTAATAAATAGCCAAATAAGATATAGGCTGTGATTTTCAAGAAAAAGACTCGAATGACAATATATTAATCATTGTCTACGAATATAACAAACAGCAACCTCATTATAATGAAATATTTTTTTTTTGGAAATCAATCACTCCAATTTCAAAAGGAGAAAGCAATTCTTCATTAAATTGTAACTAATACAAGGAATAGTAAATAAATTCTCCCGTTATCAGTTGTTTCTTAAATTAGTCTGCTGTTTTTCTAAAAAAAAACGACAGATATTAACTATTCATTAGACATATTTATTAAACATTAATTATAATTGAGCATAAGTAAATTGGATTTACAAGATTTTATGTTTAACCGAAAACAGGGTAAATAAAAAATAATGCTTTTGAAGAAACGCTTTCGAGATTCAGACAATTAAAGTATCAAAAAATACATTAAGCATATATGTGTGTATATATTATTGAGTAGTTAAAAAATGATTCTATAATTATCATCTTTGAAATTCATTCTGACTATGATATTTTATGTGTGGTTTACAGCTGTTTTATGTATGTAAATTATATATTTAATATTATTATATTTATATAAGACTATTTGTTTCTAGAGTATATGGTTTCTTTTAAGATATCTACTTAGAGGAAAATACGTGTATAAACATAAACGTATGCTATTTCTGATTAATATTGAATAATTGTAATATCATTTGGTATTACACATCACAACTTGTAAAACTAAGAGAATTTCTTTTAGTCAATGCATGAAAAAGAAAATATTTATATTAATAAATCCATTAAAATGTGATGTAAGAAACAAAAATCTGTTGGAGAAATAAAAAGTACAATGGTCACACTTTAACTAGAAATCGCGAGAAATACGTAAAATGTTACATTTATAAACAGATTTTTTTACACCTTATTGACCACCTGATTGATCCCTACGCAACAACGCTAAATGCGTTTTTTTTTCAATTTTTTTTTTTGCTGCCACCGATTTTCAGAAACGTTTCTGAGTACTTTTTATAAGGTATTAATCAGTTTTCTCAAACTGGAATATTGGTTTATAAGATACTATAAATTTTCAATTAATTATTATCATCTGTGTAACTGAATTTATACATGCCAAAGTAACAAAATTATTTTAAATTCAATAATAATGTAAATTATATTAATTTATTATGTTTGTCTGTAAAACAGTTTTGTTAAACGCGAATATGTTTACTTGAGGATACAGCATACACAAAAGATATTTTTTATATTCAGAAAACATAATAATACACTATAAAAACTGCTTAGAAACATTTCCGAAAATCAGTGGCAGTAAAAGAAACTTTGTTTTTATACACGATTCTTTAAATCTTGAATATGTGTAAGTTTCCGAGGTTTCAAAAGATAAACAACTTTTTTCGGAATAGTGGATAGCTGAAAACAGGTTATTGTATATTTCCGTTCGTAGTTATATTATAGTTTTCTAGATTAACAAACTTTTATCTTTTTTACAGTGCATGTGTGAAATATATGCTAGACATACCATTTTTTTTTAATCTTTAAAGCTATTAAAAATGGAATAAGAAACTTCTGTTTCTTTTAAATGACCTACAATCCGTTTTCTATTGCCTGTTAAGTTCATGAAAGAGCCATTTTTAGCACTTTCCAACCTAGTTGAAAAGTGCTTATGACTTCGGTTTGTCTGGCCGTCTGGCCGTCTGTCCGTGCTCTAACTCCCGTAAATATGCTCGGATTGCTCTGCAATTTTTATATGTTATTGTCGTTATCTATGGCACGTTCCCTATTTCAACTGAAGTGTGTAGCACTTATAGTTTTCTTACAGGGACACTCAAAAGAATTCCGTTACATTGCGGTCTATGGGGAAAAATCTTTTGCGGTTTATTTTAAAAATGTTTCACTATTGTAAACGCATTGAAATTTATATAGATCACTAAGATGCATTAGAAGAAGCTTAATATGGAATAGTAGGTGTATAGCACTTAGAGTTACTTTACAGGGACAGTCAAAATAATTCCGTTACATTACGTCTATGGAGAAAAATCGTCTGCGGCTTATTTAAATAATGTTCCACTATTTTAAACGCATTGAAGTTTATATATATTACTAAGGTGCATTACAAGAGGCTTACTACAGAATAGTGTGTGTATAGCAGTCATCGTTCATTTACAGGGACACACAAAAGAATTCTCTACTGTCTGTTAACAATAATTCCTGGAAGTGCGTTTTAAGTTACTAAACGCGATTTTAATCTTAACTAGCTTTTTGTCTATTACGTGGTGTGTATAAATTCTGTAGATCCTATACAGGGCAGCACAAAAGTTCGCGAACACATTTCCGTTTATTGACAGAAACTCCAGAAGGAGAATTTAAACGGTGCTACGCGTTTCCTAACTAAACTAAAATTTAGCATCCTATGTATATATACAAATCTATAGATCATATACAGGGCTACATAAAAGTATTCGGATATTTTTCCGAATATTGTATATATTGAAAATTCCTGAAATTACGTTTTTAAATATGTTATGCGTTTTCCAAATTGTTTACTTAGATGTCATCTTTCAGCTTATTAAACGGTAATGATTTGTAAAATTATTTTAGAAGCGTTGGAAAGTGCTACATAATCTATGCTTGACGCATGATTTTTCGTTCTTGTTTCTTAAAAACATCGACAGATTTGTATATCTTAAGTAAAATTGCCGTCTTACTAATGAAAACATTTTTACTACTAAATATGTTTCATTGTGAACTCTGTGAGTGTGATAAAAATTTCAATAACTAGCACATACTAATAACATATGTATTACAATAAATAGGACATACTGATGTAAAAGCAGGTTTAGAAACATTGTAATTATATATTTGAACATTAAATTATTGAAATTGCATTTTTTTAAACTGAATTAAAAACATCAATGGCGTTTTGTAGAGACGTAATGCTCCCACATGAAAAAAAATATATATGAGACCGACGTTTAACAACATAAAATTTTAGTACAAAAGTAAATTTTTCGTTCTTCGTACAGGAAAATAATAATAATAATAATAATAATAAAACAATGCATTCAATTTTCTTTATGTTCACAAAAATATATTCATTTATGTAAGAATAACCATTAAGAGAATCACAAGCATGCCATCCAAACTACTTATTAATTGAACATTTTCTGATAGTATTTTTAGGAATATTTAATAAAACAAAATCCATTCTTCATTATCTGAAAATGTCTAGAAGGTTCAATAAAGCCTTTAAGCATTTATCATCATTTTTAGCTCTCTAAACCCTTTCAGACAGTGCAATAATTTAAGTTTTATTATTTTTTAAGAACATAAATTCTTCAGAAATACGTCTTTGGAATGTTTTAACCTTTTCTTTCTTTTCTTTTTTTTTTTTTTTTTCATTATGTCTTTTTATAATAGTATTGTACTCGCAGATTGAAAAGATGATTTATATTTTGTTTTATTCTTTGTTTTTCTGTAGTTTAAATTTCTAACTTAAGTGGCAAAAATTAGTTTTATTATTTATATGTGTTTCATATCTTATTATTGATTTGTATTAGCGCTACCAGAATTTTTCAAAATGATGACCATTATCATTTTATAATTTTTCTTTCAGCTAAAAACTGAGGAAATATCAGAAGATAATCCGAACAGAACTCAAACGTACATCCTTCAGTACTCGACATGTCGTGAAGTGAGATAGATATAATTGCCTAGCCACTGCTCGTCTACTTGAATTTGGCTGATCAGCCACCATATCCAGAATGGCTTCTTCCACAACTAACGTTCCGTCCGTTTTTGCACTACCTGCATCCGACGGGTAAGCGAGAAAGGATTCCGTCTCACACAACTGTCGATGCAAGCGCTCAAATATTTTACGGTCGGTAAACTGCTTGTTGGGAAACCGCTCTCCCTATAATCTTTGAGCCTCTGAGCCATTTTCATTTGCAGTTCCGTAGATGAAATGCATACCAGTATTTTGCCTATAAATGAAGGGAAACATTTTCCGATATTTTCCTACCGGGACTGACAATTGCACACTCGGATCAGCGGCTTTTATGTATTAATCGAGGCGAAATTTTGCATACGCGTTCTTCTTCTCCCCCATATTACATTTGCATGCTATTAGTATGACATTTTTCGCCCGATAACTCGCAACAGTAATGGAGATTTAAAGTTTATATGGTCCAAGTTTCCAAATGCGCCAGCCTTTGTATGTTATTTCCAATCATGCATTCTTTTATGGAACTTGTTTGTTTGGATTACCTCTTAAAATTTTGCCCATATTTTATGCAACAGCCTGTATATGTCAAATGCAGAATGGTTCTTTCTTGTACTACTGTTTTATAAAGTACATAAAATTAATTAGCAGACTATTTATATGTAGCTAATTAACTGACACTTCAAATGAATGCATTTTTTAGAATCTACCTAATTTTGTTTTTACTCAATATACATTTTAATGTGCAAATAAGGACATACATGGAAACAAATAAAGATCACTACATCTTTTTAAAACTCTATTCATACAAAGAAGTTTATAAATGAAAATTTAAGAATTCATTTCATTCAAGTAACTATATTTTATTCTTGGTTAAGAAATAATATATTGATAAATTAAGGTTTCTACACCTGATAAAAAAAAGTAAGAATAGAGCCGTTAAAATCATAATGCTGTACGTTACCGATTTTGGAAAATTGGGGCTAGTTGCATATAAGATTTCTGTGCATATTAAACTATTAAAACAAATAAAAAAACAATTTAATCATTATCTCCAAAAAATTTCTATGCTTACGACCAGAACATATTGCATTACATATGATTATATTATTATTCTTCTATGAATCTGTTGTTTTTGTTCATTTAAAAATATTGTCTTACATCACTCTGACGTAACTAGCACATAATGCATTTTTAAATTACAAAAAGTTTCACGTAATGCGTTCCTTTGAAATTCAAGTCTGCAAGGGACAGAAAATTAAAGCTATAGCGCGAGCAAACTAAATACAGAAACGTCCACATGCATTTGGTCTTCCATTTGCTATGTTCTGTTCCATAGATGTTAGAATTTGTTTGTGCTTTCAAATACCTTTTGAAAAGCCGAAAATTTGCCTCATAAATTATTCTAGGCGTATACATATTTACATCTGAAAGTTACTTATATTTCAAATGAAGATAAGTATTCCTGATGAATTTTATAAGATATATAAAACGATTTAGAAATGTTTAATTTTCAATTTAAGTAATTTCTTTGTTTTGGAACTATCCAATAGTGTACTGATTCAGTTTTTCAATTTCATACTTTATACGCACATAAATAAAAAACCACGAACTTTAAAAATTTAAATCCAATCATCATAATAAAACTTATTCTGTATGAAAATGTTTGAAAAAGAAAGAACAATTAAAAGAAAAAATAATTAATTCGAAATTCTCTTTTTGTATGACACACCTTTCTTTTAAAAAAAAAAATGCTTCATTTTCCCCCTTGATGCTCCTTTTTATCTATATTTTATTTTTATTTCATAACGTTGTTAGTTACTATAATAATAACGTCTAATATCGAAGTTTAATTTAAAAAGATAATTAAAAAAATCATTATATTTCCATGTGCAGAAAACTTTATATTATACTTTCATTTCAGATGCATCCCTGTATTACATACCGAAAATCGTGCCTTTTAAATGTAGGATCACCATTCAGATCTCACATCCTTTTTGATAAATTATTTATAGATATCAAGAAATACATTTATTTAGGTTTGAATACATGAATATAACATATAATTCAAATGAAGGTAGATAGTTTTCCTTTTACTATTCTATTATCGGATATTTAAAATGAAATATAATGTTCAGCTTTCATTTCAAACATACGTCGCATTAAAAAACACTCTGTTTTATTAGAACTTTTAACTGAAAAAGTAAGTAGCATTCTGTATAAAATTGGTTTTTAATTTATTTCCTTCCATAATTAAATACCAGTTATACACAAGTTTCACAGGTTATTAATATACATATATATTAATATACATATATATATATATATATATATATATATATATATATATATATATATATATATATATATATATATATATATATATATTGCATTTTTCTCCTCGCACTTTTTAAAATATGTTGTAAAGTACAGTAATAAAATAATGTAATATTTATAGTTGCATAGAAACAAATTTTAATGCATGCAAAAAAATGCTATTTTTCTATTACAGAAAATTTTATATTATATTTCCTTTCAAATTTGTGCCGGCATTGCACACAAAAGAGAAGCTCCAGCACGTGCAAAGTAAATGTAGAATATCATTCAAATATGTTTCATTTTGTCTTGAAATTGTCACATTTTACTCCACATACCTTATCAAATTTATGCGCTTTAAAAAACAATTTGAAAACCATAAATTTCGACTGACATATATTTGACATATATCTGAACAAATAGATATATTTTGTTCCTAGACTTAAAAATAACATCTATTTCAAATGAAGAAATGTTTTCTTTTTACTATTAATATATTATAGTGATATTTAAAGTGAACTATAATGTTTAATATTCACTTCAAATGGACGCTGTATTAAAATACACTCGGTTTTAATATAGCTTTTAACTGAAAAAAGAAAATAGTATTATGTATAAAATTGGTTTCATTTTATTCTGCACAGTGATTAGAAGATATATATATATAAGGCTTAATGCCGACAATATTTGAGGAAATAATATATATTTACAATTAATTATTCTTATGATGCTCATCTGAAGAATCCATAAGATATTCATAGTATTTCAGTCTTGATTTTTTATTTTTTTAAGTTTAAGACTTGCAAAATCCTTTCAATTGATGTTTATAATATCTCATCTTTTGCTTTTCACGCATGTGATTTCATTTTATACATATATTTGAAGAAAATTCGCTCTTTTCGCCGGATATTTTCCGAAATTTTTTAGCTTAGATTTTGGTCAAATGTTTCTTATTTTGAGGGGAAAATAACATACGTAAAAATCCGTTCCTAATACAAAAAGTTAGCATCCAAATTGACTCAACACTACTGTGATGTGACGAAAATGCAGCTTTAGAATGGACAATTTCATAGAAATGTATTTCCGATTTGGGAAAATTATGTATTGTGGAATGAAATGGGCAAAACAAAGCGAAAACTTTCGTATTTTAACGAAATGTAACCAACGGAAAAGAAGTCGTTCAATTCAAGAATTTTTCTCCAAATTTAGAACTTAATGTTTGTTTCTCAGGTACCTTATCAACAGTTTTCGACAACAGGTTTCAACAATTCATATAGAAACGAATTTTAAGGCATGTAAAAAAAAAAAAAAAAACGTCTTTCCGGCATGTACCGGGAGGAAAAGGTAGCTTCCATATTCCATGTTTTTAAAAATTTAACTCATTTTACCCCATCAAGACCCGAAGTTAAAATGCTTGGAACCCCATTATACACGATTAATCCCGGTTTTTGCTAACACTGAATTTAAATGCTAATTTCATGAGGAGAGTTACAGCATAACAAAACTCAGATTGTTTCAAACTGTCAGCCATACTAGAAATTCAAACTGTGATATCTCAGCCATTTTTTAAGATAACGTCGAAACAAAAAATGCTCCGAAATCCTCGCTCCTCTGTATCACGCTCTAACACTTAATGGCAACTTTTTTAATTAATATTTTTTTTACATCTTTTTGAATAAAAAGAAGAAATTTTTAACTAGCCGCCATTTTGAAACAAGATGGCGGATGAAGCTGCCTAACGAACTCGGTCGAGATCGTGGTATGTCCTATGCACACACTCAGTCACATCGAAATTGGTTCATAAATAAGAGAGTTACAGCATGACATATGTCCGATATATATATATATCAACATTTGAACTGAGGGTTGTTTTGGGATCTGGGGGTCATGATGGGTAAAAAAAATATACCAACATTTTCAGGAACTGCTTTCCTCCGAACGGCTGCAATAGGTAGCTTTTTGTAATGAAAGCTACCTAATAACTGTAGTAAAAATCTTTGTCCCAGAAAGTTTTAATATATAATTTCCTTTCAAATTCATATATCCATGCCATAAATAAGAAAAGCAGCAGCGCATGCAAATTGAATTCTGAAAATCATTCAGATAGTCTTCGTTATGTGTTTCATTTAACATATTCTTATACAAGTTATTCTTATACAAGTTATAGTATCTTTGAATACCGTTTAAAAAGCCAAAATTCCGTTTGCAAAATAATTTATGGCTTTCTATAAATACATATATTACCATCAATATGATAATTTCGGTGATTATTGTGACAGGTAATTATGAATAATGACCGAATTTATCATATTGACCGTGACAGAGATATATATTTGTTGACAAATGTTAAAATAAAATATATTTCAAATGTAGTCTTCATTTTAATTTTGTTTTTAAAAAAAATATATGAAATTAATTATAAATGTTTAATTTGCATTTCAAATGAATTCTTTGCTTTTGGGGTTGTTTTGTAAGCAAAATAAATACTTTTATGTGGAATGCCTTTGCTTTTAACAGTATTTAAAAATGTTTTATTTCATTAAACTTTTTTATTTGTATGTGTTTTTGTTTTATTTTTATTTCATAAAATTTTTAAAAAATCACTAATAATTATGGCGGCATATAAATGGATTTTAATAAATGTAAAAGAAATGAAACTATATTTTGATGTCCCAAAACATTTTAGATTATATGTTCATTTCACATTCATGTCTCCGTGGCAAAGAAAAGAAAAGTTACAGCGCGGGAAATTCAAACACACCTTCATATATTCTCGATTTCGCTTACCATTTTGTCATATTCATCTCCATATACTTTAATAAGGTTATTCTTTGGCATACATTCTGAAAAACCTAAATTTCTTCTAATACGTTATTCGTGGATATCTATGATTATATATATTTTTGTTGGTGTATGTGAAAATAACATATTTCAATCGAACTTTTTTTACTTCCTTTACTATTGTTATATAAAATCTATGAAATTAATTATAAATACTTAAAATTCACAAAAATAACACATTGCTTAGAAACTTCCTAATACTGTATTTATTCAGCATAATTAATAAATACATATGTATAAAACACAAATAGAAAATAATATGAAACAATACTGGTTTTAAAACATACTTTATTTAAAAATGTTCACAAACAAAAAATAAAATTATTTATTCATTCATTGAACTAGTTCTTTATTTATGGTTAAGGTACAATATATTGATAAAATAAGGTTCCCACAGCTAATAATAAAGAGAAAAATATAAAGTGTGTTGATGTAAAGGTGCTGTAAGTCGCCAACACTGAAAATTGACGATAGATTCTTAAAAACAATCAATAAAAACTATCACTCATCGTCTCCATACTCATCGTCTCCAAAAACTGCCTATACATAGTACCAGAAACTATTTCACAACACATGAATAAATTACAAAGCTTTTATAAATTCGATGTTTTTGATAATTTAAAAATATGTTTTCTTGCATTACGCTCACGTGACTGGCATATTAGACTTGTGTATGTTCCAGAAAGCTATAAATTGTACTTTAATTTCAACATCATGTCTGCATGGTATACAAAAGAAAATCTGCAGCTCATGTAAACTAAATGCAGAAATATATTCAGGTATTCTACATTCTGCTTTCTATTTATCATGTAATGCTTCACATTAAAAAAATTTGCGCTGTGAAATATCTTCTGAAGATCCAAAATTTCGTATCGTAAATTATTCATGGATTTCTAGAAATATATATATTTATTTGATATATGTGAAAAGGACTCATTTCTGATAAAGTTCGTTTTTGTGTTTTATAAGATCTATAAAATGAATTAGAAATAGTTCACATTCGCAAAAATGAATGATATATTAGAAACTATCTAGTACTGTATTTATTCAGTATTCGTTACATTTTAAACTTTATAATTACATAAATAAACACTTAATTAAATTTCAGATTATACTACAGTCTTTTAAAAAAAAATATCCTGCAAAAATCTTTAAATAGGAAGAAAAAAAGTGTAATTCGAATAACATTTTTTTATAATTGCCTATTAGATAATAACGTATTCATAACATGAGGTTCCAATTAATTCCAACTTTAAAGAGAAATGCATATATACTACATTATAGTTTAAATAAATGTACAACAGTTAAACTACAAAAAAAATCTTATACAACAATGAGTCATATTACCTTTAAACCTTAAAAATATTTGATTCTTTATTTTCAATACATAAAATAAATTGTCATGATGCGTTGAGTTTAAATAGATAAATACAACAAAACAAATACAAATTTTAAGGTTTGTCTACTTATTAGAAGAAATTAGGGAAAAACAAACAGTTAAATTCACTGATTCTTACTAGGTATCGGCTTTATTATTATTTTTTTAACAAATGTTAAAATTTGTGAACTTGTCAAAAGCTTAAAAGATCCGGCGTTTCACAAAATCAGTCTAGTTAACTTCGGTTAAATATTCATATTATCTAATGTATTATGCATGCCTTTTACAAAACGGTATGTGATACACGGCTCTTTAAAATGTCTGTTATTTAAGGATATTTGGAATTAAAATAAGCTGCTATATGTATTTACATACAATTTGAAATAATTACAATTCGTAGTAATTGAAAACTTTTCCCCCCCATATATAAAGAAAGTTTTACAAACATCAAATGTAATTGGTTATCGACGATTATGTTACAAGTTTTCGTATGTCCACGAAATGTTTTGATATGAAGTCACAATCATCAGCAACAAATATATTTCCGAAAATAACAGAAATTAATTTTCTGAATTTTAAGAGCAACAGATAGGATTTTTATTCTTAGAAATGTTTATGTAAACATCGATATCTATCTTTTCTAGATTTCATTTAGCCCACTACAAATGGTTCCTAAATACAATGAAAATGTTTACAGAATCATAAATCACATCGAGACTAAATTTTAATCAATAAACGTTTAATGTATACCACGAACAGTTTCTGCTATTTCTCTAATTTCCATTGTATAAAACGTTTACATATGCAAAATATCTGAAATATTGCATAATTAACTTAATTTTATATTAAAATACATTAAAATAGTGTGAGACAAAAATATCGTCTATGGATGACAATTATACATTCCAAAAAGAAAAATAATTTCTGACTAATTTTCATGAAATCGAACTGTTGGTTTCATGTAGTCGTTCATGAGACAATCTTTCACGGTATGTTATCATTTTCTGTAAAATGCAGTATGTCAGTTAAAAAAAAGTTTGCACAATTCTCGTCCCTTTTTTAATACAAATTGATTTGTAAATTCATTAAATTGTTTCGAATGGCCTTAAGTATTTACTTAACTACTCCATTCAATTATGAAAACGTATGCCTTTTTTTTTTAATTACGATATTTACTACAAAAAATATATAGTTAAAAAGTTCTTACAAAAAAAGATTGTGATAATTTAATTGTTGTTTGGTGTCTCTAAAATAAATATCTAAATAAAATAAATATCTTGAGATAATCCCAATATCACTACATAGTATAAAACAAAGTCGCTTTTTCTGTCCCTATATCCCTATGTACGCTTAAATCTTTAAAACTACGCAACGGACTTTGATGCGGTTTTTTTTAATAGATAGAGTGATTCAAGAGGAAGGTTTATATGTATAATAATATCCATTAAATAGTGGAGAAATACTGTTATTTTTGAGGTTTTTAATGTGATGTCGTAAATAATTTCATTTTTTCTGCTTATACATTGCAAACGTACAACTAGCAACAATTAATTTTCTGTCCCTATATCCCAATGTACGCTTAAATCTTTAAAACTACGCAACGGATTTTGATGCGGTTTTTTTTAATAGATAGAGTGATTCAAGAGGAAGGTTTATATGTATAATAACATCCATTAAATAGTGGAGAAATACTGTTATTTTTGAGGTTTTTAATGTGATGTCGTAAATAATTTCATTTTTTCCGCTTATACATTGCAAACGCAGGCTGAACCCTACAAGATTTATCAAAATAATGTACTAATTATTGTACACATTAAAAAGGTCTACAGAAAACACAAAGAGATGAAGGTTTTCAAGGTTAACCCGAAGCAAGGCGAGGGAGGGCCGCTAGTATAAAATAAAGGTAATATTTTAGCAATATGAAAATAACTCAATCAGCAGATATTTGTAGAACAAATTAATAAAATAATTTGAAATTGTAAATTGTAAATTCCTGAGCAAAAGAATCGTTAAAAGAAATCCTCATTGATAAAAAAAATATATTTTTTTATTTCATATTTGATAGTAAAACATTTTTTTTTTTGCAATACAAAATCAAATATATAAGTAATTTCCTCTTCAAAACACTTATAAAATGAAGTTCGCTTTAAACTAATGTCTTGCAAAACAAACAACATCGTTTATTCTAGTCTGATTTTTATTTAAGGATTTTTGGTGTTCAATAACTTATGTAGAAATATTGTTAAATCAACTTTTTTTTTCGCAGAGCTTCAGAATTATGATTTTTGAACCAGCTGTACGTTTGATCTCAGATTACATATTACAGCTTCATCTGAATGAAGGTACTTAAGAGATCATTACGGCTGTTATTCCGTATTCCATCACTTATGTACTTTTAATAGGAAAAATGATGTACTTAAAAACAAAATTCATAAATATCTATGCAATATCCCATTAAAATAATTTTTAATTACTATATAATATTAGTTAAAGGATATCGGCCTTTTTTTTTACAAGTCTCGTGCATGGTTTAATTGATCATTGCACAGAATTGGAATAGACATAAAAATTGGCCGGTGCAGATTTCTACAACAAACACAGTACTGACTACAATTTACAAGCCTGACAGCCTGATTTCAAGAATGCACAGGAAGACCACTAGCAGTAGTACATTACTTTAAAATACATATTTATAATTATTAAAATGTATCTTATTTTTTCTGGTTTATTATTTTTATAAAAATGAATGACTGATATTCCAATGTAATTTTGAAGAATTCAGAAAGCACACTTTTACAACAATGTTAGGTGTATATAAATGATTTGAAATGCTCTTCGAATCAGCATAGATAAAAATTAGGGACATCGACTAACTTTTCGCAACAACGAACCTCTGTATCTCAAATAAATGAAAAGATGTGCGTATGTTTAATAGACATCCTGTCAATGACTTCTTCAATAAATTATGTGTAATAAAATATTCCAAAGTGCTCTCTACACTGATTAACAAAGAAAAAGAAGCACAATCGAGGTTTGTCGCTAATCATTAATTGGGTCTTTTTACACTGTGCTCGGTTTTGTAAGATGGAATTCATTGTATTAACTCAAGAAAATGGAGGCGAATTATAATCCATTTGTCATTCAAAACCGTTTTTTCAAAGTACCCTGAATATTAGTTGTTATATAATTATATACTTAATGAGTAAAAGCTGATAAACGCTGATTATAGTATTTCCACAATCAACATGATAGTATTATCATTATACGATAGTTAGTAAATTTCAACATAAATGGATGTCGGTTTTGCTATATCTGCAATTCATTCCGTTTATTCATAAGATTGTATTATACCGCTATTTCGTATGCGATGACAAAATCTTAAAAAAAAATCATTTAGTCTCCATTTCAGAACACAAACCTAGTTCAGTGCCTATCAATTTTCAGTCTTGCATTATTTTTACTTCCTATTAGATGTTTTTTTTTCCTTTTTTTCTCCATAGCATGTATTTTCGAATTTTAAAGCGCTTCGAATTGTTTTTCAATAAACACTACAGATAATTTAAGTGATATTCTTGTTCATCGAAGGAACGAAAAAGAAAACTATTTTTTAATTTTCTATAAATGTTATACATTATTTTTCCTTTTTTTCTATTTGTCGATTTTTTTTCTATTTATCGATTTTTTCAATTATTTTCTTTTTTTTATATATATTTTATTTATGTAAAAAAAATTCTGTAACTCCTTATATAATTTAAATTTCCATTTTGTTTTACTATCGTCTGATAAAAATGTTTCTATATTTTATTCATTATGCATTTTTGTCAGTGTTCTTCCTAAATAAGATATACACAATATTGTGCATCGTGCAATGTTATATATATATTAGGGTGGATCGAAAAGTATACGAAATTTTTTTTTTCGAAATTACTTTTGGCGCGGGATGCAAAAGTTGCCTTTTATGTATATTAGTTTACACTTTTTTAAAAAATTGAAATCCATTCATTTCTTCCGTTGCCCCAAGCGCCCCAAAAATAGTTAAAACATGAAATTTATATGAAAATTTATATATTCTATTAATTTTATTATTTTTTTAATTACTTTTGGCGCGGGGTGGAAAAGTTTTGTTTTATGCATATTAGTTTATATGTATTTTTTTATTGAAATCCATTCATATCTTCCGGTACCCCAAGTGCTCCAAACATACCAAACTCCAGTACCAATTGTTGCATATCAAAAGAATGTAGTAAATGTCATAAAGGCCTTTAGCTTTTTGTTTCAAATGTAACGTGTCCAATATGCAGAGAGTCAGGTCCTTTACAAGAGTATTCTCCTTTGTGATCTTTGTAAAGTACATTGTGCTCATCATCTCTAGCACTTTTATACTGTGTTTTTCCCATCGGAAAATAAACCGGTTAGAATAGACAGAGAAACAGTTAAATTGCTCGTCTCTGCAACTAAATTTCGAACCTTTGTCGACGAATTTTGTTGCGATTTACTAAATTCGAAGTCTCTTTTTTGTGTACATTTCCAATATCTCGTAAAACAGCACTGGCAAATTGAAGCAGCTGCTTTATTCAAAATTTCGTATGTAACAATATAGTATAAAAGAATAACTTTATACACTTAATATAGACAATAAACAATTTGTCATGTCCTGGATCTAATAATTACTCTATACAAATGATTATTTAACTCTTATTTTTACTTATAATTTTAAGTTCAAAATGTGCATAAAAATTTATTTTCGGCATATATTTAAGTGTCTTGGGGCACCCGGAAGACATTTATCGAAGTTAAACATGTTTTGCATGTGTGCTAGTATGCTTTAAAGACAACTTTCGCACCCCGTGCGAAAAGTAATTATAGAAATAAATAAAGAATAAAAAAAGAAAAATATATATAAATTTTCATAAAACTTTCAATTTTCAACTATTTTTGGAGCACTTGGGGTACCGGAAGATATGAATGGATTTCAATAAAAAAATACATGTAAACTAATATGCATAAAACACAACTTTTCCACCCCGCGCCAAAAGTAATTAAAAAAATAATAAAATTAATAAAATATATAAATTTTCATATAAATTTCATGTTTTAACTATTTTTGGGGAGCTTGGGGCACCGGAAAATATGAATGGATTTCAATAAAAAACAGATGTAAAATAATATACATAAAAGGCAACTTTTGCACCCCGCGCCGATTCGATTATCCACATTTCGATTTTTCGATCCACCCTAATATATATACATATGAAAATATTTTGTTGTTACTGGAACTAAAGCAATTTACATAGTTTAAAATTTCTTTTCTTTTTCTCAGAGTCTAATGAGTGGATACATTGCCTTATAAACAATATTTTTTCCACTGCTCTCACCATACTTAAGTATAAGTTATTGTACTATGCACACTGTTTAGAAAAAATACATAAAAAAATTTCAAAATAAAAATTCTATTTCATTATTAGGGCATTTTCCTTTTTCGAGAATCTTGAAAATGAGATGTAATTTACCGTATATGAGAAAATGTATTGAATTTCCTCTTTGTATAAAGTTTCTTTTTAACATGACCAAGAAAGTTCCTTCCATTTAAAAAAACCTCCATTCTTTAGTTATCCTATAAAAATGTATTTTTTTCCTTGTAGAATAAGTTTTACCGTTTAATCAAAAAATAATCATGTTACACAATTCAAAAGTGAATATGGAATTATTTTTCTTCAAAAAGTCTTTTCTTTTAATTTTACATGTGAAAAGAAAATTCGTACTCAATTACAGTTAAGTCTATGGGAAGGTTCTTGCACGATTCCGCGCTCGGATTTTAATATTTTTAAATGCTTTTTTTGCATAGGATAGCTGAGGTCAATCTTCAACGTTGTTAGTTTTTACTTTTTCAATTCTGGGTCCAGTTATTTTATATAAGGGTACTTTCACTTTCAGAACCGGTTCCAACCGGTTCCGAAATTGAAAATGTCCGCTTATAAGAAAACTGCAATAAAAATCGAAAAACTAAAAACTAACAACGTTGGAGATTGGCCTCAGCTATCCTACGCAAAAAAATAAAATAAAATAAATAAATAAAATGCGAGCGAGAAATACCTGAAGAACCTTCCCATAGACTTAACATTAGCTTGAGCGTTGCTTGCGTGACTAGTGTAGGCTCTTAACATTTCATAACATTAAATGCTATTTTGTTGATCTTTCATGCATAAATTTAATTGCGTTTTTGAAAATGTTTAATTAAGAATTGGTATCCTCCTAAAAATCGGTATTTCGGTTTAAGAAACCTGATTACTGATTCGCGGAAACTTTTTTGAAAATCAGTGGCAGCAAAAGCATTTTTATAAATGCGCTGCGTTTAATCTCGAAAATATATTGGTATCAGACATTTCTCAAGATAAAAAACGCTTTTCAAAAACATGGCTAATTTGGAAGAGTTTTTAATTATATTATATTTTTGTAGATTAAGAAACTGTTTTTTAACACAGTGCTCACCACAGTGACAAGTAATAAAATAAAATAAAATCAACTATTGCTGTCACATCCGAGGGGTTAACATCATTGCTTCAACAATTAGATATTTCTCTATTTAAATTGATGGAAAGCAACATCCAAAAACGCTGAGCAATTGAATCATCTGTCATATGAAAACAAATGTACCAAAAGCCCATTTTTTCCCTCTAGAAATCTATTTACTGACGAGATCAACATATACGCGAAAATATGCAGTAATTACACATTACATGTCTAAGAATTAAATGAGTATGGCTTAAACTATAAATTGTTGTTTCACTATATAATTTTTTTTTCTTCTCATTTTCAATTTATTCCTTAAACAATTATCAGATTTTCACATAAAAAAATACTTTAATGTGTTGCATTTCACCACAATTTTACATTGAACTACAGTTTTTAATAACTTCGCTTTAACAGTGTTTTGGACTTTCTAGATCTAATATGATGATGGAATAAAAGAGCTTTATGTTATATGGAAATCGATAAAATATGCTATTATGTTTAGGATTTCTTTCTTTTCTAACATTTAAAGGGCATTTCCAAGTCAACTGCTTATTTTTACGTAAGATAAACAGGATCATACCATAACGAAGCTTAAATCAAATTTATACTTCCAAGCAGTGTTCAAAACACCACGTGATTGTAACCATAATAAAATGTTGCCTGTATTAGTATTTGCATTTATTTGATCAGAGATCGATGATCCATCTGGTACGTACAAAGCCAAAGCTCATCATGATGTAACGCACGATTTTTTATGATTGAAACATATTTACTATGATTTTTTCTACATATAAAATACGTATTTGAAATATCGTTAAAAATTAATTTTACATGTAAGGTTTTATTAATATTTCTTTAAAATGTTAATACATCTAACATAGTTTAAGGGCATATGCTGTCTCAAACATATACACAGATTATTATCAATGTTATCGTTTTTATAGCATTCTAATTTTGTTGTGTCATGCCAAGATTTTTAATTTATAGTTTCAGCGGTTTGTAGAAAGGCAGTTTTATTGGATGAACTGATAGTCATAGAAAAAGGCATTCAACTAGAGCAGTAACAGGAGCATCTTGGGCTGTTAATAGACTACGCAGTTGTACAACAACACCAAACCCGGTCAAGTAGTATCTGGAGAGCAGATCAGACAGGAGCCATATATGTCATGATGCCAAGCTGTAGTATTTGATTACTACTGATGGAACTACTTGGTTACTTGGTTACTACTGAACTAAAACAGTGAACAGTGGATCAGTTCAGGAGCTTCCTAGTTGCCAGGCAACTCCACGCTCTAGAGATGAGTAAGCATGTGAAAAACATTTTAGGGATACGTGAAAAAAATACATCAGTAGTACAACTTATCCTTCTATATATAAAAAAAAGTAATGGTTTGGAAATGGACCAACGAAAATCTGCGTAGATACCGCGAAACGTATCTTATTGGTCAGAGCTTTCTGACTTTTCTTAGGGGGAATTAACATGAAAGTAGAGACTTTAGATAGGATGAGCGCTGTTAGGGAGGTTACCAAGGGGAAGGGACCCGGGTCTGTCGCCAAGTTTGTTGCCAACTTGGCGATATATCGTCAAATTTGGCGGCCACAATTAGCTGCCAAAAGTGGCGCCCACTTGGCGCTATTTCCAGTTTTTCGCCAAATTTCCATAGACTCCCATTGAAATCCAATAGCGTTTACTCACTTGCAAAAAATCAACAAATTGAGATATTGCAATGCAACAAAAATTAATCTTAGCTTATGAATAGAGCTTAATTGAACTATTTACATTATTTTTAAGCACAAACACTAACTATTTACAATATTCGTAACACTATATATACAATTGGTACTTGTTAGTTATCCTGTCGGTCAAATTCATATATATTAAACGAACAAGGGATTTTCCCGATTATTCATATATATTAAACGAGCAAGGGATTTTCCCGATTATTCATATATAATAAACGAGCAAGGGATTTTCCCGATTATGAATGATATAGTAAGCGACTGGGAAGATTTTCACGATACTTGCCCCCTACACTAAATCGAGCACGAGAAACAGATCTAGCTAGGTTCCGAATACAAGAAAATTCGTTTTTACAGGGTAAAACAAACTCAGCGCTGAAAATGTTTTTTGTTATAAATAGGAAAATATTCAAACGATTTACTCGAAACGTGTTGCCTATACTAATTCAAGCACGAGAAATCAATCTAGCTAAGTTTCGAATTCGAGAAAGGTCATTTTGATCTATTAAAACAAATTCAGCACTAAGAGTTCTTGGCTAGGGCGCGATTACGCGGGGGGTTGGTGAGCGTAGCGCGCAGGGGGGCCGAGCCCCCTAGTGTAATACAATAAAACATTATCGCTAATTTTTATTACTAATTAACAATTTCTGATATAAGTTTCGGTAACTGTACAATATTTTTCCCTAGAAAATTGAAGAAATTAGTATTTGTTTCCATGTGGTGGAATTGATAGCATGAAATGGAAAAATAGCTACAAAATATTTTTATTCTAACCGAAAAATTTGTTTAAACAGAATTATTATCTGATTTTATTTAAGTGCTTTATTTTGTAAAGATTCGTTGTCATTAATAGTACTACCAAATATAAAGCAATTTTCACGTTTTGTAATCACAACACCACACAGAAATGTTTTAATGCATTAAGTGCAGAAAATTTATGTGTATAGTTGAAGTTACTAAAAGCAATTTCGCTATGCCTTTTTTAGGGTTTCGTTCAACTCAGGAAACCCTCCCGCTCCATTGTCTGTCCGTCACAGAGCCATTCTCAGAAACTATGTAACTTACAGAGTTGAAACTTTGTGTAGATCTAGCTGAATACTAGCTATGAAGCTCAAAATATTAAAATTTGACAAAAATCGTAGTATTTTAATTAATAGAGAAAACCAAAATTCTAACAGCTTTTTCCTATTAAATTTAAACATTTTTCGTTAAGGCAGTTGCCAAAAATTAAATATCCACAATGAAATTTCTACAATAATTAGTTTTCTATTGAACGATTTCCACGTGGTAATTGAAAATGAATTAAAAAGTTTCACCAATTGAAAAAAATATTAATATGAAATAAAAATGTTTGACAACACAGTGGTAATAAATCGGGAAATTTCAAAGATTTCTCAATAATACACAGAGAATTAGTATGTGTATATACACAAAGCAGATTAATATCACGTCATTAGAGAATTAAAAAGAAAATCTGACGACATATTGGAGGTTTAACGAATTTTTCAAATATATGAGAATAATACAAGAGAACAAGCGGGAAAAATTCTACATTACGACAGAATATAGATTGCCACCCACGGCTGTTATCGTTGAGATTTTTTCAGCCAAGTCTAACTCGTCAAAAAAATAAAAGTGTTTGTTAGCATAAGCCAGCTTCTCCACTTTAGAATTTAGTTAACGCTCTAAGATTTTTTGTGAGGCTGGCGGAACATATTAGGCACGAACACACCAAGTTTTAAAAAGATTCGGTGACTAGAAGTATTTTTAATAAATATAATAGTAAAAAGATGTGGCTCCAATGGGCTGAGACGTGGCAAGGTAGTTGTTGTTTACAAATGTGCTAGCTTAATGACACCCTTTAAACTGTTTTTAATGATTCAAGGCATTTTAGCACTTAATAGATAACCTAAAAAAGGTAATGAAAAGTTCTATGATAGCAGCTTTTATGATGGATACAGCTAAGAGAAGTTGTTTAACAAATGATGAGTTAGCATTAATTGACGGGATCTTGGAAAGCGGTGGGGGGAAGGGAGGGGGAGCTATACAAAACACAAGTACTCTACGAGACCCGATTTAAAATAAATCCTCACTTGCAATTGAGAGATGGGACTTTAAAAGGGATCCCCCTTTTCGCCCCTCTGACGGTCCCCCCAAGAGAGATACGTAAAAACCGAGATCGCCAAAAGAAGCGGGGGGGGGGGGGATACCTTTAGGCGGTTTACAGCTAATTTTGCTGAAATTTTGGAGCTGTCCGGCCCATAGGAATAGCGAAAAATGGGAAAAACTAAAATAAATATGAGAAATTGAAAAAAATAAATAAGAAAAGTGCTCCTGACAGGAGACGGGAGAGAAGGAGGGGGAGAGTAGAACCAGACAAAAGTGCTTGATGAGATCAAACTTTTGATATGGTACATGACGGGGTTTGAACACCTTGAATGTCTTCCCCGCGGGGGGGGGTGTAACTCCGGTCCTATGGGAGATAGGGCCTCGGGACCCTCTTAGAAATGTCGGCCTCGACGATTTTAACTTCGTTGGATCCTTTAGCCTACGTCCTCTGTGGGGCTTAAAGAGGCTGAGAAAGATGGGAAAATCTAAAATTTAAAGAGAGTTGAAACAGAGAACTATGTTTCTTAAGGGAGGGGGGAGTGAGAGGCGGAGTGTAGGACCAGACCATAGTGCTTGACGAGATCTATCTATTTATATGTTACATGAAGGGGTTTACATGGGGTTTACATTTGGGGGGAGCACCAAAAAGTCTTACTGAACCTTTCCCATGATTATGCCAAGGTTGCAGTTATGATTTCGCCAAGATCATCGCAAAGTTTATATAGACATCCTATATACGCATATATATATTCCAAACACTCCTAAATGTGCCATATACGTCATTATACACATATTATTTATGTTTTATATGTCGTATATACATCATATACACATGTCATATATATACATCATACATGGCTATAACTTGGCCACATACGTACAGAAATGTTATATATATATATATATCATATATTATTATAATGTCATACATGCTTTATAATTTGGCAATAAATCTTGGTCGCTTGGCAGTTCATCCTTGGAAGCCGCTATAACAGGAAAGTACCAAATTTACAATATATTAATGAAAACAGAAACAAAAATATTTCATGCTTGGTGGCTGCTATAACACGAAAGTACCAAATTTCTTTATTATTTTTCATATCTGATAATTTGCATCTATCCTTTTTTGTAATTTTAACATTTTTGTAACGATTTTATGCATTTCTATTGGTTATTCAAAGAAAAATCCTTCTAAAGTTACAGAATTTCGTTAAAAACGGTTAAAATAGTAAAATGTGAACATCGTTTGGTTCATTCTCGACCGAAAGCAACAACCGTTATCATTATCTGTTTACGAAGGTTTCGTTATGGTACTTCATTGTGAAGTTTGGTAATTTTTGAAATTCATTATTTGAAAAACGGCATAATCATTCAATTTAAAATTTATATCAATAAAAAAACAATTTTTTTCCTTTCTAACGCAGTTTGTCTAACAATTTTGTGACAAATACTTTTTGAGCTATTAATTTTTTTAGTAACTTCAAATGTTTCATTTTCCGAGATTAACCTGTGGCAACGATGGATTGCTGTGACTTTTCATAAGCATGAAAAATGATAGAGATTGAAAGAATAAGCCTCCCTGTGGGTGGCTAATAATACGAGTATCAATATGAGTAATAGAGAATAGTAAATATATGAGTTTGAGAAACATATTGAATCATGATAAAAATCCGATTATGGAAATATTCGAATATTTTAACATTTTGAAGGTGTACAACATGTTCAATTTTAAAATTGTTTTTTTTTTAATATCGCATTTAGTCCGAATGACAGATATTATTATGACAGAGTATAATAGCGTGCTTCGCCCGCTATCGTGTTGGTTTAGATATTCGAAAAAAAGAAAAAATAGACCGGTAATTTTTTGCTTTATAAAATACATGACTTTTTTGTTGTTGTTGCTAAATGAAATTTATTTGGATTTATTAAGAAAGGATAAAATGTTTTGAAAGAAAAATTAAACGAAACCCTTTGAGCGATCTTCGATCACTCTTACAAACTTGTTTATTATTATTACTGATACTTTTTTCAGAACTGAACCAAAAAAAATATTGTTGACTGTAGAAAATGTTTGTGTTATATTTTCTAAATAATCATATAGGATGATTATTTCAGAAATATATTTTAAAGAAATTGTCCTAATTTCATATTGAATGAAACTTTAAATTTGCTGTATGACATTGATTGTGTTAGTATGAGAAAAAATATTTTTTTAAATGTGATATTTTAAATTAAATTAAAATTTGTTAATGAAATAAAGTAAAATATAAAGTTTTACAATTCTTTGACCAGTAGCAAATTCTCTAAATCACTACATTTAGAGGTATAATTCCAATTCCAAAAAAAATTCAAATACTTTTTCAATGTTCTAAAAAGTAAAACGGAAAATACTCCATTTTCCTAAACAAAAAGTTGTTGCGTTATGATATTTTCAATTTCATGAATTTTGGGCGTTATGTGGTTTTTAAAATGTGTCCGTTTTCTTTGAAATGTTCCATGTGTTTGAGACACGGAAAACGCAAATTGTACGCTAAAAATGACATTTTCGAAACTAAGCAAAAAATACTCAAATCTGAGTATGTCACATATTCAAAATGGCTCCGAATAAAAATTACTCAAGTTTGAAACATGTATATACTCATTTCTGAAAACATGCACAAACTCAAGAATAAAACATCATGTGCTCATATTTGAGTATGCCCATGTTTCAAAAATGAGTATGAATTGACTTCTATGTGCTCATTTTTGAGTATGTACATGTTTCAAAATTGAGTTTGAACTGATTCTAATCATTTTTGAGTATATCCATTTTTTAAAAAATGAGTTATGAACTTACCTCTATGTGCTCAGTTTTGAGTATGTCCATGTTTTAATATTCTGAGTGTTTCTGGGATTTCAAAATTGAAAGCATTGGGTCGTCATACTTGAAAGTGTCATTTTTCTAAGTGTGACTTCATCGGTATTTCTGCTGATTTGGACGTAAACGTGTAAGCGCACAAGGTTAATTTTTCATTACCTTTTTATACGAGGGCTGTAAATTAAGTAATGGCAACATAGGTATAAATCAATTTTTAATGAACTTACAAGTACAATTGCAGTACATTGCTTCTATGTAATCACCAGCAAAGCTTATAACCTTTTGCCAAATGTCGGGAAGCCGTTGTAGACCAGTGGCAAGGTGATGATTGTTGATGTGAGCGACCGAGCGCCTTACTGCGAGGAGTACAGGTGAAACGTCATGTTTCAATATTTCAATATGTCAATAATTCTCGGACAGTCCATCGGCAGTCTATGGTAAGGAGACCGCTCAGGATGTCAATCTGCTCTTGAGGAATGGAGGGTCGACCTGTGCCTTGCAAATCCGCAGTCTCATTCCGACCCGAACGAAATGCTTGAACCCATCGTGCTACTGTCCTATACGGTAAAGCATTTGTGCCACAGGCTTCCACTAATCCTCGATAGCATTCTGTTGCATTTTTGCCACGGGCAACCTCGATTTTAAGCCATGACCGCTGATCACCTTTTGAAAACATGCTTTAGAGCGATGGAAACGAAACTAGTCACTTTAACGCCACACAACAACTACCCTTCTTAAGCAGATCGACTGTTTTTAGCACTCTACACATCTACAACAGTGCCACCTCACCACTCCCATATCTTATTTGAGCATGCCTGCCCTTCTGCGAGTTTCAAGGTTAAGTTGCCACTATTTAATTTACAACCCTCGTAGTTTTCATATAATTATGATATTTGTCCAAATAAGTCAGTTTGGAAATGAGTTTGCGATGTTGAGTAAAACTTTTATTAAAATATTCTAAATAATACGGTGGACCCCACCAAATTACCCTTTATGGACCCCCTTAAACCACTGGACACGTGTTGAAGGGTGTAATTGAAAGTAATATGTATCAGTTTTTTAAATGCAGTGCGGAATATAATCATATATAAATTGTATGAATGTCTATTAATATTCAATAGTTGGAGTATCATACTTTAGCTTATTACAACAGAGAGAAAAATGCCGGGACCAGGACTCGAACCTGGGTACTTTGGCTTGCCGTGCCAGCGCTGTTCATACTGAGCTATCCCAACGATATCCTGGCTGGAATAATTTACTCTTATGCCATGGCAAGCCAAAGTACACAGGTTCGAATCCTGGTCTCGGCGTTTTTTGTTCTGTCTGAATAATCTCAACTATGATACTCCAACCATTGAATGGGATTTACCTAGTTGAAGAAAAAAATTCCTCTGTTCTTTGTCTATTAATACTTATTTATCTTCGTTTAGGACTATATATTTATTTTTAGTCAATTTTAATTAAAAATAAGATATTATTTTCGAAACTTTTAAATTGCCATTGATAAGCTAAAATGAAATTATGCGTACTGTATGATATTACGTATGTACTGTATTTTATTGAGTGTTCATATGTATTAGATGTACAAGTAAGTTGTAAAGCGATTGCTGTTTGAAGAACATCCTATATCTGCATAAGAAATTGATTCGGGCTTGTGATTGATAAACAATGAACGTGATGAAACTTTTGTGTAGAAGGTTGAAAGCAAAAAAGCATTCATTCTCGACTGCAATAGTAGCGAATTGCAAAAAGAAAAAAAGGGCTTAATAAGCTTCTGAATCGATATCTGTATATCTGGGAGAGAATACTGTATTGAGAGTCACATATCTGCATTATTTCAGGTAGTTTAAACATGTGAATTTTTATGTTAGTTGTCAGGAACGAAATGAATGTCCATCACTGGTTACACACGATTAACTGTAAAACTCTTTCCATGCAGATTCGTCTTAAACTCAAACGATTTTTTTTTTAAATCTCAATGAAAATCAGTAAACCATTTCAAACTCTTAATAGCTCTAATAGTGCGTGGAAAACAGATTTAAAACATTTTTGGATACTTAATATTCTGCACTCGCCGGTGTGCAATTTTTAAAAGACTAAAATAAAAATCATTTTAAGAAAAATTAAGACTCTGAATATGTAGTAAAAAATGTAGAAAATGACTATTTTTGTCATTTTATAACTTAAATAGTATACTTTAAGAAATACGTATAATAAATACACGTTGTGTCTTTCATTTCATTTTTTTTTATCATAATGCAGAAAATGAGTTTCTATAGGATTTTGTAAACTATTGGACATTTGTCGAGCATAAAATTTGATTCATAGGTTGCGCACATGATTGCAAAGAATTTTTGTATGTAAAATAAAATGCTTAATGTCTAATTATGATTCATAGTCTTGTTCTTACACTGAATCTAAAAAATTGTTTATGTATAGCCTTTTTATTGTATCAAACTGAATCTTGTTTATATGAACATTTTAAAAATTTAGCAATATAAAGCAAATGTAACAGGAAAAAGTTCAATGTTTAGGTTCACTTTATAATGCCCACCATGCACTATATATCCTGAAATTCTTATGTAAAAATATTAAATTGTGTTTTAACTTCCTTACGCGCTATGCCCTAAATCATATTTTGAAAAAAATTACTTTATAGATCTATCTTTGAAAATATTCCTTGGACAAATATAGGAACAGTATAGGTTGTTTTAAAGTGGTGAAAAATGATTACTTTTTAATACATATTTTATCTTCAAAAATTGTTTTTTTTATGTTTTAAGAGTTTTAAGCGTCCTTAGAAATGAAATCCAGTTTTTTAAAATTTATATTTGCTTCTTATTTTTTATACTTTAAAATCAAATCGAAAAATAAAAGTATTTTCTATGTAAGACAAATTTATTTCTTAGTATTATCTTTTTTTTCCGTAACTATTCCAGAAAATTACTTTCATTTTAAAACTATTTTCCCATTATAGCACAGGAACGTATTCTTAAAACTTGATTTTAATACGACTTTTTTGTACTTTTAAACGAAAGAAATATTATGTTACGACATTTAAAGTTACTTCTGCTGAACTGTAATTACTTTTTTGAAAAATATGTCTTCTGTTTTTACTATTACATGTAGAAAGAATTTTGTGCTCAATTACAGTTAATCTTTTTCTTAAATTACTTAAAGTAGATTAATAGTGCTTCAGCGTCAGCATGTATCAAATTTTAAAAGCAATCGTTACTTTAAATGCAATTTTTACTTTGCGGTTTGAAGTTGGCAGGTGAATTTTGTTTTGTTTAACATCGAAGTTTTACTATATATGACATATATGTTTGAATTGAATTAGTCTACTCTATATTCGCATATAAATTTTATTTTTAGAACATAGTATTGGAAAAAGAAATACAAAAAAATTGCTTACTTAGTAATAATTAAATCAAATTAAATTCATAACTAACACAGTATAAAATGAAATTTAACAATCAGCATTTTGATAGTTTTTTTCTGTACTGCATTATTTAAAACAAATGTTTATAAACCGTAAAATCTTTTAAATTGTGTTAGTATTTCGTTACTTTATTTTTTTTTCTGTTTACTTAGATCGTGATACTTCAATAGTTTTCAACACCATGTTGTAACACAGTTTAAATATGTTTTAATTTTTATTTAAATACGTTATGAATATAAATATGTTTTATTTTTTCTATAAATAACATACAAGTTTTTAATATTTACTTTAAATGTTATCATGCAAATAAACTCTAAAGTTTGTATTGCTGTTTTGTTAAATTTTCAAAAAATAAATAGAATTTTACTATTTCTTGATATTATTTTCTTAGGCTTATATTTGCAGTTAGATTCCATTTATGCTAACTGACACATCTCTACGTTTCTCTCGTTAAAATATGAGACGATACTGCAATTTTTGCATAGTGGTCAAACCTAGTTTTCATCATTTATTTACAGATCACATACAACATTTAACATCGTTATCGCTTTATTGAGGAGATACAGAATTCAATAATGTTTTATTGTGAGTTCATTTACGAACTATAAGGCAGTTCTACAAGAAGAACTGTATAAAATGAATTATTTTGAAAAGTTTAAAAAATACATACATATATATTGTGAAATGAAATTTTTTGAATAAACTATCATGTTGCTCCTAGATTTATTTTTCATTACAAAAAGCATGGAAGAAAATCCAGAAAAAACACGAGAAGTCTTTTTGCTTAAAAGCATCTCTATAAGCATATTTATTAATTAAAAAAATAGTCAGATAACTATGATATAAAGTAACGTGATGAGGTGTTCAATTTAAAACTTTTATTTAATAGGCGCTGCATCGATGTAGTCATTACACATATTGAAACTCAGGCCTTATAATATGATTCATATGTAATTTCATGACGTTTCTTAACTAGAAACATATGTCATGTAACAAGTTTATTGCAGTGTATCATAAACAAGTAATATAAAAACTTTTTTAAAAGTCAATTCTTACTTAGGTCAAATAGAATTTTCTTTCCAGCGATCTACACGCTTCGCCACTGACGGTATTTATTCCTAAATTTATATCCTGCTAAATATCTTACATAAGAGAAATTTTTGAAATGTATTAAAAATTAAATAAAAAATAAATAGCTAAAATACCAAAAATTAACAGCTCGAAAAGTATTTCTCACAAAATTGTTAGACAACCTGCGTTAGAAAGGTAAAAAAATTGTATTTTTCTTGATATAAATTTAAAATCTAATGATTATGCCGTTTTTCAAATATTGAATTAGCGATGTTACAGTTAGCGATAATACAGTTTTCTCAAATATGAATTAATTAATTACATTTTATTATTTAATTTTAGTTTTATACTTCATTTCTGTTCAAAAGTATAGACTCACTCCACATTTATAGTCTCCTTCGCCCGCGAGCCACCTGATCTTCGTCCGTGAACAGCCCCATTATCTTTTTACATGTGAAGGTGAGACTAGAAATATGGAGTGAGTCTATACTTTTGAACAGAAATGAAATATAAAATTAAAATTAAAATTAATTAATTAAATTTAATTAATGAATTAATATTTGAAAAAACTGTATTAACATCAATTGTCATCCAATACAAGCTTAAAAAAATTTATTTGAACTTGAATGGATGAATAGAAAATATTTTATTAACGATTGAAAATTCCAACAAGATATATATATAGAGAGTGTGAGCTAATAGTAGGAATTTAAAAAGGGACCTTCTTCTTTCAGTAGTCGGAAGGTTAGATAATATTTGACATTATTAACCTTTAAGACACTGGCGGTGCACTATATCCGCAATCGACTTTTAAAGTCTAAATAACAACTTTTAATTATATTCTTGTTCAGTACAATGTCTAATAATATTATATTAGTAATACATATGAAATTTATGATAAAAAACTATTTAATTATAATTAATATAACGAAACATTATACAAAATATGTAATTGAAAATCAATTTCCTCGATTAAATATTTGAAACAAAAATTAATAAGGAATGCAAAATTATAAAAACCATTTTGTTATAAATTTTAGAGCAATTTTGCAAATCAAGAAATTGTACATCATGAGTTACAAAAGTTCTACATGAGTAAAAAAGAGTTATATAAAGAGTAGAAATAGATCTATGAAATAGCTTTTGAACTGGGTTATTTGGTTTTGATATTCAAAAATCTAATTAGGAATAAGATTCTTCGAAATACTTATCTCTAAACACAAGTTTAAAACATACGTGCCTGGGCTTACGTTTTCTACTAAATTATTTATTACTAATATATTTACTTATTCTTGTATAATATAATCGCATTCATTAACATTTTTTTGGTTTGTATAATGATAAAAAATACGCTAACCTAGCATAAAATGCATTTTAAAAACATCATAACATGGTAGATAATCAAACTTTAGTAAAGGATTTTAAAATGTTCATGAAAAAGCTCTTTCAGGATATAACGTACTAGGTAATTTGTTATTAAAACAATGCCATTTAAGTACAATTTTGAAGCTTTTCTTTTAAACATCAGAGGCAAAGACAGATAAGTTTATTATTTTACTACGACGGAAATTTTAATTTTAAAATTTATGTCATTCCATAACGACTAAATAATAATATATTTAACATTATAAATTAATATTGTTTATTAATTATGTATTACTAATTATTATTAATTAAGTCAAATTATAACTGTCATAATCTGCTTAAAATCACCGCAGATATACAACTAAATAATAACGCAAGATTTAAAAAAATCAAATCTAAATGTCATAAATTCTAATCAAAGAAAGAATTTTAAAAATGAAAAATAGATTCATTTCATAATTCGTCGCTTTTGAAAAGCCCTTAATTTTTATAATTAGTTTATTGTCTGCATAATGGATTAGGTGCCATTATTTTCTTAATATACAGAGTATTTAAGTAAATAATGTTATGTACGTCATCTATTTATTTGACATATTTTTTTTTAATAAATCCTAAATATAAGTTTCAACGTGTAAGCCTCCGTGAAAATTTCCTTTTGACGACCACAGTAATCTGTTTTGAACACACATTCATTATGCAATAATGCTTCAAATAATCCATTTAGATATCAAACGCTGTTTGAATTTTTCGAAAGCAGATACTGAGAAATTACTTCAAAAACGCATTAACAAGAAAATTACGTCTGTAATTATTAAATATGTGAACAAGATTAACAAATATTGATGAAGAATTAGTTAAATACGATTCTTACAAAACTTCAGCAAAATTGTAATGGGGTGTTACACAAAATTTTCAAACAAACAATGAATGCTTTTTCTTTATTGGTAACATACCATAAACAATATTGCGTGTGAATGTTTTTATATTTTGGTACAACACTCATTCAATTACAAATCAAAATGTATAACTTTCTACTTGAAACAGGGGAAAAATTTAAAAATATATCACTGATGACTGACATAAATCTTAATTAATGAATGATGTGTATAAAAAATAATAATAAAATAAACTATATTCCTTTTAAAAAATCTATAAAATACAAACAAAAAATAAAACTTACTGTCTGCATAATCAATTCAATTTATTTATTTACTTAAAATGCAGCCTCTTTGTAAATATCATTAATTATGTCAAATATTTGCTTGCCATATTTCATTAAAAAATAATTCAAAAGCTATGTTATTATGTTTTACGTGCCAATAATATTCAAAATTTTACAAGACACCATAATCTGTTTTGATCACATATTTATCATCCAGTAATACTTTCCTCTAATCACTGTAGATGTGGAACGTATTTACAAATATTTTGGGATGCGATAAAATGCTGCTTCTAATTAAAAAATATTTGTGCAAGATAAAATTACAGAGATGGAGAAAAAGGAAAACCCGAAGCTTTCAAAAAATTCCATTACTAACGTATCTATCAAATGTAAATATTTTTTTTTCGTAAATATTTATAATGCAGGTTTATAAGATAAGAAATCATTTTTTTTTTCAATTTGAAATACAAAACATACACTATTTTTGTTCTAAATGTTTTCATATTTATAGCGTAAGTTTCATATAAATATAAATGAGAACAATTGAATCCATTTGGACACTACACTGTTAACTAGTATTTTAAAAACACAAATTGCACAAATTGTGCTTATTAGTTGCTAAAATCAGTGTAAAAATTGTTTTAAACTCATAAAAGAGCTAAAATCCTACATGTTTCGGCTTCAAACTTAAAGCCATCATCGGGGAAGAGGAACAACACAAACGACTACTGATCTTTTAATTTTCGACACGAGAAGAATGAAATCAACAGTATGGAAAAATTTAAATAAAATAAGCGGGCACTCTTTGTTGCCAAAGAGCGAAAAACAAAACAATGAATTAACAAGGGGTTAAAAATGTATCCCATAAACCAGGTATGCTGAAAGAAAAGTTATCATTACAAATACAATCTTTTCTAATTTTAATTTCCAATGATTCCCTAATGGCGGCTTTAAATGGGTTATTGAACCTATGGATAATTCTTGCTTTATCGAAATTAATTACAATATCATTATTTTTAGCGTAAAACCGGGAGAGTGCAGTGGATAATTTTCCAAATTTTATGTCGTTTTTATGCTCTTTTAATCTTTCCAAAAACTTTCTTTTAGTCATACCAATGTAAAATATTATACTATTATTATTTAAGCTAATGGGGATTTCATAAACACCTGCGAATTGATCAGGGGGGATAGGATCTAATTTATATGAAACTAAGTCAACCAATTTTCTGGGAGGGACAGCAATAAGATGGATATTGTATTTACGGAGGGCCCTTTTAATCCTTTCAAATATAATAGGTATATATTGGAATTTCCGATAGTTTGGTTTATTATTGCTAGGGACAGGATGCTGAATTAAATGGCCATTGAATTTTTCTATAATTTTCTGTACGTGATGAGCGGGGAAACCATGGTCAATGGCGATATCTCTGATAAAATTAAGTTCATCTTGGATGAATTCACTTGAACAAACCAGAAAAGCACGCTTGATGAATGAATTGAAGGCAGCAATCTTATAAGTGAAAGTTGTAGAGGCATTAAATGGGATTATTGTGTTACTTCTCATCGGTTTACGATAGACTTTACGTTTTAGGTTGTTGTCATCTTTAATTAATTGAATATCAAGGAACGGCAGTGATGAATTTTCTTCTATTTCCAACGTAAACTTAATATTTTCATCTATTTCGTTTATTTTTGAGAGGAAAGATAGGAGTTCCTGCAACAGAAGATTTTATCCATAAAATAGAAAATATGCAGATTTCTAAAGGAACTATTCTAGCTAGTTTAGATATTGTGTCTCTTTACCCATCTATTGATACAAATGAAGTTGCACAAAATATTAATTTGGAAATTGATAAACAAAATAATTTAAGTGATAGCGTAAAAACATCTCTAAAGGCAGGACTTAACCTTATCATTAATAACAACGTTTTCATGTTTAATAAGAAATTTTACAGACAAAATAAAGGAGCACCTATGGGATCTCCTATTTCCGGTCTGTTGGCTGAATTTAAACTTAGACCGATGGAGGAATTTATTTTTAAAAGTTTGAATTTAACACCAGAAGTTTGGCTAAGATACGTGGACGATATCTTTATCACATGGAGTCATGGAAAGCAGGAACTCCTATCTTTCCTCTCAAAAATAAACGAAATAGATGAAAATATTAAGTTTACGTTGGAAATAGAAGAAAATTCATCACTGCCGTTCCTTGATATTCAATTAATTAAAGATGACAACAACCTAAAACGTAAAGTCTATCGTAAACCGATGAGAAGTAACACAATAATCCCATTTAATGCCTCTACAACTTTCACTTATAAGATTGCTGCCTTCAATTCATTCATCAAGCGTGCTTTTCTGGTTTGTTCAAGTGAATTCATCCAAGATGAACTTAATTTTATCAGAGATATCGCCATTGACCATGGTTTCCCCGCTCATCACGTACAGAAAATTATAGAAAAATTCAATGGCCATTTAATTCAGCATCCTGTCCCTAGCAATAATAAACCAAACTATCGGAAATTCCAATATATACCTATTATATTTGAAAGGATTAAAAGGGCCCTCCGTAAATACAATATCCATCTTATTGCTGTCCCTCCCAGAAAATTGGTTGACTTAGTTTCATATAAATTAGATCCTATCCCCCCTGATCAATTCGCAGGTGTTTATGAAATCCCCATTAGCTTAAATAATAATAGTATAATATTTTACATTGGTATGACTAAAAGAAAGTTTTTGGAAAGATTAAAAGAGCATAAAAACGACATAAAATTTGGAAAATTATCCACTGCACTCTCCCGGTTTTACGCTAAAAATAATGATATTGTAATTAATTTCGATAAAGCAAGAATTATCCATAGGTTCAATAACCCATTTAAAGCCGCCATTAGGGAATCATTGGAAATTAAAATTAGAAAAGATTGTATTTGTAATGATAACTTTTCTTTCAGCATACCTGGTTTATGGGATACATTTTTAACCCCTTGTTAATTCATTGTTTTGTTTTTCGCTCTTTGGCAACAAAGAGTGCCCGCTTATTTTATTTAAATTTTTCCATACTGTTGATTTCATTCTTCTCGTGTCGAAAATTAAAAGATCAGTAGTCGTTTGTGTTGTTCCTCTTCCCCGATGATGGCTTTAAGTTTGAAGCCGAAACATGTAGGATTTTAGCTCTTTTATGAGTTTAAAACAATTTTTACACTGATTTTAGCAACTAATAAGCACAATTTGTGCAATTTGTGTTTTTAAAATATAAATGAGAAGTTATAATTTTCCGCTTACAATACAGAAAATGTTTAACACTTTCAAATGCAAATGATTGGTTTCCTGTAACGTCACTCACCAAAACTTACAAATGAGAATGAAACATTTAAAAATAATAAATTCGATTTTAAACAATTTGTTCATGTAAGGGTAAGAAGGGTAATAAACGGGTAGATATTTTAATAACAGCCATATTTTACTCAAAAGCCTTTAGTACAAATTTTGAAGAGGTATCGATAATATACCATCGTCCATCAAGAAGATAAAGAATAAACACTGCTAAGTGACACATATTATAATAAATAAAATATGGTTAAGAATACTAATATGGAAACCAAAACTACAGTCGTTTTGTAAAATACTTAATATGAGTAAACATTGTATTGTTTCCATGTTGGAAACAGTTCAGAAATTGATTTCATCTGTTCCCCCGTTTGTGATATATGCAACCCGTTTGTGATATATGCAACCCGTTTGTGATATATGCAACGCGTTTGTGATATATACAATTCGTTTCGGTGGACTGCCAACAGGTGTCGCCACTACCTGAAAAGGAACTTCCTCAAAACATCATAGATGGCAGCACCACAAATCTACAGAGACATAATCACTACAAATGTGCATTTTAATGAAGGAAAAAACTGTTTAGTCAGCAATAAACCTTTGTGATATGTGTTCAGCAGACTAATACCGTGAAAGAACTTTTAAGAACCCCTTTTATTAGTTAGTTGATGCTGAAACTACATGCCAGAAAGACATAAACAATTCGCTCGTCCAATTTTAATCAAACTGCGTTCTGGAAGCAATACGCTCTGGAACTAAGACGAAGCACAACTTTTTTATGGATTTAAAATACCTTTACTCTTTATATTGTATCAATGTAACATATTTAATCGAGATCTTGTGAAGTTTTTCAGATATATAAAGTTTGTTCTCTACAAGTCGTGATCCTTTGGTATTCTACAAAGATTCCAGTTTCACTTAATAAATTGAATTTAAATGTTCGGATAACAAGCGCTATTCGCTGTATCATAAATATGGATTACGCTTTATAACAGGTAAGCCAAGATTACATTTTTTTATATAAATAATTAAGAAGAAATTTATTTATCTGGTCCTTTTAATCAAGTAAATATAACTCACGTCCTTTCAATAATCAATCATATTTATTCATTTTATTAATCTGAAGTCTCTCACTAAATATCGTTACATATGTTATATATTAAATTGACAAATAAATCTTAAAAAAATAATTTCAAAGAAAGAAGTGCGTTTTTTATGGTAATAACCTGATTATGGCCAGGCTTCATAATCTATTTTTAACAAACACTCATTTCTCAATAATGCTTTGAAATGGAGGAATTTTTTTTATTTATTTGCTTAGGTGTCAAGTGTATTTAATTTTTTCCTAAAACAGATACACAGAACATCGTTAAAAATAAAATAATACGAATTACATATCGCGTCTATAATAAATAAATGTTTCTGGAAGGTTAACATAGGAAGTTGAAGAATAATTAAAACTGAATCTATTAAATTTATTACCGCTGATTTATTATCTAAACTTTTAGTACATTTGCTGTATATTTGCTGATTTGTTTTATCTATGCAGACAAATATGAATATTTTTTTATTTTTTATTGATAAAATATAAAGAACTTATTATGGATATGTTCACTTTCTTCGTGTAATACTTATTTAAATATAAATGACGATCAGTCGTGCCCTGTTAAAACGCTCACGGTTAATACTCGGATTTTTTCCGGTCTCTTGAATATCGACTATCAGATTAATGCAAAAATACCTATGACGAATATTACTAATCAGAAATATGGGTAGATATTTTAGTAAATGAGTCCGCTAAATTAGCAACACTGCAGCTCTTTTTGAGATCCCGCGTCTTATATTTTTTGTCTATCTCTTTGTATTTGTTTTTACTGAAGTAGAGAAAGTTAGACGAATTTTTGTCCCTTTTTTTTACTTATTATTTCCTTTTTGTGCGATGTATGCTATTAATTCTTGGTTTTGTTCCCTGTAGCACATTGTAGTAAATAAAGCATGTTCAGCTGTGTGCTTGCTTTTAAATGCATTTGAAGAAACAGCGAAATGTACTTTCGTTTTCAAATTTATTTCGTCATTACGTCTTACTTACTGTCTGTTCCTGTTTTATTTATCGCCGGTGAGTTACTCGCACCACTGTTTTTTTGGTGTCAAGTCGTCTCTTATTCTGTTGTCAATAGCAAATTTTCTGTTAATATGGAGAATTAATCATGAGGGTGACACATTACTTCTCTCTATGTCAGGTAAATTGGATATTATACAAAATTAGGACTCTAAAGGACATGGTAAATGAAAATATTACAAAATCAATAAATATTTCGTAATCAATATTATGTATCCTGCTAATAAAATCCAAACACAATCTATAAAACTTCAAATGGTTAATTGCCCAAGAAAATGAAGGTAAAAACCTAAAAATACCATGGCGTATAAAGGATATTGTTTCACAGGTGCACTCGAGCTCGTTGTTTAAACATACCCCTTATATCCAGTAGTAAAAGTGAAAGCTTTAAGGATATCAATGATCCTCAACAAAAAAATTGTTACCATCAAGTTTATTGTTGGACCAATTTAAAAATCGGTATTGAATCGTATACAAGCGTATTTCTCGGGAAACTGTAGGAGTGAACACCGAAAATGTGGATTGTTCGAAAACCAGTATCCTTCCGCAAACTGCCAAAGTATATATTGGTTATTATATTTTTAATGTGGTTTAATTGCCGTATTCTTCAAAATTATCAATTAATGCGTGGTAAAACATTCACTGTAAAAAGGGAAAAGAAAAGCACGAAAACAATTACGCTCTTCTTGATTTGTAAAACACGAAACCCCAACATCTTCCAAAACTTGAAGTGTTTATTCTGTGAAAATGCAAACCAGGAGGAGACTTGGATGATGACTTGGTAATTTTTTGTCTTATAGCTGCATAACTTCGACAGACAAATGCAAAAATAGTGTCAGAAGGTGAGGTTATTTGTGGAGAACTGCTGAGCTCACCAAAAAAGCATTCAGAGTTTTAAAAACATCCATGTCACCAGATTCCAATATTATTAAAATGCACACTTTTCAATCGTTAACATAAAAACAAAAACTCTATAGTTCATTTAGACGATTAGGTATTGTAAGTAAGCTCAATTAATACAATATTATACAAATCACGTTTAATACGCGACATCTGTCCATTCCCTTGAAACGCGTCTTAATCAGGTTCAATTGTATGTTATATATAAAATTGACAAATTAGTCGGTACTTACGTATTATCCGTGCCAGGAGATTGATCGCCAAAAATGGTTGCCAAGTACCAAACTTGTTTGTCGTTGCCAATCAAGTTTTCAAACACAGTAATTTAACATTATCAAACAACATTGTTAAAAATGGTAACTAATATAAAATAAATAAAATGTAATATGTTTATTAAATTTATAACATTGCTAAACATAGTAAATACCATTATTTTAGTAAAATTAATAAATGGTAAATAACATAGTAAATAAGAAAGAATAATAAATAATATAAGAAATGGTAAATATTATAGCATATTCTAGAAAGTTAATTTTGTTAATCTTACTACGTATAGGAATGACCCCTACTAAAAAAAGTAGATTATTCCCAGGCATGTAGCAGGTAGCAAGAAAAAAAAATATAAGGGTTACTATAATTAGTAATATTGGCTCCATGCCTGGCGCACTTCGCTTAAAACTGGCACGGATAATACGTAAGTACCAATTAATCTTAAAAAAAGAATATCCATGAAAGCATTAAATTTTTTGGGCAATAATCAGATTTATGGCCAGGCTTCATAATCTGTTTTGAACTCACACTCATTACTCAATAATGCTTTGAAATGGAGAATTCTTTACTTATTTCCTTAGGTGTCAAATGTATTTAGAATTTTTATAAAGCAGATACGCAGAACATCGATAAAAATAAAATAATAAAAGAAATTACCGCGTCTATAATTAATAAATAATTTTGAAAGATTAACTTAGGATGTTGAAGAATAATTAATACCTAGTCTTTTAAATATATTACCGCTGATTTACTATCTAAATTTTAGTATGTCTGCGTTATTTCTTGTATCTATGGAGACAAACATGAATATTTGTCAATTTTTATTGATAAAACATAAACAACTTATTACGTGGATGGTCATTTTCTTAGTGCAACACTCATTGAAATATATATAAAGAACAATTATTTTCTTTTTACAATAAAACCTTTTTCAGAAAATTCAACGGTGCTGATAAATAAACATGCTTTTACATGATTATATAACTAGCAATTTTTATAGATTAAATAATCCTCGTATACATTTAGACATATTTGTATTCAACAACGAAGATAGATGAACTGCACTTAAATTAAAGTCTTATAATACAAGAAATTGTAGCATTATGGTAATTTAATTAAATATAATTTCTATAAAATATACTAACAGAATGTAAAATGGGATGCACAGTTGAATTTTTTAAAATGCCAAATATCATTTGTACTTTCCGGATACGTAGTGTAAAAAAAATATCGCAATATATATTTTTTTAATTTATTATTATTTTTGCATATGTATGAGAGGAGGAACACGATAACTCAAAAACGATTTTTTCTCTATTGATCGGGCATGCTTCGAATATAATATAGACCATTTCCTAAAGAACTGTATCGATTTTGTAAAAATCGGACGATGGGTTCGGTATTTAATCCATTACAGTGAACTCTCACTTATACACCGCATCTTTCATGCGTCTTTTTCATTTATACAACGATTTTCAGTGGTCCCGACTCTTTATATAGGAAAATAATGATAATCCTCATTCGTTTATGCATCGCTGTGAAAAAAAAAATATTTCACTTATGCGCCGATTTTTTTTTAGAATAACATTTTTTTTTTTTTTTTTTTTTTTTTTTTTTTTTTTTACAATAGCAAAAATGTGTTGTCCGATACAGTGAAATAGTTTATTTTCCTCACTTCTCAATGTACCCTTTCTACCTTTGTTGTTTTTAGAAAGATATTCTTTCAGTAAACATATGAAGTTCAAATGGGTATCTTATCTGTTACACCATCCACATTGAAAATCGATTCATCTCGAAGGAAAAGACATGTACTATTGCTATTGCCCAGAGTCTTATCCTCATTTTTAATGCTGTTTATAAGAGAAAAAGCTCATACATCTTCCCTTATCTCGGTAAATAAAAGGGGGTGGTCTGTTTAGTGACAAAAGAGTAATCAAACAATCTTATCTGCAGCATGGATAACGTCAAAGATTTTCTGCTTAGAGTACACTGTCTATGCGTTTCCACTAATTTTTTTATCTGGTCAGTCAACGCTTTCTTGTGATTACGCCGCGTCTTTCATATGATATGCTAGAGAAGTCCTGGACGTCCTACAAAAGGGAAACCTTAGTTCAAGTTTGATCTAATCCCCTTATCTCGCTTCCAATATTTAACCCATTCTTGAAATTCTCTCTTCTTTTGTCGAATCAACACCTTCTTTTCTTCAACGCGTTTTATTGCTTTATCATGAGACAGACGATTTTAACTGAGTTTTAAGCTTTCTTATTTTTATTTGAGTTTTAACAGTTTAGTAGCTAACAAACTTTAGCTTGTGCAACATTTAAGATTTGTCTGTCAACGAAATGTCAAAACGAAATTGTGCTTGACTTTCAAAGTGAATGTTATTGAAAAATTTGAAGAAAATCCATCAACTACTAAAAAAGCGTTAGCTGATCATTTTCAAATTCCCAAGTCAACTTTAAAAGGAATTTTTTAAAAAAGGGAAGCAATTCTAACTCCTCAACGAGAATGCGGAAAACGAAATTGTGCTTGACTTTCAAAGTGAATGTTATTGAAAAATTTGAAGAAAATCCATCAACTACTAAAAAAGCGTTAGCTGATCATTTTCAAATTCCCAAGTCAACTTTAAAAGGAATTTTTTAAAAAAGGGAAGCAATTCTAACTCCTCAACGAGAATGCGGAAAACGAAATTGTGCTTGACTTTCAAAGTGAATGTTATTGAAAAATTTGAAGAAAATCCATCAACTACTAAAAAAGCGTTAGCTGATCATTTTCAAATTCCCAAGTCAACTTTAAAAGGAATTTTTTAAAAAAGGGAAGCAATTCTAACTCCTCAACGAGAATGCGGAATTCAATACTCGAAGAGAAGCCGAACTCAAGGAGGAAAGTTTCAAGAATTAGAAAGTGTTTTGTTACAATGGTTTAAAGAAGGCCGTGCCTCTAACAGTCCTGTTAACATTTTGCTTCTCAGGCAGAAAGCTGTTCATCACTCAGAGACTTTGAAAATTGAAAACGTTGCTGCATCACATGGATAGGTGGAGAAATTCAAGATTCTGCATGGCTTAGAATTTCGTACTCTATCCGGAGAAAGTCCTAGTGTTGACGAAAAAACTGTAGAGCAATGGAGAGAGGACTTACCATCTTTAATGGAAGGATACAAACCTAAAGACATTTTTAATTGTGATGAGACTGGCTTGTTTTTGAAGATGATGCCTAAAAAAACATTGGCAATGAAAGGGGAAACCTGTCACGGTGGAAAAAGCAGTAAAGAAAGATTAACTGTTTGTTATGCTGTAATGCAGATGTATCCAAAAAACAACCAGCTTTAATTATTGGGAAAAAAACTCGCTGTTTTAAAAACATCAAGCGGCTTCCATGTGAGTACTTTAACAATCGTGCAGCATGGATGACGTCAAATATTTTTTTAGATTTTTTCCATAAATTTGACAAAAAAAATGGAAAAAGAAAAAAGAAAAGTTCTCCTATTTACGGATCAATGTCCTGCTCATCCACGAGATCTGCCAAATTTTGATCATATAAAAGTAGTGTTTTTTTCCCGCAAACTGTACGGGTAAGCTACAGCCTTTAGATTTAAGTGTAATCCGTTGCTTAAAAGTACATTATAGGAAAACTGACTCGTCGATATCTTGCCGAATTATAAACAGGCAATTCAGCTGCAATCGATGTAAAAATTTCAATTATTGATGCTATGAATATGGTATGTGCTGCATGGATAAGTATGGGTGATTATACCATAAAGAATTGCTTTAAATTGTAATAAACTATTTTAAAACCATGTCGCGACCGATTTTGTAAAGAAAATCGACAAAGAAATATGCCAATCTATAAATAATAAGTATCATGTCAATTTAAGCAATCCTTTGTAGCGCAAGGGTAACGTCTCAAGATTCAAAACGTGAAGCCAAGCATTCCAACCCAGCTGATTCCATTGTGTCATAAACTTATAAAAAACCCTCCACCTGTTATTTTTACTTTATGGTTATGGAAAGTGGAGTGAAGTCACGCTAGATTTTTCTTTTTTTAATTCGGCGCTCGTACTTGTATTAATAGCACGCACATGTATGTAAACTTATAGATTAATAAATAATTGAATTAGAAATAATATTGATAGGTATTTCAAGACATTGAATAATGAATAACCAGTGAACCCGTGAAAAGATTTCGCACTGCAGTCTAATATTTTTTAGCAATATTTAATATATTTTATGTACAGGTTTAAACGTCTAAAAAATTAAGGACTAAAAATATCTGCAAACAACATTGGTCAAGCCAGAATATCATCTCATTTATTCCATCAAATTGACAGTAAAAACTAAATGAAGATAGTAAATGCAAAAAAAATAAAATTATCAATCGTATTTTATCTGCATTAGAGGGTGACATCACTTGTTTCGGGAAAAAAAAAAACATGGGATAAAGAAAAATAAATTGAGATTTTGAATATAAATTTTGCTTTTTAATCATAAATATAAAATAAATACGTGCAGCAACTATGTCCCACTTCACCTTTATTTGTATAATCATTATTGCGATAATTTATTTTTGGGGCTACACTAATTTGAGGAAAACCTTTCATTTCATTTATGAAAACAATGCCGATTTATTTTAGGTAGCTTTCAATACAAAACAGTATAAAGCTACCTATTGCAGCCGTTCGGAGGAAAGCAGTTCCGCAAAATTTTGGTATATTTTCACCGATCATGACTCCCAGACCCCAAAACCACCCTCCGTTCAAATGTTGATTTATATATATATATATATATATATATCTCCATATATATATATATATATATATATATATATATATATATATATATATGTTATATATATATATATCTGACCTATGTCATATAGATAACGCTCGTATTTATAAATCAATTTTGATGAAACTAATTGTGTGTATTAAGCTCACCAATGTCTCGACCGAGTTCGTTGGCCAGCTTGGTCTGCCATTTTGTTTCAAGATGGCGGCCACTTAAAAATTTAAAACTAAAATAAATATACAAAACAGTTAAAATTTCAAATTTATTTTTTAATTAAGTGTTAGGCCTTGATGCGAGGATTCCAGAGCATTTTTTGGTTTACCTCTATCTTAAAAAATGGCTGAGATAAAGCAGTTTGAAATTCTAGGGTGGCTGACATTTTGAAACAAGACAGCACATTACAAAAATTTTCATTGTTGTAATAATTTTCCCAATCATACGCATAAAACTATATATTCGTATCCGTTAGCGCCGAATTCTCGCCAAACTTGGCGACATTTGGCGAAATATCGCCAAATTTTGCGACCTAAATAAGTTTTCATAAATGAAGCCAATTTGGCTATAGCTCAATAATTTGGCGAATTTCTTATTCAAATTCAGTATTAACGAATCTTTTGTAAACGTTTCTTTGTATTTTAACTTGCTGTTTTCGTGTAACATTAGCTAAAATTTTAAAACTAAGATATAGGAAAGCTACCTTTTCCTCCCGGTACAGGCCGGAAGGACTTTTTTAATTAATTTCACTTTTCAATTAAAATACATTTTTAACAAAATGTGAGTGTACTATGTCAGAAGCCGCTTCAAAATCCTTTCATAAGGGATCTCGTTTATCGTTCTGAGTTTTTTATTTGCTTAGAAAAAGGGATTTTGACAACAAAAATAAAACACAGGATATTTCACAATGAATATGGATAACGCAAAGTAATTTGGATGGCTATATAAACAAAATAGTTCTGCACAGTCTCAGTCACCAAGGAATCACAAGATAAAAGCACACTGTAGGAACTTTTATGGACTTTTCTCCTTTTGATTACAGCGATTTTGGAATTATTAGAAAACATTATTGTTTTCGCCGTGTAACATGAAAACATTTATATAAATATAAGTAAATACTTGTATTTTAATTGTATCTCAAATTAAACAAAATATATATAACTTCCATATTAATGTTTTATAAAAGACAATGTCATAGGATATGAATATTTATAAAACACATGAAATAAGATAAAATTCATTTTTTTCCAAACAAACTAAAGTTGAAGAAAACTTTCACGTTACTTAAATTAAAATGAAGAAACATTTTATTTAAAAGCATATTTTCTAAATTTTAATGGCCCTAAGAAGATTCAAGTACACAGCAAATAATAATAGTATGAATTATAATATTTTCTATGAAATGTTCGAAACCATTCAAGGAACAATACACATTTCTAAATATTTGGACGCTTTTACGGAATATCAGCAATAGAATTCTTTTGTTTAACACAATATATTTTTTGTAGAGATTGAACTTTGCGTTTATGTCCTATTGTCCTTCGAAAAGTAAAGAAAACACTTTTTTGGCAACCGTTAGCATTAAATAAGTTTTTGAACCCTTTTAAATAACACTGTGCAAATTATTCCTTACAAGACATAAGATAAGAAGTCAATTTCAATAATAAAATAAAACATTTTAAAAGTTTAGAATATACTCTTTTAGGTATAATAGGGCTTTTAACTATATATATATTATAATTAGAACTTAATGCTGCAAAAGCATTTCAGTTAACTTTCCTAAAATTACTCGCCTTTTTTTTTTCAACTTACTCCCGAAAAATTTCACAAAGTAAATTTTCAAAAAATTGTGTGTGTGTGTGTGTTGCATTAAGCTATGTTTTAGCTCCAATACAACAGTCGAAGAAAAAGGATGACAAACATGACCAAATTTATGCAGTCGTGGTATCAACTTTAAGCAGTAATAGGCCGAGTAGTATATAGAATGAAGGAAAGAAGAACACCATGGCTCTCGAATTCATTTATTTATTAAACCATTCAGCTTTAAATTGCTCTCTTTTAGCAATTCTATATGTTAAAACCTACTAGAACGCCGGCAGTATTTTATTTTAACAGTTATTCCGACGACCAAATTCGTCTTCTCTCTCTCTCTGTCAGTTCGTTTTAAGTGAAGCGGCGCAAGAAGAATTTCGTAACACTTGACCTATTTTACCCAATGTATGTTCTAGAACATTATCGAAATTAAAAAAAAAAAACATTGGAAACTGAAAGAATAAGTTTTGGTTTCTGCGTATTGAAAACAAGGAACTGATGCTTTACACTCACGCAAACATGTAAGCAAAAGTTTGGCGACTTTTTGGTTGGCGCGATTTTCAAGACTGCGCCAAACGAATAACTTAATACAATGGCTAGGTTGCAATTAAAGGAAAAAATCCCCTAAATTTGGCGACATTTTCCTTTTTTTAACCGATAAATTATTTTTTTCTGCGTGAGTGTAAAGCATCTTAGCCGAAAACAATTTAAAAGAATGATTTTTTGAACTATTAGGAGAGGGAAAATGGTGAATTTACATAGATTAAAAGAAATAAAAGAGATTTAAATGCAGGAATAAATAGGAAGTATTTAAGAAAATAGGTTTTTTAAGAAAAAATATTCTTATGAATGTGAATTTTACATCTTATTTGTCGGGAAATAAGAAATGAATTTAAGTAGATTAGGATAAAAAATATTTTAAAGTATGAACAGTTATGGAATGCATTTAAGAAAGGGAATATTTTAATAAACTAGGGTTGTAAATAAAATATTAATCACAGAAATTTATAAATTTAATAGGGTATGAAATTTTTAATTTTGTAATATATATATATATATATATATACAGTAACCCCTCGATATATCGCGCTGGCTCAGATATAAGAAAAAAGCGCGAAATACCGAGGGGAGCGATGTAACGAGGGGTGGGTCTAGAAGACGGTTTATAAATGAAAAATAAAGAGCCATAAATTAAACTACTAAGTTTTCATTTTAATACTTCTTAAAACAAAAAGCCACAAGTTAAACACAAAAGAGATGGTAAAACGTAAAAAAAAAAATCAAAACAGTACATATACAGTATAAAGTTTTACATACAGTATATAGTATTTTCTGAAACTAAGAATCCAGAGTTCTTTGATTTTGATTTTCTTTGATTACCTGCTTGTCAATGGAAATTAAAAAACGAAAATGAACTGATTGCTTTTCAGTTATATTCTTATATTCCGACTTTTCAAAAGTTTTTAGCACTGTAATATGTTTTCTCGTATTTTGTATGATGAAATCCCTAGCTGTTTGCTTACACTTTCAAAATTTAGGATCTGCAACATATGTTTGTTGCTGGTCTTTCGAACACCCTTTCTGTTGACTGATTTTGGGAATCAAAATTTTCTCCGGTGTATTTCTATAAGTATACGAACTGTTTATGCTTTAAAATAACGCACCTATGAAAAAAAGCTTTTGATATTATATATATATATATATATATATATATATATATATATATATATATATATACATATATTAGCTGAGAGTGTCTGTTTCGACAATATATAAGCTATCAAATCTGCATAATGAAACGGTACTTTTGAAAAAAAATATTTTTTCAAAAATAAATGAATAAATGAAATATATATAATATATTATATTATAATAAATAATTAAGCACAAAAATAATGTTTTGTTGACAGACTTTATGGTAGTTATATACTATCAGAGCCAGTAAGATATACATCACCAACAATAGTGCATACTAATACGAAAACATACTAAAATAATACAAAATAGTACTTTAATATAACTTAGAATTAGTGTTGCAAGAAATTATTTTATGTTATTCATCCATTACATCTACATACATACATTTATACATAAGGGTCATATTTAAATTACATACAGATGCACAGATTTATACATAAAAGTTGAAGATATATTACATTTATATACATATACATAAAAATAAGGATTATCTGCACTTTACTTACATAAGGGTACATAAATCACATACTCATACTTAACTAATACACTTTTAAGGTTTAGTCAAATTTTCTAAATGTTGCGTACATTCAGGATTGCACACATTTACATACATTATATGCGCATACAAATATTAGCGTTGAACATACATTACACACACAGTTGTAGAAAAATAACTCGCACCATCCCATGGTATTTTATCTCGAAATTGTCATTGACATATGAGAGTAGTAAAGTTCCACTTGGGATTGTGTCTATTTTCATTTTTCCAATGTTAACAGCGACTTTTGACACTTTATTAAAGTGAATCGGATCAAAGCAGTCCTGTAAAAATATATAGTTTATGTATTTTTTTACCTTCGAAGAATTATAAAAAAAAAAATTGAAGTTTTATCCATGCGCATTTAAAAATAAAATAAAACTATATTAATATCTCACACATAAAGCACCAGGAACATTCAATTCTCAAACAGAAAAATTATATAGAAATTTTATATTTAAAACAAACTTTTTTTATAAAGAAAATAGTCATGACGAATATCAAAAAGAATATTAAAGTAGTTGAACTTTCATACATAGAAAATATACCAATAGTATATTATCTTTTATCTTTAATATTGGGAAAGCTAAACATCTAATAAATCCTTCTTTTCAAGCTAAAGCAAGCAAACTTATTTCGAAACAAATCTATTTTGTTCAACGAAATAATAGTAGTATTTTTACTTCCTTTTTGGCGCTATTGACAAAATTTTAATTTAGCAGTACCTAGAAATCAAACTCAGCTTCCGTGGTTTATGGAAATTAAAATTTGTTGCATCAGTTAGGTAATTTAAAGGACGAAAACTGTTACAAAACTTTATATGTCTTGTAGATAATCTGTTCCGTTTATTATACATTCTTATCAGAAAAAATATATTACATTTGAAAATATTCTGAATTGCACTAATTTTATTGGATATTTATAAATATTGTAGAATTTTTCTTTGAAACTTTGTTTGAAAGGTTTAGTAACAAACATCTTTTGCAACACATTTCATCAACATTTTATGAAATGGGCATTTACTGTTTTAATTTAACCGGGTGAATAAAAAATAGACGGTTTATACTATGATTTAATAATTAATTAATTTAAATGATTTAAATGGTTAATTATGACATACATGCGAAATTAATATGTTCTATTAGAGATGATAGATGAGGTTAGTTTTAGATAATAAGTACTACCATGATGCAGTTTCTTGTAAATAAGGTCCAGTAACATTAATTATGTAGCTTATTGCTATTTTTAAGATAAGGAACCAGTTGTACGTTTCAATATCCATTTAACTCTCTAGTTGAGCGTTTTTAATAACATTAATCAATTCAAAACATATTTAATTTATTAATACAAATCAATTAACGTACCAAAATTAAGCCTTTTCCTCATTTTACGTTTTAAAGGGGATTGGCGCTTATTATATTTTACGTAAATGATTTCATAGAATTGTTTTTATGACTTTAATATTTTAAATAAAAGATAATCTAATTTAAAAACAAAATAAAAAAGTTTTTTATTTTAAAAACACAAATTGCACAAATTGTGCTTATTAGTTGCTAAAATCAGTGTAAAAATTGTTTTAAACTCATAAAAGAGCTAAATCCTACATGTTTCGGCTTCAAACTTAAAGCCATCATCGGGGAAGAGGAACAACACAAACGACTACTGATCTTTTAATTTTCGACACGAGAAGAATGAAATCAACAGTATGGAAAAATTTAAATAAAATAAGCGGGCACTCTTTGTTGCCAAAGAGCGAAAAACAAAACAATGAATTAACAAGGGGTTAAAAATGTATCCCATAAACCAGGTATGCTGAAAGAAAAGTTATCATTACAAATACAATCTTTTCTAATTTTAATTTCCAATGATTCCCTAATGGCGGCTTTAAATGGGTTATTGAACCTATGGATAATTCTTGCTTTATCGAAATTAATTACAATATCATTATTTTTAGCGTAAAACCGGGAGAGTGCAGTGGATAATTTTCCAAATTTTATGTCGTTTTTATGCTCTTTTAATCTTTCTAAAAACTTTCTTTTAGTCATACCAATGTAAAATATTATACTATTATTATTTAAGCTAATGGGGATTTCATAAACACCTGCGAATTGATCAGGGGGGATAGGATCTAATTTATATGAAACTAAGTCAACCAATTTTCTGGGAGGGACAGCAATAAGATGGATATTGTATTTACGGAGGGCCCTTTTAATCCTTTCAAATATAATAGGTATATATTGGAATTTCCGATAGTTTGGTTTATTATTGCTAGGGACAGGATGCTGAATTAAATGGCCATTGAATTTTTCTATAATTTTCTGTACGTGATGAGCGGGGAAACCATGGTCAATGGCGATATCTCTGATAAAATTAAGTTCATCTTGGATGAATTCACTTGAACAAACCAGAAAAGCACGCTTGATGAATGAATTGAAGGCAGCAATCTTATAAGTGAAAGTTGTAGAGGCATTAAATGGGATTATTGTGTTACTTCTCATCGGTTTACGATAGACTTTACGTTTTATTTTATCATTAGGCCCTAAATTTATTTTTCAAGAAAGGTTTGATATCAAAGACTTGATTACGGAAGTGGAATCTACTATTAATTCTGTATCAACCACAAATAGAGAAGAAGCACGTAACTATATTTATAATCTAATTAAGAAATATCCAATCTGTTCAAATACAATCCATACCGGACCTATTAGAACTATTTCCAGGTTAAAGAAAGACAAGCAAACTATTTTCCTTATGACGGATAAATCTAATAAAATGGCTATTCTAAATAAAACAGACTACATTAATAAAATGAATGATTGCATTGACACAATGGACTGCACAGAACTAAAGAAAGACCCGAATCCCTTGATTTTCAGGAAGACACAAGAACTTATTAGAAGAGGAGCCTGGCCAGAATACATGAAAAAACTTATTAAAATTAACAATACAGGAGTTACCCCTCGTTTGATTGGAAGACTCAAAGACCATAAACCAAATCTCCCTATGAGACCTATTGTTTCTAGGTGTTCTGGCCCAACATATTTTATTGAAAAAGCTTTCGTTAGATTCCTAAAATTAATTTTACCAAGTTCAAGCAAAACTGTACAGTCAACAGAAGATTTTATCCATAAAATAGAAAATATGCAGATTTCTAAAGGAACTATTCTAGCTAGTTTAGATATTGTGTCTCTTTACCCATCTATTGATACAAATGAAGTTGCACAAAATATTAATTTGGAAATTGATAAACAAAATAATTTAAGTGATAGCGTAAAAACATCTCTAAAGGCAGGACTTAACCTTATCATTAATAACAACGTTTTCATGTTTAATAAGAAATTTTACAGACAAAATAAAGGAGCACCTATGGGATCTCCTATTTCCGGTCTGTTGGCTGAATTTAAACTTAGACCGATGGAGGAATTTATTTTTAAAAGTTTGAATTTAACACCAGAAGTTTGGCTAAGATACGTGGACGATATCTTTATCACATGGAGTCATGGAAAGCAGGAACTCCTATCTTTCCTCTCAAAAATAAACGAAATAGATGAAAATATTAAGTTTACGTTAGAAATAGAAGAAAATTCATCACTGCCGTTCCTTGATATTCAATTAATTAAAGATGACAACAAAATAAAACGTAAAGTCTATCGTAAACCGATGAGAAGTAACACAATAATCCCATTTAATGCCTCTACAACTTTCACTTATAAGATTGCTGCCTTCAATTCATTCATCAAGCGTGCTTTTCTGGTTTGTTCAAGTGAATTCATCCAAGATGAACTTAATTTTATCAGAGATATCGCCATTGACCATGGTTTCCCCGCTCATCACGTACAGAAAATTATAGAAAAATTCAATGGCCATTTAATTCAGCATCCTGTCCCTAGCAATAATAAACCAAACTATCGGAAATTCCAATATATACCTATTATATTTGAAAGGATTAAAAGGGCCCTCCGTAAATACAATATCCATCTTATTGCTGTCCCTCCCAGAAAATTGGTTGACTTAGTTTCATATAAATTAGATCCTATCCCCCCTGATCAATTCGCAGGTGTTTATGAAATCCCCATTAGCTTAAATAATAATAGTATAATATTTTACATTGGTATGACTAAAAGAAAGTTTTTAGAAAGATTAAAAGAGCATAAAAACGACATAAAATTTGGAAAATTATCCACTGCACTCTCCCGGTTTTACGCTAAAAATAATGATATTGTAATTAATTTCGATAAAGCAAGAATTATCCATAGGTTCAATAACCCATTTAAAGCCGCCATTAGGGAATCATTGGAAATTAAAATTAGAAAAGATTGTATTTGTAATGATAACTTTTCTTTCAGCATACCTGGTTTATGGGATACATTTTTAACCCCTTGTTAATTCATTGTTTTGTTTTTCGCTCTTTGGCAACAAAGAGTGCCCGCTTATTTTATTTAAATTTTTCCATACTGTTGATTTCATTCTTCTCGTGTCGAAAATTAAAAGATCAGTAGTCGTTTGTGTTGTTCCTCTTCCCCGATGATGGCTTTAAGTTTGAAGCCGAAACATGTAGGATTTTAGCTCTTTTATGAGTTTAAAACAATTTTTACACTGATTTTAGCAACTAATAAGCACAATTTGTGCAATTTGTGTTTTTAAAATACTAGTTAACAGTGTAGTGTCCAAATGGATTCAATTGTAAAAAAGTTTTGTTTTTCACTACAAAGATTCAGGTACATATCGAACCATAATAAAATTTAAAACCTAAATTGTTGGAATTTTTTACAAATAATCGTTTCAATAAATCATGAGATTCTTCTTTGTTTCAATAGAATGCTGCTATCATCAATCATGTGTTATTGTATTAGCATTTTCTTTAACTATTCAGCAAAAGTTTAACTATTTTCTCTATCGTCAGAAGAATTTTGTGCCTAATCCGCTGTTAAAAACTTATGTATATAATTTGAAAACAGTAGTTAAAAAAGGTAGAACAAGGAAAAAAATATTACAAATAAGTGTAAACTATGAATAATGCATAAGTATTTGATATATGCATTATCAAAGAAAAATACTTTTTTTTTCGTACCCAAACCCTCTAAAAAAGGATTTAAATATTTTGAAAGTTAAAATCCTTTTAAATCAGTTTTTAACACTCCTTTAATAATTACTTTCTTTTCTTTTCAAGTATTAGATTTGAAAAACTCTGTTACTTATTTCTAACTCATACTACTTCATTATTTTTAAAACAAGTAATATAAAAACATTTTTTAAAAGTCAATTCCTACTTTTTAATCATAAATATATAAAATAAACCCGTGCAGCATTAATGTCCCACGTTATCTTTATTGAACACTTTTTTATAATCATCGTTGCGGTATTTTATTTTTGTGGCATCACTAATTTGAAGAAAATCTTTCATTTCATTGATGAAAACAATGGGAGAAATTTTTTTGTCCCATATAAAAGTAAAATTAATTAATTAAATTTAATTAATGAATTAATATTTGAAAAAACCTGTTTTAACATCCAGTGTCACCCGCTACAAGTTTAAAAAAATGTATTTGAACTTGAGTGGATGAATAGAAAATATTTTATTAACGATTGAATATTTGAACAAGACATATAAATATATAGAGAGTGTGAGCTAATAGTAGGAATTGAAAAAAATGAATGATTTAAATTGTTTGAAATAAATGTGCGTCAACTGTTTCTCGATTTGAATATGAAATTAGTCGGATGCGCCAATCCCAATATTTTCTTCTATCTCATACAAGTTAATCCTTCAAGCAGCACCAAATGTTATATGATTTACACGAAAACGTAATCAGCACCAACATATGTCAAGGTCTAACAGAAGCTGAAATTTGATGAAATTCCGTGCATTAATTCTTCAGATAGAGCTATTGCGGAAATCGTGAAAAATGCTGCATATTAGCAACACCTACGGGGCTATTTACAGTAAAACCTAATAAGAACAATTAATGCCAACGTCTAACTGAATCGGAAGTTTGATGAATACCCGTGGACCAGTTCTTAAGATAAAGTTTATGCAGAAATCGTGAAAAATGCAACATAGCAGTGTCATCTGTTGGGCGATCGACACCAAACACTAATCTTCACTAACGCATATCAATGTCTAACGGAATCTATAGTTTTATTCAATCCCGTGCCTTAGTGCTTGAGATATGACTATCACTAATGTCGTGAAAATCGGGAAATATGCAGCATAGCAGCGCCACCTGTTGGACGATCTACATAAAAAATTAATAAACAAAAATTTATATCTAGTTCTAACGGAAACTAAAGTTTTATTAAATCCCGCGCCTTAGTTCTTTAGATATGACTATTAGGGTGGAACGGAAGTATAGGGCAATATATTTTTTAATGCAATTAATTTTCTAATAGCAATCAAAAGTTGTCTTCGTATGATAACAATAAAACTACGAATTTTTTCGCTCTAAATTTATATATTGGGGTGCCGCAAGGGCCTTAAAAATAAGGATTTGTTTACAAAAAGTCCAAATTTAACATAAAATTATATTCTTTTTTTACATTTTAAAAATAAAATACTGTTTTTAATAGCAATCTATAGATGCTTCTTTGCTATAACAACAATAATATTGTTTAATTGATCTAAATTTATGCATTAATTTCCCTCCAGGGGGATACATTCTTTAGGTAGTCACGGGCTTCGCAACACCTAGCACCTGAGCGATCTTTCTCTTTTCTTTTTCCCTCTCCTTTCTCTTGTCTAATCTTTCTTCTTTGTTTCACTCTCATTGCAGTTTCCTCTTCGGGGGTGAGGGCGATTCTGGATGAGCCGATATCATCCTGTTTATATCGACTTATGGAGAACTATAAACCACCCACGTGTTTGCCGTGCATGGCGACCCGTGTCCCTGGAAAGGGGGATCCTGGCAGTTGAGGGAAACCAACACACTGCTTTGGCCTCTGCTTCAGGTAGACGGGGGGTGCATATTGGTCCCGTATGCATCAATCGGCTGGTCAGCTGACTTGTCACTGGCTGGGGATCAAGTGAGCGGGCACATACTAGTCATTTCGTTAAGACAAATTTTTGCCAAAATCAGGCGTTAATATTGAAAATTTAAGAGTTTAGTACAATTTCAGTAAGAAGATGATCTCGAAGCTTAAAATGCATAATTTTTAGTCAAATGGCTATTTAGTTCTGTTAAAATTTGGAGATTAAAGTAACTCTTTTTTTTTTCCGACTCCCCATTTAAGACATAAAAATGCTTCGAAAAAAATAACATTAAGCTTTAAATGTAAACAATGCAGATATTCTAACATAAATCTTAAATTTCAATATTAGGTAGCTTTGATTACGAAAAACTATCTATTGTAGACTTTGAAAGAAAGCGATTCCAGAAAATTTTATTATAGTTTCACCGCTCATGAACTCCAGTCCCCAAAACCACCCTCCGTTCAAATGTTGCATACATATATAATATTATTTATACTATATACATACTCTATACTTCTATATACATAATCGTATACATATATTATCATCATCAACAACAACAACCGTTTTCAATCCACTACTCGATGTAGGTCTCCCCATATTTTTCCATTGTTTTCTGTCTAGTGCTTTAGTCATCCAATTAACACCGGCCACTTTTTTGATTTCGTCACTCCATTTTACTTGAGGTCATCTGCAAAGTCGTTTTACATCTCTGGGATACGACTGTAGGCTGTTTGCGCTCCATCTATTGTCTTGTCTTCTTGCAATGTACTCAGCTCATTGTCATTTTAGCCGTTTAATTCTATCAATGATGTAAAAAACTTTCGTCTGACATCTTATCCAAGTTATTCTCTTTCTGTCTCTTTAGGTTACGCCTTGCATACATCTTCCCATTCTTGGATGTGTTGTTTCTATTCTTTGTATATTATAATTTAGTGCAGGTAAAACACATTTGTTAAACACATTTCTTTTTAAACAAAGAAGCATGTTACCCTTCAGAATAATATTGTTCTTCTCAAAAGCACTCCATCCATTTCTTATTCTTCTATTGATTTCATTCATAATACTGTTGTCCGAAGATATTTCCTGTCCAAGGTACACATAACTTTGCACTTTTTTAATCTCAGTTTTCTTGTAGACATTTTTTAATTTTTTAATTCTTCAGGACTATTACTGAAAATTAAAATGTCATCAGCAAACTGGAGATGGCTTAAATATTATTCAAATCCCTTTATTTTCTCAATCCACCTTCTTGAAAATATTTTCTAAGACAGTAATAAAAAGCTTAAGCGAAATTGTGTCTCCTTGTCTTACTCTTCTGCCAAGATTGATCTTGGCTTTCCCTCTGTCCAAATGGATGGTGGCTGTTACTTTCTTGTAAATCTTCTTTATGATATTGATGTAAGGTTTGTCTATACCAATGTCCTGTCCTCCAGAGAATCAATATATGCTATATATATATATATATATATATAGCTGTCCTATACAGATATCCTAATCGGTTCTGAAATAAGAAAGTTACAGCATGATATATATATATATATATATATATAACCATTAATGAAATATTACTGAAACACCAACAAAAACTATGAAATTATGAATTAGAATGTAATAATTAATTGAAAACAATAGTGTTCCCCTAGCACTCTAAATATAGATTCCATAAGAAAAAAAAAAGATGAAGAAGAGATTAAATTAATATATATATATCTGACATATGTCATGCTGTATCTCTCTTATTTATGAATTGATTTGGATGTGACTGAGTATGTGTGTAGGACATACCAAGGTCTCAACCGAGTTCGGTAGCCAGCTTTATGCGCCATTTCTTTCAAAATGATGGCCAGCTAAGAATTTTTATTTAAAAAAAATTCCAACAGATGTATATAAAATTATAAATTGAAAAAGTTGTTTCCGTTAAGTGTTAGATTGTGATACAAGGTTTCCGGAGCAATTTTGTTTTGGCTTTATCTTACAAAATGGCAGAGATATAGTTGTTTAAAATTCTATGATTCCTTATACTTTGAAACAATTTGATTTTAGTCTTGCTGTAACTCTCATGCTGAAATATGCATATTAACGGAAAAATTAAATGTTCTACAATCAAATCGGATTCCAAGCATTTTAGTTTCGGGTTTCTGGGTAAAATGAGTTGAATTTTAAAACACACGGAAGCTACATTTTCCTCCCGGTGCAGACCGGAAAGAATTTTGTCATATTCTAATGTCTCAAAATTTTCACACAGATTATTTTAAATGCACCCTATCACTTACAGAATTAGGAAATTTTTAAAATATAAAGTCCTAAATAATACAAAACTCTTAAAACTTGAATTTATTAGATGATACGTGTTGCTAAAAAAATATCCTACTTTCCACAACATTCTTCTTTCCCTTATCTTTGTCTGATTTCTACATAAAAGTAAAAAAAAAAATAAAGTAGTTTTAATAAGTATTTTGCTTACGCGAATGTGTTAACCCAGACAGCGACAATACAAACAAATAACAACGATAAAAATGATAAATCATTTTCTCGTGGAATTAAAATAATTTAATGCGATTTTTTTTTTCAAATTCGATGAAAATATTCAAATTTCGACTGGAGACAACTCCTTTTAAGTTTAAAAGATCAAAAGAAATGAGAATAATTAAAATAAAATAGTTTAAGTTTTAGAATTTCGATAATTTTATTTCTTTATATCTATTTATCTTTTGATCTGACTGTGAAAAATACTATTCTAAACTGCATTTTAAGAATACTTGAGTATACTGTTTTTTTCATCAGAGAGCTTTAGAATGTAATTATAAAAATTAAATATTTCGTAACTTAATTCACTGTAAATGGTTTTTGTAACACCATTATGAAAAATGTAATTGAACAGTATCTAAAGAACATCTAAAAGTACACTGCTTGTGGAAACGAATTAAATTGAAAATATTTAATTTTCAAATTAAGTATTACTTCTTTTGAAATATTTATCTTTGATATAAGTAGCAGTATTAAAAAAAACTAAACATTAAAGTGAAAAAAATTAACATAAGTTGTTAACATGTTTTCCTAATATTTATCTTTTATCTACTAAATGAAATTATTTTGTTTTAAATGAACGATAATTCTTAGGTGCAAAAAGTAATAGAGTTTAAACAAAAAGTAATTAAAAATTCTGTTTTATAAACAGTTAGTGTAGAAAGTTAAGATGCTAATTAAGTGTAGAAGAACATATTTTTAATGTTTAATTCTAGAAATATGAAATAAAATGTTGTTTTAATTTCATTACAAATATTTTTTTAGTTTTTTTGCACGATCTTTTAATAGCATATGCATAATACAAGAATTTTTATATCGCATATACGTGAAAGTAATTCAACTCGCTTTAATGTAAAAACCATACACTTTTTTCTCAATACAATTATCCTTATAATTATTATAAGAAGTTGAGAATATATTGTTTAATTTAGTACATATTAATTAAGCAATAGAATGGTTAATGTTAGATAAAATATATAAATTATATTGTGTTAGAAAACATTAAAATAACCTCCTCTATTTTCCAAATATTTGCAAAACAAAATAACTCAAAACAATTCAAAGATGACAGGAAAAAATAAACAAACAAAGAAAAAACAAACAAAGAAACAAAAAATAAAAACAGGACAGATGCGAGTACGATGAGGGTTCCGTATCTTTAAGTCTAATTACCATAAATACCTACTTTCTTAACAATTATGCCCCACCAGTGGCTGAGAGGTTCTGCTCTCGAAGCTGGTAGACGGGAGATGCTGGGTTCGATCCCAATCGCGCCTGTCGGCCTAATCGTTCGGAGTTTTCGTGGTTTTCTTCGAGCCGTGGATTTATCCATGCGTAAATACGGGTTAGGTTCCCTTAGAAAGACCCCCACGAAGGGCACTCCCCTCGGGCCTATATCTCAAGTGTAGATAACTGGCCGTCAATAATCAACCCAACCCAACCCAACTCTTAACAATTATATAAAAATAAGATTAGCCTACTTATACCACGATGCTTAATAATGCTACAACATAGGCAAATTACTTGGTTTCAGCTGGGGTTTTTTTTCGTAAACGTGAGAACTTTGCGAGGTTTCTCGGCGTTGACATAAAAATTATTTCAAATATGTTAAAAATAAAGGCCAAGGTATTGGAGTAATATAGTTTCTAAGTGTCGAATTATCGCTGTTCCAGAAACAGAAAAACGTTAACTGTCGACTCTTTAATTTTCTCTAAAAACTGCCAATTCTATATAAAGAAAGAACTAAATGCATAGAAATTCATGCTGATTCCAAACTATAATTTAATGTTTTCAGCGATTACGTTTGCAAATTTCACTAAAACATACAAAAACATGCACACTTGGCTTTATATGTCGATGTTTTTGTTTCATTCATATATATACTCTTTTTTTTTAAATGTAACAATTTTACATTGATTAGAAATTCATGCCTGCATAAGGCGTTTCTCTTCACTTTCTGACAAATTTTTCGACTGGAACATTCGACTGGATTTTTCAACTGGCGTGGAGAAAAGTTCCTATGCTTAACAGCTGGATCTCCACGAGAGGGTGATTTCATTTCATTTCATTTCTTTGAAGATGATCCCAAACCAGCAATGTTGAAAAGACAAGGAATACTTGACAACAGGATTATTGAAGCTTTTTTTTTCAATTTCCGATAAATTAATTACAAATTGACTTAAATGATTATTTTTTTCAGGACGAAAGTATGTTTTCCTTTACTCTGCTATCACGTCCGGAAATTTTGTCTCAAATCCCCAACATTAAAAGCATTTTTGGATTTTTTTTATTATTATTCGTAGAAAAAGTAAGAAACAGTTCGTTTCCATAGTTTCCTAATGACAACACCTGATAATATGATACGTTTCCAAAAATAAAAGAAAATTTGGAAAACGCATAACAAATTTCAATTTCAAAACCCATTGTCAGAAATTATTATCGATAGTCAGAAAAGTATCCTAATTATTTTGTGCAGCCTTATATAGGATATATAGATTTGTACATATACTACATAGTATTCTAAAATTTATTCTGCCAGGGAAGGTATAGTGCAGTTGAAAACTCCCCTACAGCAAATCCCGCCAATAAACGGAAATGTATTTGAGAACTTTTGTGTTGCACTGTATAGCATCTATAGAATCCATATGCACTATGTAATATGCAAAATATAATTAAACTTAAAAACGCGTATCACAACTAAAAACGCACTTCCAACAATTATTAGTCAATTGTTATTCATAGACAGTACTGTAACATAATTCTTTTGCGTGCCATTGTAAATGGACGATGAATGCTACATGCACCTTATTCTATAGTAAGCCTGTTGTAGTGCACCTCAGCAACATATATCAATTTCAATACATTTGAAACAGTGTCATATTATTAAGGTACACCGCAAACGATTTTGTCAATAGAATATAATGTAACGGAATTCTTTTAGGTGTCCCTATAAATGAATTTTAAATGATACGACTTCAGTTTCAATAACTAGCAAGCCATAGTAAACATCAATAACATCTAATTATTGCATGGCAATCCGAGCGTATTTACGTGAGTTAGAGCACTGACAGAAGGCAGACGTACGGCAGACGTGCGGCAGACATATGGCAGACAGCAAAACTGATTTCATAAACACTTTTCAACTATGTTGGAACGTGTTAATAAGACCTAAATATGTTTTCAAAAGTATCAAATTTTAATTTAAGAACAGCCATAACTTAATTTTATAAAACTTCGTTTCATAAAAAATTAAAGACAAGCAGAATTTTTAATAATCACCACCTATATTTGTGATTTTATTATCAGCGCCGGAATTGTATGATAATTTGTCAAAATAACATTAAATGATTTTTATTTCAGTTTTATTTTCAATTTGGAAGTATAATTTATTTTAATATTTTGTCAACAACAAAAATAAAGTTACAAACAGTAAGATGGTAAAATTTAAAATGAATTCACAAAGACATGTAGCACTTGTGACTAATTTGAAGATAAGAACTTTTATCTTAATCCCATTAAAATACTTTCAAAATGTTTTGGTTTTCTTTTGATCGTCACTAATATAATGTAACAAAATGAGTAAATAATGGGAGCTTAGTAAAAATAATTCTGAAATTGAACATATGAGTTTCATTGTTAGAAAGGTATTACATTTATGTGATTTTTCCTATGTGTGTTATTTTAAGGATTATGTTTTAAATAATGACTTTGCTGGAATCAACTCATTAACAGAAGAAAATGTGAGTTTCCTCGCATTCATCATAGTTTTTTTTTTTTTTTTTTATCAAGTACAATTTTGCATTGTTTTTAAAATAATATTTATGTGCTTATTGTATGTTAAAATATTATATGTTGTTAAGATAATTTATATATGCAAACGACTGCAAATTATGTATCACAAATTAATCGTTTAAGTTATCGAAAACAATCTTTAAAGAATGTTTAATGATAAAAATAAACATATTTTCAAACTAGAAAATGACAATCTGTAGGCAATTTTCCAAAATACCACACTGTTTTGATTTGCTGTAATATTCCGACCATAAAACATAAACTAGAATAGAATTGAGTAATTCTGTTATCGGCTTCAAAACAAAGAAACAATTTGTAAATTCCAAAACACTGAATAGTTTTCGAATAAAATAAGAACACTCATAATTTCCTTTTCAATCTTTTATATTTAGGATGTCTCATACTTTTCACAATACGAAGAAAAAAAGTCTTTAGTGTATTCTATATATTGTCGAATAATAATATTATGAAATATATTATGAAATATTATGAAATGACGTGTGCCTAAAAAAATAAAAAAAAATCAAATGTTAAGTCTAACATACAAGTTTATAAATCAGAAAATATGTGTCTATATACGAGGTTCACTCTGAAAATTTTAAGACAGGGGCTGACGATATGCGCCCCCAAACATTTATTGGTCGAATATGTAAGTGTGAACACTTTTATGTCCGTAGACAAACGTTTGTGGCAACAATTGCAATTTAATGATCGTAGAATAACTTTAGAAAGATGAGAAAATGGAATTAGGATTTTTTATTATTTTAAAGTGGAGCTAAATCAAGAAGAATGCCTTTAACGCCTACAATTAGCATATGTAAATGAAGTTCCACATCGTGCCGCTGTATTCAGATGGTTTACAGAATTTAGAAGAGGACGAAATATTCTCTTTTGGATGAAGAGTACACAGGATGACTATTGTCAGTTGTATTTCCAGAAAATGTGTCAGCCATACGAAAAATGTTAATTGATGATAATCGCCATACCTAATAAATGCTACAGAAGGAACATAACATTGGACCCGCCGCTACACATAAAATTATTCATTAAGAATTGCATATGAAACGCTGCGTCCCCTATAATTTAAAAGAATACCATCAAGTGGAGCATGAGAGAATTAGTAAATAAACTCTAAAATTACTTAATGATAGTGGCCAACGAATTCTTTCTAAAAGCATGATTGGTTATGAGACGTACACAATTTTTGTAATGTCCCAACACTTCAAGAAAGAAATGTATGGGTCTTTGAAGATGATTGATTCCAAACCATCAATGTTGAAAAGACAATGAGCAATGAAAAAAGTGGTGTATGTCGTGTTCTTCAGAAGTACAGGTTTCATCAAAGCCATTAAGCTAGAGGGACAGAAGACAGTTACAGCTAAATAGTACACAACAAAGTTTTTTTCAGAAATTTTTCAAGAGGTGAATGTTAGGGGACTCGGGGTTTACCATGACAATGCATCTTATAATTCAGCAAAGATTACAGTTGAATGTCTTGAACAAAAAAAAAAAAAACAAAGTTATAGAACATCCGTTCTATTCCCCTGATCTTGTAATCCATTCTATGCGTTACGTTTGGCTATATTTTAATCTAAAAAAAAAATACGTGATCGTCGTTTTCATTACGAAGGTGATATTGATAAGGCTATAAAAAAATAAGAATATAAAGAATCTATTCTAAGAAATGGGTGGCTTGAGGCATTTAATTTTTGGAAAATTTTCCTAGAAAAGTGCGTGGCTCTTGGAGGGAACTACTTTGAACACTCCTAATAGTTGGTAAGTTTAGCTTGTACCATTTAGTCGTATCTCAAAATTTTGAGTGTGACCCTTGTATTTAATTTATTTTGAATTATTATTACTTGTCTTTTTTAAATTAGATTTTAAAAATATATAATAAGAATATATTTTTATACTTATAACGGGAGATCTAAAAGTAACAAAAAAGTAAAAAGTTAATGATTCGAAAAGTATATATAAAGTAGGTCAGACAATGCTGCTTTCACATAAATGTACAAAAAGCATGAGATATATTTTTTTTTATAACAAGATTATTTTTATTAAAGCAGTTGTATTTACTAATTTTCAAACAGAGTTCTTGCATGCGCGCTCTTTTACCTCTTAGATCATCGTGACTAGCGACACATGTCACTGCGACCATAACAGAACTTACTTGACAGAAAAAAAACGAAGTAGAGAATAATGGTTGTAAGGCATCCATCCTGGCAAAGTGAAAAGAACAATAACTTATACTGCTAGAATACAATTTTTTAAAATTAGAATCATCTCTAAAGTTAAAACTTTAAATCATATATTCTAATACAAGCAAATGTTGTATGTGATTATATATATATCTACCCTATATTATATAAAATCCTAATGAAACAAATTTGTGAAACGATTTTATGAAACGAATTTATGAAACGACTGATTAAACGACTGATTATGTTTCAGGGATATTTTTAATAAAATATTAAACGCTTGATGGTGAAATTAATACCAATTGTCCATAAAAATCCGCGGATGTCAAAACTGGTAATATATTTTTGAAATTGGAATTAGTTTTCGAGATATTAATTTTTTTCTAATTTTAATGACATTTCTGTAATGATGGCAACTAATTACTCAGTTTTTTTGTGACAAAAAAGGGAAAAAAATTGAAAAGGTTCCCGATAGGGATTATTGATTTATCTTTATTCGTCATTTTCAAATTGAAATTGAATTTATTTCAATCGATAATGAAGACAAGATTGTGATTAAATTATGTTTTTCAGGAAAAAAAAAATCACATTTCTATCGTCAGGATTCAATCGTCTGTCAGCATTTAATTTAATTTATAAACTGAAAATATTTTGAATAAATTCGTCCAAATGACGTCATTTATGTAAACGCAAAAGAAAGGAGCAAAAAAATATTTATACAATTTGTTTAGCGTAAAATGTCCTTTATCCTATTTTATATATAATCAGAAGTTATTTGTATAGAAAAAACAATAATAGTATACGTATAATTAAAATACGCATATAAACAAAAAAATCGTCGAATTTGTTTCCATGGCTGTTTATGTCATTTGGCACCAAATCTCACTTTCTGATGCCCGAATTGCGCCAAGCTTTTTAAAAAAGTCAAGACCATGGTTGTCAAGACCATGGTTGTCAAGACCCTTATAATAGAAAAGCACCAAAAGCTCATTGGGTTTGTTTTCATAACTTTTGGCAACAAATTTATGTATATTAACGAATCTATCCCTTTTTGAAGCTCGAATTACGCCAAACCTACAAGCAAAGGATCCTATACTGGAAAAGTACCCGATTTTCTTATGGACAATATTCAAGTGACATAACAAGGTGTAAAATTATCGCGGATAGCAAATTTGTTTAAATATGTCACCAATTGATGCCGAATAAATGCAGGCATGCATGCACAAAATATTTAATTAATTTTGTATGATAAATAATTATTAGAAAATTCGTATATACATATTAATTAAAATAAATAATTTACATATTTAAAATAACATGAAAATATGCATGATGGTGCACTAAAATAGAGAGAAAATTAAAACCTGTTACTGAAAATGTCTATAACATAGAACTTTTCAATACCGTGGTTCTTAATCTTATTCACAAGCAGATGGAATTTTTCTCATCCTTAAACGCAAAGGAAGAATATAGTACAGATCGTTGTTATAAAAGTCCAGGAGGTAGCCACAATTTAAACCTAACCATTTTATACAAGCTGGTTTTCAAGTCGTAATTGATTTTACTTATCAATCCCGAAAACAGTCGTCAGTTGTCGCAACAGCTGTGTATGAGGCCATGGTAATCAAAAAATGCCCCATTAAAACGTTAAAAGCATGGCAACCCAATTACAGATTTACCAATACTTTTAAAACAAAGCACGCTGTTATGTTTTTAGAGGCTTCGAAGTCTGAGCGGGGGTTGGCGAGCGTAGCTCGCAGGGGGTAGGCCCCCTAGTATATATATATATATATATATATATAATATATATGCAAATCTATGCTTAAAAACGGCTCTAACGATTTTAGCGAAATTTTGTATCCACCAGATTTTGGGGCACCAGAAAACCATTGAGCTATGGCACATGTTCGAGCAAATTCGATTAGTGGGTCATTTTGGGTCACTATGGGTCAGGGTCAAACTAATTGCATCTAAAAACGGTTAAAACGATTTTGACTAAATTTTGATTCCTGCCACTTTCGGGAACGAGAAGACAATTGGGCTGGGTCACAAGTTCGAGAACTTTAGATTAGTGGGTCATTTTCGGTTCACTGTGGGTCAAGCGAATTTTATCTAAAAACGGCTCAGACAATTTAGACTAAATTTTGCATCCTATGGAGAGACAATTGTTGGGCTAGGTCACATGTTCGAGTAAATTCGATTCGTGGGTCATTTTGGTCATGGGTCAATATGGGTCAAGCTATTTTTATCTTAAAAATGGGTCAGATGATTTGAACTAATTTTAGTATCCTACAGTTTTATGGAACGAGAAGACTATTGGGTGCGGTCACATGCTTGAATAAATTCGATTTGTGGGTCATTTTGGTCATGGGTCATTATGGGTCAAACTATTTTTATCTTAAAAACGACTCAGAGAATTTGAACTAAATGTTGTATCCTACGGTTTTGGGGCAAGAGAAAATAATTGGGCTAGGTCACATGCTCGAGAAAATCCGATTAGTGGGTCATTTTTGTGTCACTGTGGGTCAAGCTAATTTTATCTAAAAAGCGGCTCAGACTATTTTGACTAAATTTTACATCATACGGGTTTCGGATATGAGAAGGCAATTGAGCTTGGTCACATCTTCGAGAAAATTTGATTAGTGGGGCATCTTGGTCATGGGTCATATTTGAACTCAAAGCTAATTTTGACCGAGTATAGCCCGGTCTTCCCTGCTCGTTCGAAATTAAATGTAATACTTTCTGTGTCATTTCTTGGCGATTTACAATTACCACGATCCATCTGCGTTCTGTACAGTACCAACATGCTGGCGTAAAATTATTTTAGTCAGACAATTTCGGGACTAGGATTATGGGCGATGTGTCCACCAAGGTCACCTGACTTAAAGTCATTAGACTTCTTTCGATGACGTTAATTGCAAAAGGAAGTGAATAGCGTAACACTACACAATCTTTATATTTTATAAGACAGTATTATAGAAACATACAACTACCAACATCTAAATTGTTTGAATGTCCAACAAGAAGTTTTAATTCTAGTACGGGCGTGCATATTGGTAATAGACGTATCCAATACACCTAACTTTATTTTGTTAAAATATATTTTGTCCTGCTTACATTTCTTATTTTTATTAGAATGTATACACATTCGCCTTATAATGCCACATTCAAGCTAGTGCTACCACTATAGGAGAGATTTATATTTTAGGGCTTATAATAAATTTATTTTTACATGTAAGACATAATTTCATGCTATATATGAAAACTTTTCACTTTTGTACTTGATGCGTTGTCGTTATCTAACATAGTTTTGTAGATATAGGGAATAATTTCCAAATTTCATCAACATATGCTCTGCAGTCATTCTCATATGATAGCGCTTACGCCCTTTAAAATAGGTGAGCAATTGTCCCACAACAATATATTTGTCCGTTATAAAGTATTTTGAGTGTATCCAGACTTAAATTTGCACACTGTTTGTGCTACAGAATTTAAGCATATATTTAAAATACAGAAAGTTTATTAAGCAAAGATACATATTTGTATACGTGTATATGTCTTTATGGATTTGTTATTATAATTTGTGTCTTACAGTTAAAGAAGATTTATGTTTTAGTTTTTACGACATAAAGCTAGGTTTAAAACTATCATTTTTAAATACACGTTATTTTCACTATATTTATTTTTACAGGCATGACCTTCCTATGATTATTTAAGACAGGAATTGCAGCGACGATCAAGTACTACACATAATTCCAGTTTTATGTATATCTTATATTCCAGTATATAACGCGCTCCGTTTTATTTTACTCACGCCCATAATTTGAGCCTATAATGTTTCATTGTTAAGTATTTTCTCCGTGTTATGCGCACCATGGTTTTTGAAAAGATACATTCTTGAATTGACTAGCATGAAAATACAATGAAGCACATTGAATATCATAATCCCTAGCAAGAACGCACAGAACACAAGAAAGATAAATAATAGATTATGAAACACTTTCCAACACATACGAATAATGTATAAAAGTCAACGTTTAGTAAGATGGAAGATGATATCTAAGACATTTTGGAAACGAATAACACATTTGAAAATCCTCTTTCAGCAATAACCATCTACAGTCCGAAATATATCAGAATTCTTTTTTGCAGCTTTATATAATGATTTATAGATTTGTATGTATATACGATATAATATGCAAATAGTTAGTTCAGTTAGAAAACACATAACACAGTTCACAATTTCCCTTCAGGAATTTCTGTGAATAAAAGGAAATGTACTCGAATTCTTTTGTGCAACCCTATATATGATAATAGAATTTACTGAAGCCAGCAGATATGCGGACAAAATAATTAATTATAAAACCCATAACACAAGTTAAAACTCACTTCTAACAGTTAACGATAATAGGCCGTACTGCAAGAGAAGCCGTTTGTGTGTCCCTGTAAAAAACAACAAATGTTATGTACACTCTATTGCTATAGTAAACATTATGTGAGTGAATCTAAGAGGTGTATATCAATTTCAAAATGTTTGAAATAATGTAACAACATTTAATTAGATTGCAAACAGATTTTTTTTCCCATAGAGCATAATCTAGCAGCCTTCTGTTGAGTGCCCCTGTAAACGAACTGTACATGCAGGTCTTAGTATATTTACACGTGTTAGAGCGTGGACAGACAGAAGTATAGATAGTCAGGCTGCCAGAACAACCGAATTCATAAACACGTTTCAATTATTTTGGAAAGTGTTTAAAATAAGCAAATGATGAAGCGAGAACGCATGAAATATATAATATTAATATAATGTGCATTAATGTAGAAATGGGATTTTCTTCGTATTACGCGCACCACGGTTTTTGCAAAGATACATTCATGAGATGACTAGCATGAAAATGCAATCAAACAGATTGAATAACATTGAATGTTCAAATTTCAATAATTTGTAATGTTTTAGTTTTACCCCTGAAGTATAACAGGCGACTGTAAAAAGCTGTGTGGGAAACACCATCGTTTAATAGATACTGATGTAAAAGAATTTCTTTAAATTACATTTAGCACCAGAACATAAAAACCTGTATCTTCACAGTTTATAAAACACTTTGCAACACTAACATAATATTATAAGGAAATTTCATTTTTTCATACAATGAAATCATTTACAGTCAGTCCTGTAACCGGATTACTTTGTGCCTCTCTTTAAATGGACGATAAATACTACGCACTCCTTAGTCTATCGAATTATGTATAGATCTGTAGTATCCACAGTATTTTTTTAAAAATATCATTATGTTTGAAGTATCAAAACTTCATTAAAATGCGTCACAGACGATTTTTCTCCATAGATCATAATGTAATGGGATTCTATTGTGTGTCCCTGTAAACGAACTATAAATTCTACTTACTTTATACTCCTAAGAAAGCCTGTTTTAGTCCATCTAAGTGATTCACATCAATTTTATCATGTTTGAGGTAATGTAGTATCATCACTATAAATCAACGGAAACGATTTTTTCCATAGATCGTTATATAAAGGAATTCTTTTGTGTGTCACTGCAAATGAACTATAAATGCTACACACTTCATTTGCAATACGGAACATTCTGTAGTAAACATTCATACCATATAAACATTTCATTGCAATCCGAGTATGTTTACGAGAATTTGAAAGACAGAAAGGAAAGGAAATGAAAATTCTTTTCAATTATGTTGGGGAGTGTTAAAATGCATCTAATGCATAGAGTAATTAAATATTTAACATTTATTGGAATATATTTTTGATTGAACTGACGATAAGGTTCCAACAAAATAAACAACCACCCTCAAATAAAAGCAACGTGTTAAAGAAATGGCTTCATTTTTTAAATAATGGTTTTTTTTTCAAACTATTTTTGTCTATACTTCCTCTTTAGTTTGTTCAGTTTCAAGTGTTTTTCCCGACATAACAAATATGCATTTCGGTTTTTCAAACCACTATTTTTAATTACATGCTATTTTACGTCATTAGTTTGATTCATACAGGCACATTTTTTCGTTTTTTGTTTAATTTGAAAGTGAATGGCAATTATAAAGTATCTTTTTAGAAAAATGTATTTAATGACATTAATTTTGATACTTTAAATATTGACGTTTACATTGATATTTTCTTTACATTAAACTTAGATACAAATATTTAGGTTATTAATAAAACAAAAACAAATTACGTTTATTAATAAAACAAAATCTTAAATTATTAGATAATAAAATATTTAGCATTCATACTGGAATATTTTTAGAAATGGATTACATCCACCATAGCTAAAGTTTATAGAATTCACTTTCTGTTAAAAAAAAATTCATACTCTTTAAAATTAATTTTAGAAAAACATATGAATTGTAACCAATATATTTTTTAAAACGAATATATTTCTATAAGCTCCAAATATGCGAATCTGGAGCTTATAAAAATCTGTTCTACAAGATTTGAGTAGAACAAGATACTCAAATCTTGTTCTACTCAAAAAAAAAAAAAAACACGTATTATTCGGTAACTTAAGTGTATTCCCTCCTACGATACTAATGCACATTTTGAATTGTTTGTTCTTGCTGTTCACAAAATAGTTGAAGAGAGCTTGAGGAATTCTGTCTCAATCCTTTCACCGGGCAATTTTCAGTTCCTGCACGGTTCGAGGATAGTTCTTTCTTTGAGCAATACGTCTACCGTTTCTTTCCACACTAGTTGATGCCCAGAATCACTCCAAGTGTTCTCCCTAAGATATATGTCCATAGAATAAACAAGGCATTTTGTATGCTCAAAATTGTCTACTGCTAGTGTGAGAGACACTTCAGCTGTCTTATGTGGCTGGACGTTGTTAACAATTAACAGAGATTCAGAATTAACTGTACCACAGAAAATATGAATGTTCTCCTAGAGAACGCTTGTGCAATACCACTGGGATGTCACTGAGCCTGATACCCACTCAGACAATCACATTTTGTCCATAGTTATAAGTTTTCTGAAGTTTATGGTGATGGGAATGAATTGTTCTCTCTTTACACACTAACTTATGCCGAGAATCATTGTTTATGATGTAGCTGAATTAATTATATAACAAGACTCTGGACCACTGTTTCTGACCCGATCGAATATGCTCCATCCAACGAAGTAAACTCTCCCTATGATCACTAGGGTGGAACGAAAATAATGGTTAATTATTTTTTTTCAGTTAGAAATTTGCTATAGTCGGCAAAAGTTGCCTTTTGGTATTAGAATGAAGAATATAAAATTTTGTTGCTGTACTAAAATTTTTTTCAGGTGCCGCAAAGAGCTTCAAAAATGACTTTTCCATGAAAAAACAATAAAAATTACTTTTTAAAAAAAAAGTTCTTTTCTTCATTATTAACATAGAATACATATATTTTGTAAACAAAATATTCAAAATATGATACTTTGGCAGAAAACTTGCACATTCTATGTGTTACGAATATTTAGATGCCATTACAGAAAGAATTATTTTGTAGAATTTGGCGATTTTCACCATATTATTTTTTATTAATTTTACAGTAACATATTTTTATAGTACTACATTGAAATGGAAGAAATGCAATCTTTAATTATCGTATCTTAGTTAATCAAATCACACTTATTTAGAAAAACTTTAAAAGAGTGAACCTCTGTTTAACGGACACCTATGTGACCAAAAAAAAAATGTCTGAAAAAATGAGGTGATTGTAGGAGATTGGTTGTTAGTTATAACGAGAGGTTAATGTTCGCTGAGAAATTTTAATTTGGCCGTAAGAGAGGGGGACCGTATATATACGGGTGTCCGTTAAAGCGGTTTGACTTTATATTGTTTTTAAAGGCAAAACATTATTTTTAAGAAACATTAATTTTTCTCTAATGTCCATAGTAATCACACATGGTCCATAATAATCACACTGACATTAGATTTTTTTTCCAAATCTTGGCATGATTTTTTGAAAATTTATTTTAGTTTTTATCAATGCATATCTTGCAGAAGTTCTGCAAACTGACAAGGATGACTCGGTAACTAATTTAACAATCCTTTTAACTGCTTGTGTGTGACATAGGGGAAAATTGAAGTTGACTCTCATGATCAGGTTCTTCTGCTTGCTTTATTTACTGCTTTAGTTTGTAGTCAGCAATATATATCGTCATAGGAGGTTATGTTACTTTAACATCATGCCATTGAATCATATCAATATAATCCGTGACATCAAAGTTTATACATACAGGAATTAAAAAATTTCTTATGCCAAATTCATTTCCATCCCCTGCTTTTACAATTCGACGTAATGCAAACTCCTTAATGACTTCTATCACCTGATAGCATACAATGGATTACATTTTCATGTGCAGCAAAGTATGCATTGCTTTGGCTGATTGGATCAATTGCATTTTTAGGAGTGCAATTGAGGTAACGTAAATAGCTGACTCATTTTCACAAGTGCTTCGTCCATAGATAGAAGATGGTTTCAACTTTATGTTAAACCAAACAGTTGCATATACTTTCAAAATGTACTCAGTCAGTATATGGATATTCTGTTCCCACGTACAATTGAATTATTCTTTTTGTTAAGGTAAACCATGGTGAATGACAAATTTTTTCTGGTTTCTTCATAGACAAATCAGAAGAGCAATTTCTAACGGAGATTGTGTTACACATTTCTAACAAATATATTTGGACGATACTTAAATTATCCTTTAATTTTAGCAATGGAATGTTATTTTCAATAGGTAAGAACTTAGTCACTGGAAGTTCATAACACTTTTCCTGTTGTTTCCTTATTTTCATTCCAAATTCATTTGGATTTTAAGTTTTTCCATCTAGGAAAGAAAATAGATGACGAACGGGTAGTTCGTTTGCATGAAACAGACAAATCAAGCACTGCAGTGGCTTTCATAATTATTTTTCCAATAAAGCAATCGCACCATTATTCAATCCAGTGTTCAAGGCTGTTCCATCATATCCAATTGCAGTAATGTTTAAGTATTGGTTGTTGCCATTTGACAATGTCATTATGTTGTCTTTTATACCTTTTCCAGTGCCAGAAATTGGTTTTACGTGTCTTGAAAATTTTGATCCAAGTTCTGGAACAAGTGATATATGTTCTTCGATAACAGTTATTTTGTTTACTTAGATGCTTTCTTCTCTTGCACAATAGTCTTGTCTTTTCTTACATAAAAAAATTACTTTCTGTAACTAGTTTTGCAGTTTCTTCTACATATCTTTTTTTGGTTCTTTATTTGTTCTCATCTAATTGTCATTCTGTCAATACATTTCTGTCATACTTCTTTATTCATCACTTATCAGACCAATATTCTGCAGAGCGGCGCTTGCAATTGTTGCAGCAATTTTGTCTGCTACTCAAGTTCGATCGGAAGTAGAAGCCACAAATCGCAATTTCATACGCATTTGACTATGATTTTGATTACTTGAGGTTTCAGAGACACTGAACGTAGAGGCAATAAAAAAATTGGGATAGTATAGTGTTCTCTTCTGAACTTTGTTCTGTTTGTACCTCATTGTATACTATTTATGTTTCATTATTTTTGTAATTAAAATACGTTTACCATGTTTACTGATTAAAAATATTTAAAACTGATTTAAACTGATTTAAAAGACAAATTATGAAAACTATAACCTATTGAAAAAAAATATTAAACATGATTGCGAAATTTTTCAAAATTTTAATAAAAACATAAAGTTTGCCCTTTTTGCGGCACCTCTAAACATAATCCAATTACGCTGATACTTAATTTCCGTCTTTATTTTGATCAAAAGCAACTTTTGAAAACTATAGCATATTGAAATTATTATTATTATTATTTTTACATAACTGCGAAAATTGTCAAAATTTTAATAAAAACCTAAAGTTTACCCTTCTTGCGGCACCTGAAAATATAATCCAATTACGCTAATATTTAATTTCCGTCTTTATTTTGATCAAAGACAACTTTTAAAAACTATGGCATTTTGAAATTAAAAAAAAAGTTTATTCGTTCCACCCTAATGATCATGTGCTCATAGTACGCATGTAACAAGCTTCTGTGCATATGAACCAACATTATTTAATCATCGGTAAATGGCTACCGAAGAAAACCCAGTACCAGTAGTGTTAACAAGGTTTGAGGTTATCTGACATAGACTATCATTTAAGTTCGTTTTAACCACTGGGTTGACATATCCTGTTCTTACCATGGCCTCCATAATGCCTTCATGTAAAACTGTCACTTCCAGAGGTCTTTTTAAACCTCAAAACTACACACTATTTGACGCATTTCTTGCCTTGGTAACTCCTGTGACACTTTTCCATACTTTGAGACTTCCGACCACTTAACCATGATCGTACGCAATCAAATGATGGCTTATAGGAATTTAATCAGTCAATACCTGTCGTGCAAAAAGGGAATTTACAGCTCTATCTTCAGAAACCGACAGTCTGCCTTCTCCGCTCTATTGTTACTATATGCAATTTCAATGAAGGAAGCCACATGAATGCACTGCCTTTAATACAGACAAGAAAACATACTATAAAACGTCCTCTACCGCTGTTTTTTTTTGTGATTGCCCGGTTTATTGAAACAAGATTATCACGAATTCGTTGCTTCGTAGCATTTGTCAAGCAGTGTTTGATGAAATAACAAAGCAAATAAACAGGCGAGGCCTTGAATCGAATATATATTGAGTTACGAAAGAACATTACACAGTGACAAAAACATAGTAATTGACTGAAAATTGAACATCACTTATAGCTATAAATTCGTCTGGGATTTTGCAGTCATGTTTCCCGGACGTGCAAGAAAGCTTACACAAAAGTATCATCCAATAAAATTTAAGATGTAATGCTACGATTACAATTACGATACGATATACTAACACCCGCCCATAATCTAGCATTACATTAGAAAATACAGAATAAAAAATTACAATAAACAAACTTTAAAAATATGACACAGTTAAAACATTACTTATACAAACAGCAAAGAAATTCATAAAATTTAACTTTAGGCAATGCCTTTGTAAACATATCAGCAATTTGCATATTTGTAGGACTATATTCAATTTTGATATTATTTTCTTTTAAAACATTACGAAGAAATTTTAGTTTTATATCTATATGTTTCATTCTACCATAACTACTTTCATTACTGATACATTTTATGCAAGACTGATTATCCTCTAAAATAAGTAAATCCTTAATACTTACAATTTCACAAGCAATATTTTTGAACCACAGCAGGTCTTGCAAACTTTTAGTTAAGGCAATGACTTCAGCTTCATTTGAAGATAATGCAACTGATTTTTGTTTATTACAACACCAGAGAACAGGCATGTTACAAAACATTAAAATGCAACCTGGTACTGATTTTCTATCATTTGTATTAGCCCCCCAATCAGAATCAACATACATAGATAATTTAGGATCAGATTTTTGCTTTTTATACACAAGTTTTAAGGACAAAGTTCCTTTCAAATATCTTAAGATTTTCTTTAGTGCAATCCATGCAACTTCAATAGGCTTTTCCTGCATTTGACTCAAACAATTAACACTATATAAAATATCAGGTCGTGAAATATATGCTAAATACAATAAACAACCTACAAGTTCACGGTATGGACCATTAAATGGTTTTCCATTTTTGAAATCAGATGGAGTGGATTTAGGAGAAATAGGAATATCACTAGTTTTACATTCCAGCATATTAAATTTACTTAACAATTTAATTATATAAGACTCTTGATCCATTATTAAACTATCAGATTTAAATTTCATTTGAATACCCAGAAATTCTGAAACACATTCTGATTTTGACATATGAAACTCTTTACAGAGTAAAGAAATAACTACATTAGTTTCATTTAAATCTGAACCTGCTATAAGCATATCATCAACATACAGAGCAATAATTATTTTATGACCATTACTATAACGAATAAAAATACAAGGTTCATTATCAAGAGATTTAAATTTTAATTTTGAAACAAATTCAAGAAACCTTTCAAACCATTGTCGTGGGGCCTGTTTCAGGACATATAAACTCCGTTTGAGTTTACATTTTAACCCACTTTCGTCATCATAGCCTTGCGGCTGATCCATAAAAACAAGTTCATTTAACTTACCATTCAGGAAAGCTGTTTTTACATCCAAAACAAATGCATGTAAGTCATCATTTAAAATCACAAAAAGCACTAAACGTAAAGCAGGCATACTTATTACAGGGGCGAAAGTTTCACTATAGTCTAGTCCTTCTTTTTGCATAAATCCACGGGCTACAAGGCGAGCCTTACAACGTCCATCTCGTTTGATGGTATACACCCATTTGCAGGAAATAGCTCGTTTGTCAGGTGGTAATTTTTCGAGATGCCAGACGTCGTTGATTTTTATGCTTTCTATCTCTGCATCCATAGCTTCTTTCCATAAACATTGTTCATCAACAGGGAGAAATTTGATCTCATCAAAAGATAAAGTTTCTTATTGGCAAAGTAATGCTTCATACACCTCAGGAGCTGGATACCGAATAGGTTGTTTTCTTGATCTGTCGGATTTTCTCATTTTATCTTCTTTCTCTTCAGAATCCTCTAATTCTTCACTAGTTCTTTCTTGAGAATCTGGCTTAATTTCACAATCAGTCAATTCTGAATTTTCCACTATGTGTTGTTTTGAGTTTATGGTATGCTTCTTCTCTTCATCAAATTTGGCATTTCTTGAAATAGTTATGCGTTTCGTCTCAGGATCTAGCAATCGATATCCCATTGAAGAATAACCTATGAAGATCATATGTTTTGACCTATCATCAAGCTTCTTACGATGAACGGAAGGAACTAGCATGTAGGCACTGCATCCAAAAACACGTAAGTGCTTCAAATCGGGATCTTCTCCAAATTTTAAGAAATACGGCGTTAAGTTCTCATTGGAGCTGCTTGGCATTCGATTTTTCAAGTAAGCTGCTGTAAGAATAGCTTGACTCCAAAAAGTCTTAGGTAAATGTGATTCAGCAATTAAAGCCCTTCCTATATCCAGGAGCAATCTATTGCATCTTTCAGCAACTCCATTCAAAGCTGGAGTGTATGGAGGAGCGGGATCAATCACTATACCAAGATCTCGAGTAAAATTCACTAAATCATTACTTAAATATTCCTTTCCGTTATCGCATCTGATTTTCTTTACTGTAGGATTACTTTTTAAGAAAACTTTCAATTCTTCTAAAGCTTCACTTTTATGCTTCAATAATCGAACTTCAGTAAATCGTGAAAAATCATCTATGATAGTCATAAAATAGCATTCACCAGAAAAATTTTCGGAACAATAGGGCCACATATGTCAGAATGAATAGCAGTCATTGGGGTACTTTCTCTTTTCCTAGGTCCTCTTCCCATTGGTGTTGCACTCTGTTTTGCTCGAACACAAACATCACAAAAAGAAAGGGGTATTGGAAGTTTCATTTCCTTCAACACTTTGGCGCTTGAATGGCCCATTCTGCGATGCCAAATTTCAGAATCAATTTCTTTTGATGTGAGAACAGTTTCATAATTTGGGACAAAAAAACTAACATATTGTCCATTTGAATCACGTTCACCAAAACAAAAACGATTTCTTCCTTTTTCTATGAACACCTTTTCATTCTTGAAAATAACTGCATAATTTGCATTTTCGATTTTTCTAACGGAAATCAACTGTCCACTTAAATCTGGTACGTAAAGAACATTATTTAATGTAATTTCCATTCCGTTTGATAATTTTCCAATAATATTTCCAACACCTTTAATTTCAAGATTCGTTGTTTTCGACGCACACTTAATAGTTCCTGAAGATGGCTGTAAAGACGTGAAATATTTCTAATTAGAGCACATATAGGAAGTCGCTCCAGAAACCACTATAAATTCATTCTTTTTAACGTTCCCCGCAACAAAAGATACTGCTGAAGAAGCAAATTTTTCCTCATTTGAATTTTTAACAGTTTTACAGTTGCGTTTAAAATGGCCAGGAAGTCCACATTTGAAACAAGTAAGTTTCTTTCTACAATATTTAGCTATGTGCCCCTTTGAATTACAGTTTTTGCACACATATTCTTTGCGAGTTGATACAAACGCGGTATTATCATGAGCAAATTTGGACTGCACTTTTTCTTTCTTTGAGTCGAGCAGAAGTGCTTCAGCATCTAACAGCCGTTGTGTGACAAAATCTAGATTCAAAACAGTATTCGGTTGATTTTCTAACGCAGTTTTAACATTTTCAAATTCTTGAGGCAACGACATTAGAATATAAACAATAGTATCGGTTTCACTTACTTCAGCACCGGAAATTTTAAGTTCTGAAATTAATTTATTTATTTCATCAATGTGACGTCTCATCGACACAACACGATACTTTTTAATAGTTTCTAACCTCTTTATAATTAAAATTTGATTAACTGCACGCTTGGTATCATATGTTCGTTCTAATTTATTCCATATCTTATGCGCAGTATTTTCTTCTTGCAATGACGCAAGAACCCCATCGCTTAAAAGCGAGAATAATAAAGCATAAGCCTTTTTCGATTTTACAACTTCCGCTGTTTCAGTTGTCGCTTTATTGTCTAAAAACTTATCCAAATCTTTCGCCGCAAATATGGCTTTGACACGCCTTTTCCAAACAGAAAAATTTGTACCGTCCCCGTCAAAAAGAGCAACTCCGTATAATTCTTTTTCACTTTCCATCGCTGGGTAAAAAAACAGAAACAAAAGAAAAATAAATTTTCTCTCTCAAAACCACAGCAATAAATATGAAAAGGGACTAGCATCACTCTGTCTGCGAATTAAACCAAGCTCTGCTGATGAAATAACAAAGCAAATAAACAGGCGAGGCCTTGGATCGAATATATATTGAGTTACGAAAGAACATTACACAATGACAAAAACATAGTAACTGACTGAAAATTGAACATCAATTATATTTATAAATTCGTCTGGGATTTTGCAGTCATGTTTCCCGGACGTGCAAGAAAGCTTACACAAAAGTATCATCCAATAAAATTTAACATGTAATGCTACGATTACAATTACGATACGATATACTAACAGTGTTTAAGGTATACACCGCTGTTACGACTATAACTTTTGCCGTTCTTAACTTTGAGCTTCGGTGTTTGACTTTAGCTCACACACAGTATATATAATATATTTTAAATTAGATTAACTTTACTTACAGAATAACAAAATAAATCATTTATATTATAGAAATAGAAATATCCATATACTTAAAGCTAACCTGCTTTTTAGTTTTTCGTGCAAAAATGCTATTTATACGCATGCGCGAGCATTCAGCTAATCAGCTAGAGGCTTTTACTATCTTCAGACGCGATGTTTCAGCCAATGAGGTGAAGGCTTTTTCCTCTCTCTAGAAGCATATGTGTATTACGATTCCATTTGGTTGTTCGGTTGTTGAAACTTTATGGATTTCTTTTATTAAGGTATTTTTTCATTTTACCGTATTTATTTTCTTTTTAAGTCGTATGTATTTTACTACTTTGAATTTTTTTATAACTAACCCTTTTTTTGAGAGAGAGAGAGATTTCGTGGCACGAAATTCCGCGAATCGTTTCCGATGGAAACAAACTATTAAGATTCAAGTGTAAAATTTCAGTTTTTTAAACTTTTAATAAGTAATTCTGTGTGATATGATTAAATTCAGGTTTTCTCAGCGACGATCACAGTATTTTTACCAAATAATTTTTGTATTAATCAAGCTTTTTTGGTTATTAAGCATAGCTAAACACGAAAGAAAACTTTGTTATTTTAAGATTTTGATGTGAATTATTTGCGTACATTTATAAGGCGAGTTTCACTGAATAATTCAAGAAAAAAAAAATCTCATCATTATACATATTTAGTTATGCATTATTAATTATTTACTTGGCCTTTACTTTTAATATTTCAAACTTACAGCTGAATGTAACTATTAAAACATTTGAAATACTGTATTCGTAAAATGAAATTTCAGCTTAAACACTCGACAATTACTTTTACTTATGCATTATTAATTATTTACTTGGCCTTTACTTTTAATATTACAAACTTACAGCTGAATGTAACTATTAAAACATTTGAAATACTGTATTCGTAAAATGAAATTAGCTTAAACACTCGACAATTACTTTTAGTTATGCATTATTAATTATTTACTTGGCCTTTACTTTTAATATTACAAACTTACAGCTGAATGTAATTATTAAAACATTTGAAATACTGTATTCGTAAAATGAAATTTCAGCTTAAACACTCGACAATTACTTTTAGGTTAAATTCAGGTTTTCTCAGTGACGATCACAGTATTTTTACCAAATAATTAAAAGTACTACATGCATGCATCTATCTATCTATCTATCTATCTATCTATATTAGAAATTGTGCAGGTTTCTGGTCACTGTTTTGTTTACATATTTTAAACAAAAATTTCAATTTAATAATGCACTGAAAATTATAATGAATGCTTACAATTAAACACAACAACACAAAACAAAAAATTTCACAAAAACACATTATTTCCCCGATATTTTCCCACAACTAATCAATAAATTTCATGATATTTTATTGCGATTTTAAACCATGAACTTTAGTACTTTTCTGTTATATGGACACTATGCCAAAATGTATGTATGTATGTTTGGCGACAATGGTGTACGTATAACGGAAAAGTGCCTGAATTATTATTTATATATATATATATAAAATATAAACATAATTGGCGACACAGCAAGTTTTCTGGATTTCTCCCTGGCTCTCTAACCACATTGTTAACAAAACAAAAAATTCACGAAAAATACATTATTTCCCCGATATTTTCCCACAACTAATCAATAAATTTCATGATATTTTATTGTGATTTTAAACCATGAACTTTAGTACTTTTCTGTTATACGGACACTATGCCAAAATGTATGTATGTATGTATGTTTGGCGACAATGGTGTCCGTATAACGGAAAAGTGCCTGAATTATTATTTATATATATATATATAAAATATAAACATAATTGGCGACACAGCAAGTTTTCTGGATGTGAAAGGCGGAGATGAATTTCATTCATTCAATGACCTTTTTAAAAGTTTCAAGTTTGGGTTGAGTGCACATGAACATAGAAACCGATACCTATTTCTATGTTCATGATTGATTTTTTGGATATCTTTTCGTATAGCACAGAAAATCATTTCTCCCGCTTTCGTAATACAGATAAATTCTGGTGTATTTTTTTTCTTCTTTTTATATCATAAGTACTTTTCTACTTTAAATTTTTTTAACCTAATAGTAATTGTCGCGTTTCTAAGCTGAAATTTCATTTTTCGAATGCAGTATTTCAAATGTTTTAATAGTTACATTCAGCTGTAAGTTTGAAATATTTAAAATATTAAAAGTAAAGGTCAAGTAAATAATTAATAATGCATAACTAAATATGTATAATGATCAGAATGACATATTAAAATGTGTACAGAATGAAATGAAAATTTTAAAAAACTGAAATTTTGCACTTGCAACTTAATTGTAAATTTCATTGTTTACATTGGAAACGATTTGTGGATTTTAAGAATTTGCGGAACTTCGTGTCACCAAATTGCTAAATCTCTCTCTCTCCCTCTCCAAAAAAAAAGGGTTAGTTTAAAAAAATTCAAAGTAGCAAAATACATACAACACAAAAAGAAAATAAATACGGTAAAATGAAAAAATTACTTTAATAATAGAAATCCATAAATTTTCAACAATGACATCAAACGAACGTATCTCATCTTTCGTTTGTGATAAGGAACGCTCCTTTGGCCCCCTCCACTCATTGGCTGAATTGTAAAGGGCAAAATTGGGGGACAAAATGACTACAGCATTTCTGAGAAAAGAAAAAATCAGAAAATTCACTGAAAAGTTTCAGCACATGGAGAAAGGGTAAATGCTCTCTCAGCAATAATTATTTTTGTTGCAAGTTGGGTTAACTGTCTTTATGGTTCTAGTCGATTTCAGACTGAGTGTAGATTTCTGCAAGTTGGATTTGGGTTAACCCGATTTTTCAAAAGTTAGTTCAAGTTCAGTATATTATTTCAGATTAAAACTATATCTATCAGGGCTTGAATTTCAGGGCGGGATTCGCGCCGAAAATTTTGAAATCCCGCCCAAAAAAAGACAATGAGTGGGAGCCTCCCGCCCAAAAAATTTCAGCATTTTTGGAGAAATTTGCATTATTTAATTTACCTGCAACCAAACGATAAATTTCGTGATTTTTTTCCCCCGCAACCGATTGACGGACTTTGTGTTTTTTCCGCGACTGATCGACGAACTTTGTGGTTTTTTCCGTGACAGATCAACGAACTTTGAGTTTTTTCTGCGACAGATCGACGAACATTGCGTTTTTTAAGCGACTGATCGACGAACATTGCGTTTTTTGGGGACATATCGACGAACTTTGCGTTTATTCCGCAATCGATCGACGAAATTTTTCTTTTTTCCCTGACTGATCGACGAACTTTGCATTTATTCCGCAATCGATCGACGAAATTTGCTTTTTTCCGCAACTGATCGACGTACTTTGCGTTTTTTCCGCGACAGATCAACGAACGTTGCATTTTTTTCTGCGACTGATCAACGAACTTTGTGTTTTTTCTGCGACAGATAGACGAACATTGCGTTTTTTAAGCGACTGATCGACGAACCTTGCATTTTTGGGGACAGATCGACGAACTTTGTGTTTATTCTGCAATCGATCGACGAAATTTGCTTTTTTCCCCCGACTGATCGACGAACTTCGCGTTTTTTATGACAGATCGACAAACTTCGCTTTTTTTATGACAGATTGACGAACTTAGCATTTTTTCCGCGACAGATCGATGAACTTTGTGTCTTTTCCACGATCGATCGGTGAATCTCAATCAAGTAAAATCTAAAGTCAGAAATTTATTTAACAACCTAATTGTTAAGGGTCCCTAACACATTTAATGGAACTTGAAAAATACACTACATATATAAAACTTAACTTTCTTCCCTTTTTTATAATAAAAATAAACATTTTACATAATCATTCTCAGTTGACTTAATTTTTTCAATGGTATTTTGTCATGTCTGCATTAATGTAATTCTTTAAATAGCACGTAAAATAATAGTGGGGTTTAAAGCTTTTTTTTCTCCCTCCCAAACATTACAACTCCCCACCATTTAAAAATGTTGGTAGGGAGACTCCCGTCCTTGGAAAAATTGAATTTCAAGCCCTGCCTATAATATGTTTGTGTGTATTGAGGTTTGTATAGATGTTTGTGTGTGTGCTGTTTTTAATAAAGACAGTTTCATTTTTCACACGAACCTTTCAAAAAATTCACATTCTTTGCGCAATCCTTTAACAAAATTCGCATTTTTTTTCGTGATTCTTTAATGAAATTCGCATTTTTTTCTGTATCTTTTTTTTGTCGAGATTCACAATTTTTTCAGCTATCCTATGACGTAATTTGTGTTTTTTTCAGCGATAATTTGACGAAATTTGTGTTTTTTCTGCGATTTTTTTTTCACGAAATTTGCGTTATTTTCCATGATTCTTTTGTGAAATTTGCGTTTTTCTGTGATACTTAGACGAAATTTTCTTTTTTCGCAATGCTTTGATAATAATCACATTTTCTCTGCTGCCTTTTGATAAGATTCATGAATTTTCAGCAATCCTTCGATGAAATTCGCGTTTTTTCAGCAATCTTTGAAGAAATTCGCATTTTTCTCTCGATACTTTAACGAAATGTGCGTTTTCCAGCGATTTTTTGATAAAATACATTTTATTCCGCAATTTTTAGACGAAATTTGGCAAGAAAGCGCTATCTTTTGGTGAAATTTCCTGTTTTGCGATTCTTTGACAAATTTTGCCCATCTTTTGCGTAAATCGCGTTTTTCTGTGGCCTTTTAACAAAATTCACGTTTTACATGATCCTTTGATGAAATTAGTGTTTTTCCCGTGATCATTTGACGAAATCTAGGATTTTTTTCCCGCGAAGATTGATTATTTGTTTTTAGTCTGCAGGTGCCCTAAAAAGTTTGTGATGCCTGTCGCTGCATTGCACGCATTCTGCCACGGTGTATCAAACAAACAAAATTCATCCTAAAGAATCATTGTTTCGTTTCTGGAAATGAACAACCGTCAACTCATTGGCTGAATTATAAAGGGTGAAATGTGTAGGCACTGAGTATCATCTATACTATTAATGTCGGTAAACGTCTGTCTGTGTGTGTGTTGTTGTGTCTGGCGTCTGTAAGCACAAAACTTTGCATGCAGACGACGGACATAAGTGCTTTTGGTATAAAAAAATTCGGAAGGGGAGTTTTTAAAAATTCACAACATTTTGCGGGAGAAGAGGGGTGCGAACGAATTTAAAAAATGAGTCCGCATCAATAATTATGGCGGCGGGGGTAGTATGTTTTGCCCACACGGGGTGGAGACTTTTCTTTGCTGACACCACTCATACGATATATCGTTCGAAAGTCCTGCGACTGCCTTTTCATGTTATGCATCTGTGTGGTCCATCATCCCCCCCCCCCCGCCAATTGGGCCGCTTTTCTAAATTTTGCACATACCACTCATGTTATATATCGTTAAAAAGGTCTGTGACCGCTTAATCATATTATGCATCCCCCCACTTTGCCCCCCCCCAAGGGGGTACTTTTGTAAATTTTGCACAAACCCTTCATGTTACGTATTGTTGGAAAGGTTTTTGACTGCTTATTCATGTTATGCATCTCCGGGGTCCATCCCGCCACTTCCCCCCCTTAAGGGGGCACTTTTCTAAATTTTGTTGACACCCCTCATGTCATATATTGTTGGAAAGATCTGTGACCGCTTAATCATATGCATCTCCAATGTCCATCTCCCCAATTTGCCCCCCCCCCCCAAGGAGGCAATTTTCTAAATTTTGTTGACACCCCTCATGTCATATATTGTTGGAAAGGTCTGTGACCGCTTAATGATATTATGCATCTCCAATGTCCATCTCCCCACTTTGCCCCCCCCCGTCCCCCAAGGGGGTACTTTTCTAAATTTTGCAGACAACCCTCATGTCATATATCGTTGGAAAGGTCTGTGACTGCTTAATCATATGCATATCTCCAATGTCCATCTCCCCACTTTGCCCCTCCCCAAGGGGGTACTTTTCTAAATTTTGCAAACAACCCTCATGTCATATATTGTTGGAAAGGTCTGTGACCGCTTAATCATATTATGCATCTTTAATGTCCATCTCCCCAATTGTCCCCCCCCAAGGGGTCAATTTTCTAAATTTTGTTGACACCCCTCATGTCATATATTGTTGGAAAGGTCTGTGACCGCTTAATCATATTATGCATCTCCAATGTCCATCTTCCCACTTTGCCCCCCCCTCCCCCAAGGGGGTACTTTTCTAAATTTTGCAGACAACCCTCATGTCATATATCGTTGGAAAGGTCTGTGACTGCTTAATCATATGCATATCTCTGATGTCCATCTCCCACTTTGCCCCCCCAAAGAGGTACTTTTCTAAATTTTGCAGACAACCCTCATGTCATATATCGTTGGAAAGGTCTGTGACTGCTTAATCATATGCATATCTCTGATGTCCATCTCCCACTTTGCCCCCCCCCCAAAGAGGTACTTTTCTAAATTTTGCACACAACCGTCATGTTATATATCGTTGGAAAGGTCTGTGACCACTTAATCATATTATGCATGTTCCGTGTCCATCCCCTGCTTTACCCCCCCCCAAGGGGGTACTTTTTTTAATTTTGCACACACCCCTCATGTTATATATCGTTTGAAAGGTCTTTGACTGCTTATTCATGTTATGCATCTCCTTGGTCCATCCCGCCATTTCCCCCTCCCTAAGGGGGCACTTACCATTTACTTGCACAACAGCGCTAAATGTGTCAGATGAAAGAAATTCCGCGAGTGCATGTGCCAGTGAAACTTAGCCAATTGCTGTTCTTCAACCTAGCTTTAATTCAAAATGGGTTTTTTATTTGAATTATTCTGCAAAAGTTTCAAACATTTTAAAGCAGCTATGAATTTTATTTTTATGGTACTATCAAGTTTTTTGCCGTCAAATTTTGACGGGTTCCATCTAGTCATATTATAGAAATAGAAATATTATATTATAGAAATAGAAATATTATATTATAGAAATAGAAATATTATATTATAGAAATAGAAATATTATATTATAGAAATAGAAATATTATATTATAGAAATAGAAAAAAAAACCCCATGTAATGCCCATGTTTACCGCAGATCAAGGTTGAAAATATCTGTGATAATAATTGTGTAACTAATTGCGTAAACAATGTAAAATTGTGAAACATTTGGGCCATGGCCACGTGATTATTTTTGACATCATGGAAGCCCTATATGCCCTCCCGATTTCTCGTGTAGGATTGTCGTGGTGTGCATTTAGTTGCACACAATGGATATAATTTTGAATCCTGTTATTATGAAAACAAAAATCGAAGTACTCCAACACTTTATTAAACCAACATTCGTTTAATCCCCTTCGCGACAAGGGTCGCGTACACGTTACGTAAAGAGTGATCAGAATCCTATATTACTTTTAATAGAACATTTTGTGTATTTAATCACGGAATTGCTTAGGCAAAAAATTCTATCTCAAAGATTAAAAATTGTACAAAAGACGTTCGTCCCGAGTGGATTTACTCCAAAATAACGTGAGTTTATTAACTAAAAGTCAAGTAGAAAAGGAGTGAATAAAAAGTTCTAAATACTGTCACTCGAAAAATATGAGAACTTGTTAACTCTTTAAGATGCAAAGAACTTATGCTGCTAAAATGTTGAAATAATTGAATGAAACCAGAATTTACGAACTAATTTATTTAGAAATAAGTAAAAAAAATTGTGAGGCACATTATAAATGCCAAAAATAATTATCCACAATTTTAGAAATTTAAATTAAATATTATACCCAGTATACCACCGCACTTGAAAGGGGAAAATGTCACTTTCAATCTACAGTTTCAATCATTTTTCATCAAAGGGTATCTACTAAAATGATTTTCATTCTGCACACGACAGTGACTTTGACATTTGAAAACTGATTAGCAAAAAAATAGGCCGAAATTTTTCATTTATCTTTTATAAATAGTTGTAAAAGGAATATTGGTGATTTTCTATTATTTTTTCTTTCATTATTAAGTGTATTATAAAAAATGTCATATGATAAAAAACGCATGTTAAAACTTTCGAATAATTTTCAACAAACTTCCCTTTATAAAATCTTTTATATATTTTAAGTAAACGTAATAAGTTTAATTACAATAAACAAAGTAATTGGCTTTAACGTTTCTCCACTTAACGTATATAGCATTGTCTTATAGGAGTGACGAGGTTTTATTTTATCTTGATTTTCCATATCTTCAAAAAAATATTTCACTGATTTTCTTTTTAATAAATGTTGTATAACTTATGAATGACCATCTTGTATGCAAAACCAACACACACAGATTCAGTAATATTTGAAGGAATTAATGAATTAGTGAATGCAAATAATTACTAACCCCAATAGCATTTATTTACATAAAATATTATTAATAATTTTTCTAAGTGCTTAGAATTTCCCGATCGCTGGTTCAAAATATGGCTATAAAATTTACTTTACAAGTATAATGTGCAGCGCACCAAATCATAAATGCGAAAAATTTTAATATAATTTAATATTAGATATTGATATTATATATATTTATCTCGCATCTTGAAACAAATATAATTACTTTGTAATTAAATATTTGCTTATCAATAGCTATATCTATACATCTCATTAAGTACAAGTAACTAAATGAAAGTATCACCAGTAAAAAGTTTTCTAAAATTAGCTATGATTGTGAGAATTTGAGATAATCTAACCTATTTGATGAAAACTTATCCGACAAAATTGCGTTATGAATGGACTGTTTACAGGGGCTCTCGTTTTATCAATAATAATACTTGCTTGAGAACATATTTCAGAGACAGATTTATTTACGTTATAACAACGATTATAGAAACAAGATTATTATTTATAAGCCATTTATTATGCTATATTCAATGAAAATACTTTAATACAAGCGAACTAAACATCTTTATGCAAACCCATCATAAAGAAAATATTGGAAAAGGTTGTTTGAAACCTTGGAAATAATTTGAGAATGTTATCTTCTGTAGCTATAATTTAAATTGATACCATCAAATAAATAAATTTATCCAGGAAGCATGTCTCACCATTCATTTGTTTTATTCGATGAATGCAGTTAATAAGTTAATCGCATATTTAAATGACACTACTGTTTTAGCAAGAGATTTCCAATACTTTTTATACATCTTATTCGATATTAAAATAAAAGAGAAGATATGCCTGTTTTCTTGAGATAGTAAAAAAATACATTTTTAAAAAGTGATGCTGAAAATTTTCCAATAGTGATAAAAATAGCTAGATGTTAATATTATAAAATTTATTGAAGAAATAACAAACTCATTATTTAGAAATATAAGCAATCGCTTAAATATTTATAGCCTTTATTTATAAAATTAAATGGTAATTGTGTTTTACACTACAGCTAAAAAATATCAGTCCCTCTTTTAAAGTATGTTTTCTAATAACTGCCAAAATATGATGAATACTACTATGGGGAAAATTATAATGGTGGTAATTCTACAATAAAAGGGAAGTGGTAAAATTTGTTGAAAAATAATATACAGGGCTCTAGAAATCTTGCGTACACTTTTTGTTTCCTTTACATGTTTTTGCATATTATCGCATATTATGTTATTCATTTTATAAATTTAAAATTGTCAAAATTTTGAATTGTTTGTTTTTATAAACATCTCCATTTTATTTATTTAAAATATTACAGAACTTTTTAACATAATAATTATTGTACATAAAAATAATGTTTTTAATATTTTTATTTAAATTTTCTCTACTATTTACTACCAGTTAAAAAAAAAGTTATTTTGAAAAAAATACCTGGAGGTTTTCTAAATATAATGCCTAACATTCCATATATATATATATATATATATATATATATATATATTTCCTCTGAGAAAGATCTATGAGTATAAATTTGCAATTATTATTACACACAAAAAATAGTGAAATGCAATATTTTAACAGTTCTTTTAATGGACAAATACCGGAATAAAATAACATTCTTTATTTTGTGTATTAAATTTCGTTAAATGCTCTTTAAACAAAAATTTCAACTCTAAATTATTTTTCGATAAAAATATGAATAAGCGGCAAAACCCCATGTTTTTTGTAACATGAATCAGGATTCAATTTCTAGAAGCTTCAAATATGTGAATCCAAAATTACAGATCATTATGCCTAGTTGAAGCGGAGTTACGTTTAAAAATTACTCGCGTTGCAATCTGTTTTCCTTCGATTACAAATAAATCCGTTTAACATTAGACGTTCCAAACTTTAAACCTGTGAAATTCGTAAACTATCGGAGAGAATGACTTCCCGTTTGATATTCTAAGGTAAATTTGACCGAAAAGGCAAAATATGATAAAAAAGTTAGGCGTTCAAATTGAAAATTTCACAGTTCGGTACATTTGTATTACGAAGAATGTACCCTAAGCCTATTTTTAAAACATATGTTGAAAAAAGATCTAATTTTCAGTCAAATGGTTATTAGAAATTTTCAAACTTTTTCTCGACTGATTTTACATATCTTAACATAAGTTACTTAAATTTTAATCCTTCGTTGCTTTTAATTTTATAATTTTGTTCTTTATTTGGTTTAAATCAAAAAACAGCATTAAAAAACTAATATGTTTTTACTTGAACTTTACACTAATTCGTTTTGCACTGGCAATACGTTATGGTTTATTTATTTAATAAAGAATTCTGAAACACAATTATCTTTAGAATTTGTCTTTAAAACAATTTGAATAATTATATAAAAATGAGAAAAATCAATGACTTCAAGAGTTCCACTGGAAAAAAAAAAAAAAAAAAAACCGAGAAATATAACAAATTAAAATGTGTTCTTTTCAAAGTCAAATGTATTTTTCTTTGAAATATTTAATTAATTTTTCATATAAATAACATTTTGTAAAACTCGAACACTGGTTACAAGGACTTAATTGGCATAAGAAGTTGCTCGAATACTTTATTAATTTAGATCTTTTCTTTGATTAATGAAATTAATGCCATTGAAATAAGAGTTATTTCTTAAACACAAAGTGGAAAATATTGAAAAAAGAACCTAAACACATTTGAAATTTCTTTTTTATAACTAGTTTTTTTTAAGGAATGAAAACAAAAATTACCTCTTAGAAAAACACATTGTTTTTTCTTTTTAATAAAGGATTATTAAATAAACGATAAATTTAATTTTTAAGAATAAATTTTTCTATTTTTAAAAATATTGATTTTCGCAACATAAATAATATATTTTTTTCATGAGCCCCTTGGCAAAGTACTGCTTGGCCCTGTCGAGATTATCTATGGGGAAGGGAAAGCGTTTAGATAAAATAACGAAAAATGGGATTACCGAAGATACATGAAAACGATCATTGTAAATGGGCACGGTGGTTCCACCCCCATACATTGAAATTGCCATGCTGAAAATAACGGGGTCCTGTGTGTTTCTTAGCTATATATCGTTAATACAGCGATCACTATAACGGAGTTCAGTTATTTTGATTTCATAAATCGTTAAAAAGAAAAAAATTAGCAGCAAATTGTTTCATGCCTATAAACTGATTATACGGCAATCATTATAGCGCAGCCTTATGCATACCCGAGCCAATAAATATGGCGATCAGTATTCAAATCGCAAATGTTTACTTTCAAAAAGTGTATTTTGAACAGAGGAGGAAATGTATTATATTCTGTATAAATATTTAAATCCGATCGCTAAAAGACGAAAAGCACAAAACCTTTTCCTTGGAAAATAGGCACGCAAAATATTTAATAAAAATTCATCAATAGTTATCTTATTCGTCTAATGTTCCATGATCGGGTTCAAAGCCAATGTAGGCGTCAAAATCGCTAACCCTTAAATCGTTGAATTACGTATTTAACTACTTTTTTAGTAGATTTGTAATGCTGAATGTCACGCTCGTACTTAAAACTGCTGCTGAGATATGGCGCAATGACCTAACATTTTCGACTCCCGTTTCTCCCTTGGTAGATGAATATCTAAAACCGCTAAAATACCTATTTAACTATTTTTGTACATTTGTTATCCTGAATTTAACACTCATGTCGTAAACGTATTCTGAGATAAGACAAACTCTGACCTACAACATTCGACCCCCATTTAACTGTCCTTAGTGGCTGAATTTCTAAAATCGCAGAAATACGTGTTTCATTTTTTTTTGTAGATTTGTTATCCCGAATTTCACGCTCCTACCTAAAATTACTGCTATGGCAAAAGGATCTAACATTTTCGACCCTCCATTTAACCCACTTAGTGCTTAAAGTTCTAAAGTCGCTGTAATATGTGTTTAACTATTTTTTACTAGATTTGTTATACTGAATTTCACGCTTCTACCTAAAACTGCTGCTGAGATAAGGCGAAAAGAAGAGATGACCTAAAACGTTCAACTCCCATTTAAACCCCTTAGTGGTTGAATTTCTAAAATCGCTGAAATACGTTTTTAACTATTTGCTTAGCAAATTTGTAATCCTGAATTTCACTCTCCTACCTAAAACTACTGTTGTGACATGACGAAAAGACGAAATGACCTAATATTTTAGAACCTCATTTTACCCTCTTCGAGGGTGAATTTTCAAAAATCCTTTCTTAGTGGGTGCCTACATTTTATAAGGAACACGTCTTCCAAATTTCATTGACCTAGGAGCGACGGTTGAGGCTCGGCGTTGATTATGAGTCAGTCAAGACATGTTCTTTTATAAGTATAGATAACTTATTATTAATTAAGATGATTATTATTAATACAAACCGATTCATAACACGAACAACAACATATGTTTGTGTATAAAAAGATAGATTGATTTACGATGCTTAACGTGTGTGGTAAATCTTTATACACATTAAATTGTTTTCTGAGATGTATTTTAATATATTAAAACTAAAAAGCAGGGCTTCATTTTTGTAAATGAGATCCATTTTCTACAAAGATAAATTTAGAAACCGATTAATTAATTTAGATAGTAAAAATTAAGTATATTTTTAAAAAAGTATTTTTGTCACATTATGATTCATGGCAAAATAACCAAACTAGTCATTAATAAATCTCCAAACGAGCTCACTTGCGTTAACGCAAACAAGTAATATAAAAAATAAAGTCAATTCCTACTAAGAATTTTTTTCCAGCAATCTACACGCTTCGCCACTGACGGTATTTACTCCTAAAATTATATCTCATATAAGAGAAATTTATTTTCGAGTACGGGAGAGTTGCGTTCAGTCCCAAGCAAGGATCGATCATAGGACCATGTGGTTATGAGCTCAGAGCTCAACCGCCTGCGCTATCAAGACTTGTGAGTGAGTGCTTTTAAATGGAACTAATGTCTGAAATAAGTCGGATGCGTGTTGATATTTTTTCTACCATATAAAACAAAAATTAATTAATTTAATTTAATTAATGAATTAATATTTGAAAAAACTGTAGGAACAGATGTGTTACTATCACGCTAAAATGTAAACAAAAGATTGGCGACTGTTTGTTTGGCGCGATTTCCAAGACTGCGCCAAACGAATAACTTAATACAATGGCTAGGTTGCCATTAAAGAAAAAAATCCCCTAAATTTGGCGACTTTTTTCTTTTTTTTAACCGATAATTTTTTTTTTTTTTTTTTAGCGTGAGTGTAAAGCATCTAAGCCAAACTGTATTAACATCAAGTGTAATCCCTTACAAGTTTAAAAACATGTATTTGAACTTGAATGAATGAATAAAAAGTATTTTATTAACGATTGAAAATGTGAACAAGATATATAAATATATATAGGGAGAGTGTAAACTAATAGTAGGGGTTGAAAAAGATATGGTGAAAACATATCATGAATAGAGTCGTAAAGAAAATTTACGACCATTCTACAATAAAATTTAAACGCGTAATTGGATGCATTTCTAACAATGTGGTTAATATTTTAAAAGAAAAATATATATCTGATTTACGCTGCTACCATGCCATTAATGGAAAATTATAAAGTTTGTTGAACTTAAAAAAAAAAAAAAAAAAAAAAAAAATCAAGAACAATTACCACAGAAATATACGTAAACTGATATCCATGGTTTTATTCTATACTTTGAAAAAAAATCAGTCATAAATTATTTAATATATATATATCCACACAGAATTAACTTTCAGATTAAAGAGAAAATGTTTCTAAATACCAATTTTATAGAAGAAGATAAAGTTGTTTTAAATTACGTATCTGTGTCAATAAAAAAGGCAGAAAAATAACAAATCTTTTATGAAGCTTTTGAATTTATTTTAATAATAAAACTCGTTTCGTTTATCGTAATTTTGTTGTTATGTAATTAATTCGAAAAGCTTAAACAATAACTTTCATTGATGTGCTTTGCTTTCAGAATATTAGCTTCAAATCACATCATATTGAAAATCTGATATTATAAAATTAAATAAATAAAATTTTAGTTTACGTTTAGGCATAAAATGCAGGAGTCAAACCAACAGATAAGGTTGGGAATGTTTATTAATTTGGCAAATGAGATATAATCTGATTATGAATATTTAACAAGACTATGAGTTGCACAATATTGACTAATGGTTTAAGAGAAGTTAAGGAAAAGGTTTTCAAACTATATAACTATTTTGACTAGTATTAAGTTTGAACATTCATAGGTACTATTTTAATGGCTGTGAAAAATAATTATTTGAGGTTATTTGAAACTATTGGTCATTTGTAAAAATTTTGACAATACTAGACAATGGAATATTATTACAGTTATTTGACGCTCACATGTACATATACACATACATACATACATGTACATGCATAACACACATAGATCAGCTTTTATATGTATCACATACATGAAGATATCTATAATATATATACCACAAGTATACATATTGTATTTTATACTGTTTAGATGCATGAACATTTCATTTGATATACGAATGTTTATATGATTTGTTACCTCATTATCATCATAATTGCACAACTTCATCCAATATCATTTTGTAATTTTTATTCTCCAAAATTTTGTATTAAGAGTATTTCTTTCGGATGTTTTAGTGATTAATCAGCGAAAATATAGTACACACACACAAAACATTGTGACTTCAGGGCAACGTCACTGTGAAGTCAACTTCTGACTTTGTGACCGTCGATGTGACGTCGCAGTGACTTGAATGTGTGGTCTTTTATGGCCTTTTTTAAGCGTTCTGTGACCTTACAATTTGACCACTTTGTGAAGTCACAATGGAACTAATTTGTAAAAAAATGTGACATTTGTGACGATTCTGCATCGGGTCGGGGGACTACATTTTACCCGAACCCAACCCGACCCGATTGTGTGGGCTTATTTTTTGGCAGGTTTTGGATCATGCATTGGGTCGGACACACAGACTTTATCAGAGCCTAGTCCGACCTTAATGTGCAAGCCGGTGTCTTTTTCTTCTTTTCGTTTTGGCTCTAGTTAGAATTCGGATTAGAATTTTGCTTCACGATATTAAGAACCTAAGCGAGTAACGAGGAAAAAATTGCTATCTAATGTTAAATCAGTAGCAGCGTTCTTTATTTCACGTTTGAATTTCAATATTTTGTCTACGGTTCCAAAACTAAAAGTGTCATCAGAAAAAAATAACTGCAGCCAAAATAAGAAATGCAAGAAGATACACGGCATCACCTAAGATATAATATAAATAAAAAAAGAAAACTGCCCAGTTAAACTGAGGCCATTGAGCTCACAGGCTATTCACACTAATTGTATATTATGCTATTTTTTCAAATAATAATGCCACTCGAAAAATAAAGATATATACAATTAATTAAGGGTGGATTAGACCCCCCCCCCTTTATAATTAACCAATAAACCCCCAAAATCTAATCAGGCAAGCGCCTTAGTACAATGAATTTATACACAAAATTTGAAAAAAATCGGATAATTTTGCTTGAAAAACCCATTTATCTAAATTAAGGGAGGTGACCCCCCCCCGTTCCCCCCTTTATATTTAACAAATGAAAACCCAAAACTAATCAGGCAAGCGCCTTACCACAATGAATCTATATACAAAATTTGAAGAAAATCGGATAATTCTGCATGAAAAACCCATTTATCTAAATTAAGGGGGATTAGCCCCCCGTTTACCACCCTTTATACTTACCCAATGAACACCCAAAACTAATTAGGGAAGTGCCTTATCACAATGAGCCTATATACAAAGTTTAAAGAAAATTGCATAATTCTGCATGAAAAAACCATTTATCTAAATTAAGGGGGGGTAGCCCCCCGTTTCCCCCCTTTATACTTATCCAATGAACCCCCAAAACTAATCAAGGAAGTGCCTTATCACAATGAGCCTATATACAAAATTTGAAGAAAATCGGATAATTCTGCATTAAAAACCCATTTATCTAAATTAAGGGGGAGTAGCCCCCCGTTTACCCCCCTTTATACTTGCCCAATGAACACCCAAAAGTAATTAGGGAAGTGCCTTACCACAATGAGCCTATATACAAAGTTTAAAGAAAATCGCATAATTCTGCATGAAAAACGCATTTATCTACATTAAGGGGGGGGGGGGGGGTTAGCCCCCCATTTCCCCCCTTTATACTTAACTAATGAACTCCCAAAAATAATCAGGGATGCACCTTATCACATTGAACCTATATACGAAATTTGAAGAAAAACGGATACTTCTGCATGAAAAACCCATTTATCTAAATTAAGGGGGAGTTAACCCCCCTTTCCCCCCTTTATACTTAACCAATGAACTCCCAAAACTAATCAAGGAAGCGCCTTATTAGAATGAACCTGTAAACAAAATTTGAAGCAAAACGGATAATTCTATCACGAGTTATCGCGTTACGTACGTACATACGTACATACATACATACATACATACATACATACATACAGAACGGGCGGGCACATTAGCTCTCAGGCTTTGATAGCCTGTGAGCTAAAAAATAGAAATAAGAAATTAGAAAAAAAAAACACGTTGTTTTTCATTGGTTTATCATGGTGAGGAGTGTCTTCGCATTATTAGCGTAGGTTCTTAAGAGCCTACACCAGTCACGCGAAGAAACGCTCAAGCTAATGTTAAGTCTATGAGAAGGTTCTTGCGCGATTTGTCGCTTGCATTTAATTATTTTTAAATGAAATTTTTGGCATAGGATAGCTGACGTCGATCTCTAACGTTGTTAGTTTTTACTTTTTCGATTTTGGTTCCAGTTTTTTTATATAAGGGTACTTTCACTTTCAGAACCGGTTCCAATCGGTTCCAAAATAAAAATGTCCGCTTATAAAAAAACTGTAACCAAAATCAAAAATGTACAAACTAACAACGTTAGCGATCAACGTCAACTATCCTACGCAAGAAAATTCATTTAAAAATATTAAAATGAGAGCGAGAAATCACGCAAGAACCTTCCCATAGACTTAACATTAGCTTGAGCGATTCTTCGCGTGACTAGTGTAGGCTCTTATAAGGGGCATATAACTTCTACTATATATATAAAACACAAACGGAAATTTCGTTCCGTTCCTTTATAACTCGAGTTCCGCTGAATGGATTTTGATGGAACTTGCGTTGTTCGATAGATAATTTTTCAGGGAAGGTTTTAGTATATAACATATTGTTCTACGTACATAATTATGATAGAAAGTCCTGTTATTTTGGCTGAAAAGGTTACCATTGCTAATTTTTTGGCGACCATTATTGTTGCAGAAAGAATTGATAAGGCTATACATCTCGAAAAATAAAAGAAAAAAACTGTTGCTAATATAAAAAGAAAAAAAAAAGAAAAACAGTTTTGATGAGAGAAAATATTAAAAAAGACAATATTTAATTTAAACATGATTGGGAATGTTCGTAATGCTTAAAAAATTATTCAATGGACCAGATTGCTATGGAAACAATATTTGGCGATTTTGATTTTACTTTTGACCCCAAACAATCTGATTTTAAGCCAAAAGGTGTTGTTTTGTTACAGAAAGAATTGAAATGGCTATACATCTGGAAAAATAAAAGAAAAAACTGTTACTAAGTTTATTTAAAAAAAAAGAATGAAAAAAAAAAAAGAAAAACAGTTTTGATGAGAGATTTTAAGCCAAAAGGTGTTTTTTTTAAGTGTACGACTGCATTTTTGCAGTTTTTTTGGTACTTTTCGGTTAGCCTTGCGCCAGTGATAGATATATACATGTATATATACATACACACACATATATAATGCAGATATATCTACACAAATATATATATATATATATATATATATATATGTGTGTGTATATATATATAAATATATATATATTTATATATATTCAAGAATTCGGATAATTGGATTTTCTCCAAAAAAGGGTATATTTTAATTAATTACTGCATGTATGTTGAAAATAGGAGAAAAAAATATTTTTAAAGAAATAGAGCTTTTAATTAATTAAATGTAAAGGCAACACTATTACATGTTTAACGTACTTACAAGTGCTGTACATTAGTTCAGTATGTTCGTACCGTACTGTAAATGAAAGTCATTACTTGCTGCACATCTCGGTCAAAGTAAGCTGTTTGACAGTCTTCATCCGTTTTCGGGGAGCCAAGTCGCGCATCCGCTTGACTCAGAAGTTGCATGTGGTCACACTCGGGCTGACGCTCCATCCACTTCAACGCAGTTTCAAGGCCGGCAAATGCTTCACTAGCTGATGGTCCCGTGTATGCTTTAACTTCGACATTAAGGTCATTTTCTTCCTCGACACTTTCTTCTCTCACACTTGCAATAAGTTCATCGTCATTTAGAATTTGAAACCCAGCGTCTTCTCTGCGGAAAAGACAATAGCGCGCGTAGACAGAATCATTATTTTGGGATTCGCAGTACGTTTCGGTCTTCATTTGTTTTTTCTGAAATTCTGAAAGCGATTCGGATAGTTGGAGTTCGGATAATTGGAGTTCTACTGTATATATATATATATATATATATATATATATATATATATATATACATATATATTTATACATGTACATATACCACTGGCGAAAAATGCAATTTTGAATTCAAATACAAACTATGTTAATGGCAATATACTTCTATTTACTTCTACATACATGAAATTTCGTTCCGGCTGCTTATAACTCGAGTTTTGCTGAATGGATTTTCGTAGAACTTAAACTTTAAGATAATTCTTCAGGGGAGATTTTATTGTATAACATATCGTTATACGTAGCTTAGTTATAGAATAATTATGGGAAGTTCTATAATCAGATCAATCCGATAATGAAAAATTAGCCTTTTTAAAAGATTTTGCCGAATGGATTTCGATGGAACCTACACTGTTATATAATTTTCTAGGGAAAGTTTTATTATATAACATATCATACTACGTTGCTTAGTTCCAGAATTATAGGGGGGAATTCGAAAATCGAGTGACCTTTTCTTTATCAAATATTTGATTCCGATTATGAAAGATTAACCTTCTGAAAAAGTTCTACTGGACGGATTTTGATGAGAATTGTATTGTTAGTTAGTTAGATGCTATTTCAGGAATGGTTATAATGTTCTACGTAGCTTAGTCAACCAGTTATGTGTGAAGGTTATATAGTCAGGTGAACCTAATTCCGAAAGATTAGCTTTTTTGAAAGTTTTTACTGGGCGTATTTCTTGCGACTTGCAGTGTTAAGTAGATAATTTGCAAGGATGGTTTTAGAATATTTCATATCGTTCTGTTAGTTTTAGAATTATGTGAAAAAGTTCTATAATCAGATAAATCCAATTATCAAAGATTAGCCTTTATAAAATCTTCTACTGAATGGCTTTTGTTAGTTAATTTATTTGCATTGTTAGTACGATAATTTTTAGTGATGGTTTTAGTATATTGCATATAGTTTTATCATTCTTTAGCAAACCCTAACTGTAACTGACCAAATAAAAGAGTTCTTCCTTAACAGGTAAAATTTGACTGCACATTAGAAAATATAATAGCGCAATGACGTCATTTTTCAGTAAGGTGGTAAGATATTCCAGGTAAATATACAGATTGCTTTCAAATACAAGGTCAAATTAAACGATATATTTCGTTTGATTCAAGGTTCATTTGTAGAAACCAACCAGCGCAGCGGGCGTAGCTTGCTAATCTACTATATATATATATATATATAAAACAGAAACGAAAATTTCGTTCTGTTCCTTTATAAGTACAGTTCACTGAATGGATTTTGATGGAACTTGCGTTGTTCGATAGATAATTTTTGAGGGAAGGTTTTAGTATAAAACACAACGTTCTACGTACATTAGTTATAGAATTATGATGGAAAGTTCTGTTACTTTGGCCGAAAATGTTACCATTGCTAATTTTTTGGCGATCGTTACTGTTGCAGAAAGAAATGAAAAGGCTATACATGGCGAAAAATAAAAGAAAAACTGTTACTAATTTTATAAAAAAAAAGAAAGAAAGAAAGAAAAAAGAAAGAGAAAGCAAAAAAGAGTTATGATGAGAGAATATTATAAAACGAAAATATTTAATTTAAACATGATTGGGAATGTTCGTAATGCTTAAAAAATTATTCAAGGGGCAAGATTTTAATATTGAAACAATATTTGGCGATGTATCTTTTGTTTTTGGCGATTTTGATTTTACTTTTGACCCCAAACAATTTGATTAAAGGTGTCTTTTTTTGTTGCAGAAAGAATTGAAATGGCTATATATCTGGAAAAAAAAAGAAAAAAACTGATACTGATTTATTTTAAAACTAGTCGGATGTGTCAATCCCAAAACTTTCTTCTATCTCACACAGGTTTCGCATACACTAAAAAGAATCAGTACCCATTTATATCAAGGTCTAACTGAAGCTCAAGTTTTATTAAATTCCGTGCAGTATTTCTTGAGATAAGACTATCGCCAAAAATCGTGTAAATCCTTCAAAATGCTGCATAGCAGCGCCTCTTGCTGGGTGATTTTTACCAAAAACTAATCAGCACCAATTTATATCAGAGACTAACTGAATATAAAGTTTTATTTAATTCCGAGCACATTAGTTCTTGAGATAGAGCTATTGCGGAAATCGCAAAAAATGCTGCATAGCAGCGCCACCTGCAGGGCGATTTTTACCAAAAACTAATCAGCATCAATTTATATCAGGGACTAACTGAATCTAAAGTTTTATTAAATTCCGACCATTAGTTCTTGAGATAGAGCTTTTGCGGAAATTGCGAAAAAAGCTGCATAGCAGCGCCACCTGCCGGGAGATTTTTACCAAAACCTAATCAGCATCAATTTATATCAGGGACTAACTGAATCTAAAGTTTTATTAAATTCCGAGCATTAGTTCTTGAGATAGAGCTATTGCGGAAATCGCGAAAATTGCTGCATAGCAGCGCCACCTGCCGGGAGATTTTTACCAAAAACTAATCAGCACCAATTTATATTAGGGACTAACTGAATCTAAAGTTTTATTAAATTCCGAGCATTAGTTCTTGAGATAGAGCGCCCACAAAATTTTTGTCACATACAGACAGACAGACAGACAGACAGACGGACAGACAGACAGACAGACAGAGTCACAGACAGACATTTTCTAAAAATAGTCAAATCGTGTTGAGGACCTTCTAAAACGTATAAATCCGTCGAAAACCGGAAGTCGAAAATTTTCATGAATCCAATACTTTCTTCTTGTAACGATAGAAGAAAGTAAAAAGAAAGAAAAAAAAAGAAAAACAGTTTTGATGAGAGATATTAAGCCAAAAGGTGTTTTTTTATGTGTACGACTGCATTTTTGCAGTATTGTTTTTTGGTACTTTTCGGTTAGCTGGGCTCCAGTGATATATATATACATGTATATATATACACATATATCTACACAAATACATGTATCTACATACATTTATCTACACAAATACATGTATATACTTACTTATGAACACACTTATATGTATGAATATATACATATATCACTGGCGCCCGGCTAACCGAAAAGTACCTTCTTTTAAATTCAAATGCAAACTATATTAATGGCAATATACTTTTATTTACTTCTACTTATATGAAATTTCGTTCCGGCTGCTTATAACTTGAGTTCTGCTGGATGGATTTTCGTAGAACTTAAACTGTAAGATAATTTTCTAGGGAAAGTTTTATTATATAACATATCATTCTACGTTGCTTAGTTCTAGAATTATAGGGGGAAATTCGAAAATCGGGTGACCATTTTTTTTAATCAAATATTAGCCTTTTCAATATTTGATTCCGATTATGAAGTATAAGACTTCTGAAAATGTTCTACTGGACAGATTTTGATGAGAATTGTATTGCTAGTTAGTTAGATGCTGTCTCAGAAATAGTTCTAGTGTACTACATATTGTTCTGCGTTGCTTAGTCAAACAGTTATGTGTGAAGGTTTTATAGTCAGGTGAGCCCGATTCCGAAAAATTAGCCTTTTTGAAAGTTTTTACTGGGCGTATTTTTTACGACTTGCATTGTTAAGTAGATAATTTGTAAGAATGGTTTTAGTATATTTTATATCGTTCTGTTAGTTTTAGAATTATGTGGAAAAGATCTATAATCAGATGAACCCGGTTATCAAGGATTTGCCTTTATAGAAACTTCTACTGAATGGATTTTGTTAGTTAATTTGTTTGAATTGTTAGTTAGATAATTTTAATGATGGTTTTAGTATATTGCATATAGTTTTATCATACTTTAGCAAACCCTAACTGTAAATGACCAACTAAAAGAGTTGGTCCTTACTAGCTAAAATTTTGACTGCACATTAGAAAATATAATAGCGGAATGATGTCATTTTTTAGTAATGTGGAAGGATATTCCAAGTAAATGTACAGATTGCTATCAAATACAAGGTCAAATTAAACGATATATTTCGTTTGATTCATGGTTCATTTGTAGAAACCGACCAGCGCAGCGGGCGTAGCTTGCTAGTTTAATTATAAATTGACTTTTTTCTTCAACAAATATGAATTTTTACAAATTTTTGTACCTTGTTTCATATTTTGACATCTCTCAATCCTAGTCAACGCAGATTTTTAAGTAGTCTAGACAACATCACAGATGACGGATTAAACGGGTTTGACACTCTACTGAAAGTGATGAACCAGTTACCCATAAGCAAAGAAAACCTGAAAACTATTACTGGGCTGCTCCTGTCTAGTAAACGTTACTTAAAGATAACATACAAGACACATTGCACAGAATCTGAAATTAATTCCCATCGCCCTTCATTTTCAAAACCCCTTCAAAAGTTCAACTGAAAATCCCGAGTTCTCAAAGAAATGTGATCACGAACAAGACCAAGGGTGCTCTCAGTGCAAATTTGTCATTACATCAGTACATGAGTGCATGAATATTCTTGCTAGTCATGAGCAAATCATGAATAAAGACATTCACGAAGAGCTCGTATATGATGCCAGGATTGCTGCATCTGCAATTTTAGAATATATGAGACATATAATTCGTGGGGCTCAACAAGAACGAGCAAAGGGATTCTATTTAAAGAAAGTAGATGAAGAGACTGGATATTGGATAAAAGACTGGTCACAGAAAATTCTTTCTCAGCGTTTTCGAGAAAAACAGCAAGAATATTTTGGAAAACGTGGAATATCAATGCATGTAGATGTATTCTACATATCAAAGGATAACATGCTCATGAAAATTGTATATTATACTACTATTGAGCGAAGTGAACAAGATGCATTTGACACCCTGAATGTGGCAAATCATGTTATAACAGCATTTGCTAAAGATTTTCAATCGGTGAAGAAGCTGTACGTCAAATTGGACAATGCTGCAGCATATGCAAGCAGTGTATGTCCTAAAGGAAAATTTATTGTTGCCAAGCAAGTTGGTATTTAATTACTCCGTCATGATTTTAATGAACCACAGCGTGGAAAAGACCAATGTCATAGAGAAAGTGATGTTGCTAAACGTCAAATTCACTGTTACCTTTCTGCTGGAAATGATGTTGTTTGTGCAGCCGATGTTAAAGCAGCTCTTGAGTATAGAGGTAGTCTACCAAACTCGAAAGTGTCAATTATGACAATTGACAAGCAGAAAGGTAATTTGAGTAGGGTTAAGATACCTGGAATTCAGTCGTACCACAGTATTGAATATAATCCTGGAAACATGAAAGTTTGGATGTATTATATCAGATTTGGAAAGGACTTGTCATTTAACAACATTTTGTTTGATTCTGGTATAGAAGTCATTCAAAACTTTGATAGTACGATTGCACCTTGCACGTCGATGAAAAGTTTCAGTGCAGCTGTGACCAGCAGGAAGTACAATGATTCCTTATTCTGGCCACAAGAGAACTGCGCCAATTTCTATCAAAATATAGAAGAACTGGATAGGTATATTGCCATAGGATATCATACATCACCAAAGATACTCAGTGGGATCATCAAGGTAAAAAAAGAATATGCAAAGAGAGTTCAACTGACATCTTCTTTAGTTCACAGTAATACGTATACAGGTGCTTCTACATCAGCTGCCAGTGAAACTATACCTGAAGATTTCTTTATTCATCAAGGATGGGCATTAAAACCAACAAGAAAACAGATAATATTCACTGTGAAACAAAAGCAGTTTCTGATTTCTTGTTTTCTGGAAGGTGATACGAGGGGTAACAAAATAACACCAGAGGCAGTCGTAAAGAAAATGCGTACTCTTTTAAAGAAGGATGATAGCAATAAAGAATTCAATATTAGTGAGTATCTAACGGTTGAATAAGTAAAAGCATTCTTTTCAAACCTAACATGCAAGAGAAAGAAAGGAATAAATATACATATGCCTGCTGAAGTTACACAAACTGAGATTACCACTACAGAACCTGATACAACATCTGAGCTGACAATTTTGAACAAATTTCTGACAATGAAATTATTGACGAAGATGATCAAGACATACTGTATGCCATATCAACTGAAATTCAGGAAACAATTGATGTTAAACAATATCAAGCCACTCTGAGGTCAACTCAAAAACCAAAGAAAGATAGTACAGCAGTTCGTAAAGTGGGAGAGTTCGCAGCAGTTATTTATGAAAACAAGTGGTACCTATCTAAAATAAAGGAAGTGATATCTTCAGATGTTTTGAAAGTGACTTTCTTCTTAACTAAAGGTCGTAACAAATTCCTGTTCCCATCTGGGAAAGATGAATCTTATGAGACGTGTATGATTAACAAGGCCCAAGTCCTATCAAAAGTACCAGAACCAATGCCATCAGGCAGATTTGTGGAACTGCCACTGGTTGACTTTAACCACATAGAAAATATGTTTACACAGACTTTGAAAAATTAAAGCTTTAATAACATATGGAACTGTCTATAGCAAAAACATTTAAAAACTATTTATTGTTATATAATAAACAATACAATTTATGTTAGAATAGAAAATATATGCATTTCAGAAATAATTTTGAAGTGTTTTTATTCTTGGCAATGATTGAAGGCTATGGTCGTGGGAAGCGTAGTTCCTAATTATATTACTATGCGATTTTCATTACCCTATGAAAACTGCTTTAGTGCCCATGATTCTGTTTTATGATTTTGAAAGGTGAATAGCTATTCTACATTTCTATTATTATTTTACAGGCTTCTGACTTTAATGCATGTCTGGTATGCCTCACTTAAAATAGGCAAAAAAATACGTTTTTTTGGAAATTTGGCATAAAATTTTGAATGCATTAAAGTTTTCACGTGGTGAGACCTACTTTTTTGTGTTTCATTTCACCATAGGGAAGCATACAGGAGTTAAAAATGATGCGATGATTTCAATGCAAAGAGCTACAGGTGTCAAAACTATAGTGAAATTTCGAAAAAAATTAATTTTTTGCAGCCATCTGGCTCACTGTATTATACATATCCCATAATTTTTATTCTTGAATAGAAAAGAGCCAACCTTATATAATACAACCATTTAATTTGTTTTGTGGGATAAATTCAATGAATAATGTGAGAAATATTATGCAAAACATAAAATTTGAATTTTTCAAGCGGGGCACTGATCTTTGACACTCCACCAAATCAAAACCAATCGTCCCACACCATTAATATTCTGGATTTATTTCTTTTGGTCATCCCACTGAGAAAATAAATCACATGAATCTGTTTACCATTTAATCACAGACCCCTTCATTCTGGGTGATTCTTATATGGAAGGACTCTTAATTACTTTTAATGTTAAATTCTGTTTTAATCGTTACAAAACATAATCGCAATGTGGATAGTTTTTATGTATAACTCAAAACCGTCTTGGCCCAATGAGCAGTAATTTTGTATTGTAATATTAGATGTTTCTAGAAATCAATTTCTGTCAAACAATCCATGTATTACAGTTCATATGTTTTTGTTTTTTTAAATCAATATATATACATATTTTCGAAATTAATTTTCGAAAAGAATATGAATTGTATTCTATAAATGTTTGCAGAAATCAATGTCTAAAAACTCCAAATACAGAAATCTTAAAATTACAACTCTTTCCGTCAATTAGGTTTTGATCTATGCTCAATGTAAAAGAAATAATGAATGAAATATAGGGCCAGAGAAAGAATTATTTCAAAATTAAGTATAAACGGGCTGCCTTGTACGGAGGCGATATATATATTTTTGAATAAGCCTGACATTTTGAACAACATATCGCAGGTTTATTCGTGTAAGCAAAACTCAAAAACGCGATTTTGGATATTAATATGTGTCAATCAAAAACTTTCCCATCTGTTACTATCAGCACTTCACAACATTTTTGAAAATTGTCGAATTAGAGCTGTCCTATCATTTTTCGCTTATGACGTCATACAGCACTATTGTAATTTAATTTTAAGATAATCCCAAATGAGGGGATCATGTTGACAAAATTAAGGTATTTTTTACTTTAGACATAGAATTATGGCGTTTTTTTTTTTCAATTTATTGAAAAAAAAAACAATCCCATCTTATGCGTAAAAAAACGTTTTTGCCTTTTACTACTAAGAACTGTTAAGGAAACTGTTAGAAGTGTGCGTTGTAAAAAAACGTCAATTTACGAATAAGCGGGGGATATTTTATCGTAACGTTTTCTCTGGAAACCCTCGAAACCCGTATACGACTGCTTTTTACAATAGTTATTTATTAATATAGTCATGGCTCCAAAATAGTCCGTTTTTTGAATACCTCGTTTTAAAAAAAATCTCCTTTTTAGATTTTTCGAATTTTGTAAAAACATATACTGAAGATTGTTTCGGTTGAAATTGTTGTAGAAATGTACCGCAAAAATATATCTTAGGAACTATTGTTTTAAAACAATCCGGACCATTCGAAAACAGTGTATAATAATTGATTTTGTTCGATTTTCGATCCTTTTATTCGATTGTTCCATGCAGCGTTTTTCTGCATATTAATTCTGACACATTTTAATGTCATATTCCCTTTAACACACTTTGATGATGATATACGCATTGACACACATATAAGTACAGAGTAAAATATAATTTAAAGTAATATATTTTTTAATGATTTTGAGATGAAAATAAGTAGTTCTTATATCTTACTACAAATTTGTAATTGCGACAAATTGACATTCCAAAATATTGATCAAAAATCCTCAAAATCAAATGTCTCACGATAAAATCAAAATGTGTCTTTATTGTTGAAGGACAAGAAGGCAAATTTCCAAACGACTGAACGTCGTTTATTTGCTGTAGTTTTCCGACCGTAAAAAGGCAAACCTTAACATGATTACCAAATGTTCTGTTTATCCTTTGCAAACAATTTGGTGAATGCTATTTTTATCGTATCCAAATTTAATTATACATTAATTTCCTTTTCATCTTTTTATGTTTATGAAGTAAATGCATTTGTACTATTGAAAATGACAGTATTTTGTGTACATCTTGGCAAATCAGAAAAGCAAATAAAAGTGAACAAGTAAAGTATGTTGAAATTAATTGTGGTTTAAAAAAAATAAACGCAATATTCTTTTTTGAAAAAGTTATGTAACAAGTTTCCTTAGACATTAAAAAAATTATTTATTGTTAAAGTATATTCTTAAAGTTTTGAGACATTCAATTTACTCTGAAATATTATTATTATTAAATTACACACAAATTTAACGTCTGCAGTCATCGTTATTTTAAACATATATAATTAATTAATAAACAGACATACATACATACATTCAATACAATAATCCAACATGGAGTGAAAAATTAGCCAGAGCCAGGAATCGAACCTGGGTACACAGCGTTCCGGGCTGTTGCTCTAACCACTGAACTACTCCGGCCGACCCCTGAGTCTGCAAATTTGTGTGTAATTTAATATATATTCGTAGATCGGTGGAATAGTAAAATCTATTCACCGTTGTCCGGTCGTCTTGGCTGTCTGGTAGATGGCTGGTGACCTTCTCCCCAACATGGTTTATTAGTGGGAAATTGCGGACTCAGGGGTCGGCCGGAGTAGTTCAGTGGTTAGAGCAACAGCCCGGAACGCTGTGTACCCAGGTTCGATTCCTGGCTCTGGCTAATTTTTCACTCCATGTTGGATTATTGTATTGAATGTATGTATGTATGTCTGTTTATTAATTAATTATATATGTTTATTATTATTATTATATATAATTTTTTGATTTTTCAGCAATATGTTACTATTACGGGGTGTTATAATTAAAATTATCATAGTCAAAAGGTCCTAGAACCAATTTTATTGCTCAGGTTTAGAACAAAACTTCCACATTTTTTAAAAGAATTTTTCTCCTTATTTAACGTCAGAAAAATATTAATTTTTTTCATCAAATAAACAAAGGATTTACAAGTTCGGATATTTAAATCTTAAATAGAAACTTTCTAATCAGTGATAATGGTGCCAGCTTCCTTGGAAATTCCAAGGTGTGTATGCACTCTGATGGCTCCATTAATGTTCGATGTCTTACATTATACTATTTCCCTACTACCTAAATTTAAACATCGGTACCTAATGGGAGTTGGGAAATCATCGGATGAGCTGTTGAAAAAATGGTTGATATGTTTGATTGTGTCACTCCGGCAAGCTGAAGCAAAAAACTTATCTTTTTTTCTTATATTTCAAGAAGGAAACAAACTTTCATCAATAGATAGTTAAAATAAAACATCCTGTTTCACTAACATCAATAAAAACAGAAAATGCAAAATAAATTCTAAGTATTTCTAAAAAATAATTCTTTCTGATTATAGAACGTATGTTTTCTATGTTGCTTTTAATGAAAGTTATTGAGCACCGTAGGGTGAGTTGGAGAACGTTCTTATACTCAGACTAGTTATACAACAAGTTGACCATAACAACATTGAAGTCGTGATAAAGATAACCTTTGAAATCAAGTTTCATTCTGATAAATATTTATATACATTCTTTTAATAAGTTGGAGCTATTTTATATTTAATTTAAGCCACTGAGAATTCAAATACAATGGAATACATAGAAATACATTATCTTAATTTATCAAAACAATCTCTAATCTCACCACATATAATGAGAATTAATCCTTAAAATTCAGATTGACCTTTAAAATCTACAATATATGTTTTCAAGCCGTATTTTATTTTTCACATAAATTCAGCATACATTAATGTATTGAGCAAAAGTATTAAAACCTTAACTTATTAGAGTTCTTGCAAATAATTATTCAACTGAATGGTAAGTTTCTCTATTTTTTATAAAGTATGAGCAGAAACTAACAATTATGCATGATTTCAGAAAAATTATCATTAAGAGCTCAACAAAACCTATATAGTTTTTTCTTTTTTATCAAAAGACGTTTTGCTAGAATTTAAAAAATTGCTTATAAGATTACATATAACATTTTCATAAAACCTATTCTGATGAAAAAAATTTCTGATAAAAGTTTCTCTGATTTCCGTTCGCGCAGAATTTTAAAAAAAAGGTATTTAAAAGGTACATTAATGGAAACTTCGAGAAGAAAATTTCTATAGGGGATAAATTATTTTAAAACTTCAATCATTCATTATTATTTTTATTATCATAGTTTTTCAAAATCTATTTTCCAACTTATTCTTTTCTCGCTGCTTTCATTTTCGAACAATTTTTTCAGATTTTATTCAAAATTTATCATTAGTTTACCATTTGTCTTTCAAAGGTACGATTTAAATTCATGCAAAAATTTGACAAATCTTTATTAAATTTAATAAGAGAATTGTTTTCCTTAATGAAAAGAAAAGAAAACTCAAAATATTATTGGATTGTCTAGAATAGCTTTTGAGCAAGAAAATACAATGTTTATCAAACTCAAGAAAGTTAAATGAAGGATATGGATAGATAAGTACAGATTGTGTATCGAAAAAATCTTGGTACAGGAAAAAAATCTTTTTCAGAGAAGTTTGTTTTTCTTTTTCTTTCTTTCTTTTTTTTTTTTTTTGGATAAAATTTAGGATTGTTCTTTAACTTATTTTTCTCTGAAGATTCTCTTCATATGTTATAGAGGTTGTTTAACAAATTGTAATGTATTTTTACATTTGAAAACGAATCAATTTGATTTTTTCAACACGAAGCGCTCATATCATCATTTCAGTTTAGAGAAACAAAACTACTGAAGATGAAAGAGAGTAGAAATTTAGAAAAATACCGAAAATTTACTCATGAGAATTAGTGGGTTATAAATATGAAAATATGCAACCATAACTTCTATTTTGCCTTCTCTGGGAAAATAACATGGAGTTCTTAGAAATAATGAATTTATGATTAATTGGAATAAATTATGTTAAAATTACTTCTTTTGTCACCAATGCATTATAAATGGAGAATAAAAAATAAAATGAAGAAATAAAAGCTATTATCTAATCAACTGCAGCAAGAAATAACTATTAAAAACGCAGCAAAACAAAACTGAAAAGTTTATATTAAGAAGATTAATGACCAAAGTAAAACTGGAAGGGAAATGAATAAGAGTGAGAATATCTCGCCATTTGCTAGATAGAAACTTACTCAACCACTGGGGATACATTGCACTGTAGAAATACTCAAGGAAGAAAAATGAAATTTTTCAATGCTCTACTCCTGAATGAAATCTCATTTTATTCGTTTTATAAGTACAATTGTTTTGCATTATTTTAAAAATGAATGAAGCGTTTAAATACAAGATCCTTTAGAAATTTCAAGAGAATCTGTTTAATAAACGAGCATAAACAATGTGGAAATATTTTTTCACAATTTTTAGAAGATTAAAAGTTGTTCATTTAAAACTTAATGAACTATTTCTTATTGAGGATGCATCGAGTTTGTGTGTAACTCTGTACGTCTCGTTTTATTTACTTTCTTTGCGGCGCAGTGATTTATAATGAGTATCTATATTTTAAAGGGCGTAACATTGATGTCATTTTGTGAATGGCAACCCTTGACGACAAAATTTTGGTTTTGTGATTTTTGCTACTGCATTTTTTTTTTAATTTCTAAACATCAAACATTTTAAATTTTTACACAGTTATATATGAATCAAAAATCTACTTTCAAATGCAATTTGTTTGAAAACTTTATCGCAATTTACTCATATATTATAGCATTTGAATTAAATTTCAAAAATGATCTTCTTTTAAATCTATTTCTATCGATTGCAGACGGTAACAAAATATTAATTCATTTGCACTTTAAAAAAATATAAGGAGTACAGCATTTGTTTCCAACTAATATTCAATAACGAAATTAAAACTTTATTAAGCAATAAAGAAAGTAGTATAAATAAAACATAAATTTAACAGGCATATAATTGAAACAAGCGCTTAAAACTGCTTCAATTATCAGTATAATAATAATAAAAAAACTGTTGTAGATAACGAAATTTTTAGAGTTTTCTTCGGCTATTAACTTCTGGCCCGAGGTCAATACGAAATTGCTGCGAATAATAAATTTCAAAATTTTATTTTAATACATAATTGACATATTTCATACGAAAAATGCTCTTTCGTGTTGTTAGGAGGCAATCTATAAAGAATTATTGAATGTAAAAAATCTATTAGAGTTTGCAATTAATTAAAAGTTGGATGCACTAGTCTATCTATCTATATTATAAAGGACAAACGTGTCCGTGCGTAACGCTGACGTCATTTTGCGAATGGCAACAGTTGACGATGGAACTTCGGTTTTGCGATTTTTGTTACTGCATTTTTTTTTTTTTTCTAAGCATCGCACATTTTTAATTTTTACACCTTTATATAAGAAAAAAAAATGTACTTTCAAATGCAATGTGTTTGAAAACTGTATCTTAATTAACTAATTTATTATAGCATTTAAATTAATTTTCAAGCAGGATTTTTTTTTAAATCTATCTTTATGGATAGCAGACGATTGCAAAATATGAATCTGTCTAAAAAGCTCAGCATTTGTCTCCAGTTAATATTCAATAACGAAATTAAAACTTCATTGAGGAGTAAATAAAACTAGTCGTTGGGGGCCACCGTAATACTTACCCATCATGGATATGCATAATGTAAAATATTAAAATAAAAATGTGTAAACTACTTATAAAATGCATTGCAATTCAAATAAAATCGTGGCTTGATGACGTCACAGACTTTAAAGGCTCGATTACTGAATTGCTTGAAAGAAACATCCTTATAACTCCAAAAATAATAATTCTATTAACTAGCGGTTTATTGCATCTGATTAAGCGTCAAATTTCCAATTAAAATATATCTTTGAAGTGAAATTTGGATGAAATACAGGGTCATGAAAAATCGAAGAGTGTGGAAAATAGGATTCCAAATATCTCGGCAACTAATTATCCGATCGACTTCATGCTTTATTCAAAATATATGTTTTTTTATTGTCTTTTATATTCATTTCTTAAAATAAACAATTTCGAAAAATTTTATATACCTTTCATCAGAACGAAAATTTCGAAAGTACGAAAAAAATTGTTCCGTTTAATCGAGGTTATTGAAATGAAATAGGCTTCTTCCCATTATTACATACTAATTACATACCAAATTGCAAGTCTCTATCTCAATTTTTTCGGGAGATAGAGCGTTTACAGACACACAGACGGACGGCAAAATTTTTTTTCTAAAAATATGTTTTTCGGAATCTCCAGTGTCTGAAACGTGTAAATCCGTCAAAATTTTTTTCGATTTTCAAAACGATTACAAGACTTACCCTATACTACGTATGATGGGTAAGTAATAGTATAAATTAAACACAGATTTAACAGACATGTAATTAAAATAGGCTCTTAAAACTGCTGAAATTATCAGAATAAAAAAAAAAAAAACGGCTGTAGATAACGAATTTTTTAGCGATTTCTTCGGCTATTAGCTTATGGCTGGAAGTCAATACGAAATTACCGGTTTTAATAAATTTCAAAATTTTATTTGAATATATAATTGACATATTTCATATAAAATGCTCTTTGGTGTGTTAGCGGGCAATCTAACAAAAATTATTAAATGTAAAAAATCTATTAGAGTTTTCAATAACCAAAAAAATATGATTTTCACTTACATTCTCTGTGCCGGGAAGCCCGGGTTGGATGTCCTAGTATTCATAAAATCAAAGTTATGTAAAAACAAAGTATATATACATATATATATATATATATAAATATATATATATACTCTAAAAAAATCCGTGAAAACACAAGAGATTTTCCGTTAAATTTTACGGAGAAGTTTCATTTTTCCAAAACAGCAGTACAATTTCCGTAAATAGCATAGTTCCGTAAAGGAGATTGCAAATCCGTAAATAAGCAGAAAGTTCTCCGTAAATTTACTGGATTTTTCCGTATTTCTTACAAAACTGTACAATGTCCGTATTTCTTTCAAAACAGTGCCATTTCCGTAAATGACGTTCAGAGGTTTGCGTACAGAAATCGCCTTGTTTGAAATGCGAATTTAGATTGTTGTATTTACTAGAGTTCTTCTAGGATCCAAATCTGAACCAGTCCTACTCCTGGGCCTATTTTTCGTCATTACACGCGGGCCAATCCTGGAACTCATTCTAACCAGGATTGTGTCTGGGCGGTAATTTTATGTGAAAATATTAGTGATATTTTTATTTTTTAGTGAAATCTTTAGAAATTTATTTTATTTTCATAAATTACAGAAAAATATTTTTAAAAATCTACTTTTTTTTTCTTTATAGTGCTTTAAATTGTGAATTTTTTCACAGACGTTTTAAAATTTTATTTTAATAAATTATTATGGCAATATTAGGCTATTAAAGGTTTCATAAAATATTATCTTTGCAATTTATCGATATGTATATTATATTGAACAAAACTGATTTGTCTTATAAATTTGTGAATTAAACTAAAATTTATTTTTTTATAAATTATAATTTTTTACAAAGTTTATATTTTTTTCTTTAAATTTATAAAAGTTATTAATCATTTTTTTTTTTTTTACTTTCATAAAAATTAAGTTTATGATTTTATAAAGTTTATAATTTATTTCGTTAGTTTAGGATTTTATAAATGAAACTAAATTGATAAGTCCAAATTTAAACTTACCTATCCCAAGGTCATTAATTTCAAAATTTTCTCTAAAAATCTAATTTTTTATTTTAAAACCTTCTCACCGCCGTGACCTGATATATCCGTTCACTATGCTGTAGGTTTCACAGCAATACAAGGTTTGTTTAAATTAATATAATTCTACAAATATAATGCATTTTTAAAACATCAAGTAATGATTGATACTCTCAAGGATTATACTTTTATACGTAATTAAGTTTTTTATCTCAAGTTTGAAAATTCAGATTTTTTTAAACATTTAGAAAAAAACTAAAAGAAAACATTACAAATTTGCCTTTTTGTTCGGCGGTCAGCAGGTTAATATTTTTAAGGTTTCATAAAATAATATCTTATCCAATTATTGGTATGTGAGTATTAAACTAAACTGATTTGTCTTATAAATTTGTGAATTAATCTAAAATTTATTATTTTATAAATTATAATTTTACAAAATTCAGAATTTTCTCTGTAAATTTATAAAGAATAATATATGTTTGTTTACTTTATAAAATTATGAACGATATGTTTATAAAAGTTTATAATTTATTTAGTTAGTTTATAATTTTTTTATAAATTGTTTATAAATTAAACTAAATTATTAAGTCCAAATTTAAACTTAACTATCCTAAAGTTATTAGTTTCAAAATTTTCTCTAAAAATCTATTTTTTCGTTTTGATATTTTAAAAATTATTCATTTTAACAGAACCATACACAAAAGCTCGCAGCAAAGCTTAAATATAATAATTTAATTTATTATAAATTTCTTTATTCACAAAAGTTTTTAAATTAAGAGATAAAGAAAATTTACTTTAATAGCATGTAATAAATACGTCTGCTTATTATTGTTTTTACTGGAACTGATAAATAAATCAACACACAAATTATTATAAAAAGTATATGTACTATTGCAAAAAGAAACAATCATTACTGTTAATACAATATTTTACGCATGTAATACATAAAAAATTAAATTTATATGTTATAAAGCATCAAATAATAAAGCAGAATACAGAACAATTTTGCAAAGAAAATATTAAAAGCAACGAAACCCTGAAAATATCCATCTAACTATGAGAACTTCAAGTTTTTGTATCATTAAAAGCATCTCAAATAAGTAACAACATTTGAATACGTGTCCTTTCAAACCGTAGCGTAGTGGTTTGGCCCGCTGGTTTAGTAAACGGAAGGTCTTGGGTTCGATACTTATCGTGGGAAGTGGTGGTTGTTTATTAAAAACTCGCTCAGAAATGAACAGAAAAAAAGAAGCGTATCTGTCCCTTAGAAGATGTTCCTTGAGGGATAACTTTTTTTTTTGGTCCTATAAAATTTATTTTAACGACATAAAAGTTTCTAAAAAATGCGGAAGATATCTGTTATAAAATGGAAATTTAAAAACGAATATTTCAGAAATCACGGAAAATTTCCTGGAATTTACGGAATTTTTTTTCCGTTAAAATACAGAAATAGTGCTGCTGGCTCTCGATTGCCAGTACAATTTCGTTTTTTTCAGGAAATTTTTTTTACAGTGTATATATATATATATATATATATATATATATATATTGAGCATAATTTTTAAAAAGGAGACCTTAATGTCTTTTGAGTTCAAAATATACTCTAAAATATGTGCGCTTATTTAGGTTGAGTACAATTTTACCATAAATTTCTTATAGAGTTTTTGCCTTATTTAATCGCAGTAAAATACAACAAATCATGTGATTAATCCCTAAAATCTATTTAAACTGCAGAAAAAATAATATGCGAAAATCTCTGTTCTAAAATAGTTTTGCCAGTATGCAAGGGAATTCTAAGACGTGTAAACACCTCTGATAATTTTTAGGAAACCATTTTTAACATCGTGAGAAGAGGAAAGTAATAGAAAAATGAAGTTTAGAAAGTGATCACTTTTTTTTCTAGGATTGTAAAATATATATTCATGTACATATGTATAAATGTATGTATCATCTAAGATTGTTAAATAATTTTTATTATTTTGTGTAGCAATCACTAATAATATCTGCATTTTACCAAAAAAATAAAAGTCTGAATAACTCTATTTTAAAATGTTGTGTACAGTCTAACCTAAAAAAAAATATTTTTTCACGTGACATTTATTACACTAGACGTCTCTATTTAGTTATTAAAGACATGTTTTACCTTTATTACTTTCTTTTTAAATGGCAAAAGAAATCTTCAAAATGTAAAAATTAATACAATTTTGAAAAACACTTGAAAATTTTATGTCGTTTTGTTCTAAATTGAGTTTTTTAAGTGAATTTTATTTTTGGCTAAATAGGAATTACTTCTTAACCAAACTGAAAAACAAAAGAAGAAGAAACAACTTTATTATATATTTTTAACTTTGATATAATAGAAAACATTTATTATTTTCCTATATCTGTATTTGACGGTTAACAAACAACATTAACTCGATTTACAATCTAGTTTTAGGTTAAATTTAAATTAAAAAATGGTGGAATATTAATGTTTCGTAAAGATCTATTAAAGCTAAATAATATGCAGTGAGAATTCTTCTACAGATAATTTAAAGTAAAATACCTTCTTTCTTTTATATATTTAGTTTTATCATTATAGAATTCTGAACAAAATGTTATTTTACAATGACATCATATTTTAAAAAATAGAGAGTTAAATTTGTCAAACAGATGTGAATTGCACCAACATTTTTTTTTTTTTTTTTTTTTTTTTTACATTTAGAAAGAAAAGTACTGTCCAACAGTCCACATTTTTGAAATAGTTTTTACTGTAATTAATTAAGATGTATTTTAATAAACGCCTAAAATCGTGAAAAAGAGACACACTTTTTAAATTATATACATTTTGTAACATCCATTTATCAACAAAATTATTACATTTTAGTGTACTGCAAAATCTTCATTAATTAAGTGTGTCTAATTTGGTAGTTTTTATTCATTTTATGTATTTTTGTGTTTTCTGGGGTTAAAACACATTAAAATGATTTGTAAAATTCAGGGTCCCTAACTTTTTTCGTGTTGATTACAAGTATTTTCAAACTAAAATTTCTTTTTTCGGTTTTCCTTCCAAATTTTGAAGAATCCTACACCGAAAGTTATTTATAATGCAAATGTTATAATAAAGTGCCTTGAAAGTTGTTTAATACTGGTAATTAAATAGCGGATTATTTATTATAACGGTAAATTGTATTTTTTTGCTATTCCAGTACACTGTTAGGCATTTATTACGCACGACAATGTTAAGTACTCTATCTCAAAACTTGTTTCTTTTTGTACTTGTAATTATATCATTTGTTGAAAGTTAAAAATTGTTTACTTGAATTAATACCAGTATTTTAATATAATTCCAAAGTAAATACTTTATTTTTCAATATGTTATAAGAAGTATTAAAAGTTTTCTAATAGCAACATATTCTAACCAAGCGAGAAATCATTATTTTAAAAAGTAAATGTACAGGATTTAATAAACAAAACATAAAATCAAGTGCAAAAAAAACCGCTTTTAACTTCATATTTAGTAAGTATACAGAATGTAATTTGCATGTGTTCGTTTAAGTTTTAAAAATAATATATAGAAATATTTAGAACACATCAATATTTGTGAATTATTATGAAATTACAATGAATTTAGAAATGACATTGCAGTTTTATTTTTCGCTTGTTCGCAAAGGAAGTATAATTTCAACTGACGAAAAAATAATAAAAGCCAATTTAAAGTACGGACAAATACAAAAAATGTCATAAATAACTTTTTTAACTAACTTAAATCTGCAAGATTTTTATAATATGTCATTACATTTTAATAGAAAAGGCGTATAGATTTCGGATTTTTTTTTAAAGTTTTTATTTGTATGTTTTAGTTTAAAAAATAGGAAATATTTCATTAATCTTTGATTCTAAAAACGTCCAAAATTTTTTCTAATTAAGACGATAGAGCAAGAAATAAATGCAACAAAGAATGAAGAACAGCTAAAATAATTATTAAGTACCAAAATATTGAAACGGACAATATTTTGTGTATATGCACATAAATTGAATCAATTAAGATTTCAAAACTGTACCTTTTCTGTATATATATTTTTACTTTATTCTATCTTTACAAGAAGAAAGTGTTGGATTAATGAAAATTTACGACTTCCGGTTTTCGACGGATTTATATGTTTTAGAAGGTCCTGAACACGATTTGACTGTTTTTAGAAAATGTCTGTCTGCCAGTCTGTACTCTGTGACTCTGTCTGTGACAAAAATTTTGCGGGCACTCTATCTCAAGAACTAAGGCGCGAAATTTAATAAAACTTTATTTTCAGGAAATTCTGGATATAAATTGGTGCTGATTAGTTTTTGGTGAAAGTCGCCCAACAGGTGGCGCTGCTATGTTGCATTTTTCGCGATTTCCGTAATAGCTCTATCTCAAGACCTAATGCACTTATTTTCATCAAATTTCAGATTCTATTAGACCTTGACATAAAAAGACTTTGATTACATTTTAGTGTAGATATTCCAACAGGTAGCGCTGCTATATCACTTTTTTCATTATTTTTACGATAGCTATATATCAAGAACTAATGCATAGAATTTCATCAAACTTCAGATTCTATTAGACCTTGATATAAAAATAGTTGCTGCTTATGTTTTGGTGTAAATAGCCCAACAGATGGTGCTGCTATGCTACTTTTTTATTATTATCATAATAACTGTATCTCTAGTACTAAAGCATGGATTTTCATGAAACATCAGATTGAGTTAGACGTCGACATAACGTGTTGTTGATTATGTTTTGGTCTAAATCTCCCGACAGGTGGCGCTGCTGTGCTGTGTTTTTCAGGATTTACACGATTTTAGCAATATTCATATCTCAAGAACTAAAGCACGGAATTTAATAAAACTTTAGATTCACTTAGACCTTGATATAAATTGGGGCTGATTCTTTTTAATGTATGCGAAACCTGTGTGAGATAGAAGAAAGTTTTGGGATTGGCGCATCCGACTAGTTTAAATATGCAAACGCTTCCAGTAGAATATTACCTTCTAATGTGAATAGTTCTTTTTTCTAAAAGCAGAAACTTATAATCAATGTTGTAATTATCTACATAACATAAAAATATACCGTATACTCGTATATAATGTGCCTTATGCATAACGCGTCACATTTGTTTAATAGTTGGGAATATATATGTATATATAAACGCATGCTATTTAATTTTTTTATGTCGAAATATCCGGGAATGAAATTCACAGGTTTAAACTAGTTCAGTTAAAATAAAAATAAAAAAAAGGTTTGAAAGTTACACGTCTTTTTTTCAATTAGATCATCTAATTATCATGAATTCTTTTACACTTTTAAAAAGTTGAGTACTCTAACATACTTTACTTACCCTAGATTTCCTACATTCTCATATATAAATTTATTTTTTGAAGAAATATGGTATTCTGAATTTTAAAGATATGCCAGGCATGACAAAATAAACATCTTACGCAAGTTCCATGTTTTTAGCTGCGACAATATTCAAGTCCAATGCGTTTTCATACTTGCTCCTTTAATATTTTCCGCCAGTGTAGCAAAAAATTAATGTTTTTGAAATCTACTTGCCTCTCATTAGAGTGTTTTAAAATATTTCTGGACACCAGAAACCTTTACAATATATTTGATTATAGTATAAAAATTACGGCACTACAAAGAGTGCAATTACTTCACTTATTTCACTCTTCTACTTCTATATTCATTGAGTTATATCACAGTAACATTACATTGTGTTCATTAAGTTGACGAAAGCACATTCGTTTCATACAGATGTCAAAAATATTCCATGTATGTAATGTGCACTCCCATTTTAATGTATAAAATTTTGTAAAAAGAACACATCATGTACAAGTATGTACGGTATTAAACAAGAAAAATATTGTGTGAAACTTAAACGATCTATGCTGAAAATAACGCCACCAAGATAATGAAATAATTTACTATTATCGCAAATATAATTATATGTGTTATAATATTGCTAAATAGATGATGTACTATATGTAAAAGTGTATAATCGATTTTCTTAAATCGTGTCACTGTTTTTCACACAAAAAATAGCACCCCAATGTGTTGCATTTAGATTTCATGACATTCTTTCAATATTTTGTCGAAAAATAAATCTTATTTTATCCTTCATTTAGAAAAGATATTTTTGGGGTATTAATTTTAATAAATTTCGTATCATAAGCATGAAATAATATTTACAATATAAATTGACTGAAAATTTTGAAAATTACATATTATAACTTACATAATTTTGATGCAATTATAGAAAAATGCCTTTATAAGAAAATGATGATTCACGGGCAATATTATTTGATAAGGAGGGATGTTTTTATTAAAAAATAAACTATCACGCTAATAATTATTTTATTCAATCACTTGTTAACTTTAAACTAATGTCCAATAATGCTTAAAGTGATTAAAAACAAAAAAACATAACACAGAATATTTAAAATACCTGTTTTTAATGTAGATATGTAGATAACCTTCCACAAAATTAAAAAAAAACATAGCATGTAGAAAAACAGACCCACTAGAACCTAACCAACTTTCCGGTGTTTATGAAATCCCATTCAGCAAGGCAGATGGAACAATACAGTACTATATAGGAATGACAAACAGAAAATTTAAAACAAGAATAAAAGAACATATGGCAGACATCAAACATGGCAGAAGAACCACCGCTTTATCCAGACAATATAGTAAGGAGCAGTTGCAGATAGATTTCAATAACAGTAAAATAATTTTTCAATCAAGAGCTTATTTCCCATCCATTATCCGTGTATCTATAGAAATATATTTGCGAAAAGATTGCGTTTGTAACGAAACCGTTTCCCTTGAATTTGCTAAAATTTGGCACGCGATGATCGATAAATGGAAAAGTAGTAAAAATAAAAATAAATAATAATTTTTTTTACGTTTCCCAGTTTTAGCCAAATTAAGCACCTACTAACTTTGGACATGCCATCTCGTGGTATATGTTTTACTATTTTCCAATATGCGAGAATTTTGTATTTATCATTAAGATCTGAAGATGTCACCGGTAGTTGTGCATGAAACATATGTTATCTACATATCTACATTAAAAACAGGTATTTTAAATATCCTGTGTTATGTTTTTGTTTTTAATCACTTTAAGCATTATGGGACATTAATTATCACGCTAATGTTTGTGTATTTGCCTAATTGGTGAAGCAGATTGATGCAGATGAGTATCACCGTGTTCTGTAATGTGTATCGGTATAGATTTGACAAAATATTCTACCTGAGCATTCGCCATGCTCTATCAGAGTCCATTCTTCTACAATTTCGAGAATGCTAGTGTATCAGGAAGAGTGTGAAAAATGAATTGAAAAATTCCATCTTTATATACGGAACCAAATTAAATGAAAAGGCGCGTAAAATTGGTGAAGTTTATGTTCCGTACATTACGTCGAGTTCATTTTTAGCCATTTCAAATGTGATAAATATTATCAAATTATGGTATATTTATTAGTAACTTTATTTCTTATAAAAATATCCATTAATATTTAGTTAAATATTGGAATAAATAGTTTATTAAATACTTGATTAATGAAATATTTATAATAGTGTTTTCGTTCAACTTTGAATGTCCGTTTATCATTATTGATAGTATATCCCTGTACATTTTAACTCATATTTAAGTCGTTTATCTTGATAGAGCAGTGTATATGTAGAGTAATCTAAGAAAACAAGACAAAATGAAAATCTGCGGAATATATCGAAACTTCGAACAAAAATATACATACAGTCTTCAAAACAACAAAATTGTAATCGATAATTAGAACATCTTAAAAACCTGCAAACATTTCGAGGATTTTTTTTTATTATTATTATTTTTAATTTTTTTAAAGTGAAATAAACTTATTTTGAATCAGGAACTTAACTTAATAAATGAAATCAAATAAGTTCCACATGGAAAAATCACACATATTATTAAAAGGTTTTTTGGTTTCACAATACGTTTATTTGAATTGGGAAAATAATTCGTTTGGCAGCTATGATAAACAATTACCTTCGTGTCAAACAGTTTTATTTTATAATTTTACAATTGGATTTATCAATTATATTCAGTGTGTTTTTTTATGAGTTGTATCTCGCAGTGAATGGTACTTCATACTCTTTTTAATCATTGTTTATAACATGAATAAACAGATAGTAAAGCAAATGTTATATTGTCATTGTTTCATATGTGTTACATATGCCCTAGGATGCATAGATGTATATTCACGCAACGTCCCACCTAAGCTATTTCATTTTGTAGCAAAACTAAACATCTGATGAAAATTTTGTGAAGTGTTCTAAATGTCTCACACATTTAAAAATGTTTCCGTGCATAATTTGAAACAGTTTACTCTCTACTGAAATAAAATAGGTATTTGACTACATAAAAAGCAAACAAGAAGTTCTAAGTATGATATTTTGTCATGGATACTAAACGGAAAGACGTATGTATTTGAACATATTCTTCTTTTGTTATTATCATTTCCGATGATAAAAAAAAAATGTATACTTGTATTAAATTTGAAAACACTAAAAGGCACTCAATAGAAGTAAAATTTCACATGGGTTTTCAAGTATATTTAGGTTCAAATCGTATCAGAAAATCTTCAAGCAAGTTTAGGGGATTGTTTTACGTTAAGATATTTTATTTCGAATTCAATCGTTTCTTCAATTCGAAATAAGCTTTTAATTTCAAATTGATTGTTGCATGCAAATTTAAACAAAAAGAAATTTAAACTAAGGTAGTGCAGTTTAAAAGTAATTGTTTCACTTGCTTGGTATCATTTAAAGCCTAATTCTTATTAATTGCAATTTTGATTAACTAACTTAACCTCCATGCCATACACAGTGGATTTCATGTTTTTTTGTTAGATTAAATATCTGGAGCTATAAGGGTTAATGAGAATAAAACTTCAGTATACTTGAAACTTGCTACGTCCATTTGCGTTGTTTGATACATATTATTTTTAAATAGTTTCAAAGCTATTACGGTTTTTAAAACTTTATTTCAAGAAATATTAAACTTTAGTTAATTAAATTTGTTTATGTATTTTAAATGCATGTAAACATGGAATATTTTATGTGACATATATTTGTTGAGGAAATATGAATGGGTTGAGGCAAAACTCATTGACACTGATAACACAAGATGCTTTTATTGAGTTAATAAAGCTGATATTTTCTACAATTCTCTTTAACGTTTACTTTAGACTCATATAAAAATAAATGTACCGTAAGGACGAAAATTCACGATGTCAAAAAATTTAGGAGCTACAAGAATAGCGTCGGTCTTTTATTTATAGAAAAAGTGGCGGAGAACCTGAGGAATTGAACAAGAGATTAAAAAGATGTTTTTTTTTTCTTCAATGTCTGAAAGAGGTTCATACGTATTAAATACATATCAGAAAAAAAGAAAAACTACTTATATGATACATAACGAGAAAATAAATATTAATTAAATGAAGAGATTGTTAAATAATGGATGTGTGTGAGAAATATTTCTTGGTTTAGATTTGTAGTAAATGAAATATTAAGATACCATTCTTAAGGATTTGTTCTGCATGTGGTATTTACACTTTTTAGTGTTCTGTACCTAAAACGTAAAAAATGAACCATTATAAGATCACTCCACCCCCTATTTCCGTCTGTCACAGCCGTTTTACTCGAAAATTATGGAATGTGGAAAGAGAAAACTTAGCAGAGTTACCCTCTTTAATAAAAAGCTATGCGTTGCTGACGACTGGGATTTTCGCTAATCGTTGCCACCGATTAATCTCGGAAAATGAAACATTTGAAGTTACGGAAAAAATTAATAGCTCGAAAAGTATTTGTCAGAAAATTGTTAGACAAACTGTGTTAGAAAGGTAAAAAATTGTATATTTCTTGATATAAATTTCAAATCCACTGATTATGCCATTTTTCAAATATTGGATTAAAAAAATTACCAAATTTCACAATGGAGTACCATAGCGAAAACTTCACGCGTAAAAAATAATGATAACAGGAATGTGTCAGCAGGAGTCACAAATTATAGTAGCCTTATTATTCTGTTAAAATATAAAAGTGGATTATGATGTCACGAGTGCATGATTTTTAGTTAATTCTCGACAAATATTAGATGCGCCATTTCTTTTTAGTTGTGAATAATACAGGTTAATTCACGTTATTAAAAAAATGTAGCTATAAAACATATAAATCAATGGAAAACGGTAAGTAATATATTGTAAACGTAATACATAGCTGGCAGCTTTTACGCCTTTTTTTCTTACCACTAAAATTTAATAAAAATTTTTTCCTTATGTAATAACACGATTTTGTAGATTTAATAAGATAAAATTTATTACCAAATTTTAGTGGTAGGAAAAAAGCTTAAAAGTTGGCAGCTATGGTAATAGTTAACCGTATTACAAACAAAATAACTTAGTGAAATAAGTATCCGTTTTTGTTATTTTAGGATATTCCAGGTAATGATACAGATTACTTTAAAATACAAGGTTAAATTCACCGATATATTTCGTTTGATGCAAGGTTCTTTTGGAGAAACCGACCAGCGCAGCGGGCGTAGTCTGCTAGTAAAGAATATTAAAACACATATTTATAGATTATTAGCAATTCACAATTACGCTTAGAAAAAAAAATAGCGGGATAATTATGTTACTTGATAAACACAATTTTTTGTATATCAAGTGCGGTATTGTTTGAAAATTTTCGTAAAAACTGACTCAAAAATATATTTATTTTAATTTCAGATATTATATTTTAAGAGATATCGCCGAAAATGTACTGTAAAAATATGCCCACACCCCCTGTTTACGAATTTACGGAAACTAAAATTATGAAAAAGGTAAAAGTAGTAGGGTGTTATTTAAACATTGCAAGAAAACTATAGTGATTATCCTAGGTCACATAGTTTTTGAGAAAATCGCAATCGCATTTTTACACAGAAATTTTACGTTGCGGGCGTTGAGCGGGGTAGTTGAAGGGCGCTCGAGGTACCTATTGACGCGGAATCATCCAAGGATGGTTACTATTGATTTTCGAAAACCTTTTTCGGTAATTAGCTAAGATATTAATTATAAACCTAATTAGAAAAACGCGGCACGGAGCAACCACTGAAGAAAGGAAAAGTGTTGATTTTACAGTATAATACTAGCACCCCAGCTTGCAGTATTATACCATAAAATTAACAGTAATAAACAGTAAAATAAGCAGTAATAAGCTACCGCGAATGCGTATTACTGCTTATTTTACTATTTATTACTGTTAATTTTATGGAATACTCGCAGCTGGGGTGCCAGTATTATTCTGTAAAATCAACACTTTTTTTTTCAGTGAAGGTGGCGTTGAAATTTTAGGACCGCCTTTCGAAACGCGCTTGGCAGAATGGCACGAATCTTTAAAATAATAACAAATATTGAAATTTAAATCTTTAAAAGAATAAAAATTATGGTTAACTTTATAAAGGATTTCGATTGCAGTAGAAATAACTGTAATAAAAAATGTTTTAATGAAATTGTAAACATGTAGAAATCAGTTTACACTCTCTTACCTGACTAGACCTAATTCAACTTAAATTACTAAATCACTTTTTAAGTTATACATTTTTGACCTATTCGAAAATTTTCTACATTTATTCAAGGCATAATCATAGAAATCACATGTATACACATATACGGATGTATTATCTATGAGAATGTTATTTATTTATTTTGTAATTTATATTTTTATAATGTTATTTATTTATTTCATACTTGCGACATTTATTTGCTTTTGAAATAAGTAGTACCCCTGCTTACGTCACCCCGCATTAACGTCGCTTGACTCGTAAAATAAGTTTTTTTATAATTAGACGCACCTTTAAAACCTTTGAGCGCTTTGGACTTTACATTTTAAGAAATAAAACGTTTTGGAAGAACAATGATGTCTAAGTCACTACTTATTGACTTTGTGTTTTATTTTTTTTTATTTATTTATTTTTTTTTTTTTTTGCAAAGTTTAATTCTATGTAACATTATCGTTAAATGCACCGGCGGGAATAATTAAACGAACAACTATAAAAATAACACACTTTACAATTATATTGCATCATTTTGAAACAAACATCTGTTATAGTAAGCAACAACATGGGCAATAATCAGTATAGAACTTAGTGCTATTACAATCCACTTATTCAGTCAGAAATACAGACGATCAAGAAAAAAACAGTCCCCTTTCCTCCCCAATACTATTTTATCGCTAGATAGAATTGGAGAAAAAAAAAAAAGGCATTGAATTTGGAATTCTGCCTTCTCTAAATGTGTGTTAAAAATAAGCTCGGGAGACCGTCTTCATATTAAAATTGCAACAAATTTTGATATTCTAAATACGAACATGTAACTTTAACATCTTGTTTGAATTCTTCAGCAAATTATACCTTTAAATACGAAATAGAAAGTCATTCGGTTAGGAAGTTTAGTAATTAAGTAGATGTTAAATTTTGAACTCTTAATGTTTTATCAGTTGCAACACAAAGTGCAATGCAGGTAGCTTTTTAAGCATAACCTCAAAAACTACTTGAAACAATATGCTGACATTTTAAATTCGCATGTTTAACGCTTCCAGAAATAAGTTTCGGTTGAAAATATACTATAGGTTACTTTAGATATTGTTGTTGTCGAATTTTACTTAAATATATAAAATACAACAAGTTTAAAAATAAGTTTATAATATTACTAATAATTTCAAAATATATAAATTACAAAATTAATATTATAAAAATATACTTATACATTGTAACTTATAAAAATTTTAGCAGAAACAGATAACTTACAACTGTACATGAACGTTAAAAATTCATCTTTTGATAAAAATTATGAGATTGTTCCATTTTTCTAAAAAAATACATGCACTGAAAATAGTTACTGAAACCGTACAAAAAATCAATATATTGTTTTAACCCCTTCGCGACGAGCGTCCTTTACAGAATTTTTAATCTTTTACCACCGGTTTTTCAAAACAGAAATTTTCGCCTAACAGAATCGCAGAAATGCTGAGATTGCAATAAAAAATAACTGGCGGGAATAATCGAGGATTCTGAGCATCTTATGCGTCACGTATACGTGTCGCTCGTCCCCGAGGGGTTAAACCGTCTGAAACATTATAGCTACATCCATAATTTAAGATATTATACAAAAATAGTTATACAAACATGAAAATGTTTAACTTAGTACCTTTAATAGATTTTATAAAAGATACTTAAATATGTAAAAATGCTTTCTAATAAAGCTTTTTACTATCATCTCTGTAGCATTGTCTTTTTACGAACGTAAGGGCTTCGTTTTGGAGTTTATACATTCTGCAATTTACATAATATGCTATTTTTTTAATTGAGTTTGGTACATTTTCCAAGCAAAAATTGGAAATTTGAAAATTTTTGTATTTTATTTCTTATGTGCACCTAAGAAAATTGTGGCTCTCTGCAAAATATTAAAATTAGAAATTAAAGATTTTTTTTGAAATATCAACTGCCGGTTTATAAATTCATTTTTAGACTTATTCTATCAAAAGTTTTTCAAGAATTAAAAATAAAGAAAGGGCAACATACATTTGAAATAAATTTCCTTTTTATAGAAATGGAAAAAAAAATAACGAATAAAAATCTGTTTTTTTATGTTATATTACGTTATTTGGGAACGTAAAGTAGAAGTGGAATCAAAATATTTTCTATTTAATGACTGCACGTAGAATTGTACATAAAATATATTTTTCTTGTTAGTTTGAAGATTTACTTGATATTTAAATGCAATATACCTCTGGGAATACTAAAACGTACGGATTAAAATAACAAATATAAAATATTCCTGAGCTTTTAAAAGTGAATGATGGGCTTAGTTATAAAACAGATAAGATATTCTAAAATGTATACTCTGTACTTTAAATCATTGCGCATTTTAACTCTTTTGCGGCCGGTGGTCACAAAAAAGGACACCTAATTCTAATTCCAAAACTGACAAACGGCACCAATAATATTTAATTAAATTTTTACTTTTATAAACTACGGGAAAATAAGCACGTTTTCATTTTCTAATAAATTTTTTTGTAAATTCTGGTTTCAGTCGATAATTTCATCATTTTAAAAACAAACTTACTCCGCGCCGGAAAGGGTTAAACAACATTGTTACAAAAACTGGTAAATCTTACAAGATATTAAAATTAAAATAAATTGTGTTGAAACTACCTGTTTATAATGTTATTTTAAAATATATTTCCAGCAAAACTTTTCATGAAACTTAAATAAAAAAAATATACAAGCACACTTGAATTAAATGTCTTTCTCCCAGGAAAAAAATCGACGAAATAAAATCCATTCCGAATGATACGTTACTCTGAAATGGAAACAAAAATTTAATTCGAAGAATTTTCCGTTTAACGGATACAAGTAGATTTTTACTTAGGATATATTTTTTCTGTTCATTTGAGCAGAAAAGGTTTACTTGAAAGATACTCCAAGTAATACAAAAACGTAAAGAATTATATAAAAAATATAACGTTAGCCACTTTTCGTGATAGTTATAGTAAACAGTGAAATTAGTTATAGAAAGCTTATGATATTTAATACTAAGTAAAATGCAAATAACATTACGGCACATATATTCAGACGAAAATTGCATGACTTTATTTGTTGAAAATCGATTAATAACTAAATGCAGCGTATGTTGGCATTTACATTCCATTAAGTTTAAACCTTAGATAACGTAATTACATTACTTTTAAAGATAAAAAAACATTTTCGGAGTTGCAACTACTGGTTTATAACATTATTTAAAAAATTATTTCCAGCGAAAATCCGAATATAAGAAAAAGTAAAGTTGAAGCACACTTGATAAAACCGCTGCGGGAGTAAAAGAAAAAAAAACAGAAACAAATACAAATTCATCACTTATATATATATATATATATATATATATATATATATATATATATATATATACGTATATCAAATATATATATGGGAGTTATCTAATATATAATATATATATACGTATATATCTAATATATATATACGTTATTCGGCAACAAAAACAGCAATCCGATTCGACGAGGTTTTCATTTAACGGATAGAAGTAGATTTTTATTTAAGATATATTTTGTTTTTGTTTATTTAGAAGAGTGACGTGGGATTCTGAGATTTAAGTGGAAATATACCCCGGTAAACATTTAACTTTAAGAACTAATATATAAAAATAACATTAGATCTTCTTGTTCGTGTGAAATTAAATGATATTATTGATTACATAAAACATGGGATATTTTATACAAAATAAATTCAGTTGCGAATTTATCGTAAAGTAAATTTGAATCCTTATACAAATGTATTAAATATATATTATAAGGAATGATAAATAATGAATATAAAAACGGGCCAAAAGTAAGTTTTGTACAAAGAAAAGTAATATTTTATTTTTGGAGAAAGTGAAATTCATTATATATGGTTCTGGGAAAAAAGGGTTTAGTCACTGTTAACTCTGTTGCAAAGCATCGTATAAAATTTATCGTATGTGACTGGTACTAATCGATTAGTCATAACTTTTACTAAATTTTACTAATTGGAACTAATGTCACTAGATAATGAAATGCTGAAAGTTTGCTCAGTTCGTCGTCTACATATATAAATTAAATAAAACTTTAAAAATCTCAATGCTAACATCTATTTTTCACATTATATTTGATTTTATCGCAAAAATTGTACCTTAAGATATCAAACGTGTAGTCATTCAGTTCAGTTCTATAGAAATTATGTAGGTTTAAATTTTGGAGTTCCTAATGTTAAATTTATTTATTGTTGCAAAACAAATACCAATGCCGGTAGTTAGCTCAAAAATACATAGTAGAATGAGGTCTAATTTTATGTTAAAATACTGGAAATTTTTAGAAATCGACATCTGTTCAAAATGTAATTGTTATGTTTAATATGTTCTTAGAAAATTTGTTTTGAAATTATATACAGGGTGGTTATAATATAAGTATCTATATTTGCAGCTGTCTGTGCCTCAAAAGAATAACCCAAATGAAACCAAAATCGGTACACTTACTATTTGAGAAGGGGTAAGAAGAATGGAACAATAAAAAAAATAATTGCAAAAATCACCGACAGATGGCACTGCTGAGTGTGAAACGTAATGTGTAATACAAGAACAAAGAATTAAGGCGTCAAACTGGATGACACACCTAATTTATTGGAAAATGTCAAAGTGAATGTGGTAACGCTTTCGCATGGCGGTGCCGATCATGTTCAGGCTCCACATCGCCCTTATGCTTGATGATACATCCAGGTGGTGTGCCACGTGCTCAACTGCAAAATGTAAGGCAGCAGGAGTGATGTTTTGCACACATCGTGATATGCGGTAAAGTCATTGAGGATTGCGACACCTCTACGGTACACAATATTACACATTACATTTTACACTCAAAAGAGCCATCTATCGGCGATTATTGCAATATATTTTTTTTTATTGTTCCGTTCTTCTTCCCCCTTCTCGAATAGTAAGTGTACCGATTTTGGTTTCATTTGGGTTATTCCTTCGAGCTACAGACAGCTACAAATAGAGATACTTTTATTATAACCACCCGGTATATTTTATAATTATTTTCAAAAATAAATGTGAAGTGTAACCTACGATTTTGCTTTAGAGTTATTGATATTTCTAAGCTTCAAATATGCGAATATATAATTCAAATAGTTTTTCAGTTATGCTTAAAATAGTACCCACGCTATAATTTGTTTTCAAATTAACATTAGGAGTGGCAAATGTTAAACCTACATAATTCCTAAACTATTTGACCGAATGAGTTGTAATTTGGTATCGCAAGATATAATTTATTGCGAAATCCAAATATGATTTCAAAATTAAGTGGCAGTACTGAAAAAAAATCTAAGTTTGGTATAATTTCTAAATGTAGATAACCCCTTAAGCAAAATTTATGCATAGAATTAATTCGGAGACGTTATTACTAATTTATTGATATGAGTTATATTTTATACGATAATGTGCGGCAGAGTCTGTAGGGGTTGATAAATTTCCAGGACTACATTAAACTTTTTTTTTATAATACACTGTTACTCAATAATAATAAACATGTGAAAGTTTACATTGTTAAACAAGCATAAAAACGACTGTTAAAAAATGTCCAAGCGGGGAATCGAACCTGGACCGTTGGAATCAATTCCCGGCTTGGACATTTTTCACTGTGTCGGTTTTTACGCTTGTTTAGCAACGTAAAAATTCATATGTTTATTATTATTCAATAATTTTTGGACGAATTTCCCTTCTGAAAATTAATTGAAAAATTAATTAAAGTTACTATTACTCAAGTTACTAAAATTAAAATTAATTTACTCGAAATTTCAACTATAGGTTTATAATCCTATTTTAAAATTTATTATCAACAAATTTTTTACATGAAACTGAAACAGAAAAAAATTCAAGCACACTTGACGTAAATTTCTTTGCCTGTGATTAGGAAAAAAAATGAATGAATGAAAATCCATTTTCTAAGAAAAAGGAATGATACGTTTTTCATGAACTAAAACATTAATCCAGTTCGAAGAATTTTCCGTTTAATAGATCCAAGTAGATTTTTTACGTAAGATATTTTTTTTGTCCCTGTTCGTTTTTAAGAGTGACTTGGGATTATGATATTTAAATGAAAAGGTACTCCAAAGAATGCTTGAAAGTATAGTAAAACGTAAAAAGTAATATAAAAAATTTAATATTATATATTTTTGAGCAAGTTAAAGTAAACGGCGGAATTGGTTACAGAAAACATATTCTAAATAAATTTATGCTACGAATTGTTCTCAAAACAAAATTCAACGATTCAATAAAGTTTAAAAAGGACTGAAACATAACCAATAGAAAATTAAGAGTGAATGTAAAAATAATATATAATATGATGTTTTTCAAAAAGTATCGAATGTTTTATACTACAGTGTAAAACGGTGCTAAAATGTTTCCTACTATACAGGGTGTCCATAATTAAACGACCCTACTTTATAGCTGTCTACAGACGAAACTATTGGTCAGAAAGTTGTGAAATTTTGTAGAGAACATAATGAAGGGATGGGAATTTGTTTAAGCGAAAAAAAAGTTCAAAATTTCGCCACCAGAGGGCGTTTTTTAAAGAAGTACACATTTAGCATACATTTACAATAGTTTAAAAATCTTACTACAGCATATCATGTTTCACATGACTGCCACCATTTTCATCTACCATCTAGAATCGTAAGATAGCATGTTCCACAATTGACCGCAGTGTGTTTTGGGAAATGCTAAGAATGTGTCATGAAAAAAGTTTGGTGAACATCTTGTATTCTTTGATTTTCTTGTGATAAAATTTGTAAGCTGCCGCAAATGTATGCTAAATGTGTAATTCATTAAAAAAGCCCTCTGGCGGTGAAATTTTGAACTAATTTTTTCCCTAAAAAAATTTCCCATCCCTTCATTATGTTCGCCACAAAATTTCACAACTTTCTGACCAATAGTTTCGTCTATAGAAAACTTTAAATTAGGGTCGTTTAATTATATTTAAAAAATGTTTGGAAAAGCTCCGCGTTATCCTGTAGTGATGACAGATGATTCTGGAAACTTGATTCTTCTGGAAAATGAATTAAAAATAAATTAACCCTAGAATGCTACCCTTTATCTGTCGGCCGATTTTTACGATAATCCATACAGGTCTTTCCACATTAGTCGGCAAATGGATGTTCAATATGAAATATTTTTAGCAGTAATCGTATTCAATCACATAAGCAAATAATGATTTAAATTCTTTCATTATGCGTTGTGTTTAAAACGTAAAAATACTTGAAAGTTTTCCAGACATTTTTGCTATCAACAAGTTTGTTTTTAAGTGTCTTTACAGTAGATTATTTTTTTAACTTAAAATTAACTCTATCCAGAATAATTTCTTTTATAAATACTTGTTTTTAAGTGTTTCAAGTTAGAAGATCTAATTAGATGCCCTTTCATGGATGGGGGAATATATATATGTTATATAAAAATTTTATTTCACATTATTCCTTTAAACTAATCTAAATTCTGACATAGTCATTATTTCCTTAATTCTTAATAATATTTATTCCTATTTAATGTCCTTTTAAAAGTAATAACACATATATTAATAATTATCTTATTCAAAATCTTAATCTAAAACTTTAAGTTCATTCGTAACTTTTATCAACTCCCCAATCTATGAAATTCTAAGGACGCTTATTGTCATTTCGAATGCTTATTGTCATCGTGTTTTTAAAAGCCTTTTTTTATTCCATGCTTCGCTTCGCGCGCTGGGTATTTTTCACGTCAAAATCAATGCGCAGCTACGATAGGGATTATTTCGTGTTAAATCTTCTCTATCGCACAGCATTCGCTTAGCTTAATTTCGCATCTCACTCATTGGATCGTGCGCTCGTTACATCGATTTCAGTAACTCTACGCGCCGTTAACAAAACTGGCTTGCAAGCTTTTGGAGAGCAGATTTTTGTCGTGTTTTGAAGTGCTGACCAAATCGATATCTTGTTTTCATCGACTTAGAATTTCACCACAGCCTCTTAAGATCTATTAAATGATGTAGTGAGTTATCGTCCAGCCTGAGGGCTATAAGTTTATACCTGATACTGTGGGAACTGTTACTGGCATCGCTCCTATTCATTAATAAACAATTTATCTGGAAATTGGCTGCTCATTATTGGAGAAATTCTTATGGTGTTTCATCATTGCCTAACCTCCTCGCCATGATTCTTGATATCGACTGCAATCATTCCCCATCTTTAACAAAGTGCCATTTTTTCGTGGAATATTAAATCATCTTCGTAAAAAGTTCACACACACACACACACACACACACACACACACATACACACACACACATATATATATATATATATATATATATATATATATATATATATATATATATATATATAATAAAACGTTTTGCAATAATAATAACTATTTACTATGATCGGCACAGACAAATTAACCAATAATTAGAAAAGGGTAAAAAATAAATGTCCAATATTGTTAAATGAACTGATTAAAAAATAGAAAAACAGAAGACAATAACATTACAAAAACAAGAGAATCGTTATATTGTGAAACAGATTATAAAGGGCAATATTCCAAATATAATTAAGTCAAATTACTACATTCAAGTTGCCCATCGACTGCAACATCTCAAATGACAATATTGAAAAATTTAGTGGATCAATCCTGAAATCCAACATAAGAAAAATGCCATATCAATACTAGTTATATATGTGTATATACATCGGTATATAAATAATATATATCTTCATATCTATATACATATATATATGAACCGTATATGTCGACACATAATGCACTCCGGTGCATAACGCGCATGTATGATTTGAGATTATATTTATCTGTATTTTTTAGGTATATTCGTCATATTACACGCACCTCCTTTTTTGCAGAGAAACTGACATGATATATGAAATACGATTGCAAATAAAATACGATTAAGAATATAAAAATGTATAATAACTATAAATATTATAAAGAAACAGAAGATGAAATGGGAAGCAAAGACATTTTATACTGCTATGCCTATCTGTATATCAGGATCCTTGCAAAGTGTTTGTAATCTTATTCTAATTTATACAATTAGTCACTTCGTTCTTTCTTATTCTTTATTATAGAAATTTCCACTATTTTGTGTATTTTTTTTTTTTTTTTTTTTTTTTTTTTTTTATCTTTCACTTTTTATACTCTGTGTATAAGTTTGTAAATTTTAATCGATTTTCTCGTTCCAAAAGTGGTTACTATACGCAGGAATACACGGTATGTGTGAATTTCTATGAATTCTTTTGACCTGTTTTTAGTAATTAAAATTCATAAAGATACAAAAAAATGCAAATATATTGCTTGAAGTTACGTAAAAAACATAAAAATATTTAAAATCACATTAAAGTCCTTTTATAATCAAAATGTTTCAACCAAACTTACTCGGTCATCATCAGTGAAAAACTAATAGTTAAGTTGAGTTGTTGTCTCTTCGCGTCTTCTAGCTTGCCCGGAACAAACCATTTTACTTCAAGGGTGTGGAATATAAGATGGGATGGGAAAGGTCATTCAATATTTCAAAAACAAGTACAGGTTAATCAATCATGTATTAATTCATTCCAGACTGCGTGGATATCATATGACATCGTTACAGATTATTTCTTTTTTAGATATTATTTCCAGAGACTTTCTTTTGATGGCTTCCTGGTGATTACTTGCGCGGAATATAATTTTGGACCCATTGAAATCTACTTTTATAGGTTCTGTTTTTGCTAATTTTGCTAACGCAGTGTGGGATCTATTTAATCTCGGATGTGCTTCATGTTCTTTTATTCTGTCCCAAAATTTCCTCAGTGTCATACCTACGTACATAAAATCTCTGTTATCTTTCGTAAATTGTATAATGAATATCCCTCATCTATTGATAGCCTGGATTATGTTTTACGCACCTTCAATCAATATATTTGCATTTATTTGTATCATTATGGATTTTTATTATTAAGCAAGGTGAATTTGCACTGAAATTTTAACTTTTTACTGTTTTTAGTAGTTCCAACGTAAAGTTTGTAGGAACTCATTGTTATACCTAAAATTCAAGACATAATTTTTAATTCTAAAATCGATGAGCAATAGATGTTCTGCTTATTCATTTTAGATTTAAATTATTAAAAATTTAGAAAAATGAAATAAGATTATCCGCATTCTCATTTCATTTTAGATTTAAATTATTAAAAATTTAGAAAAATGAAATAAGATTATCCGCATTCTCATTATAATCAAAAGAATAAAAATAGATTTATTCAAATATAATTAAAATGCTGATTAATTTAAATTTAAATTTCAGACTAATGAATTTTAATTTTTGAAGATTAAAAGAAAATGTAATAACAAATATATATTTATTTAATTATTGTTATTTACTTTTATCCCATAATTTCATTTTTTTGTAGCAATGCAGAAGAAAAGTTTTAAAAATAATGGTAAAGTGATTATGGAATTTTTTTAAAAACTTCAATAACGAAGATATTTTCAAACTGAATTATTCAAATTAAAAATTCCAAAACGTAACAAAATTTAAATATTTCTTTTTAATTATTATTTTTTAAGTAAGCAGAACTTTAAAAAGATAACTTACGAGAAACTGTTTGAAAAGAAAGGTAACCGAATTCAAGGGGTATTTACTTTGTAAAATTAATATTAGTTTTTCCCTAATTAATTAATTCTTAATATAAACATCGTTTATTTTTTTTAAATGAACACTAAAGCCTAAAATGTAGCTTGTTTCTAAGAAAACGTTTTCTTTATTTTGATTTGATTGTTTTAATAATGAAATTATTTTTCTTAAAATAAGCACTATTTTTTTATTACGAAAGCTAAAAAAGTGCCAATGAAACACGAATTAATTAAAATTTTTATTTTGTAAACTAGTTGGCGTAAAAATGTTATATAATAAACATCTTTAAAAATAAATGCTTTTATACTCTAAGTTATCTCTAATTTTGTACAGGAATTCAAATAATAACAATAGAGCTTTTGGAAGTATCTTATGAAGATTTTGCATTGACAACGTGCTTAGAAATAATTAAATTATTTAAAATCATAAGCGTTACAATAATATTGCATAAATATTATATTTTAAAGCATTTTTCTTAAATACATGCAAATTGTATATTGCACTGGTGTCTACTCTTTCAAATACTATATGCATTTTAGAACACACGAATTTCAGCATTATATGTATAAATCATACATAAAATATATGTATATATCATATATAAAAACTTCTCCACTTGGATACTTAGAACTTGGATACTTAGACTGGATACTTAGAAATTAAAAATATATACACATCATAAGATATGGACACGATTTCGAAATATGAAAAACAGAGGTATTTTTTCAGCATCGTGCATATCAAAACCTTTGCATGTGCACAATAGTTGCTGGATGCTCTTACACATTATATTGAAAAATCTACACCATTCACTATTAGGAAAATATTTTTATCTGTTTTTTTAAATTTTCTGCATCGAAAACGTCTTTATATACACAATTGTAAATTTCAGAGCTTAGAGCTATTATTATTAATTTCAATTGACAAATTGTTTGTCACTGTTAGTATGGTTCATCCGTTAAGCTTTTGAGGTGTCACCGTTAAAAAATCAATGTTACTGAAAAGTTGCTGCACTGGATCTTGTTTATCTGGATAGCAAAATTGAGGGCAACTTAATAGTTTCCCCACTTTGACATTCGCCAACCTGTAACAGCAAACTTTCTAACTCTCTCTCTGTTTGAAGGGCTCGCATATTTTCTGTAAGTTGCATAATGTAAAAATATTTTCTTCTTTATGCAACTTGAAACTGTTAGTGATCTTGACCCTCGAAAAATGACAGGTAGGACTGACTTGAAGGAAATCTCCACCCAATAAGATTATTTGGTACATCTCTATTATCCCGTCGACCACTTTTTATAACAAAAAGCTATCGCCAAACTGTAAGATTAAACGTCAAAAATGCGGTCCCATTTACTTGATGTCAGAAGCATAATACGTATTTGTTATGTCATCAAGTGGTTTTTAATTCGACATTTGCGGTTATTTTTCATTATATTTTACTTATTCATTAGATATTTCAATAATTAAAATAACAATTGTGTCCTTAAATTCTTATATTTTATTTATTTATTTATTTTGATATTCCAATGGCAACGTTCTCCCGTTTATTTGGCGCTACAGTTTGGCGATAGTTTTTTGTTATGAAAAGTGGTCGACGGGATAATAGAGAAGTACCTATTATATTATTCATTTATTATTATTTATTATTATTATTTATTTGTTATCACTCAATCTATATTATAAATAACAAATATGTGCTTGTGCATCCGTAACATTGACGTCAAAACGATGCCGACAAAAATGAGGTTAAACTGCATAAGGTACAACAATGTAGTTAATATTTTAATTAATAACAAAATGGTGCGTTTCTTGGTTTGATTTCGCTCTTTATTTTCTTTCCTTTTTAGAAAGTAACTAGTTTTTTTATATAAATAAGAAAAATTAGCGGCCAATTTTTACAAAAATTGTATTTTCGGATACAAAAAAAAATTACATATGTGTGGTGACTTTTAAATCTATACCTCACTGTTCTTAATAATTGCAAATTAGTGACAACAAAAATCTCCGTTGTCATCGGCAAATGATAAATAATCGCGATTTCTGTGCTACGTACGATAGCGTAATATATATATAGATTCTACATTATCTATTCTATATAATATTAGTTTTCTCTATAATTATATGTCTTACAAAACAAATTATATTTTGACAATTATAGCTCATTATTCATAAAATATAGTAGAAATCGTGATTTTGTGGTTTTCGTTACATACATGTAATTATATAACTAATTATCCAAAACTCACCCCTCTCCCTGTATCTACTAATATATTTATCTATCCATCTATCTATCTATCTATCTATCTATATATATATATATCAGTAAATAATAATGTCAATTAGAAATATGCCGTTACAGAAAAGTTTTTAGACATAATTTGACATATAAAACAAAGTGTAATTTAAATTAATACATAATGCACAAAATGCACAATAATGCACAAAAGTTACTAGACAATTATAAAAAATACTAACCTTGTTAATTATTTTCCTCTGAAATATCTAACTTAGATGCAGTCTGGGACATTGCAAATATACACATAGAGGGTGTCCACTCTTTTCTTCGCTAATTGCTAAACCGTTAGTTTTATAGGTATAGTTCGAATTTTAAAAAAAATATTCAAGTATTGTTATTCATAATATCAAAATCTATTTACGTCAAAATAGTTCCTTTTTAAGTTAAGCTCTGAATTTTTAAGTTTAGAAAAATATCTTCTCCGTGACTTAGCAAGTAAAACAGTACAAATTTTGTTCTTGTGTGCTCAAAAACACCGTGTTATAATAATTTGCATTTAATGAATTTTCGATGTTTTCTAGCACTAGAAACGGAAATGTGTGTTTTCAGTGCTAGAAGAAGCTGAAAATTCGTAAAATTCAAAGCTGCATAACTCACTAAGTTTTGGTTGTAGTAGAATAAATTTGTTACTGTTTTATTTGTTAGAGTATTAAGGCTTTTTTTTCTAAATTAACTTAGAGGATTTTTTAAACATTTAAATTTGGTTTTTTTTTTCAAATAACTATGTTGCTGCAAATGGATTCTCATATGAGGCGGATCAATATTTGAAACATCTTTCTAAGACAGAAGACAATATACAAATATTTGCAAGTTGAATGAATTTAAACTTTAAACAACTGCAGAGACAGTACACTGAGTTTATATTGAATATAAGTAAACTTGAAAACATTGCAGTTCAATTACATTCTATGAACAAACTATAAGACCACTTTAATTTTGCAAATTATTAAATAAATGCCTGTTCTAATTATAATTTAAATATATAAAATTTGATATGTTACAACACAATTATTACAATTAAGTTTTAATAAATTTCAATAATGTGATAGATGATTCAATTAATTAAAATAATAGAAATAAATTAAAAACACACTGTTACCAAATTTTAACAATATTTAATCAAAAACAATAAAATAGGTATGAAAATCAATATGATCAATATGATGGTCCTCCGTTTATTCATATAACCTTAACCACTGTGTCTTTGAATGGAGTAACCACGACCAGGTTTTCAAGTTATTTTTTCAGGAATATTGTATAATTTTGTTACAATGGAAAATTCCAGTTTGTTTGCCGAACAAAAATAGTTTACTATATGCAAAAACTCCGCGAATTAAAGCAAATAAAATATTTTTCATACGGCTAAATTTTAAACTTTGACAAAAGTATGGTAAAAACATCCGGAATTACTTTAAAAAAATAATTTTGAGTGAAATATATGCATGTCACAAAGTATTATCCTTCTGAAACATCCACTCAGCATCACCTAAAAAAGGTTTAGACGTCATACAAGAATCATAAAACATAGTAAGATGTATTTGAGAATTCATAAATCCTGAAAATCCCTATAAATGACACAATTTATTAAGCACAAATACTAGACAAACAATTGTGGGACCGCCATTCAGATATCTTTTGTGTCTTTCCTTAAGTGTTGCCAATGACATTTTTAGTAGCTATCTGTCTCGTAAATGTATTTATTTTTTTTCATCTGGGTATATAATTTGTATCCATTTATCGTCCGAAGACATTTCAGTTTTATGCAATTCTAATCTTTCTTCTCGATTACATTTAAATAACTCTTTTTTGCTTCATTTTCCCATATTTGATATTATTGTTTGATTTAAGTCTCTACTGCCACTATATTTTTTAAACATGAGGTGTGAAGAATGCCAAACGCGCTCTATATCAGTCATTAAATATATAATGACATGGTCTACCGTATTTCTACATTTCACTCATATTAGTATGTCTAAATTCATCCTTTATGAAACGTTTCTATTTATAAATGACGGAGTCATATATATTTTTACATGAATTTTTCATTAATATTCGGAGTAAAATAATAAGGGAAAAATAAATGCACCAGAAAAGCTATATAAAAATAACATAAATTTCAATTATGATCAAAAATATTTGTGGCTGGCTGCTCTGAGAGTTGTTTGCAATCAAATAAGCAAGCTATCACTGTCGATTAGCTTCAGAAATGAAAAATTAATTTTCCTGACCAATTAACAGATGGTATTTATTTTGGAACTCTGCTTAAAGCAGCATTTGTCAAATTTTCAAAAATGTATTGATTATTTCTGTACGCATTGGCTTGACATGTATATTTTGTCATGTGACAAAAATTATCTATATATATATTACACTATCGTACGTGGCACAGAAACCGCGATTATTTATCATTTGCCGATGGCAACGAGAGGTTTGTTTTCACTAATTTGCGAATATTAAGAAAAGTATTTGAGGTATCGATTTATAAGTCACCACACATATGTAGAAAAATTTTTTGCATCCGAAAATACAATTTTTGTAAAAATTGGCCGACAATTTTTCTTATTTATTTTTAAAAACTAGCTACTTTCTAAAAAGGAAAGAAAATAAAGTGCGAAATCAAACCAAGAAACGCGCCATTTTGTTATTAATTAAAACATTGACTCCATTTTTGTAGTTTATGCAGTTTAACCTCATTGTTGTCCGCATCGTTATGACGTCAATGTCACGAATGCACGTATTTGTTATTTATGATATATATTGAGTATTAACAAATAAATAATAATAATAAGTGAATAAAATAATCTTATTGGGTGGAGATTTCCGTCAAGTCAGTCTTACCTGTCATTTTTAGAGGTTCAAGATCACTAACAGTTTCAAGTTGCATGAAGAAGATAATATTTTACATTATGCAACTCAAAGCAAATATGCGTGCCTTTCAAACAGATAGAGAGTTAGCAAATTCGCTGTTACAGGTTGGCAAATGTCAAAGTGGGTAAACTATTGAGTTTCCTCCAATCTGCTATCCAGATATACAAGATCCAGTGCAGTAACTTTTCAGTAACATTTATTTTTCAACGGTGTCGTCCCAAAAGCTAACGAGCCATACTAACAGTGACAAACAATTTGTCAATTAAAATTAATAATTTAATATCTCCGACCTCTGAAATTGACAATTGTGTATATAAAGACGTTTTTGATGCAGAAAATAAAAAGATAAAAATATTTTCCTAATTGTGAATGGTGTAGATATTTTCAATATAATATGTATACACTTTTTTAATTTTAAAGAGTATCCAGCAACTATTATGTGCATGCAAATGTTTTTTATATGCACGATGCTGGAAAAATACCTCTATTTTCCTATTTCTAAATGGTGTCCATATCTTATGATGTGTACATATTTTTTATTTGAAAGTTCCCATCCCTAAGTGGAGAAGTTTTTATGGATGATATTTATACATATAATGATGAAATTCGTGTATTCTAATAAGGATATAGTATTTAAAAGAGTAGGCACTAGAGTGCAGATACACTGCGCAGGGTCAGCTAGTATATATTATTTCCGTTGCCAAAATCATTTTTCTATACAGATAAACAACGCACATCAATGAATGAGGTATCATCCGGAAAGTTTTTGAACAGGCTTCTGACATAGTGTACTCACATTTCGTAAAAAACCCGTTATTTGATTAAAAATTGCGGTGTTTTAAAAACTGTTAAATATTCAATATAAGTAGATTACAATATATATATATATATATATATATATATATATATATATATATATATATATATCCAATTTAAGGTTCACTCAGTACCCTTTGAAAGATAAAATTTAATTATTCTTTTTTTTACCTCTTTTATATATCATGGTTTGATTTAATATATATAATTAACAAATTAAAAAAAATAATTTTTAATATTGTTACTCGATTTTTATTCTTATATTCACAGCAGGATGTTTTTTAATATGATGCTCCTGCATCTAAAAAAATGAGCAGGGAAAAATATTTTGATAAATTTTAAGTTATTAATTTATGGTTTTTAAATGCAAAAGCGGCGGTAAATTTATTCATAAAACTTGCATCATTTAAAAAAAATAATAAATCGAAATTTGAATTTAAATTAATAAAGCTTAATAATGTTATTGACGTTAACTTGATGTAATTCCTACTCATTTTCTTTTTCGAAAGTACTAAATTATTCCACTAATAATTATTATACTCCATTATATAGTCTGAACATTCGTCTGAAATTCCATTTTTGTTCCTAGTATTGCTATCATTGGTAAAATAAAATAAATGAAAATTTAGACTTATAACGTACAAAATGAAAAATTGTAGAAATATGAATTAATTGAATGTAGTTATTATCAAGGCTTTACAATTTAATAAAATCTGGATTAAATAAATTGGTAGCTAACAAAAAATTCTCATCATTGATTTTGGAAAAGCACAAAATATTTTCTGAATTAATTGAGAAAAAATAAGAAAAAGGCATAGTTTAGAATTATTAGTTAAACATTTTTAATTAACTTTTTAAACGGATATTTTTAATTAACTTTTCAAAATAATTTTTTTATAGGATTTTTAGCAAATTTTTGTGTTTTGTGCCGATTTTTTGACATTTTAAAAATAAATACTGTTTGAATCTTTTAGCCCCTATAGCAAATTTTGTTCTCTTCGATTTCTGAAGTTTTATATGCGATTTGTAGCTTTTTTCCGCATTCCACGGCAGTTTTTTGACTTTCGTAAAAGGAACCCAGTTTAAAGTTTTAATCCAGTATAGAAAATTTTGCCCTCTGTGGTTTATTTTTTAATTTTTAGCAATTTTTGGCTCTTTTACAAGTTTAGAGGCAAATTTTTGGTCTGAAAAGAAATTAGGTTTTTATCTTTCAGCCCAATAAAATAACTGTTTTTCTCTGCGATTTAAAAATTTTTCTAGAATTTTTGCGGGAGTTTTAACGTTTTCGTGTTTTCCGGTGATTTATGGGCTGTTGATTTTTGAAACGAAAATAACTCTACGGTAACTGTACAATCTGTTTGTGCTCACTTCTTACGTCAGACAGAAAAACCTGGTCGCCAGTGGCGACTTGGTGACAACATTTGTCAAGTCCTGGTTACGATACATATATTTTCTGATGTTAATTTCCCTTTTTTATGCACATTCAAAACTCGCAAAGATAAAGGAGGTGTTCAAAAGATTTGTGAAACAGGTTTCAACATAATGCACTCACAAGTATTTAAAACTCGTTGTTTCTTAAAAAATAACGATAATTAAAACTGTAAACAATCTGTAAACAATCACAAAGATTGAAGTGCGAAAGCCTCGCAGGGGTTTATATGTATACAAAATTGCAAACCATATTTAAGCAGTGGCTATACTTTGCGTATAATGGTATTAATAACAACTTTTACATTATTATGTTACTTTCATTCGTACAAAAAAGAAAACCCGAACACAGACAATGTGCAAAGTCATGCAATAGTGTGGAACAGAGCATTAAGAATTCAAAATTATACTGTACATAATGAAGAGAGGTAGATATTGAAAAAAATGGAATATTTTTTTTTTAAATATTCACCACTATTTCATAATAATAATCTTAGCTTTATTTAATGATCGACATTCCGTGAGTAAATTAATACAAATATTACTATTGGAAAAGTGGTATTCCCCAATATGACAAAATTATTTCAGGAGTTCTATCCAAGAAACATGGTTTAAGGCAATTCTGAATGGTTCCGAAAATAAATGAATATTAAATAATACGGTTAAAAATTACATAAGCGTATATTGCTTATGTGATTTTTAAAGTTATTGGTTATTTAAAAAATATAAAAAATATTTTTTTTTCTGTATTTCGCACACAGGCGTTGGGAAATAAATAATAGTACCTTTGCTTGGGGCACTGAAGAAAAATAACGTTATTACGACTGCTTTATTCAAATTATTACATAAAAACACGAGGAGTATTTTTATAATTCACTAAGAGTAGTATTAGAATATATTTTTAAACTACCATTTAATTCATTATTTTAAAAGTAATCCCTAATGCAAATTTTAGTAATTGCATATATTCCGTTTTCAATGATTAATCATTAAAGAAGATATCTGAATGTGCAGAAAATATACTTTTCAATATACTGAATACGAAATCTTCAAAATTAATGTTAAAATTATTCCAATTAATAAGCACTTAATAAATAAATTTGCTTATTTATTCATTTTTTTTAAAGTTCAAGAATACTTAATAAGCAGTTAAGTAAAATAAGTAAGAGCAATTTTGTAAAGTATAATTTGCTTACGCATACTGAACAAATGCGAAGACATAAAATTACCTGAGGTAGATCAGCTAATCGGAAGGATAATTAATTTCAAATATTTAATCGTTGCCCCTGAAACTTTAAAAATAGTTTTACGCATATTTAAATATTTAATTTATAAAATGTATTAATTAAACGCATTATTAATATTTAGAAAATTATTACTTTTTTGCGTAAAACTTAATGAAGTACAATCTATCTATCTTATCTTCAGACCGAAACTATACATTTGAATAAATGCATAGCATAATTTTAATTAATGTATAAAATATTTTTATTACGTTAATGCCGTTTTATTAATTTCATTAAAATATCTTCTAAAATGTGACCGAATTCAAGGCTATTTTTGTATTAGAATCAAGGTATGACACCACTGAATTAATTTATTGTTTTAAATGCAATTCCAATGTGTTCTATACAGGCCAGAATAAAAAAAAACCCTACCCCGTCCTCTCTATATATTGAACTAGTCAGTGTATAAGCATGACATTTTGTGCACATAATATTCAAGACCTGGGAAACGGATTACGCAATAAAAAAAGAAAGAATTTCAGAAATCACCAATAGATGTTACTGTACAATAGAAGTCACTGTACATACGCTGAAAAAACACAACAACATGTTTCAAACGCATTGTATTTGAACGTTCCAGACATTCATGTGACAAGGCCCTTATCGACGCAGGGAATACTGATAAATATGATTCCGTTCCTGACGATATGAAATCTGCAATTTGTGGACAGTAGCTTGTTAAACACCTCATCATAACTAGAGGACTGAGATACTTCTCTCATTCAGTGTGATAACTTTTTTCAAGTCCGCCAAGATTACCAAAAGTCCTCGAGAAACAAGAATTTTTAAGTGTCCCTACATTGAAAAATCTCTGGGGTTAAGATCTGGAGAACGAAACGGCCAGGTTGTCGGAAACGCACGACTGATTACTCTGATTGTGCCATGAAAGAAATATGTGATATGAGAAATGTTGCCATAGAAAACGCTGTACACCAAGTCCAATGTGTGAAGGGACTCCATCTTGCATAAAGGTAACTGAGTCAAGGCATTAAAGATGTTGCAAATGGAGTACAACAAAAGTTTCGACCATTCTTTTATACGTGTTGGCCGTCACAGATCCATTTCGACTAGCCGCTTCAAAATAGAAAAGGGCAAGAATACCTGTGCTGAGAATCCACACAGGGGGCTGTAACTTTCGGTTAATAGAGTGGGGTCTCTTTTAATATATCTGCATCTTATTAATGTACTTATATGTGTATACTTTCTACAAGAAAGTATTATTTTTAGGTACGTTTAAGTGCCCCATAAATTAATGTTCACCGAGGAGTGGAGACCACAAGCACGGACATTTTTATTGCTGTATTTTCACTAGGAAACAGTACGTATGGAGTTAATAATGAAGACGGAATGTTCAGCTAGAACATATTTACGAGGTGCCTAAATGTCGCGTCCACTTAACGTCGGATCATCACTAATCGTAACCTCACTGTCACTCACGAGAAAGTTAAAGGCAGAGGACTCTGATTACCACAGAGTGTTCAATGACAGGTTACAGGCCTTGTTTAGAGTTCAGCAAATTCGAGCTCGTTGAGGTCATCATACATAACACAAGCAGGTGGCCTTTCTCTGGCCGCAACGATTAAGAGCTCGTTCCTACTTGGGTCGTAGTAGCCCCTCCCTTCTGGAATTCTTACTCGAGACATCAGTTTTTATTTCAAGAGAATAATTTCTCACTATGACTTCAGTGGTACAGTATTCATTAGTGATACAATATCTCGTAGCTATGATTCGGTAAAACAAACTCCTTAAACTATATCTTTGCCATTACTTCGTAGCACTTACTGTTATTAAGTTAGTAGATTTGTCTACATTTTACGATCCTACTTTAAACCGCTTCTGAGATATGACGAAATGACCAAAATAATCCGTCTCCCCATTTAATCCCTTTGGTAGTTTAATTTATAAAATCGCTAAATGCGTGTTTAAATCTTTTTTTACTTGTTTTGTAAGCTTTTAAGTTGAGTTTTTGATCTTATTTTTTAGTTGTTGATATATGATGAAATATCCTAAAACTTTTGACCTACCATTTAACACACTTAGGGCGTGAAATTTCAAAAATCCTTTCTTATTGCTTGCAATTTTGTGATCATTATTTTCGTCGTTTCAGCTCTGGGTTGATGAGTCAGTCAGTCAGTTTGTCAGGAGTTCTCTCTGTATTATATTAGTACAGATATGCATGCAGCAGCGATTTATATCTTCCTAAATGCATGGAATTTATTTAGGTAGAAATTTCAATAATATTTCACAGATACACATACATATATCCGCGAACAATTCATAAACTATGTTTCATATCAGTTGTGTATAATTAATTTACAGGTTGAGCTATTAAGTTTTATTATTCACCTTGTATATATCTAGAAAATTTTCAATATACAAATCGCTTTTAAAATTATAATTTAGAGAAGCGTTTAAATATTTTTGTGAATTTTCAAGTTATAAATATGCAGCTTTTTATTAATTTCGCTTCGCATTTTATAACATTTCGTTGTTTGTAACATTAATCACATTTTCTTAAGTTCGAATTGCATCAAAGTATTTTTTAAAAACGCAAGGCTGCGAAACAACAGTAAAAACAGTAAATTATTGCTTAACAGTCCTCCTTTTACGAAAAATTATAAGCTATGGCATTTTGCGTGAGTGTTCTTGTATATTTCACATTGAGCGCAAGGGAAGACTATAATGTGTATTTGTATATATTATGGACATGTAAAATTTTTAACTTACGTATAAAATAATGAAATACTGACTTGCACTTACAGTAATTTTTTGTCCTTATAATCCTTCAACATTAAGCGCAAAAAGGCCTATTTTACATATTTAATAGAATCTAGTCTCTATAGTGTCATGATTTCGTCTTATTAGTGTAAGGAAGCAACCAGAGTACGTCAGTAAAATGCATCTGTCATGTTGCCTAGATAGGTCGGTCATTATCAGAGAGATTGGCCATAAAATAGTTCCTCCATAAGAGAGTGACGACATACAAGAAGTAACATTTGATTGGTTGGAAGGATTTTGAACAATAACTTGGCAAGATTGACTTCATCTTCGGTTTGCTAAGCCTGTTATTACCGCTATGCTAATGTCTGGTTACTTGTATAACTCGTCTAAGTGAATTCATAAGTTCACAAGTCATTATTGACAAGTTCTGTGATGTTGATTGCAACAGTTTGAAGAAAACCCATCTCAGCACAAATTATATGCTTATGTCGCTGTTCTTGTATAAAGACATTCTACTTATTATATATATGCAAACAATTGTATAATAAAACTGACTAAAATCCGGAATTCTAAACAGATGGTTTTATATAGAAGATGAATGAGAATCATGTGTAACAAACGTTGATTATTTTGATATTTTGTAGAAGAAAAATCCCCCATCAATTTTGTTTTTATTAAACTGGTCTATATAACTGTGATAAGTTCTACAGCATAGTAAATATTAAGTGCAAGTACATCTTTAAAGTGTATCTTCTATTTTTATGTTCGTTTACTGTTACTTATATACCTCCACCTTCGAAATAAAAACAAATAAAGTAACAAATGAGCTAAATAAAGACATTAGCCTCACTTATCCTTTTTTCTGGAAAAATTACTTCGAAAACGCTTTAGGCGTAAAATTATTATTATTATTATTTAAAGTTGTGGAATTATAATAAACAGCATTGCAACAAAGTTTACAAGAAGAAACATTTTAGTTTCAAATATCTATTACACAAGAGATAAATCCAATTCTATCCATGGTTTACTTAAGCAGAAAAATGCATTGTTTGTTTATATTATTAAACATAATTTTTCCATAAGACAGGAGAAAAATTTAACATACAAATTTATATAAATAAATAAAAATAATAACAATTTTAAAATGATAAATTCGTGAAATGATTGTCATTTTTATTTGAACTACATTTTCCTTTAATTTTTTCTTTCTGAAAATATATTATCTTTTGGGAATCTATATCTAATTCATTTGAAGTGAAGATTGCTCAAATAACAGGAAAATGACTGTCATATTTTTACACATTTTTATCCTACAATATCCAAATTGTTACATTTCATAGACAGGTTAAAGAAGATAATTCCTTAGTAAAGATTTAAAATTGGCAAAGTTGAATATGTGACTGACAAAAGTGATACAAACCTAATTTCAAATATAATATTTTTTGATGAACACTATAAAAATGTCAGTGTAATTTACAATTTTGTTTTCATGAAACTCTTTTAACAAATATGAACAAATGTAAATAAATCTTAAGAATTTGACTTGATTATTCTGTTTACGCGAGTAACAAAGGCAACAACGTTTGTGGTTGTCATACACCAAACTACAGAAATATAATCTGTAATAAAAAATGTAAGTTAACTTATTGAACATTTATTTTGGTGATTTTTCGAAAGAAATATGTGAAACTTTAGTAACTCGTTAATACCTCATAATAACAAGTACGCTTTAGAAGAAAAATTACTAATTCTTAATGTTTTTATTATAAATATTTATTCGTAGCAAAACTTAAAATTTCATAATCATTAAACCGAAAACTAATAACAGCATATAAATGTTTCATGTTTAACTCACCTACATATACAAATATTTTTCACGTAACTTTTTTTCTTACTTCATGAAAATATTATATGCAGTGACAAATATATCTCAAATGTATTCTTTCCATGTTATTGAATTATTTTGTGTAACGAAAATTTGTTAGGCGTAACTACATGTTTTATTACCAATACGTTTGTTTGTGAGAACTTTACTCAGCAGCAACGTTTAACAACGCTTCTTATTAAGTACAGAGTATAAAAGTTAGAATATGGTTGCAGCGATTGTCTTTATCATCGTGTAATTGTAACTTTGAAGTTATTTCTTCAGGATAACAATTTTCATAACAAATTGCATTATAAATGGACTGTTTAGAAGAATTTTCGTTTAATTAATAATGCGTAATTCATATTCGACATTAAAATAATATTTGAATAGTAAATATAATTACTCAAAGAATAATTTATTTATATTGTAATCAGAAACATCAAGATATTGATTTTAGATTTTTGATTTTTTCAAAGAACATATTCTTCCTAAACGAATACTAGAAAGCTACTTGAGTCTTTTAACTTTTTATTTAAAATTTTTTTTGAAGTTTTCAAATGAAAGATAGCCTGTGACTTAAAAGTGTCTTTAGCTAGAATATTTTCCATTTTTTTTTAGATTTATTAACTGCCATAAGTTGCGCTGCTCTTGCATTTCAAAATGAATTAGCTATACAAAGATAGTCCACAAACTTTTGTGTAGATTTATCAGTTTATAATTATAATCACTTTACATATACCTACCTCTTATTACACTCTTAATCTCATGTTATGGTCGTCAAAATGGATAATGTGAATGAGAGTTAAAGTTCCTATAATATACATATGAAGTTTAGCAGCTATATATATTTAAATAAATATCACAGCTTTAGAAATTGAATTTTCTGTACATTTTTTTGGAAATTTGGTTCGTTGCTAAAGATAGTTTAGGTCAGATCCTTGAATTACTGACAATAAAGTGCTCCCTTTTAATATAAATATATTATTGCGAATGTGGTAAATTTGCACAATCTTGGTTGATAAACTTCAGTAAAATGTCTATACTAGATAAAGCTGGCTAATATTGATAGATGTATCTAAAAGAATATATATATTTTAAACACTGCTTTAATAACTGTTATTCTAGATTGCAATTATGATATATAATGCACTTTGTTTTTTACATTGTCTTCAAGTTGAAGAATGGAATATTTTTAGTGCGACTGATTTTGCGTGTCAAATAATGCTTTATTATAATCATAAAACGGTCAACAATGATTTTATTATACATACATATATATATATATATATATATATATATATATATATATGTATGTATACATTGAAGGATGTGAAGTATGGAAGGATGGAAGAAAGGATGTGAAGTCCCCTTGACGTCACACATGGTTAAAAGTGTCACAATCGCTACGGTGAATCAAAATATGGGATATTTCACTGTCTCATTATTACTTTCAAATGATTGTTAACACTGAAAAGTCATTGTGACTGTCGCTTTGATGGGTCACCAGGTGACATTACAATGAAATCACCTTGTGATTCTTTAGTCATCGTCAGTTGAAGACTGAACTTTGAAGTCATTATAAGCATTGCATTGTGATGAGTTGCCAGATTATGTCACAATGAAGTCGCATGGTGACTTTCCGGTGATCAACACTCCATTGTGAAGTCACCATTGCACTCCTTTGTGAAAAGTCACCAGATGATTTCATTTTCTGTCACTTCGGAACTCGTCACAGAACAGCTATCAAGATGACTTTACAATGAAGTGTCAAAATGACGATCACATGAGAGTCACATGAAAGTCACAAGATGACTCTATTGTAAAGTCACCTGGTGACTCCTCAAAAAGCAGCAGTCATGGCGACTGTTCAGTGTAGTGACCAAATGATAGTAAAAATGAGACGAATGAAAGATATCACATTTCTGTTCATTGTAGTGACTGTGACAATTGTGACAATTTGTGATGTCACATCGACTGTCTGTACTGTTAGGGTAGTACCTATTTTCTACTCTTGCTGTTTATAGAATTTCCTTTTGAGTACTCACGTGTTCAGAAATTAGCATTTTGTGTTTGTTGCTTAAGTTTTGCATACTAGTGTATGTGCATAACCGTAATAAGGCAACAAAGAAACATTATATACAAATGGGGAAATAAAAATAAAAATTTGAAATATGAACACATACCTGTTTTAATAATATCCAGAAAAAGACGAAGAAAAAATAAAATATTACCAAGAAAAGATAAATCAAATTGGAAAAATTAAATTAATGAAATATGTGTGAAACTGTAGCAGAATCGTCAGGCTTAAATTACAATAGATTCCACAAAACCAGTTCATCATTTTACAAGCTATAATAAGCTAAAATAATACAAGATTTGTGCACATTAATAGACTATAAAATTAATTTAAAAAAAAAAAGAGATGGAAAAGATTGAAGAGAGAAAGGTTCCTCATATACGTCCCAGAAAAACATGTATCATTTGACATTTTTGCACATGGTGCCAAAACATAATATACAGGGTGGAAAAAATATAACTGGCCCGGAAAATATTTATCCAGCAGATATGGAATTGACACTTGTTAATGAACAGAAGAACTATATTTTCAACAAGACGGAACAACACACTGCCTTGTCATGAATGTACGAGGTGTTCGGTGAGGAGAAGACAATCAACAGAAGTAGTGCCTGTCCACCTTGATTGCCTGTTATCTCTTACTGTGATTTTTACCTGTGGAACAAATTGAAGGGTCAAGTCTACTCAAATAACGCCACCTGGTGGAAAACTGCAGAGTTATCATTACTATCACGAAAACGAAAAGATATAGAGGAAAAAAGTGGTTTACAAAGTTGTAGAGCATCATCTATTTAATACGAAAAGAAACCTTGTGTATATTAATGCCAAGAATAGAACGGATAAAACCCGCGTTTGTTTTTTCGTGATTTCCTACATTGTGACGTGACAAACGACCATAGAAAGAAAAAACACCTAGTTGAAACAATATACCTTTATTTGACATGGTCAAACTTCTCACCGTCAGCTACAATGCACATTTGGATCCTTGTTTGAATTTCATGTTGCACACGTTGGAGCATAGAAGGTGACACGTTGGGACAAGCGTCCGTAATGCGTCATTTTGATTGAGAATCACAAGCGATACCACTGTGCCACATTTCAGTGTCGTGTTTTGTCCGAAAGTTAATAATTTCTCCTTCCGTTCAAGTTTCGTGACGTCACAGTGTTTGAAATCACGAAAAATCAAATGCGCGTTTTAACCGTTCTGTTCTTTGCATTAATATCCACAAGGTGTCTTTTCGTACTAAATCAATGATGCTCTACAACTTTGTAAAACACTTTTTTCCCTATCTCTTTCCTTCTTCGAGATAGGAATGCCAACTTCGCAGCTTTTCACCAGGTGGCGCCGTAGGCGGTTTCATTCAGTAGCGCATGGCTACTTTACTATACCTAGATACCACTTTTATTAATATAGCAGCAGCCATTCCGAAGTTAAGAGGGTGGCAAGGGACTTTAGTGGGCATACTGTATATATATACATAAACATAAACAAAACAATGGTAGAAATATCACGAGAGGCAAAATCAATTTAAAGCTGATAATAAAATGGAGGTTTACAGAAATATTATGCAATATGTTTTAAGTGCTCTGATTTGTAGATTTTTCATGCATTTTAAAAATTATCTAAATCCATAATTATGTCTGTTATAAACGTCTCGTTCCTAAATGTTTTAAATAAGGCACTTTCATTGCGTAATAAAAAATAGTTTTTTGGAGATATGATTGGTGTATTTTTTTTAAGTGTGAATTTATTAACATATGTAACCTGTTTTTTACTAAGTTCTCATGGCAAAATGTATTAGAGCTTATTGTTATACCTAGCATTTAAACATAATTTTAATGCTGATTTCTATCTGTAATCTGTAATTCGGGTTTTTTTTTTTGCAATGCCACCTTAAATCTGCCTATTCATGATGAAACAAATTAATCATTCCTCGAAATAAATTGATATTAAATTGGGGTTATTAATTTTCTCATAAAAATCAAAGAACAAATTTAGTTTTATTATTTTTTATTAAAATTATGATTAATTTCATTTTAAATCAGAACTGAATATTTAATTTTAAATTTTAACTGATCAAAATGATATGCAATATTTAAAAGAAAATTCTTTTAATTCTTATTTCCTTTTTTTCTAATTTTTGATAATGTATTAGAAAATAGTTTTATAAATAAATAAAAAATATTACTTTCGGAAATGTAGCTCGCTTTTCAATAGCGAGGTTAATTTTCAACTTAATTATTTCAATGAAAAATTCTGAAACTTAACAAAAGTTAATCATTAAAAAAAATGAAATGTAAGCTCAATAAAAATTTATTAACTGCAGAAGTATTTCTGATATAGAAAAAAAAATCAAATTCCAGTATTTAAGTATGATGTACTATTAGTTCTTCTTGATTTAATTAAATTTTAATGTCAACAATATTTAGAAAATATACACTAAAAAATAAAGTAACATACGTTTTTAACATACTGTTTTATGCATTTATAATTTTTCTTCATATAATAAAACTTTATTTTTCTTAAAATAAACACAGATGCTAAGAATTTTTCCAAAGGAACAGGAACTAATTAAAATTTATAATCTGTAAACTAGATAGCGTAACAAATTAATGCAATATTTATCTTTAAAAATAAATAAATAAAATACAGTTTAAGTTAGAAATAAACTCGTCGAGAATATTAAAGAATACATTAAAATTTATTTCTGTGGGTGTTTTATGAAGTTATATCAGCTCAAATGTGCGTGAAAATTATTTAAATATTTAAATATAAAAACATATATTAACTTAAGAATAAAAAAATATGTTACAATAATATTGCTAAAAGTTATCTTTTAAAGAATTTTTCAAAAGGCCTTTTTAAAGCTTACATTACATAGTTCATTTTTTTGTTTAAAATTATAAATATTACCAAATCAATCAAAATTCATTAACTTAAAAAAAAGGTAAATGCTGCGATGCGCTGCACTTTTAGCGTTATTAAATTCGTAACTAATCTGCAATAATAAATCTCAAAAATTGAAAAAAATATATTTATAAACATATTTCTTGTGTTTACGAAAACAATATTTGTTATATTTATTTTTTCAGGTAATATATTTTTTTATTCTAATAAGAATAAATATTTTAGATCGGAATGTGGAAATTATTTATTTCTTCGAAATATAATCATGTTAAATACATACCAGCGTGACACGAAGAGATTAAGCACACTCTTCATATTTGAAGTTTACTGCATGACTTAGCATGGTATTTATCCAATCAATTAACTGTAAGTGAGTATTTTATGGATGGCCATATTGTAAGTTAAATAAGTAAAAGTTTTATGGCTCGCTTGTAGGATAAGTTATGCATTGTTAGAGCGTAAATTTAACAAATAGAATCTACGTCTTTAGTTATATACAAGTATAAAACACAATGCCGTAAGCTTGTGCTCCTCTTATTTAATTCATGCATTAAGTATAGAATTTTCCATCCTTGATTACATACGAATACTCTTAATTTTTTCGATATACACTTAAAACATACGTTTATTTATTATATTCAGATTGTAAGCACAGATTACACTGCTCATATGCCATTCATTATAACATAAGTATTTTGAAAATAGTAATGTCATAGATAGGAACGCATGAATTAGCAATATTTATTCCAATATATAAATTCTATTCGAATTATTTATGTAGTAATGAGTTTGTCTATGGCTCAAGCGATTAATTAAAAATAGATTTTTGAATTTGAAAAGAAGTCCTTTCATAACAGAATGTCTTGATACGTTTGTAATTTAACTCTAAGATGCAATTACCATCCCTGTGGAATAGGGACAGGAATTGAATATATAGTTCAAGGAGTTTCCTAATTGGAAAGCAACTCCCAACCCCGGAGATGCGTAATGGTACAGAACATTTTTGGAGACAAAGGGGAAAAATGCATAGCAGTAATGTAGAATATGCACTAAATATAAATTATGGGTAGACAAATACATTTTAATATAGACATTTACTAAAACTTTAAAATTGAAAATTTCGATAACCCTTCCAAATGTGCACAACCAGTCGACAGCGGTCAACCTGTTCTTGAAAGAGATCCCCAATCCTTGTGGTTATCTGCATCTTAAGCTTAAAATAATACTTTTTGTAATTATATTCTCCAACTAAGGTAATAATACAATGTGATACAATGTAATACTAATCCTAAAATAACAATACAAATAATAATCTTGTAAATAATAATCCTGTGAATTTGATGAATTTGCGAGACAGTAAAATGCATATGAACAATTGACTTTTGAATAAAACTTATACGTTGAATATTTGCAACAATAGTAGTCTGAATCTATATTGATTATAAGTAAGATTCTGACCACTATATAGCATATGAAAGTAAAATTTCAAATTGAATCATATACATAGTAATACTTTATAACGACTTATTATTTGCAAATATGATTGTTTAAAATATCATGCACTGCTTGTATCCTCATTAATTTAACACTAAATCACCATCGGCAAAATCCGGATATAAATGTATAACGCAGAATTGAAATACTTTTATTTATGATACATATTCTTACTTTCATACTGCCAAGAAATAAGTGGATTGCAAAAAGAGTAAAATATATGGAAAACAAAAATTGTTTTCGCTGTAGATGCAAACCTGACTTCAAAACTAAAATTCCAGCTACAAGTGTTAGATATTCAGAAATTTCAAAACACAAATACAAATTTACAAGAAATACTTGTTTGATAATAATGTCATATTAGAAAAAACATTAGACATATTACTGTTAAAGCATTGATATTAGCAAAATATTTTAAACTAATTCAAAATATGTATTTTTAATGGCGTGTCAATATTTCCGAATATTGCCATTACGTAATAAATATATCTGAGTTAACGATAATTTCCTACAATATAGATACTGTCCTATATATATGTCTCATGTAATGTAATTATAAAATACCAACGTACCAATGCGAGATTAACGAACTGCAATATTTGAGATTCTTTGTTTTTCATTCATTTTTAATTAAAAGAAATTTTTAATGAAATTTTTAATGTGTTGCATTGAACATGCTCACCCAAGCATGTTCAATGCGACTCAAAATCCCCTTTCAAAATTTTGATGGATGTGTTCAGTCATCCGCTATAGCTTTACATTACAAACTTTGTGGATATTGGGTATTTTCTAATGAAGAATGCAATTATGCGCTGCAAAATTAAAGAAAAGAAAGAATATGTTTAAAGAGAAAAAAAAAAATCAGAAAATCTATACTAATAAAATAAAGTTGTTCACCTTTGTGTGTGCATGTGTGTGTGTTTGTGTTTGTGTATATTTCTGTGTGCGATGGCTAGCAAAATCTAACGCAAGTAGAAATTTGCAAATTTGGGTGTGGATAGTCCAGGCAACTCCTGATTCATCTGTTGTTCATATTTTTAAATTTTTAAGACCTGGGCCTTCTGTGCCCCTTTTAGTTTTCATACTATTATTGTAATTTTGTCTGTCTCTCCTTTTATGTATATATATGTATCCTTATTTTACATAATCCATAATAATAAAAATAAGATTTCATAATCGTAATACGGGAAATTTAGAAATAAACGAGAAAAAATAAATCTGAAAAATTACTTTAGCACATAACATGTATTTTAAAATTATGTAAAGGCATCAAGACTTATACAAAGCTCATGAGTTCACTTGGAAAGCGCCTTCACTTTCTTTAATCGTAACGAATGTTAATCAAATAACTTAGCATTATAAAAAAGACAGAAATATGATAAGATAATTGTTTTAAAACTAAGCAATCATACTTTTTTCTACAAAAAGGATTAAACATATGCATTTTTTAAGCCTGATATTTAAAAGAATGTATTTTCAAATAGCATTTATGATGGGAATAATACAAATATATTTGCAAAAAAATTTAGTTATATTCTCATTAGTTTAACATATATGTTGCATGCATAAAAAATGTTTTACTATTTTGTAGTTATTTTTATGTTTATTCTACGCTATTTAAATCTGTATCTTAATTAATTTTGAGATATTTTGATAATTTATTTTATGTTCTTACGGGTAGTACTTTTTTTCTTATTGATATTGCTTATTTAGTTATTAATCCATTTTTAAATAATTTCAGTATATTATTTATTACAGAAGAACATTCGGCAATTAGTAAAGAATAACGATTTTAAATTATATTTTTTTGTTTTTTATCTCTCTGTTAGAATAAAAAATCCATAACTGTATGGAAAGACTATTAGATGTGGAGTCTTTTTGAATAGCGGATTTTTGCTTTCTTTCACGATTTGTTTAATTTAATACTGAATTATTACCCAATAGTACGGAGAAATGGATCACAAATATACAATAATATGAGAGAGTTTTAATCATATTATAAATATCTGTAAGTAGATTAATCAAATAGTAAGTTACACTTTTTGTAATGACAATACAGGCGAATTTAACTGGAGAGGATAAAGGATACATGCAAAAGCTTCAGAATTACATTTTTTTTTTGTATAGTGTACGTATTTTGTGAGTGATTTCTATTGGTGAATCAGTTAAATTCTTACACCAAATTGGAGATTTCATTAATTTTGTTCTGTTTATGTTGAATATGCAGTATCTCTATCTGATATTGTCATATTATTAGAGCAATTAAAAAATTGATGCAGATCTGATTAGCATAAAGATAAATAAAATGCCAAGTTAATTAACATTTCCAAGATTCATTAGTGGTATTTAATTTTGTAAATACTCTGTGTAATATTTCTGGAGAAAATTGGATTTATGTTTCAGGAACAATTTTATGTTCGTATAATTTTTACATCGTATTTAAATTGCAATTTTAATCGAGTGAATTCTTCTTTTAAAAATAATTTTTAAATCTATATTTAAAATTCAATACCTACATTTACAGATCAAATGTTGAACAGAAATCTTATGGATAGTTCAGTATTTTTATTGTTTTGCTTTTCAATCTATAAAACGTAATTCGCCTAAAATTTCAACGCAAATCATACATTTCTGTTCATCCAAAAAAAAAAAAAAATACTTAACTTTCGAAGAAATATGTTAATTTCCCTCATTTTTCTTCGTGATGATATCTTGTTAAACAGCTGTTGAAAGTTTTAGGCGATGCAATAACTAATTACATTTTACTAATAGGAATATGAGAGAACAGAATTTCATGAATCATCTGACGAATACAGCTTCAAATATCGGAAAACAGATAAGAATATTATTTTTGTTTCGCGTCCGGTGAGAAATTTGCGTGTGACATTAATTTCACGTGAACTGTTAAAATGTTATTTTTAAATAGAGTAACAAGCTTATTTATTTAGAATAAGTTTTCGTTTAGAATCAAGCTTCAAATTAGTTTTATTCGGGGTAAACTAACCGACACGGTTGTTTAAATCAATCTTTTAATTTTTCCAGCATAAAAGTTTAAGAATTTTTTTCAGATTATTCAAATGAGAGTTACTGAAGAAACATTTTAGGTACACTAATTATTATGTAGAATATTTAAAAAATTGAAATAAAAATATCGCCTAAAATTCCTCTTTTTAAATAATAATAATAATAAAAATACGTTAACCTTTTATGACCCTTTATTTTACTTTAATATTGGGCTATACTTTTGTTTATGATTAAAGTAAATTTAATGTAAAATTTACTTAATCAGTCAAAAAAAAAGAAGATTTTAATTTTCATACAAAATATATTGTTCGATCACATTTAGAAAGCACGGATTGATTGATTGATTGATTGATTCAATTGTTTGATTAAAAGTTGGTGGAGTACATTCTCCACGATTTTTTGAAAATGCTATTCTGAAAGAGAATAATAAAATTTTCGTTACTCTTTACTCACTGCTTCGTACTCCACTGCTATATCTCGAACATTTCGCTTTTAATTTCGATATGAATTTTTAACTATTAAAATATAATTTTCATGTGTATAATGAATGCTTTGAGTGGGGAAAACATCACATTTTTATACCGATTAAAGTGATGTTTACCTCTTAAGTGGAGATTCTAATTTGTAAGGAAGAAAAATAGGCGTTTTTATAGGATTATTTTTTTCAATAAAGGATCCATAAAACTAATCCAGATTTTACCCCAATAAATAAATACATTGTCTATTCGGACCATTTTTTAGGTAGTCTTATTTTAATACGATCTTGAGTAGCGTGCACGTGTTTGCGCAGGGTACGATTGTGAATCGTAAAATCTCCAGAAACACAAAAGCGATATGAGTTATGAAATTCAATTAAATTTGCATCGTCATAAATGTATCGGCACTAAAATAAAACTACAGAAAACAATGATATGAATAAATGCTATGTACACCATATTTTGCAGAAAACGTGTTAAGGTATATCAATTTCACTATGTTTTAAATACTGTAGCATCATTAAAAACACCACAAGCTATTTTCCCCCTCAGATTATTATGTAATGGAATGTGTTATGTGACCTTGAAAATGTATTATAACTGCTTTTCACTCCATATTCTAAAGAGAGCGTTCTTTAGTACACCTCAAAAATGCATAATAATTTATTTATGTTTGAAGTATAATTTTGAGCTTCTGTATAAACGGATTATAAATGATACATAATTTAGATAGCGTCCATTAAATAGCTTCCATGCTAGATTAAAGCGCAATGACATATAAATTTATATGGCAGTCCGAGTGTATTTTCGACAGCTATAGTACAGACAGACGAACAAACTGCAAACAGACAAACCGGAGTCATACACACTTTTCAACTATATTGCGAAGTGTTAAAAATGACGCCAATTCTTTTTCAGCTTGAAGCAAAAAAATTTCGGAAAAAATACGTAAATATTCATACAAAATTTAATATATATATTTGATATTCAAATAAAATCAGGAGACTTTGTTTATTCTCTTTAATTAACATTATTATCACAAGTGTTGCTTTTTTTCAGCATTGCATATATTCCCTTTAAAGCGATTTCAAGGTAAATCTCCAAATCAAATTGAATTACAGCATTCATTATAAATCCCTTTTACATTAATTTATGAATAATTGGTTTGGTTTATTCTACAAATTACATCATAACAGAGCCTTTTCTAAATTTGAAACATTTCAGTATGAAAACTGTTTATTGTATGATATGTTCATATTTGTAGTTGTATTGAATAAAAACTAGAAAACCGATTTTTTATTTTTTATATTTGGTACATATAAATCCCATATAATTTTCAATAATGCTTGTGAAATACACCTATAAATGACAGAACTATTGTCTTTTGAAATACTCGATTAGAAAGTAAACGTTTGAAAAAATTCATTATTTTAGGAGTGATCGTTGTTTCTAATATTTTCTCCTGTTGGATTTACACAAGAACATGCCAAACAAGTTTTCGTTTTGTTTTTACTTTGTATTAACATATTTGAAGTTTAAACAATCACAAAAAGCTATTTAATAACTATTAATATTTTTTTTGTAAGCTTCATATGAGATTCGTTTAATATTTTTTTAAGAAATGTGAGATTTTAAAAAAATTTGTATTGTTTGTTTTTAATAATCCATTTATATCTATCTATTTGATTTACACACTATATTTTCACCCATTTAAAAATGTTTCATACTTGAAAGACTTAAGATTACATTTTCAGAAAAGACAACACGTAACAGAATATTTAGTTGCTGAATTTTGCGACCAAAATATGTAGATTGAAGAATCAACAAGAAATTCGAAATAAAAATTATGAGTAGAAAGCTGAATCACAAATGCAGTATTTGCTTTCTATGGTACCAAAACGACATGATTTTAAAGTAAACACATTACCATACCGTTTCGACTTCATGCATAATTCTAGTTATTATTTATCTGTTTTGCATATAATATTTTTTTCAAAATTTTCGATGAAAAAATTGTCGGAAGGAAAGTAAATATTAGTAATGTAACTATAACTTTAACACTAATTCTTTTGTCGCTGCTTATTTATTCTGTGATAAAACAAAATTCTTTAAAAATAAACAAAACATTGGCTATTAATTATTTTACGTAAATAAAGTTTAGAAAAGGTTAGAAGATGCATGTTTTAAAAATTAGAAAATAAATATTTATATAATTTCAGAATTTTATAGAAAATATAAAGCCCTTTTCATTTTGTTTTTCGAAAGGGAAAATGTGAAATGTTTTCATCGTGGAGATCCATTTTATTGAAAGCTGAAGAAAACAGTGGGCGGAAATTGGCTCTTGAATTCAAATGCAGATGAATAGAGTATTCCAGTCTTTTTTTTATTTTTATAGTAAAGTAGTTGCAAGTGCATTTAAAAGTGACATGCCTATGACATGACTATATAAGATATGCAAAATTAAAATATCATTTTAGAATGTACGTACAGTCAGAGTTTGTAGAAATTGGAATAGTCTCACTTTTTATAGAAAATATTGTTCGCATAAAATTTATTTTTAGTTATCAAAAGAAGGTTTTAGCATTATCTATACAGAAAGCATATAAGTTATGGAACCATGTGTGTTAACGTATACAGGTATAAAATTGTTGCACAACGTCTATAGGAATGTTACTATGCGCTACACATAAAGAAGCAATGCCCCCATGAAGCGAATTATGGAACTTATAATAACCCCTTCAGGGACTTTAGCTTGAATTGAAACCATAATTCAAAATTTATGCAAACTTAATTATCTTTTTTTAACAATTAGTCGGGAGTATAAGCAGAGGAGTGTATAGACGTCACTCAGATAGTTAGAAACTAAACTGAATTAATGAATACTAATAACGGGAAATTTTTTTCCAAACTTGTTAAATTACAAAGTTATTCACTCAGCATATAATGTTCTAACATTTCCTTCTACTACAAACTAAAAATCCACTTTGAATGTAACTCAGAGATTCTAATAAATACTGTTGATCCCAAAATTTAACTAACAATAAGTTCTTCACGACACTTTTTTATTCGAAACTATACAAATATTCATCTTACCAAATAGACGAAAATAGCTGTCTCTCTCTGTATCACAAAATTACAAATCAGTAACTGCATATACAAACAATCTCCACGTCTCGAGAAGAAAAGCATGGTAACTAGCTTGTCGACGCTAAATGAGATCTGTTCATTGAGATCTGTTTCAAATCAAAAATTATGTACTAAAATATCACTATAAGTACCACACAACCACAGTAAGTAATCAACATATCTTCACAAAATACACGTGACACCCAAATTTTACAGATCCTTCCACACTATCTAAAAGTTAATGGAAGACAAATTTCCCATTCACCCGCATTGTTAGTAACGCAAACATATGCAATCGCTAACAAAATTCACCCGCCATCTACTGTACCCTTAATAAGGAATAGCTAACCATTCTATAAGAAACTTAGCAGTGAAATGCAATTATAAAAGGAATAAAATTGTCCTATGGACAGAGTTCATTTACACCCCAGAAATATTAAGATAAATAAATATATTTTGAATTTTAAATTACCTTTATGCAAATATTATTCAAAATTTCCTTCCTTTATCAGTACCTACAAAAGGCACTTATCCTCCAAATGCCATGCTTTTAACGTTGATCATCGGTTGAGGTCGCGCATTATCTGTAATATCACCGTGATCCGAAGTTGACCAGAATGTGTTAGCATAGTAAACGAAGTACCAACCTTATTCTCAACACTGTAGTCACGTGACGAGGAAAATATGTTGCATCCAATTCACTGAGATTTTGGTATGTCACGTTTTACGAAAAGTTTAAAATACGTTGTCGCCTTGCAACGCATAACTAAAAATTGATCACAGTGGTTTCACAGTGGAGCCACGAAGTGACGGTCGGCTGGCAGTCATAATGTAATTTGAGGTAAAGATATGACACATAAGAGCGCAGATGCTCTATGTCCAAATTTGTTGTCTGGTCAGAAACGAAAAAAAAAAGTTTTTTTATCTTACATAATTCGAAAACTAAAAGCAATATTTCTTTTTGAGGTTCGTTTTAGGCATTCAAAATTGTGCATTGCAGAAGTGTTTCTAATTCCAGCTTGAACATACATAGAGTAAACATTTTCGTTGAAAGTAATTTTTTAAAGTAGCAATTTGTAATAAATCCCTTAGCATCCAGTTTATTTTACAAAGAAGCTGATATTCAGTTTACTATATCACCGATATCGTTCTGAATTTCCACGATGTTCACCTAATATTTTTGTACGCGTTGATATATAAAATTAACTAATAAATTAAGCAAAAACTTTTTTGCTGTAGGTTCAAATATCCTCAATTATTTCATACAAATGCTCATATTTCATTAAATATTTCTTATATTTATATTCTAATTGCAGTACATTGCTTCTACTGTACTTTGTCAAGTAACCTGAAAGTAGCGTTCAATTTGGTTCATAACCCTGAATGCTAAAATTCAAACATTTCTTAAATTCTTTTCGGAAACATCTATATTGCCATGAATATTTTTACGTAAATTTGTGATGAGCACAGCTGTTTTGAAGGAAGGTTGTAGTCACGCGCTACAGCTACAGGTCAATTAGACCATTTTATTTTACAAGGGGATCTCAAATACTATATTGTTATTTATTTTCTTTTTGATCCTCAAATTACCCTCGTGACAAAACCTTCTCAAAACGCTATGAGATCTAACATTGTTTTTGTATTTCTTAAACTCTAGAAGAATTCGTCAAATATTTCTCAAGGTATTCGGTAAAACATTTAAAATTGAAAGTTCACTGTGACGTTTGGTCATATAGTGTATAAACCTTGTTTTCTCCTCTTTAAGTATTGATGACTATTTATCAGTCTTTTATAATCCTAATCAGCAGTAGGTACCTTAATGGCTCCTTTCCAAGTTCGGTCTTTTATAATACTTGGCATGACGTTTATTCGGATATTAAAAGTAACAATAATAATTTTTTCTTTAAAATATTTTTTTCTTAGGACCATTTCAGTACATTTTAAATTATTTCTTCGTTATTTTCTGTTATCATTTTATATTAAAATGGCTATAATTGAAGTTTTGAAAAAAACTATCTGTTTGCTAAGCATTTGTAAATATATATAATGAACGAAATATAAGTTTCATGATATTGTGCTATTTCGCCACGAGATAAGTTTTCCAAACAGAAACGTTTAAAAAAAAACATTAATAACATAAGAAACACGGATCTCGTTCTCAGAGGGAAAAATATTTTTACAATGGCATTGTGAAAGAGAACTTTCGGTAGAGTAGAGATATAGGAAATATTACATAAAGTATGACATACTGATATATTAGGATCACGCTATATATTCAATAGATGTTTGAAATGATTTGTTGAAGGGAGGAAAAATAAATGTTCTCTTATGTCATATCGCTTATGCGAAAAATTATTTAAAAAATAATATTGGTTAAAAATTACACTTTTGAAAATCCAGTAATGATAAAAAAAAAAAAAAAAAAAACAATTTTTAATAAACATATTTTTTTTTTAATTTGAAAGTTTAAATGACTTTTTTTAAAAAGGCTTAAAATTATGATATTTAATGAAATATACATTTGGTGAAATATACATAACAAATGATTAACTTAACATTATAATTAATTACACATTACACAAAAGCAACTACCGTGTGTTTAGCATGTGAAAATGTAATGCAACAGCAGGGAAATTCAAAAGATTTATAAATGATATTAGAAAGACTTTTAAAGCGTTAGACATTATTATTACAGATTTTGTTCCTGCAGATGGAGACTTTATTTCCTAGCGAAATACAAACCAAATAGAATATAGAAAATAGTACGATTCAGGTTAGCTTCTTATGTTTGTGCAAAATTTAAAAACGATACACCGTAAATTCAAAACTTTCTTAGGGCGGAGGAAAGTTTTCTTTGAAGTAAGCATTTTCTGTTTTAATAAAAATCTAGCAGTGCACAGTTGAGATTAAATTGATAAGTATTATTTTGATATATATTTTTTAAATTAGGCATGTTGGTGATTAATGATGAATTTGTTTCTCATTGAGAATGTTGCAATATAAAGATTTTAGCAATTATTAATGTCATTTATTAATATCTGTGGTTAAAGCCTTTATTTAATGCTAATATTTCTCTTTTATTGAAATATGACAACTTATTTTAGATTTCACACTATTCCTCAAAAATATTTTTTTTAAATTTAACCTGTGATGACTAATGCATTCTGAAATATAAAATTCTCTGAAGAAGAGTAATTGCCCCCTTAGCTTACCCCAAACAGATCTCCTGCCCACAACAGTGTTATAAAGTTGTATGTATATACCATAAAACCACCAGGTTGAAGGATCTTGGGAAAGAACTGGTACTCTGTTTTTTTTTTAATTGAAAGATTGAAAATGGATTTGTGTGGAAACCAGAAACGTCATTATGATGGGCTGCATGTAAGGAAAAACACGATTCTTATGAGCGGTGTGATGAGCATAAATGTGATGCATAATTTACACTATCTGTTTATGTTCAACAGAAAAAGTCTGAAGAATTTTAAAGGCATAATGGTCTATTTCAAATGTATTGGCCATTGCAGTTGATAAATGTATTTTCTGGCGTCTTGGGATGTGTTTTAAGCATCACCACATGAGACATATCATATAAATGAAACCACCTTCAACATGTGGAATTATCTTATTAGTAAAACACTTATTCATTTGAAAAATATCATGCATTTTAGAAGCTTTCTCTTAAATAACAACATGCCATTCTTTACTGTATTTAATAAGATATAAAATATTCACAACTAACATAAATACGTTAGTTGTGCATACTCTGTCTAATGTTATACGTATTTCTTTTTTGTATCCCCAGTTTTGAAACATGAAACTATAAGCTTTATATAGTACGTAATGTTTTGATACATGAAAACATTTTCTAATGTCTAGTTAGGTATGTAGTTCTAATAGTTTTAGGTAGCTTTCATAAGGAAGAACTACCAATTGCAGCCGTTCAGAGGAAAGCAATTCCGGAAAATATTGGTTTATTTTCACCAATCATAACCCCCCAGACCCCAAAACCAACCTCCATTCAAATGTTGATTTATATAAATATTCCTGTTGTAGCATTTTTATTTATGAACCGATTTGGATGTGACTGACTATGTGTATAAAACATACTAAGGTCTCGACCGAGCTCGTTGGCTAGCTTCATCAGCCATCTTGTTTCAAAATGGCGGCCAGTTAAATTTTTTTAAATTATTCAAAATTCAAAAAGATGTACAAAAAATATAAATTAAAAAAAAAGTGTTTCCGTTAAGTCCTAGATCGTGGTACAAGGATTTCAGAGCATTTTTTATTTTGGCTTTATCTAAAAAAAAATGGCTGAGTTGTGTTGGGAAGTGTTTCATAATCTATGCTTGTAGCATGATTTTTCGTTCTTGTTTTGTTTCAGCGTATCTGTTTTAACTTTTCGGGAGTATACCCGTATGCATCAGTTTCTTTTGACATAGGTATTGTGCCCGTACATAAACATTTTCATTTTTAGTAGAGTGTAGTCCAACTGCAACAGTATTTACTTGCAGAAATTTTTAACGTATTCAATCGTAGAATTTCTGCGATTGCAGAAGGCAAAAACATTTTTAAGAAAATAGTGATTGCAAGCTGTCCGCAGCTGAATTATACTTCTTTACTGTATGAAGAGTAAAAATGTTCCATAACTGAATGGGAAATGCAACGTAATCTACAAAATGTTTAATTCATGTAATCTTTTGAAAAGCAGTTGATATGTATGGATTTATATTGTAAAGAAAATTAAAAGAAAATCCCCAAAAGATATTTCTTCTGACTCTTATCGATGCAACAATAAAATGTATTCTTGTAATAGTTAACCCTTTCCGGCACAGACAAATTTTGTTCGTAAAATGCGAAATTACTGACTGACACTGGTATTTACAAACGACTTGTTTAGAAAATAAGAACTCCTTATTTCAATCTTTCATTCTAGAAGCAAAATTTTATCAAAATATTCTTGGTGCCGAATGCAAGTTTGGAATTAAAATTAGGTGTGCCCGGCTTGGGACCACTGTGCCGGAAAAGGTTAATGTAATATTTTTGGACATCCATTTAAAAAAAAGGATTATTTGAAAACAAGTTGAACATTTAAGTGTTTATTTATATTAAATTACTCTTTCTTCGTGAAAAAATCTGTCAATGTTTTAGTGGACTCAGTTAGTTCTTTTGAATAGATCTACTGCGTAGGTGCCAACCTCCCATTAATATTCCGTAATATGCGGGTTAATTTGACCCAGTTTAACAAAACTTCAAACCAGAAAAATTATTGGATGAATCTTTATTTAGTCAATTTCAGGTTTCTACCTGGAATTTATTTAATTCCATTTCTTAAAAAAATTTATGGTGCGAAACCTCGGTCAAATTATCTCGCATATTACGGAATATTAATGAGAGGTTGGCACCTGTGCTACTATTATTGTTACTAAATGTAACTGTTAAAAATTTAATTTATTTCAAAATAATTAATATTTAAAATTCCAGACATCTTTTATATTTATTGTTTAATGTAAAGGTTTTTGCATTATTTAAATAGGTGAAAATTTAATTATGATTCAATTTGCAATATAATTTTTTTTTAATTATTTTTAAACAGTTTACATAAACGTGCATTTAGATACCTAAATGCCGTAATAAAATTTTGAAAATTTTGACAATTATTGTTTTATAAAACAACACTTATATTCAAGTATATATTCAATATCGTACAATGTAACTACAAAATAAACAAGGTGCAATGCTATGCAGGTGGATATTTTTAAAAATAAAGTTTAACTTCAATACAATGTTTGACTGAGAATTTTAAAATCCTTTTTTTGCAATTATTTTTTTAAGTTATCGCCGAAACACACAGTTATTTTATTTTGAGAAGATTCAGTTTATTTTCAATTTTATTATTTATTTTAATGAGATTCAGCTTATTTTTAATATATTCAGTTCTATTATAATAGTTTCAGTTCTTGGCCTGTTAGACGTTATAAAAAATGAAGAACCCTTACAAGTTTTTGCAATTAAATTTGTTTATGCACATACTGCGGAAAAGGATAAATTGTATAGACTGCAGTATAATTTTAAAATTTCTTTGGCTGTTCTGAAATAGAAATACTGAAATTTCAAATTCTAATTCAATATGAAATGTAAAAGATATTGCAATTTCCTAGAAAAGTTTTGATAAACTTACTTTTAGATTTTCTTATAATTTTAGTAATTGCAATGATTTTTTCTTTGAATATTCATTAAAGTACATATTCCGTATCGTCCGTTGTCCATTTCAAGTAACTTCGAAATAAACAATTTGCAATTTCATGAATTTGGAGATTTTTACAATAAGATTTAGATTAAGGGAATATTTTCGCAGCAATGAAAAAAAGTATTTCGTTGTTTATGCAAATGTTATGCATATTCAATGGAAACAGAAGTTTTATTTTGAACAGATTTAGTTTTTTTTTTAAACTTTAATTTGTTTCTATTGAAGTTCTTTAGTTTATTAAAATTTATTCATTTCTCTTATATTAGATTGAATTTCTGGACATTTTTCACTTTATAAACAATAAAACAATAAAAAGCATCTTTTTTGTAAAATATTTACAATTAAAATTATTAGTTTTTGTAATTATTTATTTATCAGCCTTTATAAGTAATTGATTAATTAATTAATTTTTAACTAATTTAACATTATTTTATTTATTAAATAGTGAATTAATTTATTGGTGTAATTAATTTATTTATTAGTTTTCATAATTAAAATTAATGCTATACTTTTAAAATTTTATATGGTTCCTGAGATTTACAAGTACAACAGTAAATACTCCATTCTTCTACGACCAAAATTCCCCGATTTATGATATTTTTATGGAATTTTCGTGTTTACCGGCACTAAAAAAACACGTGTCCCTTTTCAGGCCTATCTGATTTTACGCACCAAGGGAACATAATAAAAATTAAAAGGTACATTTTTTAAAAGTTAATAGCAGTGCTATTTCTTTAAACTAATGTCAATTCCTATTTATTTAACTTTTGCAATTTGTATTGCTGACATCTAAAAGAGGTAAAAATTTAAAGGGCGTTTCAATGTTTTTTGGACACCTGAGCAATGAAATTGTTTAAATTTTAACATAATATGCCATTCCATTAATAGGAAATTTAATATAAAATATAATATTACTTCATTTATATTACCTGTCCGAAGTTGATGGTTTTTGTGAAGGATATTGACTCGTATAAATGAGAATTTGTTTTAAATATTTCTAAAAAAAACTTTGAATTTATTCAAATATCTGAGTGGACATGAAACAACTTGGCTTATGCGTACTATGATGTCCGAGAGCTCAGTCAAGGATGTCGTAGTAGCACAAACCCCATTCGGAGGGTAAAGTTGCTGATCTCTGGAGCGGATGAGCCAGCGGAGCACAGATGTTACCAGGTCCGACTGGACCACTTTTACATTTTCACCATCGACTGCGTAGTCCTCGTTTCAGGCCTGGTCACACTGGGGTACGCAGGATGCAAGGGACGAATTTTCCTATTTTTATGTCTATCTTTTCATTTATGTTTTACTAATATTTTATGTTTTTTTTAACACTTTCCAACCTAGTTGAAAAGTGTTTATGACTTCGGTTTGTCTGGCCGTCTGGCCGTCTGCCGTCTGGCCGTCTGGCCGTCTGGCCGTCTGCCGTCTGCCGTCTGCCGTCTGTCCGTACTCTAACTCCCGTAAATATGCTCGGATTGCCCTGCAATTTTTATATGTTATAATCATTATCTATAGCATGTTCCCTATTTCAACGGAAGTATGTAGCACTTATAGTTTTTTTACAGGGACACTCAAAAGAATTCCGTTACATTGCGGTCTATGGGGAAAAATCATTTGCGGTTTATTTAAATAATGTTTCACTATTTTAAACGCATTGAAATTTATATATATCACTAAGGTGCATTAGAAGAAGCTTAATATGGAATAGGGTGTGCATAGCACTTATACTTACTTTACAGGGACAGTCAAAAGAATTCCGTTACATTACGTCTATGGAGAAAAATCGTCTGCGCTTTATTTAAACAATGTTTCCCTATTTTAAACGCATTGAAATTTATATAAGGTTCATTACAAGAGACTTACTACAGAATATTGTGTGTATAGCAGTCATCGTTCATTTACAGGGACACACAAAAGAATTCTCTACTGTATGTTAACAATAATTCCTGGAAGTGCGTTTTAAGTTACTAAACGCGATTTTAATTTTAAATCGCTTTTTGTCTATTACGTGGTGTGTATAAATTCTGTAGATCCTATACAGGGAAGCACAAAAGTTCGGGAAAACATTTCCGTATTATTTAACTCCAGACGGAGAATTTTAAACTGTGCTACGTGTTTCCTAACTGAACTAAAATTTAGCATCCTATGTAGTATATATACAAATCTATAGATCCTATACAGGGCTGAATAAAAGTATTTGGATTACTTAGATGTTATCTTTTAGCTTATTGAAGAGTATAATTCGTAAAATTATTTTGGAAGCGTTGGAAAGTGTTACATAATCTATGCTTGACGCATGATTTTTCGTTCTTGTTTTGTTGTTTCATCCGCCAACAAGGAGCTAGTGGTCGCCTCTGTAAGCTTTCCACGATCCAAACTGGTGGCAGAGTAATTCTCGGGCAGCGGCTCCTAGCTGATTGCTCTTGTAGGCTCCCACGCGGTACAGGGGGAGATGATGTGTCGGGTCATTGTTTGCTAACCGGACCTGTACTGGCCACTCTACGTAATCTTATCGTGGTTTTGTCACAGCATCCGCATGTCTATGAAACTTCTCATGTCATTATTGGATGAGTGTAGTACACAAAAGTCTTACTCAAAGATGTAGACGGAAAAGTGTTTTTTTAAATACATATATATAAAAAAATCATACATATGTTAACTATTTAGAATGAAAAATTAATGAAATGCTTTTTTTAGTGTAAAGTTCTTCTATAGAATTTCATTAATACTTCGCTTGAAAAAAATAAATAATAATGAGGAATGAATATATTTTTGTTCAATATATAACATCATTTAACTGTTACCAAAACAAAATATTTAAGAACTTATTAAGGGTAATATCAATGCACAACAAATCAAAACTAAGACAATTTGCTTTCTTTATGGTATGCTAGAATTAAAAATCCAAACATCTTTGAGTTCTAAACTACGAAAATGAGGGTCAAGAAAATTGCTTTTTGTACAACAAAGAAGAAGGTGTTTTCTTAATTTTAGTACGACTCTTATGTAGTAAAACGTTATCATGTAAACAATTAAGGAGTATCTGGGATACAATGTTTTTCTATAAACTGGTTCATAAGTATATTCTTAAATTAAAGAAAAACACGGGATAATATTTTATTGTATATGTTAAAAATCAATTTATTATTAGATATAAGTAACATTTCTCATAAAATGTGTTCTGGAATCTGCATCTGCAGCGAGTGTCGATGAACTAAAATTGTATGCAACATAAACTTTGAACTGGAACAATTATACTATATTTTAGAGCATTAAATATATGAAATTTTTCAGTTATGTAAATAAAAGCATTTTACTTATTAATTTATTCGTGATATAACTTTCGATGTTGATTTCCGTAATGATTCTAAGAAATTGATTGAAAATAAATTAATGCAATACTAAAAAAAAAGTAAAAATTATAAATTGTAAACTTGATGAAATAATGAAAAATTCGTATCCGATATTCTAATTGTACATAGATATTTCTTTTTGAGTTGCACCTGCAAAAATGTTTGTTCAAGTTCTCTACTTTCCCTCATGGAAATTAAAATATACTTTTATCTTTACAAAAATTGCTTTATGGAATAATCTGTGGAGTAATTACTATCTATACTCAAGAGATAATGCTTTTCAATCGTGTAATTAAAAAAAAAATACTATTTCCCTCGACCGAAACAAACTTCAAGTAAAAGCGATTGATTTATTGCATCATTAGTCGGATATTATTTAAAACAATTTGCTTAGCTTGAGTTTTTTCAGAAAAATGCACTAATAAATTAATTTGCAGAATAGTTTTTGTTTTTTAACAACACTGACAATTGAAAAATATAAATACTAGACAATTGTCGTAGAATGTATTATAATTTAGTAGTAATTTAAAGGCTAAATAAACATACTTTTTTTCAAATGATGTTTATGTAATTTAAAATGAAATAGAGTTTTTACATAAATTATAACTAACAGAAAATAAAATAAATACATTGGAATAACTAATATAAATAAGGAATTAAGGAATTACATAAATATTCTTGTTTCAATGAATATACATTTTAATTAGAACTAAACAAAGTAGTATACATTTGAATTATGACTAAGACTAAATAAAATGTGCATTATTGATTAACAATTTATCCGGTTCTGTTGATGTTTAAATTTCCACACATGGATGTCAAAAGTGCATAAAGGAGCTGCTAAATCAAAATGGATTTTCTAATATAAATTTCTGACATAAAAATATAGAAATAACAATTGTCCATGAAATTTTGTATGTTTTACTACCCATTGGATATTTTCCTGATTTGTTACGATGCCTGATGGTACTAAATACATTTTCATTTTTTATCAATTATTTTCCTCTAAACAAGAATCTGCAAAACTGAGAGAAGAATACAAATCCCCTCCCCTAAATATTTCTATATGCGGATAGAAATCTAATCCACTGAAAGTTGACCTAACTCAAAACATAATCAGTATCCTATTTCGATAACTCAATATATTAATCAATCATAATAAGTGAAACCCACTTATTAAGAAGTGGAAGGCAGCATAAAAAAATAATCGCTAACCTTGGGCTCCATAATAACCAGTTTCCTTAGAAAAAGTTCCGATTTCCAAGGAATTTCGAAAAATTAGATTTTACTGTGTTCGTAGTATTAATGTCCTACTGTATCAACACCATTTGATCGGGAAGGATGAGAACGCAAGATTATCTACATAAAACATCAACAGATAAGATTTATATATTTGCTCTTAATATGTAGAAAAACAATTATATCTGTTTTATAAGAAAGGACCAAAAAAACATGCAAATTAATCTGTAGCTTCGGAAGACTATATTCACGGAAAACCTTCTATAAATTCTAGATCATGTTTAAATTGTTTATTTAGTATTTGACAGTCATTGTTCCTTTTACAAAATTGATCCATCAGGCAGATAAATGTGCAAGAAGATAAAAAGTTAGGATAATTCCTTTTCGTCTACAGAAGAAACAAGTTACGAAAAACATACAAAATATTAATTAAAAATATAAATTGTTAATTTAATAAGCAAATAAAATCCGATGACAAATTTTTGATGTTGTTTTAAATATTTTTTCCCGAATATTGGTTGGTCCAATATTATGAGTGTTACTTTTCTAAAACTATATTGAATCCACACTCCAATAAAAGTTTAACTACATTTAAATCATCTTTATATGAATTTCTGAATATTTTTTGTTATCGAACTAGATTATTTTAAAAATTACATCGTGAAAAAACATTACTTTAAATATTGTAGCATTTTAATAATACATTTTCTGAAATATCAAAAATATTGATATGAAATTTACATTTTCTTTTTGAATGGTACGTTCTAAATTTTCTTTACGAGCCTATATCTGGTAGAGAAAGGCTCTCGAGGGTAGTACTTATATATTTAATCATATGTCAATATGTTGTAATGCATTATTTATATCTATTAATTTTTACAGTATAATTATTGATGTTTGCCAATGTTAACAATTTAATAATAAATATAATTACTAATATGCTTATTAAATGTAAATATTAGCAATATGTATTATGGGTATACATTAGTTTTACAAAATATAAACTAAAAGAACGTTTCTGTAACATTCATTTGCGTGGCCATATAAATTAAGCCATCTGTACCCGTACTCTGTTCAGATACTTTTTTTAACATGCAAATAAAATTAGACTATAACTTTTTGATTAATCTTTGTTTATACGGATTTTTAAAATCACTTTTCTTATAGCTTTATAAATAGAACTTACAAAGCTATACCCAAATCAGTCTCCAAAATATTTTCAACTACATAATTTATTTTACTTTATAAATATACCATATATATTACTTTATAAATTACATTGGAAAAGATCTTTTATTTCGAAACACTTCATGAATATATGTTTAAGCATGACAACGTAATTGAATATTTAGTTCTTGAATTTTGCAAAGCATATATGTGGAATCAAAAATAAATTCAAAATCAAAACAGAAAAGGAAACAAAGCGTAAAGAATCTGTCAGAAATACAGTTATTGATTTATTAGTATCAAACAAACATAATTTTAAAGTAATCACATTACCTTTAAAGTAAATATTATCTTTTAGACATCATCTATAATTCTAGTTACTGTTTATCTTTTCTGTATATAATATTTTCTCGAATATTTACAATGACAAATGTGGGAAAAATAAAGTAAATAATAATAATGTAACTAACGCAAATTCTGTAATCGATGTTAATTTATTGAGTGATATAAAAGATTCTTTGGAAATAAATTAAACAATAGATATTTATAACTGTGCGTAAGTAAAACTTGGAAATAATCAGAAGATATTAATGCTTTTTAAGTTACTAAGAAAACTACAGAAACGTAGTATTTCATATAGGATACAGATTGTTTTTCTCTTTCTTTTTCGAAGGAAAATATGTGAAAGGTTTTCATGATAAAAATCCATTTTATTGAAAGCAGGAAAGAATATTGGGCGGAAATTGCGTCCTGAAATGCAAATGCAAGAAGAACAGAATATTCTAGTTTTCGTGTGCATTTATAGTAAAGTGGGTGCTAGTGTACTTAGAAATTATAGACATGACTGTAACAGAAAATGTGCAAAATCAAAAGTAAATGTCATTTTAGAATGCACGTACAGTCGCAGCTTGGTGAATTTATATTGAAAATTTTGACTTTAATTGGAAATTGTTGTTTACATATTTTTTTTCAAAAATTCGGTACTCAAGATTATTTATATAAACAGTGGCTATTATACAGAGTAAAAACATTTCTGCTATTTTACAGTTTTTCTGTCTGATCACACACGTACAACGACCATCTATAAAAGCCATTTTGAAATTTACAGCTTAGCTTTTAAAACATAACAGTTAAGTTTATATTTGTGCTCTTAAAAAAAAAAAGAGGGGAAAAAACTGAATTTTTGCCTATTTGTATGCGGAATAATACTAAATATATCGAAAAGATTAAATTCTACAGATTAATGCTATCTATTTTGTATGTAGGTCAAATAAAAATGATTTCATGATTCAAGGAATGAGAAATGTACAAAAATTATTTGCAAAATACATTTCTCTACTGATCGAAAACAAACGAGTCTGAAATAGATGACAGATTTACAGGCTGATTTTTTTCACGCGCCTGAGCGGTTAACATAAATAATTAACCTATAAATAATGTCAAATATCTTCAAAATATTAGATGCACAGATATGATTCCATCATTTATCATTTTTAGAGTAAAGAAACAACACTTGTTTGTTGTCAAAAATAATTTTCCATAACATGCTACAACATTCATCCATGTCAGGCAACAAATGTATTCCACATTGGAAGTCTTCTCGTTTTAAAGAAATCCAGCAATGAAGCCATTTTTTTACTTCTGACTAAGAAGTGAGCAAGTCTCGAGAAAGCACGCTCTACAATCTGCATAGACAGAATTAAATGATAATCTTAAGGTACAACATCTGGTAAAACGAGCAACACATTCCAGCGAATTGCTTGTTGAATTTATTTGACTGCCCTTTTAACGTGTGGGGCAAGCATATGATGGCACTAAAAATAAGTAGTCTGCTGTGAATTTTTGCAACCGCGCCAAAGAATCAGGAGTGAAAGCCAGAAGCAACATTTAATCAATTAGAATGAAACATTAAAGAGTAACTAGCCATAATATGCTGAGAGGTACGACAAAGCTATTTTCCAACATGAAAATGCTTAATTACATGTTGCAAAATGCGTCAAGAAAACCACAGAAGAACTTTGCTGATGTTTAGCCCTACCCGCTGTATTGACCAGTAACTGTTCCTTCAGATTACCATTTGTTTCTTTCCATGCAGAGAGTCATATCAAAGAGCGATTCCGTTCTTATGCACAAATCTAAAATATTCTAGATGAAAAAATTACTTGAAAATTACCATATTTCTTCCATTGCATAATTAGTTTATTCTTCAAAAATCTTCTTTGTGAGTATCTCTGTTACAAAAGGAAGCTGTCCTCTAAGTTTAATTATTTTAATTATGGCTATCGATTATATGGCTATTGGTTGAGCAACGACTCTCGCAAGCTAATGTAACACAAGCACCGTTCTTTTCAGCTTTGGCATTTGCATTTTCATATTTTTAAATAATCTGAAGTTGATTTTCTCGGCTAGAAATCGACCAGATATCCTATACAATATAAGCCTTGTAAAAATATTGAAAAGCAAATGATAAAACCGAACAAAACGTTGCCATTTGGTTAACATTTGTTTCCGAGTGTCGCCGCGTGACTAGCGTAGGTTAATTCCTGTCATCAACCGATAGTCTTCAATAAAAGCTTGAAATTTAAAGAGATCTGAGATATTCACTCCTCATTTGTATGGTGGTTGGGCTATTTTATAAGATAGGGGAATTATTACCAAGGCAGTTAGCTGGCCGTCGTCCACTTTTATTATATATGACAAAATGGTTCTCGCATGATTAAAAGCAATAAGCAACTCTGTCGTAACTGATAATTTCATAGAACTATTTCAAACTAATTTATAATATTTTCCCGCTTGCTGTTACCATTTCATGTTAAAATCATTAATACTGTAGTTTCAAAATGACCATCTATTCCCTAACCAAATGGAAAACTATGTAATGAAAAAATACATGTTTTGTGATGTTATGCTATTTCGTCAAAAGATAAGATTTCTGAAATATGGAAGTTCTTAGAAATGTGAATAAAATAAGAAACACACATCACATTCCAAAGAGTCTATCGGAAAGCGATGCAATCTATCTTCAATGGCGCTGAGAAAGAGAATGTTTGTGAGAATAGAGATATAGGAAGTATTACATAAAGTAGGACAAACTTTTACGTACGTGATTTTTTATTTAAATCACGCTAAATTTTCAATTCATTGAAAAGTTTTGAGAGGAAAAAATAAAATGTGTTGAGCTGTCATACCTCTTAAATAAATATGAAAGTCTATTTAAAGCGTAATATTGATTAAATGTTAAACTTTTGAAATGAATTAATAGATTTTTTTACCTATTTTTAAAAACAAACAAAATACATGCTTTTTCACTATCCAATATGTTTTTTAAAAAACTTTTAAATATTAAATGAAAATTTAAAAGTGACTTAAAATTTCAATCTCTAATAAACTATGTTATTACAGACCTTCGCATCTTACTGTCCTACTCCTAGTACCAATTGTTATAATATTAGAAATCGTGTGATTTGAAGTCGAAAAAAAACTGTTGTTTTCTACGTCACATAATTTTTATTTTACGAATATTACACTAGAACTAGGATTACGCAAGCGTAAATAAACACTCTTTCACAAACAAGGGAAAGCCTTAACCTTACAGCTGAACAGTTACCAACAACAGTGTAATCAATAACAAATCCCAGGAAAAATATCAACGTCTCGAGTGATTCTGGAAAAAACAGTTGAAAGATCTGCCAGATCTGTTATGCCACAGATATGACAGACTACAATTCTGCCTTGTAGAAGCTCTATTTATATGTTCACTTAGACTGGACTCGATCCATCTAGAAGCTTCTATGTGGAGGTACTTCAGGAAGCCTTCTCTACAATGATAGGCAATCCCTTTCTCTGACACTGCTAATCAAACGTTCTCAAAAATTCGGAACTATCACCATTGAGGAAAACAAAGCGCCAGCTAAGCTGACATCTCCCTCATACAAGTTAGCAAAAATAAAAATAAATGCGTAAAAAATCCTCAACATTGACCCCTCTTAAATAGTACACGTCCTGGGCAGTACAATTCCTGGACAGGCGGTCACAAAATAAATTACACAAAACCTATAAATTGCTAAAGATGTAACATATACATAAAAACATATTTACTGTAGATGTAAAACTATTTATATTATTTGCAAAATAAGAAGAGGCCATAATCTAATTTAAATTATTTTACACTATAATATGGGACTACTATGTCATGATGTCAAGATGATTTCCTAAGCCTAACCAATACGTCATTCCGTCCTTTAGGACTGTATATGAACGGTACAAGTTTGATTGTAGCTTCACAGAATGTCCTTTACGCGAAAGCGGGTTCCATGAGCAAAATTTGTCACCGACGCTAAATTTGTCACTTATTTTTGTATCGTATCTTGTCTTCATCTTCCCCAATGCCAGACGGATCCGCTCCCGAGTAAAGTTGTCATCGTGTTCCAACCATACATAGAGATTCGTTTTTTCTCCTTTGGCGATGAAGGTGAATCTCTGGTGGGGTGTGTGAACAAACAGGAATTCAGAAGGAATGTGGAGTTTTACGACCGAAAATATATGTGATACAGTATAGCCTGTAGTCTTATGAACAGCACACGACAGACAGTGCGATATGCAAGCAGGAACAGATTATCTGTTTAAATTGTATTGGATAAGATGCCATCCTCAAAGCTCAATTTGAAGAACACTGGTAATTAAAGTCAGAGGTTCTATGTTTCAGTACCAACAGGTACACATTTTCACTCAGTTGGAAAAATTAATAATCGTATGATTTATTTATTAATCAGTTTGATAGTTTTATGTGTAATTATGTATCTAAAGTTTATTGGGAATACCTTTACCTGCGGTTTATTCTGTCTCGCTGTGTAAAATGTCTAAAATAACGTGTCTAAAACAACATGACAAGATGTCATTAACAAATAGTTGTCTCGGATGTCGTTGAGATAGCTGAATTGAAAGAACATTGACAAGTAAAGGCAAAGTTTCTGGTTTCGAGTCCCGGAGAGGACGTATTTTCTCTCATTTGGAAATATTGGTTCTAGAAAATTCATATCAACAGTAGGTGGCTTTAGCTAGGGTGGGTGTCCAAATGCTTTGGATGCTACTATTTTTAAGGAGTAATATTTGCCTTATCTAATTGTAGAATTTTCTGGGATTAAAGATGACGGAAAAACTGTAAGAAAAATGTCCAAAGCATTTGGAATCCCAACCTGGCTACGCCGCTGTCAACAGTGGGGAATATTGTATATTCAAAAATGTCAAAATTCGAAACGCAGTCAATAAATAAATAACTCGTATAATTGTTTTTGCATTCAAAAGCATTTTATAAAGTAACAACAACACCCATTCCATTTGCAAGATATGGAAAAAAATGAAAAATTCGATAAAGATAAAACACCAAAAATCGATATTTTCAATATATATGTATATATATATAATTTTATAGGCTTTTAAAAATATTATTCTGAATCAATATTTTCAAAATATATTTTTAAAATTTATAGGTGTGTAAAAATATTATTCTGAAAAAAATATAAAGTGTCACTGAGAACTAATATTCAATATTTTTTAAATTTTACATTAGATAAATTATATGGACTAAACCTTGCCTAATCACGTTTATTTTATTACAAACATCTAAAAAATATCTAATAATTACAAAACACGGTGTTCTAAACCATAAAGTATATTCATTACGCTCGATAAGTTATCCTAATGTTGAATTACTCTAAAAAATAATTTTATTGATTGAAGTATTTTGTGTACATGTAAACAACATAAAAAACTAGTTAGTCGAATTAGCCAAATGAGATATATAAAAACAAAACGAAAAATATAGTATAATAAATGTATGAATACGATAAAACCGTATCATAACAACATTATTTCATCTCATAATCAAGATATGGAAAGGATAACGCAATTTTCTTCCTTCTTTACTTTTCTGCCTGTAATAAAATTTTTGCATTCCAAGTATAAAAAATCAGATAATTATGAAATTGTAAGAAAATATTTTATGTTTTTCCAATAATAGAGAATTAAAATGTAATGAAATGGAAACAGATATAATATTTATTATTTGAAATTACAAAAATGTTTATATATAGGCTTTTATGATTTTTTTATAGCTGCTAGAATTTGTCTACAGATTTGTATTATTTTGCATAATGTGAAGGTTTATTAAATTTTACATTGTATTTATAATGTACATTTCTATCTTATGAATTCTAAATGTATCATGTTTTACCTATTTTTATATTTCATTAAATAGCGAATAATATATTTTTTTAATTAGTTCGTCGAAGAAAACATTTGTATCAACTTTTAGAAAAATATTATTTTAAATAGAATAAAACAATATATTTATTTTAATTAAAATTAAGACTTAATAACATGTGTATTATTGGATAAGTACATTGCTGTTGTGTTGCGCAAATAAATGTTTGAATTTCTAGACACGGAAGTTAAATGCATAAAGGGGAAGGGAAGCGAAACTATATTTCAGAACGTAATCAGCCTTTAAAATATTAGAAATTGCAACTATTCACGATGATCTAGGCAATGGGATATGTTCTGGGTATTTTGCAATTGTAACTTGAAAGTGAACTTGAAAGTGAATGGATTACGATGCTTAATTCATGGTAACCTGAAACAGATTAATATTGCGATATTAATAAAGAGTTTTAATATAAAAAAAAACACTATTAGAATGACCAAGAAAATACCTTATCTCCGTGAAAATTCATATCAACAGCTAGTGGCGTAGCCAGGATGCGGGTCCGGATGGTTTGGATGCCACTATTTTAAAGCAATAGCATTTGCCTTATATAATAGCAGAATTTTATGTGATTAAAGATGGCGGAAAAACTAAGAAATTAGTGGTATCCAAAGCATTTGGACCCTCAACCTGGATACGCCACTGTCAACAGTTGGGAATATTGTATATTCAAAAATGAGAAAATTCGAAACGCAGTCAATAAGTAAATAACGGAATTAATCGCAACACAATATTAATATGCGTTTGATAGACAAGCTAAACAAATGACACTTTCCTTACGTCAACCAGTATGAATTACTCCTTGAATATTGACTTGGCAGTACTTTAATTTTTAGTGGTTCAGTTTTATTGTTTGACGGGATTGTTGCCAACGGCATTCACTCTTAAGTAAACAGATAAAGGAAAAAAACAATTCCTTTGCAGTCAAAATGCGGTTAAAGAACATCATAAGTATTCTAGATCATATCTAGATTGTTCATTTAGTATGTAGCAGTCCTTTTTATTTGCTAGAGAAACCCAACCTTATCAACAAACAAAATAAAAAAAATGATCTCAAATTTTAAAATGCTTATTTAATATGTAAATAAAATACGGAATGTAACTTTTGTTAATTAGTTGTTAAATGATTTTTATCATCAGTGTTACTTTTTCGTGCATTATAAATGTTTGTTTTAAATGTCCCTTATTCCAGCTCCAAAATATTCTTAACTATAGAAATTAAATGTTCTTTATATTATTTTGTGAATAACTTTAGTTATTGAATTAGTTTATTCTACAAATTATACATCAAAATATATTTTTTAAATATTAATGTATTTTAAGAATGCATTTTTAGAAATAACGATATAGTAGAACATTTAAATTATGAATTTGCAATGTAAATAAGAGGCATTGTCAAGACATACAAAATTGAATTGTTTCCGTAAAATGTTAGACTGTGATACAAGGATACCGGAGAATTTTTTGTTTTGGCTTTATCTTAAAAAATGGCTGAGATATGACAGTTTGAAATTCTAGGGTGACTGACATTTTGAAACAACCTGTTTTTTGTTATACTGTAACGTATATGAATGATAATGTATACAGGACATACCAAGATCTCGACCGAGTTCGTTGGCCAACTTCATCCGCCATCTTGTTTCAAAATGGTGGCCAATTAAACATTTTTTTTTTTTAATTTCAAAAATATGTATAATAAAATTTAAAATTTAAAAAGTTGTTTCCGTTAATTATTAGATCATAATACAAGGATTCCAGAGCATTTTTGTTTTGGCTTTATCTTAAAAAATGGCTAAGATGGCTATTTGAAATTCTAGGTTGGCTAATATTTTGAAACAATCAGATATTTGTTATGCTGTAAAATTCATGCTGAAATGCGCATTCAATTTCAGTATTAACGAAAACCAAGATTGAATCGTCTGTAATCGGGTTCCAAACATTTTAGCATCGGGTGTTTGAGTAAAACGAGTTGAATTTTTAAGTAATGGAATATGGAAGCTACCTTTTCCTCCCTGTACAGACCGGAAGGCCTTTTTTCTGTGGCACCAAACAGAAGTTCTTTTAAAGTAAATATACTTATCTTAACATATGTTTACTGCATCATCTCTTATTCGAATTATTATTTACTTGTTATGTATATAATAGTTCTCAAATATTTCTGTTAAATAGTTTATGAAAGGACAAAAAAAGTAAAAATATAACGATAAAATAAACTCTGCGGAAGATACTCTTTTAATCCATGATATAAGATTGCTAAGTATGGAACTCAAAACACAAATATTTATCATTTATCAAAAATAAAATCTAACCATATTCTATAATAATATTCTTAAAATTAGAAATAAAACACTTTTTCATAGAACAAAGAAATGCTTTTCATTTGGATATTTCAAGAGCAAAATGTAAAACATTGCGATTGATTTTATTGAAAGCAGAAGCCAAGCGAGCGGAATAGCGTGCGAAAATGTTTCATCAAATGCAGATGCAGAAGGAATAGAATTGCACATTCTAGTTTCTTATCCCTTCTAAAGTAAATGGAGTGTAGTCTCCACCATAGTAGAGAATATACAACATAAAAAATGCATGTAAAATGAACACCAAATTCAAAATGAAAACTTAAATAAAATCAAAAAGTAAAAATACATATCGAATGTGCAATATCTGCTTTGTTTTGTATTAAACACACATGATTGTAAAGTAAACACATTACTATACCTTTTCGTCATTTTTTATATTTTCTGTATATAACGTTTTTTTTAATGCTTTCGACTAACAGTTTGACAAAAGCAAATTAAATAATAAGCATACAAGGATAATAGTAATTATGCAGCCGATGATCACTGATTAAACAATACGAGCAGGGAAGACCGAGTTATGATCGATTAAAATTAGCTTTGAGTTCAAATATCATGATACATGACCAAAATGACCCACTAATAAAATTTTCTCAAAGATGTGACCAAGCCCAATTATCTTCTCGTGCCCGAAACCCGTAAGATATAAAATTTAATCAAAATCGTCTCAGCCGTTTTTTAATAATCAAAATAGTCTCCACTTGCTTAAGATGCAAAATTTAATCTAAATATTCTGAGCCGTTTTTTAGATAAAATTAGCTTGACCCATATTGGCCCATAACCAAAATGACCCACTAATCGAATTTTATCGAACATGTGACTTAGTCCAACAGTTTTCTTGTGCCCGAAAACCATAGGATGCAAAATTTAGTCTACATAGTCTGAGCCGTTTTTTAGATAAAATTAGCTTGACCCACAGTGCCCAAAAAATGATATACTAATCGACTTTTCTCGGACATGTGACCTAGCTCAATGATTTTCATGTGCCCAAAACTCGTAGGATACAAAATTTAATGAAAATCGTTAGGGCCGTTTTTTAGATAAAATGAACTTGACCCGCTTTGATCCAAAAATGACCCACTAATCTAAAGTTCTCGAACATGTGACCCAGCCCAATAGTCGTCTCGTGCCCGAAAATGGTAGGATACAAAATTTATTCAAAATCGTTTGAACCGTTTTTTAGATACAATTTGCTTGACCCTGACCAATGGTTACCCAAAATGGCACACTAATTGAATTTTCTAGAACATGCGACCTAGCCCAATGGTTCTCTGGTGCCCCAAAACGGTAAGATACAAAATTTCGTCAAAATCGTTAGAGCCGTTTTTAAGATAAAATTTGCATATATAATTCCACACACACACAAGATTTGCTCGTATTAGAATATATGATAAAAATGCTACAAAACGAAATCAAACATGTGATATTTATTATTTTACGCTAATAAAATATAGAAAAAGTTATAAATTATCAACAATTCAAAACTTAGAAACACCTCCCATAAAAAGATGGATTTCACATAAAGTACAAAGTGCTATACAAAATTTCATGTTTTTTTTTAAAGAAGAAGCAAATAGTATCTTGAAATGCAAGTGCAGGAAGAAGAAAATATTCTAGTTTTTATATTATTTTGTAGTAAATTAGGTGTATGTGCAGTTATAAGTTGAAGACATGACTACGACAGATAATATTCTAAGTCAAAATTAAAGTTTAGAACAGTCGCACTGTTTGGAATATTCAAATTGAATGTTCTGACTTTTATAGAAAATCTAATATAAAATTTCATTTAATTATCAGAAGGCTGCTTTTATCATTATTTAAATAAAGCAGCTGTTATAATTTATTTTCAGTTTTTAACAGTTTCGTTTATGAATGATAAGAGCTTATCAATTATGCTAAACTTAGTATGAAATTCTACTTCATTTTGAAAATTTTCACAATTTGAATTTTCAAGCAAACAAAGATATCAATCTATGGAAAGTATTTCAAAAACGTATTTATAAGATGAAAACTGCAGTGAAATAAAATCTAAATTTTTGCTAGTAAATTTGAAACCTTCTGAAAATTATTATGTAATCTGCGAATCTCCTCATCCTTTTTTTAAATGAAATAAATTTATGTTTTTCGTCTCTTTTTGCATTGGGTTCTCACCCCACAACTGGATTCGAAAGAAATAATGATTTAACGCATTGTAGAATGTCAATTTCCTATGAAATCTGAATTTTGAAACAATAGAGATCATACTCCCTACTGAAAGTCTTTGGAAAATGGGTTGCTTAGATTAAGTTTTAGGGTTTGGGCGAGTCAATGCATTTTTTACAATGTATAATTTTCATATAAAACTTCCTAAATTTTATAAACGTATGACCTATTATATGATACAGGATGGTTATAATTATAGTTGTACTACTCAGACCAACCTGCAATTTCTGTTTCATGGATTTTGTTGAAACTTGGAATATACGTTTTATGAACCATGGGTAAGATAATTATCCAAAACAATTTTTTCAAATTTTGACCATCAAATGAAAAAAAGCGCATAAGTAACCGGAAATACAAATTGTAATCATAAAACATTTTATTTAATCACTGCAAGTGTTCAATGTGCATTGCATTTGGGGCCAATAACATGTTCAAAGCGTGTTAAATACATGTTCAACAGAAGCACGATGTGATTATTGATTAATTGGAGCGACATGACGTGTTTCTATGTTTTCAGTTGAACATGTTTTAACACGTTTGAAACATGTTATTCACACAAATGAATGAATATTGAAAAATGCTGTCATTAAGAATTTTTATGTTTCCATTTTGTATTTCCGGTTCTTTATACGCCATTTTTCAGGTGATGGTCGAAATTTGAACTATTTTTTGTTGTATATTTCTTTTAAATGCTAAAAGGTGTAAATTAAAAACATAATATACAGCAAAATAACTTTTATTAGATTGTTGACATGTTTCGGCTCACTCCGAACCATTTTCAAAAACAAATGAGAATATTCTATAATTGCACGGTCTTTGAAGTTATTGTTTGAAATGCTATCATTTAATTTTCATGTACTTTTTAAAAATTACGTAAGTTATCTTTTATTTTTACTTGGTTGTTTATTTCCATATTTTTAACCATGGAGCAACTAGAGCCACAGTTTTGGTAAATTAAGAGATGCTGCATCGTTACATATTGTATTTTTGCGTGTTACTATCTCTATGGTTTCTCTTTTTATGGACGATTAGTACAGACTGGAGGGAAAAATTATTTTACTTTCATTGCAATTTATTTGGATGGTTTCTTCTTTATATAATATTGCTGCAATACTATCCATTCATAACAAGAGAAACCATACAGATAGTAACACGCAAAAAATGCAATATGTAACGATGCAGCATCTTTTTATTTACCGAAATTGTGGCTCGAATTACTCATTGCTTACAAATATGGAAATAAACAACCGATAAAAATCAAGCAGGGCGGTCGCTCTGCCAAGCCAAGCTTTAAAAAAAAACGCCACACAAACAACGCCAAGACTGGACTAAAAACCGCTGCTGCTTACTTACAGAAAGCAACTTCGCAATGTTAAATCGACAAAACATGCCAGATTAAAATATTAGATATCAAATAAACCAAGCGTCGCAGAAAAAAAAGAAAACTAGAAGAATCTAATGAAGATTTTCTTCAATTTAAGACCAAACTCATCCTCAGACGTGATTTATAAACAGAGATATAGATTTTTTTTTAAAACGTCGAGTTACTTAAAATGATCACTTTTTTCTTCGTCAAACTTTTTTTTTCAAACAACCTACAGACATTAATATTGGGAAGAATAAAAAAAGAATTGCATTTTTGGACAAGTAATTATGTAATCTATGTGTTTTTATAAAATCAGTGTAAAAAAAAAATATTTTCTATCCTTAATTAGCAAAAAACTGTTAATTAACTTGGCGATTAAAAAATTATGCCAAAACAGAGATAAAACCCGCCAACGACCATGTACCATCTGTATTATAATACCACAAATCAGTTACAGGTTATAACCACATCAAATTTCATCTGGAAGTCAGCCATTTTTTTCAGAAGATATTTTTTTTAAATAAAACTTCATAATTATAAGAACACACATTTTATCAGACAATTAAATATGACTGCAAACTGTGGCAGATGACTGTTTCCAACATGAATAAGTATGAGAAATTGACGGTCAAGGATATCGGTCTGGGTGGCTCATTCGCAGAGCGTCAGCGCGGTACGCATAAGGCAACAGGATCGAGTCCTGGCCCAGGTCAATTTTTCGCTCATGCTTGTTTAGTGTATTTAATTGTCTAAGAAAATGCGTGTTCTTATAATATTGTAAAATAAAGTAATCAGACTTAGTGTTTATGCTTTAAAAAATATTTTAAATATATAATTTACGTTTTTAGAAATATCTTTAAAAATAAATTAGTTTTTGAGGGAAGATGTACCTTCTGAAATGTATACATTAAGAGTTATCGCCATTTAAAATTTCTTTCAAAACGTAAACAAAATTTTTGAAATGAATTAAATGTGATTCATTTATTTCTAAAAAACACGGTAAAGGACAGGCATTTTGTTCGCAGGAATACCTTTCACGTCATTTTCCTATAAATTAATGAAATCCAGTTGTTAAATTATTTTTGTTTTAGAAGTGAAGTTTGCACTTAAATTTATTGTAACAGTACAGTGATTAATTGAATAAAATAATGTAAATCTAAGAAATTGCTAAAGAATTCCAAACATGCACAGGGCAACGCAAAAAACAAATAAATAAATAAATGAACAAAAAATAAATAGATAAATAAATAAATAAATAAATAAAAATCAGCTTTCAGAAATTCTCAAAATTGTTCATATATCTTAATTACAAGCTAAAGGAGGGTTTTATTTCTATATTATTCTATATATAATAGTAATTTCAGCAAATATATTAAATTCCAATGCGATCTGTTTTAAACTTTAAGATTGTTTATAACACATGATAAAAAATTTATAAAAAAGAATGGCGCATCACATTTCTGGGAGGAGATGGGGAAGGGCGTGAGCAAAATTATTAAGTATAATAAGGTTATCTGTTTGAAACCTTACGATATTTTATAACACATAACATAAATTTAAAAAATAAAGCCGCGTCAAAAATTATAGGGAGGGGCGGTGCGCGTTTTGTCTACACAAGGGGGTGACACCTTTCTAACTTTTAACGATATCCGACATGTCACACATCGTTAAAAAGGGCTGTGACCACTTATTCATGTTATGCACCACGGATGTCACCCCCACATTTTGCGCCCCCCCCCCAGACACTACTCATGTGATATATTGTTCGAAAGGCCTGTGACAGCTTATTCATATTATGTATCTTCGGTGTCCATCCTCCCACTTTCACCCCCCCCCCAAATGGGCACTTTTCTGAATTTTGCCGACGCCTCTCATGTGATATATCGTTAGAAAGGTCTGTGAACGCTTAATCATATTATGCAGGGGGGGGGGGTATTTTATAAATTTTGCACATACCCTTTATGTGATACATCGTTGGAAAGATCTGTGACCGCTTAATCCTATTATGTATCTCCGGTGTTTATCCCCCCACTTAGCCTCCCAAACGCAATTAGCTTTCACCACCAGGGGACGCCTTCCTATCTCTGTTTCTGTGGGTCGGATCACGACGGGATATGGCTCATTCGACTCGACATCGATAGAGCTTTCAGGTTTTAGTTCGTGTTTTCACCTCCAGGGGGCACTTTCCTATCTCTGGTTCTATGGGCTAATCACCCAGCCGGAGCGCCAAACCGTTAGGTTTATGGCAAATATGCTCCTGCGGGAAAATCCCCAGCAGACAATTAGCGCCCCACAGCCCACCAAACAAGCCCTAAACAACGGGCGACTATTAACAAAAATCGAAAATACAAAATCCTTTTCAACGAAAAGGCACAAACTTGATACAATGACAATAGACCCCTACAAAATAAAATAAAAACTATTAAAATCAAATTAACTAACTAATAAACAAGCTTCAAAACAAAACAAAGAAGCTGCAACAGGTCTAACAGACTGATATATGACTAACTATGATAATTCATAGTCGTATAAGAACTAAACTACGTAAAGACTAACTTAAATATATAAACTAAAAGGATGTATAACAGCATTTAATGACTTAATTAGTTCGTCATATTAATTCGTTCATAATTAGACATCGTCGACACTAATAACTAGTAAAACTAAGGTTCATAAACAATAGAACACAGTTCACAAGGTTCAGGGACATACTTTGTACATTGTCGATTACAAACACTCAGCAAATTCAGTTGGTAATGTCCACCAAGTCACTTTTATATCCAAACTATGTCAGTTTTAATAATAGTCCACTACTTGAAATAAAGTTTCAAAATACCGTCAAATAAATTACTTTAAAGGTTTATAGACAAAATTGCAGAGAAATTAAGCTTCACCACCAGATTAATTACATAGCCAAATAAACAATTATCCATTGCATTCTTCAAAGTTAAAACAATAAATGCCGATTAGACGCATTTGACTTCAGCACCAATTTTTTTTTTCAAAACCTATATCTTATGATAGAAAACAATTCATTCAAAATATTATAGTTTTCCGCAAGCTTTGAATAGTTCGCAGGGTCCAGAAGAATTCTTTGCAAGTTTTCAAGTAGCGTATATTTTCTCACAAAACTAAAGTGATGTCTCATTAAAAAGCACCTACCAAAAATGTAGTGCACAACTGTGCCCCGAGAGCCACAATCGCATCTATCTGATTGTCTTTTACCTATTTTACACAAAAAATACGGAAAACTCCCATGGCCTGATAAGTAATGTGCAAGAAGTTTTTTCGCGTAGACAAACTCCCTCTCAACTTTCTTCAAAATTTCGTAAGTCCGTCTACCCTTGTCAGAGGCAGACCAGTACTCCTGCCAGGCCTGCAACACCTTCTTTTTGAAATACATTGTTACCAGTGAGGGTGGAAGCGTAACCCGATAATCAATATCATACATACCCTCCAAAATGACTGATTTCGCTAAAAAGTCTGCTCGCTCGTTACCTTCAAAGCCAATATGTGCTTTGATCCATCCGAGATATAATACTTTTTCAGGATGTTCCATAAGCACCTTGTAAATTAAAAACAATAGTTTATTAGTGGGAAACAGATTATCAAGAGCTGAGACCGACGAAAAGCTATCAGTATATAATATGACACTTTTAAACTCAGAATGGACCAACCACAGTACCGCATGATAAATAGCAGATAACTCTGCATGATATATTGAATTCAAATCATTTAGTTTGATCCTATAGTCATACATAAATGAGCCCTTCCAATAAACTGTGAAGGCTGCGGCCACTCCCAAGGGCATACGAGATCCATCTGAATAAACTACAGGCAAGTCCGAGTCTGGAATCACCTCTGTAACTGGTTCAATTAATTTTAAATTATCACGACCTATTACTGGAAATTCATATGTTCTCTTATTTATCGAGAATTCATCTGCGTGAAACTCTATATTATTGATAATGATAGGCCCATCTCCACTGAAAAAGAGAAATTTATCGTAGTAAGCTTGATATTCTATCTCCAAAGGAGGAACACCTGCAAGAGTACATAGGTCATCCGTTGAAGTCGATCTATATGTCTTAATCACTGAAAGTAGACCAATCCTCTGGCAAGAGCTAAGTCGCAGTAAAGCCAAAGTCTTCAAATCTCCAAACCATGCTTGATATCCATACATAAATTGCCTCTCTATCACAGAACTATACCAGATCTTGCGATACATTACATGAACACCATTATCTCTAATTCCCGTTTTTCGAATATTTAAAGAAAAATCCTTAATTTTCTCTCTAATATTATCCAGATGAGTAAACCAATTAAACATACTACCAAGTGTAAGGCCCAAGTATTGCAAGTTATCCCTCACCCCTACACTCTCTCCATTAATTTTAAAAATAGGTATTCTTCTTTCTAACGTATTTTTTCCGAGCAGCTTTGCCACAGATTTTGTAATACTTATCTTCAAACCCAGGTACGCACAGATTTCTGCATAATGATTAAAGTGACCATTCATATTAACCTCTAACTGTCGGCGCTGTCGCCCTCGGCAAACAGAACGAAGTCGTCTGCGTAGGAGATGACGTGATTCGAATGTTGTCGATATAACTTCAACAGACGATCTGCCATCACAAGCCATAAAAGAGGGCCCAGGCACGACCCCTTAGATCATCCCTGGAATAACACAAACCATTCAGTACCAAATGCAAAACTAAAACCTATAAGTCTATTACTTATGTAACTCTTTAAAGCCGATCTCATGTACAATGGAAGAGGCAAATTGTCAATTATACGTGCTAGGATATGCCAATGTAACGCATCAAATGCACCCTCTATGTCAATAGATGCTACAGCACAATATTTCGCATGACCAAGAATCTCATTAACTTCCTTTTTTAAATCCAAAATGGCAGAAACCGTTGACCTACCCTCTCGAAAGCCATGTTGTGCTATATCCAAATATCGAATATCTTCCAGTCTCGACATAATTCTAACCTTCATCACTCTTTCTAAATTTTTTCCCAAAATCGGGAGAAGCATAATTGGGCGGTAGGGTCTTGGGTTTGATGAAATCTTGTTTCTTTTCTGAAAGAAAATAACTATTCCTTTTTTCCAGCAACTAGGGAAAAATCCCAATTTTAAACACTTATTAAACACACCCAAAACAAAAGCGGGAAACGTTGTGCATAGATTTTTTACCACCAGAGGGTCCATCAGGTCATAGCCAGGTACCTTGTTATTTGCCTGACTTTTCAATGCATATTTCAATTCACGATGTGAAACAGGTTTAAAACCATGATCTATAAATATGTCTGCATTTGGAGTATATTCAAATAGGTTTTGTGGAATATTATCTACACCAAAATGTTCCTGCATAAGCAGCATAGCCACATCATCGTATGAGTCAAAGACTGTGTTATTTTCTAATGTAGTGAAGATCATGTCCGTATGTTTAATATTCTTCCCTGCGATATATTTGAATAAGGTACCATAAGCATCACTAGTTTTTTCAGAAAAATTCATCCATGCCGAACGTTTAGCTTTTTTAACATTTTTCTTATAGATGTTTCTTTCTTTTAAATATGCATCCTTATAATGAATATCGTCTAGATTCCTAAGATACCTTTTGTAAAGGGCACTGAGTTTATCACGCTGCCTTCTTAAATCTTCTGTAAACCAAGAATATTTAGGTTTATATCCTAGTTTTTATATCTAAAACATCGATTCATTAAATCCTGGAGAAATATTTGTAAATTTTTCATCCAGACATCCATATGAACAGCACTTTTAATAGGAATCAAAGTTTCCAATAGTTCATGCATCTTCTGACGAAAAAGATTATTGAACTTCTTGAACGAACAAAATTTCGTTATGTATCTTTTCATAAGTCTTACGATAGGGTTCAAGTTCAACATATATCGGATATAACGATGATCACTAAACGAGTTATACTCAGTATCTACCTCCCAGGTATCGATATAGTTACATATATTCTCTCCAGAAAAAGTGAGGTCCGGTCTGCCCTGGCGGTCATCTTGAGAGTATGAAGGTGGAGCCTCAGTATCGTTCACCAATACCATGTTCTTTAAAGAAAGATACTCCAACAGCACTTCTGCTCTTTCATCATCCCGGCTGTAGCCTAAAGTCCTCATATGCACATTGAAATCGCCTCCGATTAGTACATTTGAGCAGTCTATGTATTTGTCAGACCATGAAGCCAAATCAGTGTCCAAAGCATCCGACGAAGCCGGCCTAGAATATTGTGAACCCAAAGTAATAACTTTGTTCTCGACATTGACATTAACAAACACAGCATTATCTAACTTGAGAGATTCAATGACAATATAATCACCATTACTAATTAAAATAGCAGAGGTTAGTCTGAGAGAGATAAAGGATCTCCAATTCGGAGGAATACCAGCAATTTGACCTGAAACCACGTACGGGTCTTGACACAGAACTACGTCAAAAGAAAAGTTTTTAAAATACCTCTCCAGTTCTTCATTAGCAAGTTTGCAGTTATTCAAGTTAATTTGTAGCACTCTAATCCCAGAAATAGCCGAACGCACCAAAGGGCTGCTCTTATAAACGTTTTGAAGTTAACAACTTGGTTCGATAAGTTTGGTAAGCCGGACAATCATAGCTATCTGCTCTGTGGTTCACCTCATCCGAACCCCCTTCAAAATAACAATTTTCACACACAATGTCATTAGATTTACAATCCACAGTCGGATGCGAATCCGAGAACTTAGCACATCTCAACCCTCCTCCACATTTACTAGCAATGTGACCATATGATTGGCATTTGAAGCAACAAATTATATTTATATGTTCAACCACCTTATAACGCTCATAATCAACACAAATTCTCTTTCGACTAATTAAATAATCCCTGCCCCTCCTATCTACATCAATAAGCCAATTAACTTGACCATTACGCGTTTTTATCTTTCGAATTATCTCAAAGGCATGTGAATGCTCCGCCACCAATTCCTCCAAAGCCTGCTTTGTAGCAGCAGAAAGACCTGGATCAATCAGTTTTGCCCGAATTTTATCCATAGCCACATCACCAGTCTTCATCTCATCCTAAACTCTCTTCAGAGAACTTGTCATCTCCTCCTCCTCTACCCCAGGGTCCACACTAAGAACCAAGATCCTTTCCCTTCTTCTACTTGGTATATTTATCAGTATTTTATCCTTCAAGTCTTCATCTCCCTGCAATAGAGTCCGAACAGCATCCGTGTCTCTTTTATTACTCATTTTTAAAGCAACCTGTCCCACCTTTGTTAACAGAATGTCACTGGGCTTTCCAAGGTCAGGATCCGCTTTACATACTCTCTTTATCTCATTCTTCACTGTGGTGACGTCTATTTCCTTATCTTTAGTCGAAACAATCACAGAAAAATCATCCTGTCTCTGTCTACGGGGTTCTTCCCTCTTAGCCGAAACCTCCTCTACACTAGACGAAGATCGCGTGATTTTTGCAGCCAGCTCCTCCATGTTCATGTTATTCGTCTCCATTGCTTTAATTTTAGTGTCATAAACTATATTTTCTCTGTAAACTTTGATTGATCCAGATAGTCCAGAGTTTTCTTTGTCGCTGCCACCATAGTCGCGGACACCTTGTTCTGCCTCACTCTCATACCTTCCACGCCTCACCTGGCACACAAACTCTGCATCGCCTCCATGAAGTCCAATTCATCAGCTTTCTCAATAAGTTCATCAAATTTCTCCTCCGTGGTAGACATAATAGTAAACCCAAAGAACAAAACACCAAAAACAGCAATACAAACCAAAACCAGCAATGAACCAATAAAGCGGCACAATATGATCAGATAAAGCGGCACAATATGATCCAATAAAGCGGCACAAAATGATCCAATAAAATGGCGACTGAACAGACCACAGTAACTCAACTCATGTTACGGCCAAGAGAAAAAACACCAGACACGGAGTACCTCCAGAAACTACAATACACCCAAAAGACAAACACAAATCACTATGGCAACCCTGACACAGTAAAGATAAACAAAACACTTCTCAAAACCAGGCATCCAAGCCAACTCTGTAGCCAAGGCAACAGCAGTGCAACAAAACCAACAGCTACAACTGAAAGGGGCAAAACCTCCAAAATAAAGGCACCCTAAATCCCAATAATAAAAGCTAGACCACAACAGCAGCTCCACAACTCAGCTCCACTCTACAAAACAAGATGGCTATCAAAACAAAAACCGGGAACCGCCCACCAAAACACAAAAAATTGCTAATAACTCCAAAAATACACAAAATAACTGAACCAAAAGCAACAGAAAGGACAATTACAGGGTAAGTAAGTTAATTACTAAAGATTAAGTCAATTAATTAAGTTAAATGCATATAAACATGTTACTTAAATACGTTTGCCATTGCTCGACTGAGCGCTAGCACAAGAAAAATTTCAAAGTTCAATAAAGTCAATAAAAATGTTAATTCAAGAAAATAACTACGTAGGATTATAGCCTTAACAATAAAAAGAAGATTATATGTCATTGAATAACGCTGAATATATAATTACCGCTTTTACAAGACTTTGTAACCAGAGCCAAAATTTGCCTCGCAACACACAACATTACCAGTTGGGGATTCTTGGTTCTATGGGCTGGATCACGCGGAGTATAGTTCATTGTACTCGACATCTATAGCCTTAACGATTTCAGCGCCCGAGGTTCTTATAGAACAGATTGCGCTACCTGGTGTGGAAGATGGAACTTGCGCGTGCGCAGCACGATTGCTATACTGTGTCGAAGGCAGCGGGTACCCGTGTTGGAGGTTTGCTTGGTTAGAGGTTTATACTATTCGATGTGCAAATTAGGGATTATCCGGTACCGAAGGCAGCGGGGAACCAGGTCGGAGGTTCGTTCGGTTTGAGGTTTATCTTATTCGAGGTTTTACAAGATTCGAGGCCCCGATGTAAATTAGGGGCCCGCTAGCGGTCGAAGCCGGCTAGTGCTAATAATAAAAGAGCGTGATATCACGTTTGATTTCAAATGCAGCGCTGACACGCTATGTACGTATTCCATTTTTATGCATTTCATGGATAAGTCAGTGATATTTTTTAACGGAGGATAACAAGTATTATAGCAAGCCACATTTAGTATGTTGTTTTTAAGAGTAAAATTAGTTTAATTGAAAAATCTACTGGTATTTCTAGTTAACCTTTTAAACAATGACTGAAAGTAAAATGTAAATTTAAATTATTTCTCATGTTTAGATTATTTAAATTATGTTTAATCTATTTTTAAAAAAAGAAATGATATCTACAAAAACAACTTTTCAAAAGTAAAAAAAGCCAAGCGTAAAAAAGTTGTGGCTAAAAAATGGTGTGATATCAAATTTCCAAGCTATTATATTACTTATTTAAATTTTTTCCATTAAATAAGTTATCATATATATAAGTCTAGTGCCTACGTATATGTTAATAGAAATCGTTTTCTCCTGTACTAAATGCATCCTAACGAGTTTCTGAAAATTCAATTTTTTTTCAAATTATGCATGATGGGCTTGGCGGCCATCTTTCCATATTTCTAAGCACTTAAATGTCTAAAGTAAAAGCGTAATATGTTTGCAATGTAATATGCTTACAACAATTTTGAACTTCAGATTTTAACTACGGACAGATAAATTAGATAAGACTGATATTTTGAGAAATTGATTTTTTACAAGTTTGAAATTATTAATTAGTCTAAAAAATAAATCATAAGATGAATCTTTAAGATAAGTCATCATTATATTAAGACACAGTTTTCAGAACATTCAAGTCTATAAATGAAACGCTTAAAATATTTGCTTAAATAACAATTTTGAACTTCGGATTTTAACTACGGATTTGGGTGCTTAGAATTTTGTGAATAATATGCAAAGATGGCCGCCAAGCCCATCATGCATAATTTGAAAAAAATTGAATTTTCGGAAACTCGTTATGATGTATTTAGTACAGGAGAAAACGATTTCTATTAACATATACGTAGGCACTCGACTTATATATATGATAACTTATTTAATGGAAAAAAGTTACATAAGTAATATAAGAGCTTGGAAATTTGATATCACACCATTTTTTAATCGCAACTTTTTTTTTTTTTTTTTTTTTTTTTTTTTTTTTTACTTTTGAAAAGTTGTTTTTGTAGATAAAAGATAACGTGCGCTATTTAAAAAAAAGTACATGAAATTGATATCAATACAAATGATAACTTCAAAGACCATGAAATTATAGAATATTCTCATTTGTTTTTGAAAATGGCTCGGAGTGAGCCGAAACATGTCAACAATCTAATAAAAGTAATTTTACTGTATATTATGTTGTCAATTTACACTTTTTAGCATTTAAAATATATATATTATTACAAGGCGTTATAATTTATTGTATTTTAATATTTATTGGATATTTCCCTTCTCCATGGTCCATGTAATATATATACTAAGTTACAACGAAATATATCAATCAGAACGGGCTTCAGATTGGTCTGAGTAGTGTAACTTTAATTATAACCACCCTGTACAAAGATGTAATATTTCCGAAAAATGCTTGCGATTATTTTACACACCTTAAGTCTAAAACACATGCTTTTTATAAACATGAGTATATGTAAGACCGGTCAATAATGAGTTACGAAAAGCACAGTTCTAATTAATGTTTTCACTTTTCGTATTTCATGACATATCCCGAATAAAAACAAATTATAAAATGTGTGTATATTACGACGACGAGTAGAGAAATAATTAGTGTGATGTATCAGTAACTTAAAAGTATGTATAAGTATTGATTGTAATACACTTTCTCATAGTGTTTAATAGTAAAGTAGAATTGTATGAATAAAATATTAAATGCACGCGTGTGTGAGTATGAATATTGAAATACAAATTACAGGAATGATAACACCATATTGAGACAAGAGTTCTAAATGTTCATGCAAAACTGTGAACTACTACGCTTTTTCGGCACAAATATTTAAAAATAATAATACTTTTCTTATTTAATCGCCAAAGTTCTACTGTTAAATAACGCGAATATTTCTATTTATTGAAATAAGTGCCAAAAAAGCACAGATGTTGGCTTTCTCGGCTAAAATTTTTAAAAGACTTTGGACTTATGCTGGTTCTTTAGTCAATGGGGTTCAGTTCCCTACAAATGATACAAAAAGGATATTATTATTTTTGTTAGCTATTTGATAGAATAGTAATAAATCATTTACGCTTGAATTTTTACTGTTAACCATCTCTGTGGCAATTTGGTAGTGTTGCTAAAATATTGAAATGATTGACAGCCACAAAAATTAAGGAACAAATTGATTTGAAAGTAAATGTCTTTTTTCACTTTTATTATAAAATCATAATTTTATTTAAGAATTGTAGTGGAATTTTGGCATTTGGTGATTAAAGGTAAGTGGTATAAATAATGAAACCACGAACTTCAAACATGGGAATACTCGCTCAAATTCACACAGTAAAATTTCTCGTGCGATGTATTTTAGCAACATATATTTTCATATTTCTAGGACAATCCTCTTTAATAAAGAGCTATGCGTTGCTGACGACTGGGATTTTCGATAATCGTTGCCACACATTAAACTCGGAAAATGATGGTACTGAAAAAATTAATAGCTCGAAAAGTATTTGTCAGAAAATTGTTAGACAAACTTCATTAGAAAGGTAAAAAAATGTATTTTTCTTGATATAAATTTCAAATCTAATGATTATGCCGTTTTTCAAATATTGAATTTCAAAATTACCAAATTTCACAATGGAGTATCATAGCGAAATCTTCACGCCTAAAAAGATAATGATAACGGCCATGTGTCCTGACGTAGACTTGCTATAGTACGAGTCACAAATTATAGTAGCTTTACTATTCTGTTAAAATATAAAAGTGAATTATGATGCCACGAGTGCATGATTTTTATTTAATTTTAATATAATCATCTTATAAACAAGGTTTTTGAATTTTTTTTCGAATGGGACTAATAAATTGGCCAATACTGTATATTATTTTGAGTTTAAAAAAGTAAAGATGGGAGAGCGCTTTATATTATTTAGGTTTCCTCAGGAACTTTTGGTCAGAATTGAAAGTTTAATATATCAAAACATCAGAAATTAAATCGACATTAAATCGGTATTAACTATAACGACTGTCCTTCAGTTCGTTTGGATAGATTTTCATTTAAAAATAGAAAATCATTCAACATTGATTTTAGGTATTTTTATAAGGTTACTATCATGAACTACTGTCATGCCCGGGCAACGCCGGACATGTCAGCTAGTGAATTAATGTTTTATAAGATTATTTTTAAGTCAAATAAAATTTCCATCTAGTATAATATTACAAAAATCTGTTAACATCGGGACATGTAACAATATTTTAGAACAATGCGCATTTGTAACATCAACATGTATATTTAAATTTGTGATATCCAATGGTGTACAAAATACATCAGCGAAGTAATTAACCCTTTCACTATGAGTCCAGAGACATACGTTCCAGAGGACTGTTTTTTTATTCTATCTGTACTACATTTTGAAAACGTAATTTCTTCCATACACTTATACCAGAATATTTACAAGAGAAATCTGTCACAAAGAAAATATTTTTTAAATTGTGATACGAATGAAAATTGACATAGTCCTCAGTCCTGGACAGTAATCAAAACGTTAGGTATTTATATTCAGTGCTTAGATGAGAAATATTACGGATTGTGATTACCAGTATTTCTGTTTGCTAATATTCGCGTTATTAAATCACATAATTCTGCGATTAAATAATGCGAAAATTTCTATTCGAAAATATTACTATTTAATTTCAATAATTCTTGCTACCTGTTTACACAGATTTGAAAAAAAATATATATTGTCAAAGTTTCCTTAAAAGCTATATTATAATTCGAAAAGAATTATTCATTGGTCATCTAAAGAATGAAGACTGCTAGTAAATGCTACGAGGAAAAATATAAGAGAGAATATCAACTGAGGATTTGAAAGAAATAATTTTTCTGGCATTATGTTTACTACCATAATTCTAGAAAAGCTTGACAAGAAAAAAGAAAGCAATTCGAACTGTCTATATCCATTTAAGAAATTTTTAGAAGTAACAATGCAACAGAATATTTTGTTTTAAAATATGAAACCATTAAAATGAATCACAGTTCGTGTAATTTCTAAAATAGGTGTAAAAAAATAAAAGGTTCTAAAACATTAAAACCATTTCAAGATGTTAAAAACATCCATCGGAGTTACCTATGTATGTAAACACTTCATTTTTAACACTTTCCAACCTAGTTGAAATGTGTTTATGACTTCGGTTTGTCTGGCCGTATGGCCGTCTGCCGTCTGGCCGTCTGCCGTCTGGCCGTCTGCCGTCTGCCGTCTGGCCGTCTGCCGTCTGCCGTCTGGCCGTCTGCCGTCTGTCCGTCTGTCCGTGCTCTAACTCCCGTAAATATGCTCGGATTGCTCTGCAATTTTTATATGTTATAGTCGTTATCTATAGCATGTTCCCTATTTTAACGGAAGTGTGTAGCACTGATAGTTTTTTTACAGGGACACTCAAAAGAATTCCGTTACATTGCGGTCTATGGGGAAAAATCATTGACGGTTTATTTAAATAATGTTTTACTATTTTAAACGCATTGAAATTTATATATATATCACTAAGGTGCATTAGAAGAAGCTTAATATGGAATAGGGTGTGCATAGCACTTATAGTTACTTTACAGGGACAGTCAAAAGAATTCTGTTACTTTACGTCTATGGAGAAAAATCGTCTGCGGTTTATTTAAATAATGTTTCCCTATTTTAAACGCATTGAAATTTATATATATCACTCAGGTGTATTTCAAGAGGCTTACTACAGAATAGTGTGTGTACAGCAGTCATCGTTCATTTACAGGGGCGCACAAAAGTTCGCGAACACATTTCCGTATTATTTAACTCCAGACGGAGAATACTGTGCTACGCGTTTCCTAACTGAGCTGAAATTTAACATCCTATGTAGTATATATACAAATCTATAGATCCTATACAGGGCTGAATAAAAGTATTCGGATTACTTAGATGTTACCTTTAGCTTATTAAACGGTATAATTTGTAAAATTATTTTGGAAGCGTTGGAAAGTGTTACATAATCTATGCTTGATGCATGATTTTTCGTTCTTGTTATTTTTACATTTAAATGGGATGATATAGATTCCTGCTTTTTCATGCATATTTATGGGGTCAATTTTTCTGTGTACTAGATTTTGTAATTTTGTTGGAGGTTTGGCGATTAATGTTATGTCATATTTCTTTAAAGCATACCGGACTCTTTCATAAAGTTGAGGGATATAATCTATACTATAAAACCTTGAAACTTGGGTTTTATTCCTGGCCATTATTTTACCGTTATTAAAGACATAAATTACTTTGTTAATAAATTTCATTGAGTACCCATTCTGGGTTGCAATTTCCTTAATTGTCGTTAGTTCTGCGTTTATATAATTTTGTGAACATACGTTAAATGCTCTTCTGACATAAAAGTTATATGCTGCTTTCTTATAATTAAATGGTACTATACTGCTATTAGATATTGTATTGTTGGATCGGCATATGGTTTCCTGTAAATATTTCTGTCAAAGCAATGTGTTATGTTATTCTTAATTAGTTCAACATCCAGAAAAGGTAATGACCCGTTTTTCTCTATTTCCATTGTAAACTGTATTCTGTTGTCTAAACTATTGGCATCTTTTATGAAATTTTCCAGATTTGAGATTCCGTGTTGTCTGATTATGAGTATACCGTCGACATATCTAATCCATGAATCAGGTTTTAAATCGGAGGTGGAGATAATCTATTCATCTAAGGGTCTCAGTTTTAGTTCAGCTAATAATCCGGAGATGGGGGGGTGGGGGTATAGGGGCTCCTTCTGTTTGCTTATAATAATTCCCGTTAAAAAAGAAAAAATGTTATTAGTAATTAAATTTAAACTGGATATAACAGTATTTTAAATGCTATCGTCATACATTGGGTTATTACTGATATGATCTTCAATAATATTCCTGAGTTCTTGTACATTAATTGAGGGGTATAATGACTTGATATCAAAACTCGCAATTATTGTCACGGGTATTAGATAAAAGGGATTTTGATGATTTTTTGCATTTGGTTAACATTTACCAGATAATTCAGAAAAACAGAAAGAAAGGGTTATTTACGGGAAAATCAATAGACTTAAAGACAAGAAATCTTATAGAGGGCTACAGCAAAAACCAGTACCATATGTTAACCTCACCAATAATAAAATAGATGGAAAACTACATAATTTTCTAAGTAAGGGTGCCTAAACAGATGTTTCAGAGGAAAATAGATGTCAAAAGTTTGATAACAGACTGCGAAAAGATCATTAACATTATACCCAATAATAAAAAAAAGGAAGTTAGAAGCTTATTATTCAATAATGTTCAGAAATACTTAAAGATAGAATGGGTAGCGAACGATAAAGATCTAAGTATAATTAAAAATAATCAGGAGGTCACAATTATACAAACTGATAAATCAAATAAACTTGCAGTCTTACCTACTGCAGATTACATTGCCAAAATAGAGAATTGTATTAGTGAAATGAATTGTTTAAAACTGAAAAAAGATCCTAACTTAACGATTAACAGAAAAACACTAGAAATAATAAAACATGGAACTTGGCCTAGTGAAATAAAAGTTAATCTTATGATTAACAAAACCGCAACCACCCCCGCTTAGTAGGTCGTTTCAAAGACCATAAACCTGACCCTCTTAGACCTATTGTTTCAAAATGTTCAGCGCCAACTTATTCAATTGAGAAAGCATTTGTATACTTGCAAGTTTTGATATCAAGTCATTATACCCCTCAATTAATGTACAAGAAGTCAGAAATATTATTGAAGATCATATCAGTAATAACCCAATGTATGACGATAACATTAAAAATACTTTTATATCCAGTTTAAATTTAATTACTAATAACAATGTTTTCATTTTTAGCGGGAATTATTATAAGCAAACAGAAGGAATCCCTATGGGCTCCCCCATCTCCGGATTATTAGCTGAAATAAAACTGAGACCCTTAGAAGAACAGATTATCTCCACCTCTGATTTAAAACCTGATTTATGGTTTAGATATGTCGACGACATACTCATAATCTGGCACCACGGAATCTCAAATCTGGAAAATTTCTTAAAACATGCCAATAGTTAAGACAACAGAATACAGTTTACAATGGAAATAGAGAAAAGCGGGTCATTACCTTTTCTGGATGTTGAACTAATTAAGAATAACATAACACATTGCTTATACAGAAATATTTACAGGAAACCATGCCGATCCAACAATACAATATCTAATAGCAGTATAGTACCATGTAATTATAAGAAAGCAGCATATAACTTTTATGTCAGAAGAGCATTTACGTATGTTCACAAAATTATATAAACGCAGAACTAACCACAATTAAGGAAATAGCAACCCAGAATGGATACTCAATGAAATTTATTAACAATGTAATTTATGATTTTAATAACGGTAAAATAATGGCCAGGAATAAAACACAAGTTTCAAGGTTTTGTAGTATAGATTATATACCCCAACTTTATGAAAGAGTCCGGTATGCTTTAAAGAAATATGACATAACATTAATCGCCAAACCTCCAACAAAATTACAAAATCTAGTACACAGAAAAATTGACCCCATAAATATGCATGAAAAAGCAGGAATGTATATCATCCCATTTAAATGTAAAAATAAAAATGAAGTGTTTACATACATAGGTATGACAACTAGGAAATTACAAGACTGCATAAGGGAGCATAAGTCAGACATAGAAAAGGGAAAGCCATCTACTGCACTTTCACGGTTAAATTTAAAAACAGAAATTGATATATATTTTAGTAAAGTAAAGATTATCGCGCAAGTGAACGACTATAATACATGTATTGTAAGGGAGTCAGTGGAAATCCTGACAAGTGGTGGAAGATCGTGTAATGATATGTTGTCATACAACGTGCCAAAAATCTGGTATAATCTACTTGATGTGGATGGTAAATTTGGGTTGGATAACCCACCTCGCTCAATAGACTAGTCCATCCCCCTCCCCCCCCCTTCTCCATATGTGGTTTCGCCTTCTACTATTTAAACAGCTTACATTCCGGACGTTACAGAATTTTTTCTCATTTCTACCCTCTGATGATGGCCAGGTTTTCTAGTTGAAAGCGCTCGGAACTCCGATGGATGTTTTTAACATCTTGAAATGGTTTTAATGTTTTAGAACCTTTTATTTTTTTACACCTATTTTAGTAATTACACAAACTGTGATCTATTTTAATGGTTTCATATTTTAAATCTTACACAAAGGTGAATTTTGTTCCAATTTTAGAATATTTTTCTATTTATTAAAAGAATATTTTGTTGTTGAAATTTGAAAAGTAAATATGTGGAGGTATAATCAAAGCAGGAAAAACATCCTGAAGTACTGAACTGACAAGAATTCTATTTAACTTTTCTGCATGTAATGTTTTTCTTATATATCCTGCAAAATGTTTGTGGAAATGTGAAAAGTAACAATATAAGGATTAACTAAATACGACTGATGCTCTTTTATAACATTAAATAGAAAATGGTGTAAAAATAAATCAATATTTATCCATTTATGTAATAAAGTAAAATAAAGTAAATGTATATGTAGAAAGTATTAATACTTTAAAAATGCGAAATAATCATATGTCAGATTCAGGCTTCCATAGAAGAGTATACATATGGTTTTTAATTTGAATATTTAAAGGGAAAATATAAGACGTTGTCGAGATGGAAATTCCATTTTGCTGAAGGGAGAAGCAAATATTGTGAGAAATCGTTTCCTCAAATACCAATGCTGGATGAACAGATTATTCTAGTTTTCATATTATTTTTATAGTAAACTAGTTCAGTGAAAGACGCTCACTATCCAGCTCAAATTCAGTTGCTCAAAATACCTGCATAATCACATTGATCAATTCAAATTCAATGTTTTTTATACATATATTTGCACAAATACATATAAAATGTAAAAAAATAGATTTTCTTCAGATATAATCTAAAGCGCAACTATGAATTTCATTTATTTACCACAGAAATATAAAAGATCAAATAACACTTTCGAAGGGGTAAAATAAAGTAATTTAAAAAAATAAACTTAAAGCAAAACGTAAAATAATACTGTTACTATCTATACTATAAAAGAAAGTTTGATATTAAAGTGAATTCCATTTGTCGATTCAAAAAGACTATCTGTTTGCTAAATATTTGGAAAAGATGTAATGAAAAAAAGCTATGTTACGTGATGTTGTGCTATTTCGTCAGGAGGTAAGATTCCGCAAACGCAAATGTTTTCAGGAACAACGAGGACAAAAATAAAAATTATAAAAACAAAGAAACAACTATCGGAAATGGATGCAATCTCTTTTCAACGACATTGTGAAAAAAGAACTTTTAGTAGAATAGGAATATAGGGAATCTTGCATGAAGTATGAAATACTTTTGCGTATGGGCTTTTATATTCAGACTAGTAGATTTCCCCGTCAAAAATGACGGATTGTTGATCTGCATTTCATTTTAATAACACTTCATAGAAACAAACAGCATGAAGATATTATTATTGAATGGATTGTATTGTAGAAAAGTACATTTTAAAAATGACAAATGATTTCTACAAATAAAAATGATGAGGATATATATATTTTTTTTCTTTTTACTCAGTATTAAATTTCTGAAATAGTTCAACGATTTGGACAAAACATTCAAATCTGATGTTTGGACAAAACATTCAAATTAAATATTAACAAATAATCCATGTGCGAAAGTTTTTGTAACTGTTATCAATGAGTTTCTAAACAGCTTGACTCACCACATAACTCATTGTTTGATTACATAAGCAAAATAAATGCAAATTACGCTGTACTATGTATTCCTTATATTTTAATTACGTTTGATAAGATAGAATCATTTTACAGTATATGACCCATTATCTGGTATTCCAAAATGCGGAAGGACCCCGAAGTCCGGAACTAATTCGAAAATTTTCTAAATTTATAAATTTTTGCTAAAATTTTAGAATTTCTGAAATTTTTCGAAAATTTTGCCGATTCCTATTTTTTTTCAGTGCATTGTGTTTCAATGAGTAATTACTAAAATATTGTTACTTCAATGGCGAGTGAACACGGTTCCCCTCTTCCCGAAATTAGAAACAAACCATCTTTGTCTCAAATTTTAGTTGAAAATTAATTTATATTATGATTCGTCAGAAATAAAATATAGTTATATATTTATTTCATCAGGGGTGATTCTGTTCCGAATTTTGCTAAATATTTATGGCATTTGGTTTCGAAAATTTTAGTCTTCCGTCCAAAAATTCGAACATAAAAAGTATGTCGAATTTTGAACGATCGTCGTCGAAAAAAATCAATTATGTCTATCGTTTGCAGAAAAAATAAGCAATTACTTCAAAGGATTGCGGAAACAACGTGAATTTCGTTAAATGATCGTAAAAAAACCCCGTAAATTTCGTCGCATGATTGGGAAAAAAAACGCTAATTTTGTTAACAAATCGCAGAAAAAACGCGATTTCCATCAAAGGCTTGCGAAGAAAAAGCAAATTTCTTCCAAGGACTCCGAAAAAATGTAAAATTTCATCAAGAGATCACAAAGAAAAAAAAAACGCGAATTTCGTCAAATAATCGCGGAACAACATGAATTTCTTCAAAAATGTGAAAATGGGAAATGTTTTGTAAAAGGAGAGAACAACGAAATGAGTTTAGATGTCATGGTCTCTTAAAGTTATATGAGATACTGTGAGAAGCTGTTTAGAGAACAATATTCATTAAAAATATAGAATTGAATATATAGCATTGAAAAATTTTCAAAAAACATGTGTAAAAGCTAAACAAAATATCATCTATGATAATGTTTCACAAATATATCCTTCTATATTTAAAAAAAGTAATCTGGAACTGAGCCAAAAACGAAATGGACCAATCAAATTCTGCGTAGATATTCCGGGTTATTCTCCTCGCATTTTTACTAGGGACTTTTTTGAGGAGCTATTACTTTTTGTCTAGCCATCCTACGGATTCGAAAATTACACCACCAGACGCGAAATATAACAAGCTTTCAGAAATAAAAAAAAATTATCATGGTCGGACAATAAAAACTCAAAAAATTCTTTAAAAAAACGAGTAAAAAATCTTTTATTGAAAAAGTCCTTTTTTATGCCAGTTTCTAAATAAGCGCAAAGGATTATGTTTTATCTCAAATAAAAAATGTATTTGCGCGATACTATTAAAAACAATAATGAAAGTTTAAAATAATAATTAAATGATCACGTGTTGAAAGCAGGAAATAAAGAAAATTACGTCATAAAAATTGTGTTTACACATGAATATTAAAAATAAAATAGATGAATTAAATGAAAAAGCATTATAACCAATTAAATGAAAAAGCATTATAACCTGATTACAGAAGAAAGTCACCGTTCGTGATATCATCATCTTTTAAAAACAGGATACATTACCAGGTTTTAAGAGGCTGTGAAATCAGAACGGTGGTTGGTGAGCGTAGCGAGCAGGGGGCAGAGCCCCCTAGTGTGTTTAAATTTTAAAGTTTAAATGTACGTTTAAAAGTGATTTAAATTATCAATATCTAATGAACTATACATATGGTTTAATATAGGACTATTTAAACATATTTATAATTAAAGACTTAATTAATTTAATTTACACAACGGCAACTAACATGATATTAGCAATTTTAAATAGAATACAAAAACAAGAAATTTTTTTAAAAAATTGCAAGTTGCACTGATGAGACGTTAAAAATATTAGTTTTCGTTGAAGATTTTGTAACTGCAATCAGTTTTTCATAGTTAACAGCACATTATTCCCTTAGATCGAAAGGCATACAGAATACATTCGTGTTTAGGATACACTGTAAAAAAAGAGAGATGCTTCTCTACGAAAATAACATATAACCACAAACGAAAACGTACAATACCTTTTCCGATTTACCCGCAATTCTGAAAAGCGTTTTTATTCTTAGAAATCTCATATACCAATTTATTATCGATATTGAAAGTACCTTTTATAAAACAAAAGGTTAGTTTGCTGCCACTGGTTTTCGGAAAAAGTGTCCGAGTAGTTTTTATTGTGCATTAATCGGTTTTCTTAAATCGGTATATAGGTTTTATAGAATGATAACAATTCTCAAGTAAATTTTTTTATGTTCAGGAAACAATGTTTAACAAACAAACATGACAAATTAACAGCATTAACATTAACATTAAAATTATTATTATTTTGTTATTTTTTAAATTAATCTTGCATCGTATAAATTCAATTACGCAGCTGAAAATGTTTATTTGAGAATTTATAGCAACCTAAAAACCGATATTCTAGCTTGAAAAAACTGATTAATTCACTATAACTACTCAAAAATGTTATCGAAAGTCAGTAGCCGCAAAATAAACTTTGTTCTTACAAATGTTTCTTTAAATCCCGAAAATACATTGATTTCAGAGGTTTCTAATAATAAAGAACGCTGTTCAGAATCATGGGTAATTCTTAAATGGTAATTGCACGTTTTTGTTCGTGGTTATATTATATTTTCGAAGATTAAGTAAAATCTATATTTTTTGACAGTGTACTTCCGCATCTAACAGTTTGATTCAAGAAAGCTGACCAATAATTTACACAAGACAACAAAACACACAATTCTAAATAAATTAGTATAGAAAATTAGAATCTAAACTGATTTATTTAGTTAGAAATGAAATGTGATTCACTAGAATCAAAACCGAATTTTATACAGGAGACTTTATATGAGATATATAGATTAGTCACTCAGACGGTATAAATACATTGACGGAAGTTAAGTTTCTTTCCTGACTGTACATCTGTTCAAAATTTCTAAGAGATGTATTTGAAAGGCCACACAATAGTGCTTAAACTTTGTAGAAACATACCGTAACAACCTTTCGATTAATGGTACTAGAAGCATTTACAAATCTGAATAAGAAAAAAAAATCAAAAGATTTAATAAAATGTATGGAAAAATTATCGGCATGCGCAGTTGGTGCTTTGTATTTTATGTCATTTCATCATTACACAGTATTGGATAGGTAAGGAATACATGCTTTTTATTTCTTCGGATTATTAAAAAATAATAATAATCTGGTGTGGCCGTCTCAAGAGGTAGTAATCCAATGTTTATTTCATACTTTTTAGCACTGGTACTTATGCACTTATTTAGCGCTTATGAAAGAAATATTAGATTAGTATGTGTATGTTAACTTTCAAATTATCGACCATCTTTGAACTAGACTAACTATTTAATATATATAATTTAGATTTAACATTGTTACACAGAGCTCTATACATTGGCTATGATCCTTCATCATTACATTTTGAAAGTAGAATGAATAAATATCTGTTAGTCCTTTTGATGGAAACATGCTCTGATGTCATTAAGGATGTCATCTTGATGTCATCTTGGATGTCAAATTTCCCATGATGCAATCGCTTTCCGTATCAACGTCATGTGGTGGTTTTTCACAGTTCATTACGCGTTGGGTAATTTGTGATGAAACAGTTATTATGGATTCCGTGAATATCCACTTTCTCTTTCGCTAATTAGATGATTTTTTTTTTATTTCTTCCACAAAAAATAGGAGATTAGATTATTTGTGTTTCCATCAGAAATATCCCTATATTCTATAATAGAGCAACAGAGTGTAAAATAGAAGTATGATTATGAAAAAAAAATGTAGTAACACCATTCGACGTTGTACAAACACTGATGTATGTGCTGATAAATTAAAACTAGTCGGATGTGGCAATCCCAGAACTTTCTTCTATCTCATAAAAGTTTCACATACACCAAAAACGAATCAGCACCAATATATGTTATGGTCTAACTAAAACTAAATTTTTATTAAATTC